>JANVFP010000002.1:1200000-1800000 GCA_027919835.1 Lentinula raphanica | reverse complement strand
GGGGGTATCTCTAGGCAGCCTAGGCACCAGGTCAGTTTTGCTGATGTTAAGTAAAGCTGAAATAGTTATGGAACATTGACTAATGAACATCTCTATGTAATTGTTAGGGTGCTCGACGCTCTAACCCTCGATGGCACCACAGACGAAGGCTACGAGCAATTCGTCCAAATGAACGTCATAGACAACTGCTAAGCAGGAGAAGTTCTACACCGAGGGTCTGGACTGAGGATTGTTGGTAGTTGTTGTTGTTACACTTGAAGTTACACCAGAGACTAGAGAGAAAGTAGAGCAGAAACCAATACCATTGAGAACCTTTGAAAATAACTAATCTGGGGATCGGATACACAAAATGTACCTACTTATATAGGTTTTCTGTAGGTAATGATATATAAGGTAAGTAATATAAAAGTAAATGTTGGCTGTGGGATGCATCACCACGATGATAATCGTGATGACACATCCCAAAGCCGGGATGCGTAAGGCGTCGTTGATATGACTCAACGATGAGTCAAAAAATGAAGGCACAGGTCGACGTAGGTATATGCATCGACCCGGCCAAATTAATGACAAATAGAAGATGAAGAAATAATAAGAAACATCAACAGGCGAGGAGTCGCCTTGACCCGTTTTGAGCCGCCTGTCATTGAAAGGAGCAAACCATGGCCGAAGATACGTACACGGGACCCAAACAAGATTGGGGAGAATTGACCGACGCAAAGGGGAGCCAAATGAGGCCACCCAATGCGTAGACAAGCCGGATACACTTAAGTGGGGGTTGCAAAGTTTTAGCTGACACAATACAAGGAGCCGGGGTGTATTGTCATCAGGGATGATGTGGAGAGTCCAGCGATGACAGAAACCAGCCTAAGGGGTGTTGACAGAATGACCTGACTCATGTATGAGCCAGGGATGACAAGAGAGGGTTGTGGTAAAGGTGAATCAACAGGACGAGGTGCCGAGGCATGTATCATAACCAAGAACGACTAAACAATGTAGAGATGATCCGAGGATGACAAAATTAAGCTGGATAAGTTCCGAATGGAAACGGAGGTGCGACGTTGTGGTTGACAAGGCGGGACTGAGAGGTAACACAAAGAATGGTTGGCCGGCTGTGTATCGTCACCAAGGATGACTAAGCGGGGTGAATATGAGCCAAAGATGACTAGGACGCGTTGACGGAGGTCCGAATGGAAAAATGAGGGTGTGAAGTCAAGGTTAACAAGGCGGAGCTGGGGATTTAGCATGAAGGGGCGGAGCCGAAGGTTAGTTGGGGTCCCTGGGAGCCAGATATGCATGGAAAGGATCAGAAATCGTCGACGATTGTTCCATTCTAACAACAGAATGTCGTTAGTCTGGATGTAATCCGTTCAGAGGAATGGACTACGCACGAATTGAAGTTTTAGTTGGCAGGCCGCGTCATTGCGGCCTCCAACCCTCTAAACCCTGTCCTCGTCGTTCTGACCGTCCCTCTACGATGTCCTGTGGTCCTCAACGTGGTTCCGGTGGTCCTATCTTGTCCAAGTTGATGTTGGTAGCTGATAAGATGAGGCGCTGTTGCGCGGTTTTTCCGCGCAGGCGTGCAATGATCAAAAAGATCAACTTAGACCATTGCATAGTATCAATAAGGACTGTAGTGAGCCCGAACTAGCAGTCAAACTCGTATCAGTATAAGCTGGGATACAGATCCTTTGGCAGGATCAGCCATGAATATCCACTTAGAGCTATTGCTCGCACCCTTGGTCAGGGATCCTTCAAGAATGCTGACTACTGGTACGAGCACACCAAGGGAATATCGACTTAGTATCAAGATCTGCCGGATCGGCACAACTGAGTTTGGTACTTGGCTGTGATGACGGAAATTTCACTTGATCTAGCAGACCAGACACGATTAGAGCCTATCCGGACGAGTTACCACACGGAAACCCTACGCAAAGTGGCGGAAACCATCGGAAACATGATGATCTAGCATTTCCGTGGCAGTACGGGTGAAACCCGCAGCGGAAACACGCATATGTTCAAGTTCTAAACTGGGATATAGCGTATGCTATGTACAGCTTTGACCAGCACTCACGGAAACGCGCGGAAACCTACGGAAAACACTTCTGAAGCATTTACCTCCGTTGTCCGCTCCAGAACACCAGGCTATATGCATACCGTTCGAAAGCTACGGACCAGACCTACCTGATCCACGAGATCAACCACTGTTACGAGTCTATCTCATTAACTTGGGAAGACCACTACCATTCCGCGGAAGCAAATTCGTCGGAAACACTTGAGCAACACAGGCAGGAGCCACTCTGACGAGTTAGGCACCCTAGCATGTGGATGCTGCACAGACCATGGTCAGAACTGGCTTGGTCTTCTAGATCTGGCGAAAGTACGATGAAATACGGACAAGTTTCATCTTTTTCTCTGTTTTCCTTACTATTTCCTTGCGTGTTTGTATCGTTTCAGTCATATTTTACTATTTAAGTGTATATTACCGGACTCCGTCCGTAGAAATAGCTAGATCTACTAGATCAAGGACAAATACGGGTATCGGACTTTTTGTAGTGTACTTAAAGACCTGTATCCGCACAGATGAAACAAGTTTCGCGCCCAGATCTCTCTGAACTGGTAATCCTTTTCATCCATACGTGGGAGTAAAGGCTTCTAAGCCGTACCGGACCTTGCAGATTAAGTGTGTTACTTCATCGCGATAAGCCCGACTTTTGAGTGGTTTGACTTGGTGTCTGTCACTTGCTAGTTGAAGGTAGACTCCGTTCCGGAGATACAGAGGACTTGGTCTCAGGTTGTGCCGAGTGAACGTGCAGAGTTTTGGTGGCTCTGTTCAAGTTGACACGTAGTGATTGGTGATCTGCGTGATCTTCGAGGTTTTACTGAGAATAGTGATCAGTACTGCTTCACCCGGGAGCGGAATCGATTGGTCTACCATAACGTCTGGTACCCCGTTGCTTTCCGAGCCTAAAAACCCTTATCCGAGTGGAAGCCACTCAAAACAAACCCCTTAGTCCAGATCTTACGACTGGTATATCCGTGTCACTTCGTTCTGCTGACCAGTATTGCTGATCTAAAAGATCTTACAAGACTGCGTTCGACTTGAGATATAAGATAGTGCGGAATCTCTGACAACGCCCCACACCTCGCTATAAATACAATTTGATTGACGAATCCGTGAAGTCGTACTCTGTGTTCGTGCTAAGTGACCTGTCATAAGGCATTATACTAAGAACCGACTTTATACCTCGTTAGCGCGAGGAGGAAGAAGAAGCGTGGGAGAAGGTAAAATATGGCGCTTCTGCATTGAAATGCCGAGACGCCGAGTAAGCGCCAGTTTGGCAAGAGCCCGGCCAACCATAGAAAAGGCTGGTAGAGCTCATTAAAGCCTGACTAAATCAGGAAAAATAAGGGAAAAATAGGAAAAATCAGGGGTATATGGGGGATGCTTGTTGGTAATGCTGGAGCACATGTTATGCTTCATAACAGTAACTGACATGAAATCAACTAAGGACCTGTAATGGGTCACTGAGACCTGTGAGCTATATTGTTCCAAATTCATGGCATAAGATGTAATACCTGGTGAACATATGATATGGTTACAATATTATTGAGGTACAAGTTAATGTAAGTTAATTTATGTTGAAAGTGCTTGGATTCTTTTACATATTCATAATTTCAGTCTTCTTTACATATACATAAATGTGTACTTGTACCATAGTTTCAATCTTTGATTCTGTTCATTTATAAAACCTAAGCTCAAGTATATACTCAATGCATATTCTTTATGTGTTGCTAATAAGAGTGCTAAGTGCATTCAAATATGCATTTATAAATATCTATACATGAACAGACTCAGTCAGCAAAGATGTGAATACAATACAGTATTTTGTATACATTTATAGCAACTTCATTATTCAAGATTCTTCAGAAATGTAATTTGAGCATTTATATTTGCATCAAAGCCCTAGTAAAATGTCAATAGAAGCAAGTTTAAATAATCAATACTTACTAGACCCCCATGCATTACATCATAATGGCCACATGACAACTCCACATAGGTGATTTCTGTTGATGAAGTGAGTATTGATGTATAATTCAGAACATTGTACTTACTATCAGGAGCCATGGCTGCTGCATTTCTTCCAATTTTGATTGGAATGCAGTCATCATCTCTTGCTGCTACAATCAACATTTTACACTGAAGGTTCTTTAATTTGAGTGCTGGGCATGCATCAGAGCTCATAAGCTCATATGCTAAACGGGGTGTCAATGTGTTTGGAGCACATGAAAATGGTGTGCTTCCTTGTGCAAACATTGAAACAAAACCTGAGGAGCTGTAGTCATTATCAATCCAAAATTGGTTACAGATGTTTACAAACCAGGGTAAGAGCTAGGTGTGTTCAAAAAAGCAAACTCTCCAGGCAAACCAATGGCTTTCACAAAGATTGGGGATAGCCCCAGCTTTCCTCGAATCATATCAATTGTGGCCCAAAACATTAGCCGAGGATTGAAAGGTAAAGATGTCAGTGTATCATATCCTATAGTAAGCATAGTAAATATAATAAATCAATGAATACCAAGGATATATACAATACCATTGAGTACTGGAGAGTGTGTCATTGCACCTGCTAGCTTCTCATCATTCAAAGCTAGATTTGCTACAGTAATGCCACTAGTGGCACTACCCATGACCACAATTTTATCGGACTTCAAGATATGAGTTTGCTGGCGTGCCCATTGAAGCACACTCTTGTAATCCTCCAGTTGCTCAGAATATACCACCAAATTTCGAGGCTCTCCACCGGATTCTCCAAAGAATCGATAATCAAAGATAAGAGATGCATAACCAGCATCAGTTGCCCATTTTGACCAAATATATCAAGCCCAGCTTCTTTCACTGCAGTCAATCTACATTTTGAAATGTTAGAGCTACTTGCACTAAATGATTACAAGTCTTACCCATGCCCAGCAATAACAACAGGAAAAGGACCAGTTCCTTTAGGCTTATAGAACCATACATCTAGAAAAACACCCTTGCTAATGCTGGGAATCTTGACTGTTTCACGACTGAACATAGCTGCCATGTCTGGAAAAAGAAGGAAAAGTTATACATCTACATATGAGAGACTGAGTTTATAACAGTTTATGATTGTATTTCTAGATAATGACACCCACGGTTGTCAAGGAGTTATATCAAACTGATGAGATACATAGAGAATTTGATGTATAATTATCTACAAGTAGTGATTCCTTGGCACTTCTTATTGAATTCAATCAATACCATTGAGATTATGACACCCACGGTTGTCAAGAAGCTAAACATAAATGGGATATATATCAAATGATGAACTGCTGTGAAAAGTTTGATTCTTGAATATATGCAGATAGTAATTTTTTTCCACCTTCTCGTTGATTAAATCCATGTCAAGTGAGCTCTGAATACTTAATGGTCAAAGAGACTTCTAATTCTATATAAATACAACAAAAAATGTATGACAACATAGAATATCATATATTATCAGAAGGTATGTATGGTATTGGCCACTTATATCAGGATTTATCTATTTGCTGCAGTTTCTGATGTCTAGTCTCTTCTTCAATACCTGCATCTCCTTGAAAGCAGGGAAGTTTGAGGGGTTTTGAGCACAATAAATAATGTATTGGAGTCTAAAGATCACCACTGGCAGGCAGGCCCAAGAGTGAAAACAGCCTCTTGAAGCACTGTTATACACAAAAGATCATGACATAGCCAACCCTACAAATAGTATCAAAAGGAGTATAGTATAGACAACATATAGATCTCCCACAAAATTATTGAGTATGGTATCAACGAGTTTTGACTCAAAGAACACAGAATAAGCACCCATCAGTACCCAAAAATTGTCTTTATGTGAGCATTATAATGTGACAATATTGTGTTGAAGATATGTTATAGTTGCTGATGAAGTGTACTGTGTGTCATGAGTGTCATGAGTGATGATACTGCTCTGAATTTTTGCTTGTTGTTAGTACAGCCAAGTGTGTACATGGTAATAATTGAGGTCATTGAGTATAACACACTATGCCACTGTTCCAAGTTCTTCATGTCCAAGTGTGTTAAGTGTAATCAGCATTGAGTGCATGAACACTGAGGTCAGAGAAACATTCCAGAAAAAAGACATACCAGGCAAGAAGATATCCTACACAGGCAAGCAAATCTATTAACCAATGGATAACCACATGAGTTTGAAACCCTGCTTGAACAATTTGAACCTACGCACAAAAGTGGTAATTTAATCCACTGGATATTTGAAGCTGAGGTTGTCCTGTGGGCCGATCAAATTTGAACTGGTGGATGAATGAGCATTGCCTCAATGGCCTGTTCTTTCTGGTGTATCCTGATTGCGACCCGATTTTCCTGATCCTCACAGACCACACATTATTTTTTGACCAGATGAATAAGATATGTACAGCACAAGCTATGAGTAAGATACCATACTTTATACAAACACCATCAATCCTTGACTCCAGTCAGAGGGAAACATACTAAGATACATGATGAGCAGTGGTCCACAAAGTAAACAATGACGAACATAGGCAACTCACAATTTTGAGGGCAGCGCATGCCAATGACCATCAAAAGAACCTGCTTGCAAAGTGGCATGAGTAAGACAACACAACCACAATCACAAAGAAAATTCTACATATATACCAGAAACGAGAACTTGAAGAGTCCTAACGAAATACTGAAGAGTCCTAACAAAAAACATTGATGCGTAGATTTGAAGCAACTGTGTTGTTGAAGGGCATTGACGAGGGTATTAATGAGGGTATTGAAGCTCTTGCACGAGTAAGTTGCTCACCGGATAGACAAGCATTGACAACGTTGTAGAATCTTGACAATGTTGAAGTGGCAATTAAAAAGCCACGCAGATAAACAAGAGTGACAGCAAAGCGTCTTTTGCAAAGATAGTGAACAGGCTTGATTGAGAACGAAAGGCCTTGACGAAGATAGAGCACCGCAACGCGAACAGAGAGGTTTGGAAAAGCACAGAAGGTCGCACAATGAATATTGCAGAAACGTGGAGCTGGCGGCCATGAAAGCGTAGGGTGAGGAGCTCGTAGGTCATGTTTGGGAGGTCCCTTCATCTTCTTTGATTCTTTCGAAGTATGCCCATGGAGTTCAAGTTGCAGATAAATGAAGGCGACGGGCGCTGGTATTGACCACCGTTACGGGAATGCGTTGAAGAGATGATTGTTTTGAAGCCGTGGCGTGCAAGATTTGAAGTCAAGCTCAGTGTTGGCTTGCTCGTGTGGTCAAATCAGATTATCGACGATGGAATTGAAAAAAAAAAAACAAGGAAAAAATTGATTGTTGTGAAGTTGAATTTGTACAAATAACAATCAACAAATACGACACGTCCTTTGCATGTAACTCTTCGGCATCTTCGAATCCTCCTTCCGGAGTTGCCAGTCCTCTGTATGACATCACAGTGCCAAAATATGACAGATTTGAAGAAATTTGGTCTTGAAGAGATATGTGCAAGGGTTCAAACAGGCAGAGGATGCGCGAGGGTGCAAAATAAGATTGACCTAAGCTTATCTGCAATATTTGAAACAAATTTTGAAATTATTGAACCTGAGGATAAAATTTGAATCCGTCCTGTGCTTCATTTTGCCGCCTCAAACACCGCACATCTGAAGGTCTGGGTGTGTAGCCAAGGGGAAATCCCAGTTAAGCGAACATCCCACAGTGAACACTCTAAGTCATAGGACTATCCTACATCAGCAAAAGAGGGATTCTGTTGCCTAGCACTTCCAGCACTCTATTGTACTGGACAGTGCTCAATATTTCTTCTATACATTTCTCTGTGATATGGCATTGTGAGAATATATCAGCTTGTACCATGCCAATACTGAATTGTGCTGTGGAACTAGACAGCACTATCCAGCAATATGTAAGTATTGTTCAGCACTGGACATAGACACCTTTGCAGGGAGTGCTGGAGATGCTGGAGGTGCTGTCCAGCACTGGACAGCAGATACCTGTTTTGCTGATGGCCAGATAAGGCTCTTTATGAGTTGTGGTTACCAGCCACTACCTGCAGGTTTAATGACTTGCAGGTATGAGATCCACATGTGCCAGCTATTGGCTCCAATGGTCAGCTGCTGGTTACAGGTAAAATTTTCCATGAGTTCAAACAACCAGTGCCAGCAGGTATCATGGCCAGTGACCTGCCAACATCTCATCACTAGGGTACATACTAAAAGAAAGGTGTTCATGAGTCCCATCCTAGTGTACTTTCTATTTCTGATATAAATCAGCAAGTTCTTGATGCAGTCGACTGGTCAGCTATTGAAGAAAAAGAGTCCAATGGCAACACAAACAGTGCTACTGATAAGCAATGATCAGGCAAAGACAATGATTTGAACATGAACCAGGCCAGTGGCCAGCAGTGTGGTTAAGAGGCTACCCATTAATCAATATTTGTGCAGGGTCGAATCTCTTTTCTGACTGCTATTAGTATTATACCCTGGGCCATGATCATAGTGGTTCTTAAATATGCAACTCTCTTCATCATATTCACCTAAATTTTTCAGACTTAGCTAGAGTATTACCTACCTCTTTCATATTACAATTTTTGATTCAAAATTGACCTCTGACCAATAAGTAATTAGCTGTCTGGAACAGAAAATATTACAAGGTTCTTAAAACCATATTGTGGTTTTGTTCTTTATATCAGAAGTGCCAGAGTATGTAAGTAAATGCTACTTGGAGCTATCACATAGTCTTGATAGATTTTTTGTAGCCTTTGAGTAGGGTATGTGTACAGTACAGGACTTATGAGAAGAATACCAAAAATCACTACAGATATATATAAATTCTGCAAGTGGGCCGTGGAATCACTATTATTCTTATAATCTTGCTAATTCTTGGGAATTTTGTAAATATGAATGTTCTCAATATAATATTTGAAAAAACCTGCAATAACTCAAAGGAAGCTCTGGAAATGGCTGCGGGGGGTGGTCATGCCTGTCACTACCTGTCACATGGGGCCTATATTTACTGCTTTGGGTAATTAATTATTATTCAGATATTAAATAAGCAGTACATGTTCCAAAAAACCTGAAAATTCTAAAAAATTCTAAAAAAATCCTGAGAAAGGCAGATAAGGTTAGATCAGGGTATGTAAGCAAATGAACTCATATAGTGAAAAATAATGTGGGGTCAATCTAGATGCTAAAATAGCTTAAAGAATTACTCAAAATATTTGGGAATAGTATACAGCCTATTGCAAGTCCAGGAACATTGTTAGGACTGTGCTGGCACCAATGGAGTTGGAGCTTTGATCAGAGACACAGAGAATTGTTGAACATTAGTGTTGTTATTGAGCAACACCCTTGCCACATTACTGTGCTCAATCAGAAGAGCAGAGAAGGATAAATACAATAAGTACAAGGTCTGACAGAGGTACAGAGTTGGCAATGATCAATAATCAAGATAACTCTGAGGACACAGAGGGGAGTGTTACTGTTAACAAGGTAATCCAAGTTGATATTGTATGTACAGGCTCCACAATAAGCTATTGTAAAGTATATCAATATAAGGGTTTCTACTTTTGATATGAATATTGGTTACTGAGAATCAGCAACTGTAACTTGAGTCTATAGTCAAGTATTCTTGGCTGCAAGCACCACAAATAATTAAAGTAATTCATTAAAATTATGGCTTGTGTATCTACTTGAACACATAGCAAACACTTGAGTATTGCAAAATACACTTGAGGGTTTTGATACTTAGAACTTTGATAACAGGAACTATTTGAAAGATGTATGAGCAGAGAGATGGAAAGGCAAAATGACATTGACATGTACTTATTCTTGAATCTAGCAATATATCACTTGGTTTCTTTATGAGCTAGTTCATTCTGACATTGACTTTGTTTGAAAGATGATACAGCACTAGGATTGAGTATAATCAAAGACTGAGTCTGATCACATATCTCAATCATCTATCTAAATATCTATGCATACTAATATGCATGATAGAATCTACTTAATTATTTATTATGACATTGACTCACCTTTTATTTTATGAGTTTCCACCATGATTGAATTTTAAAATAAGTTGATAAAAATGTAAATCTTCTACAAACACTGAGGCCACAACTTTGAGACTTGTGCAAAACTCGAGATATATATGACATGGAGTAGTAGTAGAAGCATTCAGTAGTCATCAACATCAAAAGCAGCAACTAACATCATCATCTCCTTCCATTTGTGCAAGTATGCCCTCACATCATCCTGAGAAATTACATTTGAGTTGTAGTCTGCACCAAGTTCAAGCACACCACCCCATGAAGAAACACGGAAAAATCTGGACAATTGATGTTAAAAATAATAGTCAACATGGCATTTAAAAAAGTCACTGACGGTGCTGGATCTGTTCTGTTTACTGCAGTAAAGAACTTGGTAACTGAGCAGATTTTTGTGTTGGAGCCATCTGTGAATGTATGATCAAGGAAAGTCTCGCCAGGACCATCATGTGCAAGTCTGAATGAGTTTTCAGGAGGATGTCTAAGTGAAAATTTTACAGTCAGTTAAAAAATAGAATTAAGATAAGTCAATAAATGCATACTCAGCAACCATAGCCTGCTTGAACGCAGGTGACAAGATATCAGATGCTGGGATCATAAAACTCAGTGCTACAGGCATTTCCTTTAGATCATTATATATATCTCTTGCATGCTGCATTAATTGAACCAGCATTGCTTTATCAAGAGGAAGTACCTCTCCAGTTTTTGAAAGGAACATTGTCAAAGGGAACCCATGTGGCATAACAGATAAAGCATATCCAGGATATCCTTCACGGGTTGAGTAAGGTTTTTGCAAATGGCGACGGCTATTAATAATGAATTCACAGCTGATAGATTTGGCTGCTACCTCTTGAGTAGGTGGGTTGTCAAAAATATTGACCATAACAAGTGCTGCATGGGCTTTAAACCAAAATTAAGTATTTTACTAATATCAAGGCAAACAACATACCTGCATGAGTGACAGTGTAAGATTGGGATGATCCCTTGAGTTTCTGCATAAATAACTCAGATTCCTGTTTGGAAAAGGTGATCTCTTCCCGGCAGGTTATTGGCCATCCAGGGTCTCCATTTCTGAGCTTTAGACCATAAGTATTCTGGGCAGAGATTTGAGTAAGTTACTATACAGTTATATATATCTGTGCTACAAACATACCTGTGAATTGTCAACAAAAGCTTGTATCACCTTGCGGGATGTCTTATAGAATGGGTGGTGAAATGATGGTTCTTCATTTGAGCTTGGATGGATAGGTGCAGGCTCAGAAGGGAGCATGACATTGAAAACAGCAGGCAGTAAATTGCCTATTTCATTTCCCCAATCCAGTCCTTCAGCTATTTTCTCTCCCCCTACTGCTTTTGCAAACTCCTTCAAGTAGATGTTTGTCAAAATTTTCATTGCAGTTCCATCAAATGGAGAGTGATGTGTATGAAGCATAAATCCCACAGAGGAGACTGATTGGGTATTCTCAATAGAGAGATGCATCCAAGTTTGCTGACCAAGTTCTGATGGAACCTTTACTACACCAAGTGTACGGCGTAGTGCAATGAGATCAATTGAACTCGACTCTTGGTGTACTAGAAATGTTTTATCTGCCCATTCTTGAACTCCAAATGCAGATGAGGTGTAATACTGGAGGGATGGAATATCATTGCTATCCACCACAGTGAGTGAAGCAATAGTTGGAACCAAGTAACGGAGCTTGATCCAAGCCTCCCGTGCAGCTCTAGTGATAAAGCTAGATGATTGTTGGGAAGCTAAATCAACATTAACTGCAAAGAATAATGTTTGAAACCCTTTGTTGTATCGGTTCAGAATATCTTGGATAATTTCTCCTCCAGCTAGTAGCCGGGTCTGACCTTCCATACCATTTCTAGGAGGAATGTCTTTCCAGGTATATTTGTTGAGATCAATCTTGGTGAGTATTAGATTGTCCATGGTGCGACTTGGTGGAAATTGGCAATGGGGATTTCTGTGAAAAGACACAGTTCACTAGATATATAAATATGAACCACTTATGCATATTTCTTTTTTCATTGATAGCTATTAATGGACTGTACCTCATTTGAGAGAGTTCTTTGGGTCAGAATAAAATGGAAGCATCTGAATGATCTATCATCTGATTCCAGATAGCCCAGAATAGCCCAGAGTGCATATATATCATTTTTATCCTTTAATCTCCTTATAGCTAAGAAGTCTAGAACTGGTACATCACAACCTCATCATATCTGCTAACAGCATCTACTATTCATTTGATTCTGTCAATTTAATAAATTCATCCTTGCTCTAAGAAAACATTACTTTCAACTTGATACAGAACCAAAGTACATTTATATTAGTTTTATTCCATACTTTTCTCATGGCTGGGGAGTGCAGAATCAGTATCTCACAACTTCATCAAATTGATCAACAATATCATTCCATCTTTTCTCATAGAATCATGGAAAGGAGATCAGCAAAACAGGGTTCTGCTGGACAGCATCTCCAGCACTCTCAGCACTCCCAGAAAGATTGCTGCTGGACAGAAGCTATTGATTGCTGAACAGCACTGTCCAGCACCCATTCAGTGCTGTGCAGTTCCGCAGCAACATTCAGTTTTGGCATAGCACTGCATGGCATTTCTTGGCAACAGGTTGGTCTCTCTCACAATGTCAAGTTTTTATTAGCTGACTCTATTCAGTGCTGTCCAGCATCTATTCAATGCTGGACAGCATTTTCCAGTGCAATTCAATGCTGGAAGTGCTGGGGGGCAAAACTCAGGTTTTGCTAATGAGTGCTCCAAACTAAACTTGATGCAGAACCAGAGTGCATCTATATCAATCTTATTTAGTACTTTTCTCTTGGCCAGAAAGTTCAGAATCAGTATCTTACAACAACTTCATCATATCTGTCAATATTATGATTCCATCATTTCTCATGGGAGGCAATGCTTTGAATTTGGTGCAGAACTAGAGTACATCTATATCAATCCTGTCCAATACTTTTCTCATAACTGGGAAGTTTAGGATTGGTACCTCACAACTTCTTCAAACTGGTCAACAATATGATCCCATCTTATCTTGTGGAAAACAGTGCTCCAAACTTGGTGTAAAATCAAAGTGCATCTATATCCATTTTTTTTCAATACATCTATTCATGGCCAAGGAGTCTGAAATTGAATCAATACCTCTCAAATTCATCAAATCTGTGAACATTATGATTCCATCTTTTCTCATAGGAGGCAGTACTTGAAACTTGGTGCAAAATCAGAATACATCTATATCAATGTTGTTCAATACTTTTCTCATGGCAGGGGAGTCTGGAATTAATACCTCTCAACTTCATCAAATCTGTCAAACATTACATTTTTCATGGCTGGGAGTCTGGAATTGAATCAGTACCTCTCAACTTCATCAAATCTGTCAACAATATGATTGCATCTTTTCTCATAGGAGACAGGACTTTAAACTTAGTGCAAAATCAGAGTACGTCTATATCAATCTTATTCAATACTTTTCCCATAGCTAGTAGGCAGTCTGGAATCAATACTTCTCAACTTCATCAAATCTGTCAACAGTATGATTCCATCTTTGCTCATAGGAAGCAGTACTTCAAACTTGGTGCAGAATCAGAATACATCTACATCAATCTTGTTCAACACTTTTCTTATAGTTGGAAAGTCCATAATCAGTATATTACTTCATCAAATTTGTCAATAACATCATTCCATCTTTGCTCATAGCAAGCAACAATTTTACTTGCTTATCTTAGTTTGATAATTTCATTTTTGCTCATGGGAAGCAATATATCAGGTGCTAGCACTCTAGCCCTAGAAAGCACCAAGTTATATAGTTACAAGCTAGATATCCTCAAATGTAGGGTTAAAGCTGCTGAGCACTGTTCTAGTATACCAAGGGTCAAGACTGAGAAGGATATGATTCATCCTTGGTGATGAAAACTTGGTCAAGTATAATGAGAATACAAAAGGTACTTCAGAGAGAACCAGAGTTAGAGAGAAAGACCAAAGCTAAAATCAATAAAAATAACTAAACTGAAATAATTACATGATAGTTATATGACTAACCACACAAGATTGTGAATACTAAAAATACTGATCAGGGTATGTCACATGTCACAGGCTGTAAACCAGTGTTTAAAACAGTACAAATGTTGGCTTGAGGCTATGTCACTGAATCAGTTTGTTGATGCCTAAGAAATATCAGGAATATTTAGGGAATATCTGGAAAATTTGGGGGGGGGGGGCACATAAGTCATGTTATGCTTCATAATGCATTATAACTCAAAAAGGGTATCTTCGTTATTTGAGTGATTACAAAATTGTCAAATTTGGTTAGCTTTTTTAGGAAATTTAAATATAATGCTAGTCATTTACTGTTGGTCATAAGGACTCTTCTCAGAAATAAATAAAGATTAGAGGTTGACTTATTATCATGTACTGTAAGCAGATTTTTTGGAATCTTTCATTCTCTGATATCACATTGAGTTGAAGTAATCATAGGTTAATTTGGCCATTGTGTACCACAATATTACATTACAAGCTCCTGAATTATGACCTGTTCACAGAATAGTTATATCACATGGCAGTGACATTCCAACTGCTTTGAAAAGTGCTTCAGAGCACTGTTTCAGAGTTTAAATGAAACAATCAAGTATTACCTGTAACAAAAGGAAAGAAAAAATGAGTACATTATTAATATGAATTATAAAATAATCTCTATACTTTTTGTCATCAAGCTGCTCATCTTCCCTTACAATTGTGACCTCCACTGGTATGTGGTTAGTATCAATATTGGATACTCCTTCAGATCCAGAGTCATTGAAAGCACGGCGGCGTAATTGGACTAAAGGGAGAGTATGACTGACTCCCGCCTCTGTAGCCCAAGGAGATTGTGTTGTAGTTGTTAGGATAGTACCATCCTCTGTAATCAGCCCAAACTTGATCCTGCGGTAGACCACACATGCTAGTACATTGATCAAAGCCAGAGATGAGATTGTGAACATTCCATGATATGTAGGTGGTAAGTCTTTTAGTTGATTGAGGATAAGAGTGACAACATTTGTCAAGAGTGCAAAGCTGTGAATCTCTTCAAAATAAATGCTAACATTGAAATCAATTTGCTCACAAGTAGTAGTGCTGACCTCCTTGAAGAAGGTTACGGGACACTGCAGGCAGTAGCTTATTCCATCCAAAAAAAGCCCGAACCTGAGCACCCCTGCCTTCTTCATATACTGAATTGTCCAAAATTCTGTATGTGATTGCAATAAAGATGGCACTGTCATTGATCATTGGCATGATCACACTGATCTCTGTTGTTTTCTTGACAATAGTATTGATGCATGCCATAGTTGGTCCTATGTGTCCCCCACCAATACCAAGAGGAACAGAGAGTGCCCCACCAACTACTCCTAGCCAGAGCAGTATAAAACACACTCTGATGATGACTACTTCTCTGTATACAGCAGTGACACGTATGAGGAATAGCATTGAAGTAAAGCTTTGTGAAAGGACATTAAAAATGCCAAGTGCAACCTGCAATGCCTGACAGTTCCTCACATTGGCAACTGAACGGTATATCATATCAATGTAGAATATTCAGCATGACACTTTATTTGTAAGAGATGACTTACCTTGAAAGACAAAGCTAGATGTTATATATGCCAATGTAGAAATTCTTGAATCAGAAGAAAATGAATTTTAACTATTGTATCACACTTGGATAGCTTGCCTTGAAAGGTAGTAAACCACAGTTGGGAGCCGGATTTTATTCTTGAATAAAAGCTTATAATCATTGTTGAAATTGACACATATATCCCAGCAATAGGCCTATAAAAAATAATCAGAATAATATGGACTCTTGATCATGGTGCTGCTCACTCCAAGGGTTATTGCAAACAGATATCTTGAGACTTCAAATTGAGCTGCCAATGTGGGAGGGAGGAATGCCAAGGGAGTAAATGGATTCAAAATCTCAGCAGTCAAGTTAGACATTTGGGCAAGTGGAAAATATAATCTCAACATGTGGATAATTTATGGAGCTCACTTGCATGACGTGATCCATGATTTTTCAATTGATAGATTTATAAGTTACTTGCATCAATCAATCACATGGGTGTCTACATAGATATGTAGATAGATAAAGCTAGAATAGCCTGACAAATCCAAATAGAAGAACATCATAATGAATAGCAACAAAACATTAAAGTCATGTTTCTGATTTTCAATTTCTGCTTTGAAGTTGAAGGACATTCCATTCTTCTCTGGTTTCATGTATAATGTAAACATCTGATGGAAAGCCACTGACAGTTGACAGTTGACAGTTGACAGTTGAAAGATTTCTGATCTGATTTCTATAATGAATCTATACAATAGAAACAAAAAAGAATCATGAAAAACTCATCTTTGCTTATTTTGGTCAAGTCTTGTTGGCCATTGAATGTTCTAGACTCCTCCCAAATATCAATAGTTATGTTGTGATCTCTGTGTCTGTATTTACTAAGTTTCACGTAAGTCTATTGAAACAAGTTTACAAGGACACCTTTGTATTTTCACTTTAATTTGCACTTGGCCCAATTGAAAGACTTAAAGTTTGTCAACCAATATCTGAGCTCTGTCATATAATGCTCAAAATTCAGTCAAAGTACTTGTAACAATCAAACAATATGATTCATTGTTGATCCACTCCAATACTTGGGTTTGCAGTACAATCTGATATCTAGATCTTTGCAATGAATGTTCTAGCTCCTATCAAAAGTCATTTGCCTTTTACTATTCCCCAATTAAGGGTTTTCAGCAGGTCAAGCTACCTGTGGGTACCTGCAGGTGAGATCCATGAGAATACCTGCAATGTTGATGGCCCACAGTTCTAGGTACCTGTGCTTACAGTTTACAACAGGTCACAGGTCAGACTTAGAAACATAGTTTTAGGGACAGGTCCAGGTAGCCAGGTATCTGTAACTACAGATCAGCCACAGATCACAAGTCAAAATGTTGAAGGTAAAATACCTGCAGGTGGGGTCACAGGTACGACCTAACCAGGACTTGGGAAAATTCATACCCTCAATGCATTGAATAACTGAAGTATTGAAAAAAATTTCAATATTCAATAATCAAAGGATATATGATCTTATGTAATTGATTCTCAAAACTTATATATACATGCATGAGCAGAGTAATTGCTCTTACAATATTCTCATTCATATCTTTACATATGCATAACTCTATAGCAATTGTGAGTGATATCTTTAGTTTACTTCATGTTATTAGTTTAAAAAAATTTCAGGTTGGAATCTCTGCTGAAATTCCTAGTGGAAAGCATTCCAAAGCCAACTTTGATCATGCTGAATTCTACAATTTCTTATTGCAACATGGTGAAGCATACTCTGAATTCCCAGCTGACCGTTTTAATTTCAAAGCGTGAGTAAATAATTCTATGCATACTTATATTCATGCATGCCCAAGGTGTACACAACATGCACTGAGTTTATCTGTTACATGATCAGTCATATATAACAGCAATAATGGCATTGTTCTGCCTGACTGTTTCAAAATTCTTTAACTCAATATTTCATTTCCTGTCTGACTCTAATCTTTACTTCTAGATGGCATGGCCATTATATTGGTCAAATCAATGCTGAACAAGGATCATTTTTGAAAGACATTGATCTTTTTGACAATGTGGAGTTTGGAATTTCCTCAGCAGATGCCTATGCAATGGCTCCTGTGACAAGAAAAATAATTGAACACAGTTTTCTTGCTCTTCTAGACTCAGGTATTGATTACCGCACTAGGAAAGTAGGATGCTATACCTCAGGAAATTCTATAGACTTGAGTAATGTTGCTAATGCTGTAAGCTTTTAGTTTATTTATGCTTTGCCTAGGAATTCT
The DNA here is from genome assembly GCA_027919835.1 of Lentinula raphanica. NCBI lineage: Eukaryota > Fungi > Basidiomycota > Agaricomycetes > Agaricales > Omphalotaceae > Lentinula > Lentinula raphanica. The sequence goes on along the minus strand of JANVFP010000002.1, from coordinate 1,782,044 downwards.
AACTTCATCACAATAGGATGAATATAACCTGACTTCTTTCTCTGCATCATCTCCAGCAATGCTGGCAAACAGAGTATCTGCACATCTAGATCTTCTAGGACCTTCATTTCCTGTAGATACAGCATGCAGTTCCAGTCTCACTGCAACTCATATTGCTGTGCAAGCAATCCTGAATAAAGAATGTGAAGCAGCAGTTGTTGCCGGGTGTCAAATCAATCATAGGTGAACAGAATTTATTATAGAATATAAAATTCTTTATGAATAAGTGACCTTTCAAAGATTGATTGACTGGATTGGATACAGTCAAGGATCTATTCTTGCTCCAGATGGAAAAAGCAAGCCTTTTGATGCTTCAGCAAATGGGTACCAGATTTTATTTTCTCTATACCTTTTTCTTTGTCATTTGATACCAATATTAGATTTGCTCGTGCTGAAAGTTGTGTTGCCATTGTGTTGAAAGATCTCAAAACTGCAATTCAGGATGGTGACCATGTATATGCCACAGTATGTACTTTTACTTTTTCATCACAGCTTGATTATACAAACAATTGTAATAGATACTCGGTACAGCAATTAACTCTAGTGGCTCTGGTGCAGCACCTGGAGCACCTGTAGCAGAAGCTCAGCGGCAGGTCATGATTGAGGCATTCAGTAAAGCAAGCCGGAGCTGCTCTGATGTTGACTTCATAGAGCTTCATGCAACTGGCAAGTGATAAATTTATGACATAGACAATACAGCTGAATTTGACCTTCAGGAACTGCCAAGGGAGATCCTACAGAAGTAAACTGGATAGGCCAAGAGTTTCACAGGGAAAAAGAGCTACTCCTTGGAAGTGTAAAAGGCAATATTGGGTTCGTTTTCAGAATGAAGACTGAATTTCATATTCTCAAATCATGATTAGACATGCCGAAATTGCTTCATTCCTAGTGTCCCTCTCAAAGGTCCTTTCCATACTGCAGCACCAGGTTATTCCACCCAATGTAAACTTATCAACTCTGAATCCTGCTATTCAGTGGTCCAAGTATAATATTGTGGTCCCACAACAGCCTACTGCACTTCCACAAAGTTCATCCAAAGCCAACTTAATTGCCATGACCAGCTCTGGAATAGGAGGTTCAAATGGTCACCTAGTATTGGAAGGACCTTTGGTGACTAAGGATAATAGTTATCAGCAGCTGGAAAATATCTCAGATAGTCCACTTCTGCTCATGGCTGGAGGTCTCTCATCCAGAACAGCAATATCAATTGCTGAAACAATTCGGAATGAATTGGAAATATCAAATTCAAAGGATGCTAAAACTCTGTCACTTCTTCTTGGCCGTCGGGTCAGACAAATGACATGGCGTTCTTTTTCTGTTGTTAACACAACAAAAGACATTTCATCAGCTATGTTTTCACCTCCACGTCATTGCAAGCGCATAAAACCTTCCCTAGTTTTTGTTTTCTCAGGCCAGGGTCCTCAGCACAAAAATAGTAAGTTACATATTAGTTGCTTTCTTGCCTTGTTGGAAATTCACTTTTTCATTTCTAGTGGGAAAACAATTGTTTCAGCAATGGCCAGTTTTCCAACAAAGTGTCTTAGAAATGGATGCCCTGTATAAACAAATCACTGGAAAATCACTCATCAATGATTTTGGCTTGTTTGGCAGTCAAGATGCTAAATTGTCTCTCACACAACCTTGGCCCATTGCACTGATTCTACCATCCATTGCTATTTTCCAAATAGCTCTTTTTGATCTCCTCATATCCCTGGGTATTGTTCCAGATGCAATAGTAGGCCATTCTGCTGGAGAAACAGCTGTCTTCTATGCATCTGGTGCTGCTCCAAAGGCAATGGCTGTGGAGTTAGCTATTATCAGAGGCCAAACATTTTCAGATTTGGAGTCATTAGGTGGCTCAATGGCAGCCTTGTCATGCACCCCTGATCAAGCTCAAGCCATTATTTCAGCTGTGCAAAAGGACTATTCAGAAAAAGTGCTAGAAATTGCTTGCTACAACTCTCCCACTGCTGTTGCTCTAGCTGGACATGAAGATGCACTTGACTGTGCTCTAAAGCTGGCAGCAAACTTAGGCATATTTGGACGGAGAATTGACACACCAGTAGCAATTCATTCATCTATGATGGAGACTTGTAGAGATGAGTATCTCACCCACTTACATGATCTCTTTACTCGATATCCAGGAAATCATTGTCCAAGTATTCCCATTTATTCCACACTTACAGGAAAGTCATATTGCAAACCAATAGATTTTGAATACTTCTGGAGAAATACCCGTGGCCAAGTTCAATTTACTCAGGCCATACAGTCCATATATGAAACAACAAAATCATTCACTGCAGTGGAAATTTCCCCTCATCCAGTTCTTGCATCTTATCTTTCTTCAATGGTGAATGATAATGATGTTCTGCATACCCTACATCGTCCAAAAAATAACAAACTCAGCAAGGAATCTCAAGATATCCTTCAACTCTGTGGAAATATTCTCCTTGCAGGTCATAATTGTGTAAATTTTGCATCTTTAACAGGAGTTAATAAAGTTGCAACATCCACTTCTTTTCCAAATTACCCTTTTCACAAGAAGCAATTTCCCCTTTACCCAGATACTCCAGACAACTCAAGACTATTTGAGTCTCATAGGGGCCCTCTTAACTACTCATACCTCAGAATGAATCAAGAGACACATCCTATTCTGGGTGAGCATATTATTCAAGGGGAGCCAATTATGCCTGCTGCTGGATTTATGGAAATGGTAAATAAAAACTCATGATATCTAATATATTTTGCTGACTATTGATTTTTGGAGGCTTTGGAATTTGGAGCTACAACTCTTTTAGATGTCACAATGCATTCTATTTTGTCACTGTCATCAAACAGTCCCATCCATCTTGAATTAGATCTTAAAGATTCACAATGGACATTACACTCACAGTCCAATATTGGCCAGTCTGGTTCAGTTGTGGGTAGCTGTTTTAATACATGTTTTTTTTTCCTCAACAACATTATAGAAACAATTACATGCATCAGGATATATATCACATGAGCATCCTACTGTGCATCCTTTGCTGGATATTGCTGCAATCCGACAGCGGTGTCATAACTATATCAGCTCTGGTGGGTTAAGTGATTTCATCTTTACCAATATATACTTATTTAATATTTTATATACAGACTTTTACAAGAGGCTATCTTATTTTTCATCATATGGTCCCCACATGCAACGAGTTACCAATATGTATTATAGCTCATCTGAATGTCTACTATCATTGCGAGGCATGGATGACATTCTCAAAAGTATATTTTCATGCCATTGAATAGTACAAATTGCTAACATGACATCAGAGATGGAGCATATATTTGCATCCAGCAATATTAGATTCATGTATTCAAGTAACTGGGCAGCGTGTGTTTCATGGAAACTTCTGTCCTAATTCTTACTATCTCCCGGCACATCTTGATTCTCTGATAATTCACAAGAAACCAAGACCATACTACTTTCCCACTCATCTTTATGCATATATTATTCTAAAAGAATGGGCTCCAGGTAAGTGCAATTATTATCATGTGACATGCATAGCTGCAATTTATGCATATTCTTGATAGCCAGAATCACTTATGATATTGCACTTGTGGATAGTCTTGGAGAACCACTGGTCACTTTGAATGGCTTAACTGCTGAGGAACATAGCCTCAATGCTATTTCACCTATCACAGTACCTCTAGAAATAGTTCAACAGCGTTTGCCATTCAATAACAGCAGCAGCATAATATCCCTCAATCAAATTGATCCTGTATGTGCTGTTTCTTTCAGTACTGATTAACCATTCTGAATCAAGTACAAGGTGGCTGCTCAGTCTATGGACAATGACAACTGTGTAATCATGCAAATAATTTCCCAAACACTGCATGACAATAGTAAATCTGCAGGGCTTCATCACTTGCGCATTCTCATTGATAGACCCAGTGAGTTCAAGTTTCAGCTAGTATATTACCTTCATGCTAAAATTTGATTAAGGCAATGATATTTCACTAGTAGATATATGCACAAAGTTTCCTGGCATATATCTTGAAATATTTATTTCCCATCCAGTTTCATCATCTTCCACTATCAATATGAAAACACATAGTGGAATTATACGGACCCTACCAAAAGAGCAGCTTGATGATATGCAATACTTTCCTTCATTCCTGAGTATTGTCATTACATTTGAGAGCTGCAGCAGCAAACTGGAGCATCTCTTCATGATAGCAGCAAACACAATGAATCCAGAGGGCCGATTTCTTTTGGTGTCCAGGCTGAAGAGTTCTTCTATTTCCTTACATTCAATATCCACTATTGTTTTTCAAGATCCTCTTTGCACAATATATGAAGCAGAAATACCTTTCTGCTCATCTCAAGGACCATTCTCTCAGGAGGATACCTGTGTGCTGTTCTACAACTATGGACAAGAATATAAAATTCAGCAGGAGTTCAGTAATTTCAATGTATTACAGAACCTGGACATATGGCTGATAGGAACTCATTGTTGGAGTGGCTCAGCACTTTGGGGATTTGCACGTACACTTCGGCAAGAATATTTGTGCTGGACCATTCATGCTGTTATGCTACCCTCTGTCATGCCCAAAGAAACATGGACAGTATGGCTGCACTCAATACCAGCCTATGCTACTAAAGAACTGGACATTATGTTTAACCAGGATGGAATAGCTACTGTTCCTCGGCTATTACCTCTGCCAGATTGCAGAATCAATGATGTGACTGTGCTGGTAGCCCCAGATTTGCACAACTCCTGCAATATAGGCATCAAGGTGCTATCCTATTCCACTGTAGGGAAAGCAACAGGATTTATTGCCTCAGTAACTGAACCTAACAGCCATGCACAATGGAGAGGTTCACATGTTGCAGGGATACAACTAGATCCAATAAAAGCCTCAATTGTGGTGAATGTTACTTCTGTTACACATATACCTGCAGCATCATTGACAATTAGTCCCACTGCCATCTTGGGCTCAGTAATTGCTATTACTGCTGTGGGAATCAATGAATTTGCCAAAACAAAAAATTCAGCAATTTCGGCTCTTGTTACTCATGCTGATGCTATAATTGGACAGTACATCTGTCAATTGTATGCCTTTTTTGGAATAAACACAGTAGCAATGCCCACATCTGCACGTTTTGTAGATTTTGCAGCAAATGGGTACCGAAAATATGATGTGGTAGTTTCTGGCTATGAGGATGCTCTACACAATACTTTCCTTCAATCTTTGCTCAAGCCAAATTCTGGGCATCTATTTTCATGGAATGGCTCTTCATGTAGCTTTGTCTCAACACTCTTGCAAAATCCTTATCTTACCAATGAAGCTATCAGCTTAGTCATATCTACTCCAGGATTGGATTGGATAACTACTGGCTCAGATTTGGATACCACCTTCACAGATCATTTACCAGCTACTATGTCACTATTGGTCACAGCCTCTCCAAAGTTTGACACCAATGGTGTTTATATTTTACTTGGAGGGATTGGAAGCCTTGGAGTTCATATTGCTCTATTTATGTACAAGGTATGAGATATGTCTCTCAATAATTTTCAGAATCTGATGTCAATACTTTCAGCATGGTGCAAGAAATATCATACTCACCTCACGCTCAGGTCATCCTAAAGATCTTTTTGTAAACAGAATGCTCTGTTTTTTGCAGGGACTTGATGACCTTACTATCAGAATTAGTGCTGTCAATGGAACATCAGTTGAAGACATGCAAAAATTCATTGACAGTATATCCCTTCCCATCAAGGGATGCATTCTCTTGGCTGCTGTTCTGCAAGATCGCTCTTTTCACTCCCTTACCACATATGATTTTGAGCAAGTTTTTGCTGCCAAAACAGGTCTATATTCTGTTCTTGAGAAAGTAATAGAATTACAGACTTTGGATTTTGTTGTCAGCTTTTCTTCTGTCTCAGGAATTCTTGGAACCCACGGACAAGCAAATTATTCTGCGTAAGTAATATATAATGTGGAATAATCAGATTGGACTACTAAAAGCTCACAACTGTAAATTAGTGCAAATACAGCCCTGGATGGAGCTCTATCTCTACTTAGAAATAGCTTTTCATTTGTTTGTCCTGCTATTGCTGATTCTGCACTCATGCAGTATGGAGAAAACTTATCAGATCTGGGACGAAAATCATTGCTACAATGGTCATTCACATCTCAAGGTGAGTTGAGACTCTCTACCATTTAGTCAATGAAGCTCATGACCTTCAATTTGTCTTTAGAAATGATTCAATGGTTCAGTGATGCAATGTATCAATTTCAACAGGGGCAAAAATTTGCTCTTTATGTACCACAACTCAACTGGGAAGTTCTTGATCAAAATCACAGGGTTTCAGGTTTGGTGCAACATCTTGTACCTGACTACCAAACCACAAATATTGCAACAGATGACATTTTGGAGAAGATGACAGAGATAGTGAAAAGAGTTCTTGACATTTCCAACAATGACTTCTCACCCCATATTCCCTTTACATCCTATGGGATTGATTCCCTCTCAGCCTCACGGTTATCATTTTCTCTGCACTCAATAATCGACATCACTCAAATACAATTGCTGGGGGAGATATCATTAAATGATATATATCAACGTTTTATGGCCACTAAAGTCAAGATCAATACAAGCAGGCTCAATTTGTCAAACACAATAATAGGTCCATCATATGGCATACAGGAAACACTTGCCAAGTACATAGCTTTTCTTCCCCGACAGTCCTCTACCAAAGTCAGCTCACTGCCACTGGAGACATCTAATGTTGTTCTCCTAACAGGAAGCACTGGTTCCTTTGGTTGTGCAATATTAGCAAAATTGCTTTCAGAGAAAACAATCACTCATGTCTTTGCATTGTGTCAAAAACATGCACATTTATCACTAGCAGAACGACAAAGGGCAGCACTATTAAGGAATGGCTATGGAGTAAAGCTGTTGAGCTCATTGAAATTAACTTTGGTTGAAGGTGACTTAAGTCTGCCTAATTTTGGCATGGATGTAGAGATTTTCAAAAAGGTAAGTTCTTCAACTTATTCTCAGAGAATCAATGTTAAAGAAAGATTCTCACAGATGCATGGTTCAGTCACCCATATCATCCACAATGGTAGGAATTTCCCCTTTATTTCTCAATGCATAACTGAGGTCAATGTCAGCTTGGAAAGTCAAATTTTCAGAGCCACTTTCTGCATATGAAACCTTGCTTGATGGAACATGCAAACTAATCAATTTTGCATTATCAGTTCAAGATCGAACATTCCCTTCCCTTTCATATATTAGTACAATTGGAATTAAACAAGGTATGCAGCTGACATTTGCATATGCTTGATGAGGCTTATCTGTTCATACTGCTAGCCCGCGATGGAAAAGTTCTCCCAGAGGAACAGCTCCAAGATCCCAGTCTTGTCATTTCAACTGGATATGCTGAATCAAAATGGGTAGCAGAACAAATTATATATGCTGCTCGGCATTCTTGCAAGTTGAATGCTTCAGTCATCCGTGTTGGACTGCTCTCAGGATCTATCAATGGTCATTGGGATACAAACCATTGGTTCCCATCTCTTGTTGAGTCAGGACATTATGTGGGATGTCTTCCTGATGGAGATGAGGTTTGTACTGTTCTCATTCTTCTCATTTCTATATTTAAAAAATCATACAGCTTGTATCTTGGCTCCCTACTGATATGGCTGCTGCTGCTGTTATTGAATTGAGACATTCAACAGCTGAGGTGATGAATTTAGTTCATCCAAATCCAGTCAAATGGAGAACAATCATGACTGAGTTATCAGAGACTCTTCATCTACCACTGGTCCCTTATGCTGAATGGTTTGGTTGCATCGAGAGTGTTTCAAGAGAACAGGCTATGCTTCCAGTAGCAAAGCCTACTTTTGGAGCCCTGAGGCTCCTTGATATGTTTGGATATGGTGTGAAACCTCATCCTGGCTTTGAATCTATGGGACTATTACCCAAGGTAGTTTTTGCACAATCTTTGAAGAATGCACCAACACTAGAGGCTGCTCAAAATCAACAAATTGGAAAGACAGATATTCAGAATGGGTTGCTAAATGGCAAGCAGTTCAGTTTCTTCCTGCAGTATAGATTCTGGTGAATTGTTAGCTTATATGTTGCAGAAGTATACATGTACTCATTTGTTGATGGAGTAATAACAACAATAAAAGTAATATTAGTCACAGTCTCATTTTGTCTTTCACACAGTTCAATATATCTTTTATTTGTGTTGCTTGTTAGTATAACATGATTGACCTTGAGATGCTGAAAAGGAATTTCAAAATAGCTACAAATTACAATAGGATACTGGTTATCTTGGATACACATAAATTGCATTAAAGAAAAATTACAATCATGATATATATGTCAACCTAAACTGATTTAAAGTGCACATAAATGATACATACTGTTTTTATGTATGACTTAGCCCCAGGTACCTGCACATTAGGAAAAATATTCTCATCTCTAGAGTCCCCAGAGATACCCCCCAATTCCTAGGTAGTCTCAGAGAGCCTAGAGTATCTGAGTTCTTTGAGGCTTCTAAAAATTCTGGGTGCTTTCTGGTGCTTTCAGATGCTTTCAGGATCTTTCAGGATCTCTAGGATGTTTTTTGATCTTTCAAAGTTCACAAAAATCTTTGAGCAGCCTAGGAATTGGGGGGTATCTCTGGGGACTCTAGAGATGAGCATATTTTTCCTGATGCAGGTGAATCACAAGTTTGACAACCTGATGGAAACCTATTGACTTGCTGGTACTAATATACCTGTCAGATAAGTCAGCTCCTAGTTATAGGTCAGAGCTTTGCATAACTGATTACCTGTGCTACAGGTCATGGTTATACCTGGACAGAACTTGTGCAGACCCTTGAGACATATTCAAAACTATTCACTTGAGCACTGAGCTCTTGCTCAAATGGTGGAGGTATCTCAGTAAAAGGGTCTTCAGCAGGTCAGGTAACCTGTGAGTACTCGCAGGTAAGATCTGTGGGAATACCTGCAGGTTTTGTGATCCGCAGGTCCAGGTACCTGTGTGCACAGGTCATGCCAGGTCACAGGTCAGACTTAGAAAATTATTTTATAAGGACAGGTTCAGGTAACCTGCAGGTATTGTCAAATTACTTGCAGGTATACCTGGACCTGCAGGTCAGGTACCTGTAAGCACAGGTCAGCAACAGGTCACAGGTCAGGATATTGGAGGCAAAATACCTGCAGGTCAGGTCACAGGTATGACCCGCCCGGGACTCGTGAAGACCCTTAGCAGCAGCAGCCAGCTACATTGCAGATTTTCCAGAACAGTGTCTAGTCACCTGTTCTAAATATGGCACCTGTCCCAAATGCATCTTATTTCTTGGTGCCAAGATATTCTAGGAAGTGATGTGTTAGATTGTAGAATACAGTCTCTTCCTTGTTGCTTTGGAGTGCACCATTTCAAGAATGGAATATTTGCTTTATCCTAAATCTCAGGTTCTGAGCGCAAGAATATGGGAAAGATTCTTTTGGGCTGCCTGGTGGGCTCGGATATGCCCAGAGATGCTCTTACTGCTGTACGAGCTATTCTAGACTTCATCTACCTGGCTCAATATTCTACTCATGATGAAGATACTCTTTCTTACATGTCTGATGCTCTCCAATTATGGCATGAAAAGAAATCTTCTTTTATTGCATTGGGCGTCCATGAAGATCTCAACATACCTGAATTCCATTCCCTCCAACATTACATAGAGATGATCAGATTCTTTGGCTGCACAGATAACTACAACACAGAGATGTTTGAACATCTTCACATAGACTTTGCAAAGAAGGGCTGGAGAGCGTCTAACAAAAGAGAGGAATTTCCACAGATGACAAAGTGGCTTGCACACCAAGAGAATGTCCAAACTTTTAACAAGGAACTATCCTGGATATTAGAGCAACAATGTTTTCACCACGAACATCAGACTCCTTCTGCCACTCCCAGTTTTTCTTCCTCCAAACGTAGTATCTTGCTACTCAAACAACCGACGGCTCCCTATAAGAGTCTTTCTTCTATAGAATTGGGTCATGGCATTCCCTTGTTTACTGCCAACCTCAAACGTTACCTGGCTATGCTTAAGCCAGGCTCCAGTAGGGCAGAGGTAGAGGGTGGTCTAGTGAAGTCACTGCCTTTCAATGCTCTTGACATTTATTATTCATTCAAATTTTCCCCTGAAACCTTAGACGATGATATTAACATCAAAGATGTAATCAAAGCCAGTTCACTTCAAGGGGAAAGATTTGATACTGTGGTAGTACTCACCAGTGATGCTGCGGAAACTACAAGTTTCTCAGGTACAAGAATAGGTAGAGTCAAGGTACTTTTCCGTTTGCCTTCCCAACTAGCCCTCATTGGAACTCATAAGAGTTTTGCCCCTTCTTGGTGGCCATCCTCTGTTTTGGCTTATGTCGAGTGGTTCAGTCCTCCTTCTCAAACTCCTATAGAACAAAAGTCTCACAATATGACTACTGTTCATAAATTACCTTCAATTGATAGTATAACACCATGGTCCATTATTTCTCTTTCTAATATACACCAGATTTGTATGCTCATTCCACATTACGATAGAAAAAAAATCCTGACAGTAGTTCTTGGAATTCATCTAATATTTTGGATACCTGCAATTATTTTCTGGTTAATAATTGGAGTAGCTTATATACCTATAAAACCTTATATAAAGAATGATAATTATTCTTTACTTTGCTACTTTGACACCTGCTGGAGCAGGTAGAAGCTTACCTGAGCTTCTGAAGCTAACTTAAGCAGAGCTAGGATGCCTAAGTTATACCAGGTCAATCAAGTTAGCCTGAGTGAGTAAACCTGAGCAACCTAAGCAACCTAAGCATATCCTTATACTCTGGTCAACTTGAAGTTACGTTGAGATATACTAAGAATCATAATTGGATATTAATGAATGAACAATGTTCCCTAGTGAAGATTGAACAGCATGAAGAGAGTTCAAGAAAAACTGTGGAAATTTCTTTGCAGCTAAACCTTGAATTTACTTCAATAATACTGTCAGAGTTTCATTTGCTACATCACACATAAGCAGACCAGCAAAAGAGTACTATTAAAATTTGATGCAAAGGTAAAGAGCTGAATATCAGGTTGCTGAACTTGATAACTGCAACAAGTTTATAATTTTATTTGAATGAATGTTTGGTCTTCTTTATGACAAGCGAGATGAATGCAATTAAGTACATCAGGAAAAATACCTTCAGCTCAGAGAGCCTAGAGACACCCCCAAAAGCTCAGGCTTCCCAGGCTTCCCAGAGATTTTCAAAGATTTTCAAAGCAACTCAGGTAAGCCTGAAGATATAAGGTTGACTTAAAATCATTTCAAAGACTTTAAACTGCCTGGGATTTTGGGGGTGTCTCCAGGCAACCTGGGCCTGGATAAAATTTTCCTGATGTATGGAATGAATCATTTGGTGACTTCTGGATAAGGTTTGGAAATATTGCATTAATGACATCGGATGGTGATGAAGCATTACAATGGAGGTTATTGAAGCCAATTCAAAATAATCTACCCAATTGCTTTGTGAATTATGGTGAAATTCCAGCAAGTGTTGCAGGTGTGGTGGATCAATTATAGGTTTTAGAGGAAGTCAAGTGTTAGGGTGCTCGTTGCTCTAACCCTCGACTGCACCACAGACGGAGGCTACGAGCAGTTCGTCCAAACAAACGTCATAGACAGCTGCTAAGCAGGGAAGATCTACACTGAAAGACTGGACTGAAGGATTGTTGTTGTTGTTGTTACACCTAAAGATACACCAAAACCAGAGACTAGAGAGGGAGGAAAGAGCCAAATATCATTGAGAACCTTAGAAAATAACCGATCTGGGGATCGGGTACAAAATACCTACTGCTTATATAGTATTTCAATAGGTAAAGATATATATGGTAATAGTATATAATTGAATGTTGGCTATGGGATGTGTCACCACGATGATAATTGTGATGACACGCCCCTGTGCCGGGACGTGCTAACGCGTCGTTGTTATGGTATAACGTCGACACGTTATTACAGAACATGACTCGAAACGACTCAAATCAGCATGAAGACGCATTGATCCGGCCATTTACGAGTATCAGAAATCAAATGTAGAAACAAAAGAAAAGTATCAGAGGACAGCAGATGAGGAGTTGCCTTGACTCTGCTTGACTCATCTGCTGTGCCAGGAATACCCACCAAGTGCTGTAACTACTTGCTAATCCAAAAAAGGAAAGTTGAAAGGCTGGGATAGATGAAGGAGGGCCGATGATACGTGTACGCGGTCCAGATAAGCAGGGGTAGGGTCAAAAGGGGTCGAATACGCATAAGCAAGGTGGAAACTACAGGCAGTGACCTGAAGATCTGGCGGGGTTGACAATTCGAGTCTGGCAGATGTAGGCAGCGTGTATATGAGCCAATGTTGACGAGAACAAGCTGACGAACGGAGAAACGGGAAAGCAAGGCAGTGGAGACGAGGTTTGACAAGTCGGAACCGGGGATGAAGCACAGAAAGGGTCACCCGGATGTATACCATCATTATGGATGACCAAACGAGTTGTGGGGAGGCTGAGGATGACGAAACCGAAATGAGGGAAGGCCGAACGGAAGAATGGAAGGGCAAAAACGACGTGGACACGTCAGAACCGAGGGTGTAACAAAGAAGGCGGGGCCGAGGGGGTGTCCAGCGTGTTGAGATCTGGGATGAGTACGAGGGTAGTCAGGAGTCAACGACGTCCCTATCCTAACGACGGATCTTCGTTAGTTTAGATGTAATCCGTCCAGAGGAACAGATTACGCACAAATTATAGTTATAGTTGGCAGGCCGCGCATCAGGGAAAGTACCCTTGGCCTAGGTAACCCAGAGATACCCCCAAAACCTAGGCTCTCCCAAAGCACCCAAAGCAATCTGAGGCAAACTCAGGCTTGCCCAGGCTTTTCCAGGCAAATTCAAAGTTTTTGACAGGTCAGTTTTGCTGATGCGTCACCGCGGCCTTCAACCCTCTAAATGGGCCCCTCGTCGTCCTTACATCCCTTCCATCATGTCTTGTATCCGTTGTTCTTGTTCTTGAGGTCCTATGGCGGTGAGAAACGAAGTGCCAGTGGCCGAAGGGATGAGGCTGAGCGACCTGGTGAAGTTCTTTTTGATTGTACACAGTCCACGGTGGCAGGTCATGTGACCACCTATATTATTGACAACTGTGAGTTATAATAGTTTAACTGATATCTACACTGTATTACTACACTATACTATCTTCTAGATGTTAAAATGCAATAGCATCTTATTTCATATACAATATCTCAAATTTCAAATTTTTGCAAACACTCAAAGTCTTCAGAGAAGCTCAAATATCTTTCAAAGATGTTCAAAGATATTCAAAGATATTCAAGGATCTTTCAAAGATATTCAGAGAACATGAAAAATCTCAAGAAATCTTCAGGATATTGGAAAAAACCTAGGCAGCTCAGAGTATTCAAGCTCTCTAGAGTATCTGAAGAGCTCAGGTTATTCCCAAAAACCTGGAGCATTTTGGGAATCTCTGAGTTACCTTTGAACAACTCAGAAACAATTCTAAAGAATTTCAAGGAAACCAAATTTTGAGCCCTTTTCCCAAAGAGTTCTGAGAGTCTAGATACTTTAAACTATTTGAAAGACTTTAGACTTTTGGGGGAATCTCTGGTGTCTTTGAAAGACCTCTGGTCAGGGGTATTTTTCCTGATGGAGGAAGAGGAAGAAGCGTGAGAGAAAGTAATATACGGCGCTTCTACGTTTCGATGCCGAGACGCCAAATAAGCGCCACCTCGGCGTAGGCTCGGCCAACGAGAAAAGGGGCTTGTAGGGCTTGTTAAGGCCTTGAAAAATAAGGAAAATACCATAAAAATAGGGATAAATGCCAGATATATTCAGGGAATATTTGAGAGAATTGTGGGGGTGGTAGAGATTATGTTATGCTTCATAACATCAAGTAGGCATTCACCAAAATTAGTTTGTCCTCTATACCAAACAGATTCATGCTAACTAGAACTTTGGAGCCAAGGCTCTGTTCCTTGTCTCCATCTCTTCTTTACAACTCCTCATGGCTACCTAGAAGACCACCCTTGTGTTGCCTAGATCCATATGGCATTGTGTACATATCTTGGACATCCTTACTGACCCTTTTGCAGTTCTCAGTTGTGGTCACTCCTTCTTGCTTCTGTACTCATTTTGTACCCTCTACAAGAAATGACAGACTTTGTATGGCTGTATTTACTTTATTCAAGATCATTCATTTCCAATGATTGGATCAATGCTCCCCATGTTGATTTGAGTCATTTTTACATTATTCAATAAGGATATCAAGTCCTGGTACTCATTGGGTTGACTCAAATCCTTTTTGCTTCCATTGACTCAACTTACAACCAACATACTTTCTATTCAATTCCTTTTATATCTTACTTACAAATTATCTATAAATACCTCAAGTACTTGTATGTAACCTTAGATTTACAAATTTAGCTATTTGATTATGGTTTTTCTAACTCTGTCTGAAATCTCTCATTTTCTACAACTGACCAAGTGTCACAACAAGGACATATCAAGTCTTTACCAGTCCCAACTCACAGCATAAGACACTCTGCCTAGCAGCCCTGTGTATTCAAAGGTTAGAGTGTACAATTACCTAACAATCCTAAGGTAATAGCTGCTCTTCCAATGGGTCTTACTGAGATACTCCCACCATTTGATCTTCTGCCTGTTTCTGTTTGACAATAGTTTTAGTGTCTGGAGCAAGGAAATAAGTCAGATCTGATGTTTCCTCTTTAGTAGCAGCTGCTGCAAGCTGCTCTTCCAATGGGTCTTACTGAGATACCTCCACCATTTGAGCAAGAGCTTAGTGCTCAAGTGAATAGTTTTGAATATGTCTCAAGGGTCTGCACAAGTTCTGTCCAGGTATAACCATGACCTGTAGCACAGGTAATCAGTTATGCAAAGCTCTGACCTATAACTAGGAGCTGACTTATCTGACAGGTATATTAGTACCAGCAAGTCAATAGGTTTCCATCAGGTTGTCAAACTTGTGATTCACCTGCATCAGGAAAAATATGCTCATCTCTAGAGTCCCCAGAGATACCCCCCAATTCCTAGGCTGCTCAAAGATTTTTGTGAACTTTGAAAGATCAAAAAACATCCTAGAGATCCTGAAAGATCCTGAAAGCATCTGAAAGCACCAGAAAGCACCCAGAATTTTTAGAAGCCTCAAAGAACTCAGATACTCTAGGCTCTCTGAGACTACCTAGGAATTGGGGGGTATCTCTGGGGACTCTAGAGATGAGAATATTTTTCCTAATGTGCAGGTACCTGGGGCTAAGTCATACATAAAAACAGTATGTATCATTTATGTGCACTTTAAATCAGTTTAGGTTGACATATATATCATGATTGTAATTTTTCTTTAATGCAATTTATGTGTATCCAAGATAACCAGTATCCTATTGTAATTTGTAGCTATTTTGAAATTCCTTTTCAGCATCTCAAGGTCAATCATGTTATACTAACAAGCAACACAAATAAAAGATATATTGAACTGTGTGAAAGACAAAATGAGACTGTGACTAATATTACTTTTATTGTTGTTATTACTCCATCAACAAATGAGTACATGTATACTTCTGCAACATATAAGCTAACAATTCACCAGAATCTATACTGCAGGAAGAAACTGAACTGCTTGCCATTTAGCAACCCATTTCTGAATATCTGTCTTTCCAATTTGTTGATTTTGAGCAGCCTCTAGTGTTGGTGCATTCTTCAAAGATTGTGCAAAAACTACCTTGGGTAATAGTCCCATAGATTCAAAGCCAGGATGAGGTTTCACACCATATCCAAACATATCAAGGAGCCTCAGGGCTCCAAAAGTAGGCTTTGCTACTGGAAGCATAGCCTGTTCTCTTGAAACACTCTCGATGCAACCAAACCATTCAGCATAAGGGACCAGTGGTAGATGAAGAGTCTCTGATAACTCAGTCATGATTGTTCTCCATTTGACTGGATTTGGATGAACTAAATTCATCACCTCAGCTGTTGAATGTCTCAATTCAATAACAGCAGCAGCAGCCATATCAGTAGGGAGCCAAGATACAAGCTGTATGATTTTTTAAATATAGAAATGAGAAGAATGAGAACAGTACAAACCTCATCTCCATCAGGAAGACATCCCACATAATGTCCTGACTCAACAAGAGATGGGAACCAATGGTTTGTATCCCAATGACCATTGATAGATCCTGAGAGCAGTCCAACACGGATGACTGAAGCATTCAACTTGCAAGAATGCCGAGCAGCATATATAATTTGTTCTGCTACCCATTTTGATTCAGCATATCCAGTTGAAATGACAAGACTGGGATCTTGGAGCTGTTCCTCTGGGAGAACTTTTCCATCGCGGGCTAGCAGTATGAACAGATAAGCCTCATCAAGCATATGCAAATGTCAGCTGCATACCTTGTTTAATTCCAATTGTACTAATATATGAAAGGGAAGGGAATGTTCGATCTTGAACTGATAATGCAAAATTGATTAGTTTGCATGTTCCATCAAGCAAGGTTTCATATGCAGAAAGTGGCTCTGAAAATTTGACTTTCCAAGCTGACATTGACCTCAGTTATGCATTGAGAAATAAAGGGGAAATTCCTACCATTGTGGATGATATGGGTGACTGAACCATGCATCTGTGAGAATCTTTCTTTAACATTGATTCTCTGAGAATAAGTTGAAGAACTTACCTTTTTGAAAATCTCTACATCCATGCCAAAATTAGGCAGACTTAAGTCACCTTCAACCAAAGTTAATTTCAATGAGCTCAACAGCTTTACTCCATAGCCATTCCTTAATAGTGCTGCCCTTTGTCGTTCTGCTAGTGATAAATGTGCATGTTTTTGACACAATGCAAAGACATGAGTGATTGTTTTCTCTGAAAGCAATTTTGCTAATATTGCACAACCAAAGGAACCAGTGCTTCCTGTTAGGAGAACAACATTAGATGTCTCCAGTGGCAGTGAGCTGACTTTGGTAGAGGACTGTCGGGGAAGAAAAGCTATGTACTTGGCAAGTGTTTCCTGTATGCCATATGATGGACCTATTATTGTGTTTGACAAATTGAGCCTGCTTGTATTGATCTTGACTTTAGTGGCCATAAAACGTTGATATATATCATTTAATGATATCTCCCCAGCAATTGTATTTGAGTGATGTCGATTATTGAGTGCAGAGAAAATGATAACCGTGAGGCTGAGAGGGAATCAATCCCATAGGATGTAAAGGGAATATGGGGTGAGAAGTCATTGTTGGAAATGTCAAGAACTCTTTTCACTATCTCTGTCATCTTCTCCAAAATGTCATCTGTTGCAATATTTGTGGTTTGGTAGTCAGGTACAAGATGTTGCACCAAACCTGAAACCCTGTGATTTTGATCAAGAACTTCCCAGTTGAGTTGTGGTACATAAAGAGCAAATTTTTGCCCCTGTTGAAATTGATACATTGCATCACTGAACCATTGAATCATTTCTAAAGACAAATTGAAGGTCATGAGCTTCATTGACTAAATGGTAGAGAGTCTCAACTCACCTTGAGATGTGAATGACCATTGTAGCAATGATTTTCGTCCCAGATCTGATAAGTTTTCTCCATACTGCATGAGTGCAGAATCAGCAATAGCAGGACAAACAAATGAAAAGCTATTTCTGAGTAGAGATAGAGCTCCATCCAGGGCTGTATTTGCACTAATTTACAGTTGTGAGCTTTTAGTAGTCCAATCTGATTATTCCACATTATATATTACTTACGCAGAATAATTTGCTTGTCCGTGGGTTCCAAGAATTCCTGAGACAGAAGAAAAGCTGACAACAAAATCCAAAGTCTGTAATTCTATTACTTTCTCAAGAACAGAATATAGACCTGTTTTGGCAGCAAAAACTTGCTCAAAATCATATGTGGTAAGGGAGTGAAAAGAGCGATCTTGCAGAACAGCAGCCAAGAGAATGCATCCCTTGATGGGAAGGGATATACTGTCAATGAATTTTTGCATGTCTTCAACTGATGTTCCATTGACAGCACTAATTCTGATAGTAAGGTCATCAAGTCCCTGCAAAAAACAGAGCATTCTGTTTACAAAAAGATCTTTAGGATGACCTGAGCGTGAGGTGAGTATGATATTTCTTGCACCATGCTGAAAGTATTGACATCAGATTCTGAAAATTATTGAGAGACATATCTCATACCTTGTACATAAATAGAGCAATATGAACTCCAAGGCTTCCAATCCCTCCAAGTAAAATATAAACACCATTGGTGTCAAACTTTGGAGAGGCTGTGACCAATAGTGACATAGTAGCTGGTAAATGATCTGTGAAGGTGGTATCCAAATCTGAGCCAGTAGTTATCCAATCCAATCCTGGAGTAGATATGACTAAGCTGATAGCTTCATTGGTAAGATAAGGATTTTGCAAGAGTGTTGAGACAAAGCTACATGAAGAGCCATTCCATGAAATAGATGCCCAGAATTTGGCTTGAGCAAAGATTGAAGGAAAGTATTGTGTAGAGCATCCTCATAGCCAGAAACTACCACATCATATTTTCGGTACCCATTTGCTGCAAAATCTACAAAACGTGCAGATGTGGGCATTGCTACTGTGTTTATTCCAAAAAAGGCATACAATTGACAGATGTACTGTCCAATTATAGCATCAGCATGAGTAACAAGAGCCGAAATTGCTGAATTTTTTGTTTTGGCAAATTCATTGATTCCCACAGCAGTAATAGCAATTACTGAGCCCAAGATGGCAGTGGGACTAATTGTCAATGATGCTGCAGGTATATGTGTAACAGAAGTAACATTCACCACAATTGAGGCTTTTATTGGATCTAGTTGTATCCCTGCAACATGTGAACCTCTCCATTGTGCATGGCTGTTAGGTTCAGTTACTGAGGCAATAAATCCTGTTGCTTTCCCTACAGTGGAATAGGATAGCACCTTGATGCCTATATTGCAGGAGTTGTGCAAATCTGGGGCTACCAGCACAGTCACATCATTGATTCTGCAATCTGGCAGAGGTAATAGCCGAGGAACAGTAGCTATTCCATCCTGGTTAAACATAATGTCCAGTTCTTTAGTAGCATAGGCTGGTATTGAGTGCAGCCATACTGTCCATGTTTCTTTGGGCATGACAGAGGGTAGCATAACAGCATGAATGGTCCAGCACAAATATTCTTGCCGAAGTGTACGTGCAAATCCCCAAAGTGCTGAGCCACTCCAACAATGAGTTCCTATCAGCCATATGTCCAGGTTCTGTAATACATTGAAATTACTGAACTCCTGCTGAATTTTATATTCTTGTCCATAGTTGTAGAACAGCACACAGGTATCCTCCTGAGAGAATGGTCCTTGAGATGAGCAGAAAGGTATTTCTGCTTCATATATTGTGCAAAGAGGATCTTGAAAAACAATAGTGGATATTGAATGTAAGGAAATAGAAGAACTCTTCAGCCTGGACACCAAAAGAAATCGGCCCTCTGGATTCATTGTGTTTGCTGCTATCATGAAGAGATGCTCCAGTTTGCTGCTGCAGCTCTCAAATGTAATGACAATACTCAGGAATGAAGGAAAGTATTGCATATCATCAAGCTGCTCTTTTGGTAGGGTCCGTATAATTCCACTATGTGTTTTCATATTGATAGTGGAAGATGATGAAACTGGATGGGAAATAAATATTTCAAGATATATGCCAGGAAACTTTGTGCATATATCTACTAGTGAAATATCATTGCCTTAATCAAATTTTAGCATGAAGGTAATATACTAGCTGAAACTTGAACTCACTGGGTCTATCAATGAGAATGCGCAAGTGATGAAGCCCTGCAGATTTACTATTGTCATGCAGTGTTTGGGAAATTATTTGCATGATTACACAGTTGTCATTGTCCATAGACTGAGCAGCCACCTTGTACTTGATTCAGAATGGTTAATCAGTACTGAAAGAAACAGCACATACAGGATCAATTTGATTGAGGGATATTATGCTGCTGCTGTTATTGAATGGCAAACGCTGTTGAACTATTTCTAGAGGTACTGTGATAGGTGAAATAGCATTGAGGCTATGTTCCTCAGCAGTTAAGCCATTCAAAGTGACCAGTGGTTCTCCAAGACTATCCACAAGTGCAATATCATAAGTGATTCTGGCTATCAAGAATATGCATAAATTGCAGCTATGCATGTCACATGATAATAATTGCACTTACCTGGAGCCCATTCTTTTAGAATAATATATGCATAAAGATGAGTGGGAAAGTAGTATGGTCTTGGTTTCTTGTGAATTATCAGAGAATCAAGATGTGCCGGGAGATAGTAAGAATTAGGACAGAAGTTTCCATGAAACACACGCTGCCCAGTTACTTGAATACATGAATCTAATATTGCTGGATGCAAAATATATGCTCCATCTCTGATGTCATGTTAGCAATTTGTACTATTCAATGGCATGAAAATATACTTTTTGAGAATGTCATCCATGCCTCGCAATGATAGTAGACATTCAGATGAGCTATAATACATATTGGTAACTCGTTGCATGTGGGGACCATATGATGAAAAATAAGATAGCCTCTTGTAAAAGTCTGTATATAAAATATTAAATAAGTATATATTGGTAAAGATGAAATCACTTAACCCACCAGAGCTGATATAGTTATGACACCGCTGTCGGATTGCAGCAATATCCAGCAAAGGATGCACAGTAGGATGCTCATGTGATATATATCCTGATGCATGTAATTGTTTCTATAATGTTGTTGAGGAAAAAAAACATGTATTAAAACAGCTACCCACAACTGAACCAGACTGGCCAATATTGGACTGTGAGTGTAATGTCCATTGTGAATCTTTAAGATCTAATTCAAGATGGATGGGACTGTTTGATGACAGTGACAAAATAGAATGCATTGTGACATCTAAAAGAGTTGTAGCTCCAAATTCCAAAGCCTCCAAAAATCAATAGTCAGCAAAATATATTAGATATCATGAGTTTTTATTTACCATTTCCATAAATCCAGCAGCAGGCATAATTGGCTCCCCTTGAATAATATGCTCACCCAGAATAGGATGTGTCTCTTGATTCATTCTGAGGTATGAGTAGTTAAGAGGGCCCCTATGAGACTCAAATAGTCTTGAGTTGTCTGGAGTATCTGGGTAAAGGGGAAATTGCTTCTTGTGAAAAGGGTAATTTGGAAAAGAAGTGGATGTTGCAACTTTATTAACTCCTGTTAAAGATGCAAAATTTACACAATTATGACCTGCAAGGAGAATATTTCCACAGAGTTGAAGGATATCTTGAGATTCCTTGCTGAGTTTGTTATTTTTTGGACGATGTAGGGTATGCAGAACATCATTATCATTCACCATTGAAGAAAGATAAGATGCAAGAACTGGATGAGGGGAAATTTCCACTGCAGTGAATGATTTTGTTGTTTCATATATGGACTGTATGGCCTGAGTAAATTGAACTTGGCCACGGGTATTTCTCCAGAAGTATTCAAAATCTATTGGTTTGCAATATGACTTTCCTGTAAGTGTGGAATAAATGGGAATACTTGGACAATGATTTCCTGGATATCGAGTAAAGAGATCATGTAAGTGGGTGAGATACTCATCTCTACAAGTCTCCATCATAGATGAATGAATTGCTACTGGTGTGTCAATTCTCCGTCCAAATATGCCTAAGTTTGCTGCCAGCTTTAGAGCACAGTCAAGTGCATCTTCATGTCCAGCTAGAGCAACAGCAGTGGGAGAGTTGTAGCAAGCAATTTCTAGCACTTTTTCTGAATAGTCCTTTTGCACAGCTGAAATAATGGCTTGAGCTTGATCAGGGGTGCATGACAAGGCTGCCATTGAGCCACCTAATGACTCCAAATCTGAAAATGTTTGGCCTCTGATAATAGCTAACTCCACAGCCATTGCCTTTGGAGCAGCACCAGATGCATAGAAGACAGCTGTTTCTCCAGCAGAATGGCCTACTATTGCATCTGGAACAATACCCAGGGATATGAGGAGATCAAAAAGAGCTATTTGGAAAATAGCAATGGATGGTAGAATCAGTGCAATGGGCCAAGGTTGTGTGAGAGACAATTTAGCATCTTGACTGCCAAACAAGCCAAAATCATTGATGAGTGATTTTCCAGTGATTTGTTTATACAGGGCATCCATTTCTAAGACACTTTGTTGGAAAACTGGCCATTGCTGAAACAATTGTTTTCCCACTAGAAATGAAAAAGTGAATTTCCAACAAGGCAAGAAAGCAACTAATATGTAACTTACTATTTTTGTGCTGAGGACCCTGGCCTGAGAAAACAAAAACTAGGGAAGGTTTTATGCGCTTGCAATGACGTGGAGGTGAAAACATAGCTGATGAAATGTCTTTTGTTGTGTTAACAACAGAAAAAGAACGCCATGTCATTTGTCTGACCCGACGGCCAAGAAGAAGTGACAGAGTTTTAGCATCCTTTGAATTTGATATTTCCAATTCATTCCGAATTGTTTCAGCAATTGATATTGCTGTTCTGGATGAGAGACCTCCAGCCATGAGCAGAAGTGGACTATCTGAGATATTTTCCAGCTGCTGATAACTATTATCCTTAGTCACCAAAGGTCCTTCCAATACTAGGTGACCATTTGAACCTCCTATTCCAGAGCTGGTCATGGCAATTAAGTTGGCTTTGGATGAACTTTGTGGAAGTGCAGTAGGCTGTTGTGGGACCACAATATTATACTTGGACCACTGAATAGCAGGATTCAGAGTTGATAAGTTTACATTGGGTGGAATAACCTGGTGCTGCAGTATGGAAAGGACCTTTGAGAGGGACACTAGGAATGAAGCAATTTCGGCATGTCTAATCATGATTTGAGAATATGAAATTCAGTCTTCATTCTGAAAACGAACCCAATATTGCCTTTTACACTTCCAAGGAGTAGCTCTTTTTCCCTGTGAAACTCTTGGCCTATCCAGTTTACTTCTGTAGGATCTCCCTTGGCAGTTCCTGAAGGTCAAATTCAGCTGTATTGTCTATGTCATAAATTTATCACTTGCCAGTTGCATGAAGCTCTATGAAGTCAACATCAGAGCAGCTCCGGCTTGCTTTACTGAATGCCTCAATCATGACCTGCCGCTGAGCTTCTGCTACAGGTGCTCCAGGTGCTGCACCAGAGCCACTAGAGTTAATTGCTGTACCGAGTATCTATTACAATTGTTTGTATAATCAAGCTGTGATGAAAAAGTAAAAGTACATACTGTGGCATATACATGGTCACCATCCTGAATTGCAGTTTTGAGATCTTTCAACACAATGGCAACACAACTTTCAGCACGAGCAAATCTAATATTGGTATCAAATGACAAAGAAAAAAGGTATAGAGAAAATAAAATCTGGTACCCATTTGCTGAAGCATCAAAAGGCTTGCTTTTTCCATCTGGAGCAAGAATAGATCCTTGACTGTATCCAATCCAGTCAATCAATCTTTGAAAGGTCACTTATTCATAAAGAATTTTATATTCTATAATAAATTCTGTTCACCTATGATTGATTTGACACCCGGCAACAACTGCTGCTTCACATTCTTTATTCAGGATTGCTTGCACAGCAATATGAGTTGCAGTGAGACTGGAACTGCATGCTGTATCTACAGGAAATGAAGGTCCTAGAAGATCTAGATGTGCAGATACTCTGTTTGCCAGCATTGCTGGAGATGATGCAGAGAAAGAAGTCAGGTTATATTCATCCTATTGTGATGAAGTTAGAATTCCTAGGCAAAGCATAAATAAACTAAAAGCTTACAGCATTAGCAACATTACTCAAGTCTATAGAATTTCCTGAGGTATAGCATCCTACTTTCCTAGTGCGGTAATCAATACCTGAGTCTAGAAGAGCAAGAAAACTGTGTTCAATTATTTTTCTTGTCACAGGAGCCATTGCATAGGCATCTGCTGAGGAAATTCCAAACTCCACATTGTCAAAAAGATCAATGTCTTTCAAAAATGATCCTTGTTCAGCATTGATTTGACCAATATAATGGCCATGCCATCTAGAAGTAAAGATTAGAGTCAGACAGGAAATGAAATATTGAGTTAAAGAATTTTGAAACAGTCAGGCAGAACAATGCCATTATTGCTGTTATATATGACTGATCATGTAACAGATAAACTCAGTGCATGTTGTGTACACCTTGGGCATGCATGAATATAAGTATGCATAGAATTATTTACTCACGCTTTGAAATTAAAACGGTCAGCTGGGAATTCAGAGTATGCTTCACCATGTTGCAATAAGAAATTGTAGAATTCAGCATGATCAAAGTTGGCTTTGGAATGCTTTCCACTAGGAATTTCAGCAGAGATTCCAACCTAAAATTTTTTTAAACTAATAACATGAAGTAAACTAAAGATATCACTCACAATTGCTATAGAGTTATGCATATGTAAAGATATGAATGAGAATATTGTAAGAGCAATTACTCTGCTCATGCATGTATATATAAGTTTTGAGAATCAATTACATAAGATCATATATCCTTTGATTATTGAATATTGAAATTTTTTTCAATACTTCAGTTATTCAATGCATTGAGGGTATGAATTTTCCCAAGTCCTGGTTAGGTCGTACCTGTGACCCCACCTGCAGGTATTTTACCTTCAACATTTTGACTTGTGATCTGTGGCTGATCTGTAGTTACAGATACCTGGCTACCTGGACCTGTCCCTAAAACTATGTTTCTAAGTCTGACCTGTGACCTGTTGTAAACTGTAAGCACAGGTACCTAGAACTGTGGGCCATCAACATTGCAGGTATTCTCATGGATCTCACCTGCAGGTACCCACAGGTAGCTTGACCTGCTGAAAACCCTTAATTGGGGAATAGTAAAAGGCAAATGACTTTTGATAGGAGCTAGAACATTCATTGCAAAGATCTAGATATCAGATTGTACTGCAAACCCAAGTATTGGAGTGGATCAACAATGAATCATATTGTTTGATTGTTACAAGTACTTTGACTGAATTTTGAGCATTATATGACAGAGCTCAGATATTGGTTGACAAACTTTAAGTCTTTCAATTGGGCCAAGTGCAAATTAAAGTGAAAATACAAAGGTGTCCTTGTAAACTTGTTTCAATAGACTTACGTGAAACTTAGTAAATACAGACACAGAGATCACAACATAACTATTGATATTTGGGAGGAGTCTAGAACATTCAATGGCCAACAAGACTTGACCAAAATAAGCAAAGATGAGTTTTTCATGATTCTTTTTTGTTTCTATTGTATAGATTCATTATAGAAATCAGATCAGAAATCTTTCAACTGTCAACTGTCAACTGTCAACTGTCAGTGGCTTTCCATCAGATGTTTACATTATACATGAAACCAGAGAAGAATGGAATGTCCTTCAACTTCAAAGCAGAAATTGAAAATCAGAAACATGACTTTAATGTTTTGTTGCTATTCATTATGATGTTCTTCTATTTGGATTTGTCAGGCTATTCTAGCTTTATCTATCTACATATCTATGTAGACACCCATGTGATTGATTGATGCAAGTAACTTATAAATCTATCAATTGAAAAATCATGGATCACGTCATGCAAGTGAGCTCCATAAATTATCCACATGTTGAGATTATATTTTCCACTTGCCCAAATGTCTAACTTGACTGCTGAGATTTTGAATCCATTTACTCCCTTGGCATTCCTCCCTCCCACATTGGCAGCTCAATTTGAAGTCTCAAGATATCTGTTTGCAATAACCCTTGGAGTGAGCAGCACCATGATCAAGAGTCCATATTATTCTGATTATTTTTATAGGCCTATTGCTGGGATATATGTGTCAATTTCAACAATGATTATAAGCTTTTATTCAAGAATAAAATCCGGCTCCCAACTGTGGTTTACTACCTTTCAAGGCAAGCTATCCAAGTGTGATACAATAGTTAAAATTCATTTTCTTCTGATTCAAGAATTTCTACATTGGCATATATAACATCTAGCTTTGTCTTTCAAGGTAAGTCATCTCTTACAAATAAAGTGTCATGCTGAATATTCTACATTGATATGATATACCGTTCAGTTGCCAATGTGAGGAACTGTCAGGCATTGCAGGTTGCACTTGGCATTTTTAATGTCCTTTCACAAAGCTTTACTTCAATGCTATTCCTCATACGTGTCACTGCTGTATACAGAGAAGTAGTCATCATCAGAGTGTGTTTTATACTGCTCTGGCTAGGAGTAGTTGGTGGGGCACTCTCTGTTCCTCTTGGTATTGGTGGGGGACACATAGGACCAACTATGGCATGCATCAATACTATTGTCAAGAAAACAACAGAGATCAGTGTGATCATGCCAATGATCAATGACAGTGCCATCTTTATTGCAATCACATACAGAATTTTGGACAATTCAGTATATGAAGAAGGCAGGGGTGCTCAGGTTCGGGCTTTTTTGGATGGAATAAGCTACTGCCTGCAGTGTCCCGTAACCTTCTTCAAGGAGGTCAGCACTACTACTTGTGAGCAAATTGATTTCAATGTTAGCATTTATTTTGAAGAGATTCACAGCTTTGCACTCTTGACAAATGTTGTCACTCTTATCCTCAATCAACTAAAAGACTTACCACCTACATATCATGGAATGTTCACAATCTCATCTCTGGCTTTGATCAATGTACTAGCATGTGTGGTCTACCGCAGGATCAAGTTTGGGCTGATTACAGAGGATGGTACTATCCTAACAACTACAACACAATCTCCTTGGGCTACAGAGGCGGGAGTCAGTCATACTCTCCCTTTAGTCCAATTACGCCGCCGTGCTTTCAATGACTCTGGATCTGAAGGAGTATCCAATATTGATACTAACCACATACCAGTGGAGGTCACAATTGTAAGGGAAGATGAGCAGCTTGATGACAAAAAGTATAGAGATTATTTTATAATTCATATTAATAATGTACTCATTTTTTCTTTCCTTTTGTTACAGGTAATACTTGATTGTTTCATTTAAACTCTGAAACAGTGCTCTGAAGCACTTTTCAAAGCAGTTGGAATGTCACTGCCATGTGATATAACTATTCTGTGAACAGGTCATAATTCAGGAGCTTGTAATGTAATATTGTGGTACACAATGGCCAAATTAACCTATGATTACTTCAACTCAATGTGATATCAGAGAATGAAAGATTCCAAAAAATCTGCTTACAGTACATGATAATAAGTCAACCTCTAATCTTTATTTATTTCTGAGAAGAGTCCTTATGACCAACAGTAAATGACTAGCATTATATTTAAATTTCCTAAAAAAGCTAACCAAATTTGACAATTTTGTAATCACTCAAATAACGAAGATACCCTTTTTGAGTTATAATGCATTATGAAGCATAACATGACTTATGTGCCCCCCCCCCCCCCCAAATTTTCCAGATATTCCCTAAATATTCCTGATATTTCTTAGGCATCAACAAACTGATTCAGTGACATAGCCTCAAGCCAACATTTGTACTGTTTTAAACACTGGTTTACAGCCTGTGACATGTGACATACCCTGATCAGTATTTTTAGTATTCACAATCTTGTGTGGTTAGTCATATAACTATCATGTAATTATTTCAGTTTAGTTATTTTTATTGATTTTAGCTTTGGTCTTTCTCTCTAACTCTGGTTCTCTCTGAAGTACCTTTTGTATTCTCATTATACTTGACCAAGTTTTCATCACCAAGGATGAATCATATCCTTCTCAGTCTTGACCCTTGGTATACTAGAACAGTGCTCAGCAGCTTTAACCCTACATTTGAGGATATCTAGCTTGTAACTATATAACTTGGTGCTTTCTAGGGCTAGAGTGCTAGCACCTGATATATTGCTTCCCATGAGCAAAAATGAAATTATCAAACTAAGATAAGCAAGTAAAATTGTTGCTTGCTATGAGCAAAGATGGAATGATGTTATTGACAAATTTGATGAAGTAATATACTGATTATGGACTTTCCAACTATAAGAAAAGTGTTGAACAAGATTGATGTAGATGTATTCTGATTCTGCACCAAGTTTGAAGTACTGCTTCCTATGAGCAAAGATGGAATCATACTGTTGACAGATTTGATGAAGTTGAGAAGTATTGATTCCAGACTGCCTACTAGCTATGGGAAAAGTATTGAATAAGATTGATATAGACGTACTCTGATTTTGCACTAAGTTTAAAGTCCTGTCTCCTATGAGAAAAGATGCAATCATATTGTTGACAGATTTGATGAAGTTGAGAGGTACTGATTCAATTCCAGACTCCCAGCCATGAAAAATGTAATGTTTGACAGATTTGATGAAGTTGAGAGGTATTAATTCCAGACTCCCCTGCCATGAGAAAAGTATTGAACAACATTGATATAGATGTATTCTGATTTTGCACCAAGTTTCAAGTACTGCCTCCTATGAGAAAAGATGGAATCATAATGTTCACAGATTTGATGAATTTGAGAGGTATTGATTCAATTTCAGACTCCTTGGCCATGAATAGATGTATTGAAAAAAAATGGATATAGATGCACTTTGATTTTACACCAAGTTTGGAGCACTGTTTTCCACAAGATAAGATGGGATCATATTGTTGACCAGTTTGAAGAAGTTGTGAGGTACCAATCCTAAACTTCCCAGTTATGAGAAAAGTATTGGACAGGATTGATATAGATGTACTCTAGTTCTGCACCAAATTCAAAGCATTGCCTCCCATGAGAAATGATGGAATCATAATATTGACAGATATGATGAAGTTGTTGTAAGATACTGATTCTGAACTTTCTGGCCAAGAGAAAAGTACTAAATAAGATTGATATAGATGCACTCTGGTTCTGCATCAAGTTTAGTTTGGAGCACTCATTAGCAAAACCTGAGTTTTGCCCCCCAGCACTTCCAGCATTGAATTGCACTGGAAAATGCTGTCCAGCATTGAATAGATGCTGGACAGCACTGAATAGAGTCAGCTAATAAAAACTTGACATTGTGAGAGAGACCAACCTGTTGCCAAGAAATGCCATGCAGTGCTATGCCAAAACTGAATGTTGCTGCGGAACTGCACAGCACTGAATGGGTGCTGGACAGTGCTGTTCAGCAATCAATAGCTTCTGTCCAGCAGCAATCTTTCTGGGAGTGCTGAGAGTGCTGGAGATGCTGTCCAGCAGAACCCTGTTTTGCTGATCTCCTTTCCATGATTCTATGAGAAAAGATGGAATGATATTGTTGATCAATTTGATGAAGTTGTGAGATACTGATTCTGCACTCCCCAGCCATGAGAAAAGTATGGAATAAAACTAATATAAATGTACTTTGGTTCTGTATCAAGTTGAAAGTAATGTTTTCTTAGAGCAAGGATGAATTTATTAAATTGACAGAATCAAATGAATAGTAGATGCTGTTAGCAGATATGATGAGGTTGTGATGTACCAGTTCTAGACTTCTTAGCTATAAGGAGATTAAAGGATAAAAATGATATATATGCACTCTGGGCTATTCTGGGCTATCTGGAATCAGATGATACATCAGGAAAAATACCCCTGACCAAAGGTCTTTCAAAGACACCAGAGATTCCCCCAAAAGTCTAAAGTCTTTCAAATAGTTTAAAGTATCTAGACTCTCAGAACTCTTTGGGAAAAGGGCTCAAAATTTGGTTTTCTTGAAATTCTTTAGAATTGTTTCTGAGTTGTTCAAAGGTAACTCAGAGATGCCCAAAATGCTCCAGGTTTTTGGGAATAACCTGAGCTCTTCAGATACTCTAGAGAACTTGGATACTCTGAGCTGCCTAGGTTTTTTCCAATATCCTGAAGATTTCTTGAGATTTTTCATGTTCTCTGAATATCTTTGAAAGATCTTTGAATATCTTTGAATATCTTTGAATATCTTTGAACATCTTTGAAAGATATTTGAGCTTCTCTGAAGATTTTGAGTGTTTGCAAAAATTTGAAATTTGAGATATTGAATATAAAATAAGATGCTATTGCATCTTAACATCTAGAAGATAGCATAGTGTAGTAATACAGTGTAGATATCAGTTAAACTATTATAACTCACAGTTGTCAATAATATAGGTGGTCACATGACCTGCCACCGTGGACTGTGTACAATCAAAAAAAACTTCACCAGGTCAAAATCTGAATATAGATATAATAACATATACTATATACATTGTTATCTATTATATTTGTTAACATTACACATATATAATGGTTGTAATAATATGTTATGATATATATAATCAGAATGTGTTCCGAAATTAATAGTTATCAAGTTCAAATACAGTATATCATAATATATGGGTGTTAGTAGATATAGTCAATATAAGAGCAATAGATAGAGTATCATATGATGAAGTAAAAGTGATTGAATAAGTTTTTGAATCATTTGAACTCATTAAAGAGCTTTGGAAAATCTTTGAAAGATATCTAAATATCTCTCAAAGACTTTCAGAGATTCTCAGAGATATTCAAAGATTTATAAAGATATCCAAAGATATTCAGAGATTTTGAAAGACATTCAAGGAACTCTGAAGGCTTTAGGTTTTGGGGGGTGTCTCAGGAGACACCAAAGACACTGAATACTCTAGAGACCCCAGGCAACCTGAAATTCTTTGAGATCTATGTTGGGTAGCCCTGAGCACAGAACATTTTTGCTGATGTAGATCATTCAGATGCTTCCATTTTATTCTGACCCAAAGAACTCTCTCAAATGAGGTACAGTCCATTAATAGCTATCAATGAAAAAAGAAATATGCATAAGTGGTTCATATTTATATATCTAGTGAACTGTGTCTTTTCACAGAAATCCCCATTGCCAATTTCCACCAAGTCGCACCATGGACAATCTAATACTCACCAAGATTGATCTCAACAAATATACCTGGAAAGACATTCCTCCTAGAAATGGTATGGAAGGTCAGACCCGGCTACTAGCTGGAGGAGAAATTATCCAAGATATTCTGAACCGATACAACAAAGGGTTTCAAACATTATTCTTTGCAGTTAATGTTGATTTAGCTTCCCAACAATCATCTAGCTTTATCACTAGAGCTGCACGGGAGGCTTGGATCAAGCTCCGTTACTTGGTTCCAACTATTGCTTCACTCACTGTGGTGGATAGCAATGATATTCCATCCCTCCAGTATTACACCTCATCTGCATTTGGAGTTCAAGAATGGGCAGATAAAACATTTCTAGTACACCAAGAGTCGAGTTCAATTGATCTCATTGCACTACGCCGTACACTTGGTGTAGTAAAGGTTCCATCAGAACTTGGTCAGCAAACTTGGATGCATCTCTCTATTGAGAATACCCAATCAGTCTCCTCTGTGGGATTTATGCTTCATACACATCACTCTCCATTTGATGGAACTGCAATGAAAATTTTGACAAACATCTACTTGAAGGAGTTTGCAAAAGCAGTAGGGGGAGAGAAAATAGCTGAAGGACTGGATTGGGGAAATGAAATAGGCAATTTACTGCCTGCTGTTTTCAATGTCATGCTCCCTTCTGAGCCTGCACCTATCCATCCAAGCTCAAATGAAGAACCATCATTTCACCACCCATTCTATAAGACATCCCGCAAGGTGATACAAGCTTTTGTTGACAATTCACAGGTATGTTTGTAGCACAGATATATATAACTGTATAGTAACTTACTCAAATCTCTGCCCAGAATACTTATGGTCTAAAGCTCAGAAATGGAGACCCTGGATGGCCAATAACCTGCCGGGAAGAGATCACCTTTTCCAAACAGGAATCTGAGTTATTTATGCAGAAACTCAAGGGATCATCCCAATCTTACACTGTCACTCATGCAGGTATGTTGTTTGCCTTGATATTAGTAAAATACTTAATTTTGGTTTAAAGCCCATGCAGCACTTGTTATGGTCAATATTTTTGACAACCCACCTACTCAAGAGGTAGCAGCCAAATCTATCAGCTGTGAATTCATTATTAATAGCCGTCGCCATTTGCAAAAACCTTACTCAACCCGTGAAGGATATCCTGGATATGCTTTATCTGTTATGCCACATGGGTTCCCTTTGACAATGTTCCTTTCAAAAACTGGAGAGGTACTTCCTCTTGATAAAGCAATGCTGGTTCAATTAATGCAGCATGCAAGAGATATATATAATGATCTAAAGGAAATGCCTGTAGCACTGAGTTTTATGATCCCAGCATCTGATATCTTGTCACCTGCGTTCAAGCAGGCTATGGTTGCTGAGTATGCATTTATTGACTTATCTTAATTCTATTTTTTAACTGACTGTAAAATTTTCACTTAGACATCCTCCTGAAAACTCATTCAGACTTGCACATGATGGTCCTGGCGAGACTTTCCTTGATCATACATTCACAGATGGCTCCAACACAAAAATCTGCTCAGTTACCAAGTTCTTTACTGCAGTAAACAGAACAGATCCAGCACCGTCAGTGACTTTTTTAAATGCCATGTTGACTATTATTTTTAACATCAATTGTCCAGATTTTTCCGTGTTTCTTCATGGGGTGGTGTGCTTGAACTTGGTGCAGACTACAACTCAAATGTAATTTCTCAGGATGATGTGAGGGCATACTTGCACAAATGGAAGGAGATGATGATGTTAGTTGCTGCTTTTGATGTTGATGACTACTGAATGCTTCTACTACTACTCCATGTCATATATATCTCGAGTTTTGCACAAGTCTCAAAGTTGTGGCCTCAGTGTTTGTAGAAGATTTACATTTTTATCAACTTATTTTAAAATTCAATCATGGTGGAAACTCATAAAATAAAAGGTGAGTCAATGTCATAATAAATAATTAAGTAGATTCTATCATAGAATACTTGACTATAGACTCAAGTTACAGTTGCTGATTCTCAGTAACCAATATTCATATCAAAAGTAGAAACCCTTATATTGATATACTTTACAATAGCTTATTGTGGAGCCTGTACATACAATATCAACTTGAATTACCTTGTTAACAGTAACACTCCCCTCTGTGTCCTCAGAGTTATCTTGATTATTGATCATTGCCAACTCTGTACCTCTGTCAGACCTTGTACTTATTGTATTTATCCTTCTCTGCTCTTCTGATTGAGCACAGTAATGTGGTAAGGGTGTTGCTCAATAACAACACTAATGTTCAACAATTCTCTGTGTCTCTGATCGAAGCTCCAACTCCATTGGTGCCAGCACAGTCCAAACAATGTTCCTGGACTTGCAATAGGCTGTATACTATTCCCAAATATTTTGAGTAATTTTTTAAGCTATTTTAGCATCTAGATTGACCCCACATTATTTTTCACTATATGAGTTCATTTGCTTACATACCCTGATCTGACCTTATCTGCCTTTTTCAGGATTTTTTTAGAATTTTTTAGAATTTTCAGGTTTTTTGGAACATGTATTGCTTATTTAATATCTGAATAATAATTAATTACCCAAAGCAGTAAATATAGGCCCCATGTGACAGGTAGTGACAGGCATGACCACCCCCCGCAGCCATTTCCAGAGCTTCCTTTGAGTTATTGCAGGTTTTTTCAAATGTTATATTGAGAACATTCATATTTACAAAATTCCCAAGAATTAGCAAGATTATAAGAATAATAGTGATTCCACGGCCCACTTGCAGAATTTATATATATCTGTAGTGATTTTTGGTATTCTTCTCATAAGTCCTGTACTGTACACATACCCTATTCAAAGGCTACAAAAAATCTATCAAGACTATGTGATAGCTCCAAGTAGCATTTACTTACATACTCTGGCACTTCTGATATAAAGAACAAAACCACAATATGGTTTTACATACAATATCAACTTGGATTACCTT
This sequence comes from Lentinula raphanica, assembly GCA_027919835.1. Taxonomy (NCBI): domain Eukaryota; kingdom Fungi; phylum Basidiomycota; class Agaricomycetes; order Agaricales; family Omphalotaceae; genus Lentinula; species Lentinula raphanica. The sequence continues at coordinate 1,748,105 of JANVFP010000002.1, read as the reverse complement.
GTTAACAGTAACACTCCCCTCTGTGTCCTCAGAGTTGTCTTGATTATTGATCATTGCCAACTCTGTACCTCTGTCAGACCTTGTACTTATTGTATTTATCCTTCTCTGCTCTTCTGATTGAGCACAGTAATGTGGCAAGGGTGTTGCTCAATAACAACACTAATGTTCAACAATTCTCTGTGTCTCTGATCGAAGCTCCAACTCCATTGGTGCCAGCACAGTCCAAACAATGTTCCTGGACTTGCAATAGGCTGTATACTATTCCCAAATATTTTGAGTAATTTTTTAAGCTATTTTAGCATCTAGATTGACCCCACATTATTTTTCACTATATGAGTTCATTTGCTTACATACCCTGATCTGACCTTATCTGCCTTTTTCAGGATTTTTTTAGAATTTTTTAGAATTTTCAGGTTTTTTGGAACATGTATTGCTTATTTAATATCTGAATAATAATTAATTACCCAAAGCAGTAAATATAGGCCCCATGTGACAGGTAGTGACAGGCATGACCACCCCCCGCAGCCATTTCCAGAGCTTCCTTTGAGTTATTGCAGGTTTTTTCAAATATTATATTGAGAACATTCATATTTACAAAATTCCCAAGAATTAGCAAGATTATAAGAATAATAGTGATTCCACGGCCCACTTGCAGAATTTATATATATCTGTAGTGATTTTTGGTATTCTCCTCATAAGTCCTGTACTGTACACATACCCTACTCAAAGGCTACAAAAAATCTATCAAGACTATGTGATAGTTTCAAGTAGCATTTACTTACATACTCTGACACTTCTGATACAAAGAACAAAACCACAATATGGTTTTACAGCTGTTTGCGAAACATAAAGCGCGGCGGGAAATTTGCCGAATTTTTTGAGATTTCTGAAAATTGCCCAAGTGAATCTCCAAATGTGAATAATTCACTCGTTTCTTCACTACTTACTTCATGGATGAGCGCATTAGATAGCGGCTGAAAAATACTATATTTTACACCTTTCATCCAAGGTAGAGGTGCACACGAGTGCACACTCGGGTGCACTCGTGACTCGTGATACGAATACTTGCCATCAAAATTTGAACATCGTGACTCGGGTGCACACCCGAGTGTCTGTACATTGATCAACACTCGAGTACGAGTGTGACGAATAATTAGGCCTAATTTATTAAACCGAGACTCGAGTACATACTCGAATAAGTAAGAGAAAGACTTGAGTGAACACAAGTACACCCGAGTATTTGAGTACAAAGTGGCTACTACGATAGAGAAAAATCAAAAACCTATTCATCATCACTCTCACCTCCACTTCCTGAGTCTGTAGAATTGGTATCATCCTTAGCAGCCTCCACTTCCTGAACTTCAATATCTGAACTACTCCACTCTGAATCTGAACTCGGCCGTTGCCCTTTCTTTCCAAATTTTGTATTGAGTTTGGTACGACAGATCGATTGAGGAACAAGGTAATCCATTTTGAGCCAGTTATTCAGAATGGTGCTTTGGCATATATGAATTGGAGCTAGATTATAACAGCGCTTTGCTACAACTAGACCGGCATGAGAGAAAAGGCGTTCCACATCGGTTGAGGTTGCCGGTGCACTCAGAAAGTCCAGTGCCATGCGCGCGAGGGCCTTCTTTGTAGGATTGCAACCGGCTTCCAGCTGAAGAGACCAGAATTGAATGGGGTCTTCTTCAGTGGGTGATCCACTAACAAAGTCATCAAAGGGATCCCGGTCAGATGATACAACAGGGGCATTGAGTTCAGAAAAGGCATCGTGGATATCAGACGGGGCTGACGAAGCGGCGCGAGAGGGGGAAGCCACACGATAGTGAGTTGTCCACAGTTCCCGAGCAGTGACAACTGCTGTGTTGATCCAAGTGTCTTCCCAGCCAGCGCGCTCAAAGTAATTTCAACGGTACTTGGGATGAAAAACTAGTAAAAGTCATTAGTACATATATTGGTTTAATGATAGACACTTACGCATAGCAGTCTTCCACATAATTGATTCATCAGTCTTAGAATAATACTTGTCAAGGACCATAATGGCCCGTTGCACACCTCGACGGACAACGAGCGGCAGTGCAGTGTTAGCGACTGCTTCCTCAAGTCTTTTATTCAGCATGTCAATGATTGGTATGACTTTGTGAAGCATCGGATACTTCGACGAAGAGATATGCGTAGTTGTGTCAAGAAGAAGCTAGTATATTATTCAGTGATCATTTCTTGACAGCATTGGAAAACTAACTTACCTTGAGAAGGGGTAGCAAAGACTCTAATATAAACCATTCTTCATCAGACAGGTTGTAACATTTAAGACGCTTCGTAGGTGGACCAACGTTGTGAGTGAGAGATAGGGTAAGGGAGTGGATGGCTTTGCGAAGTTTGAGGGCGCGGTCGATGACATTGTACATGGTATTCCAGCGAGTCAGCACCCATTTGACCATCTTGAGCTTCTTGATGTTTCGGAGTTGACAGTATTTGGCAAGGGATTTCTGTAACAGACTCTTGCGAGCACAGCGGTGGCCAATCTTGATAATTTTCTGCATGGCTGAACGCCCCTTGGACAGCTGATTCTGCCAGGCTTTTGCAAAAGATCCCGATAACTGTCCAGAGATGTTTTGCAAAAAATCTGGACAACCTATTGCCCCTACTAAAAAAATAATATTTAAATCATTTAAAAAAGGATTTAAATATTATTTTTTAAAATGAATTGCTTATATCTCTTGAACCAGGCATTTTTAGAGAAAACTGAGACCCCCCTTATGTAATATAGGTCTAGGGCTACCTCCCAACCCCCAACCACAACCCCTAACCCTAAACCCTAACCCATGAAAAATATCCTCAACCCCTAACCCCTAACAGGCCCCAACCCCCTAACCCCTAACCCTAGTTACCTGATGTTGGGCAACAAATCAGACCCCTCCCTATGTGGGGGTAAGTGCTAACCCCCACGGTCGGGGCCTGATTTGTTGCTTAATCCCAGTTTTTTAGTATTTTTTATTATTTTTTAATTCTTTTTTAAATGATTTAAATATTCATTTGTGGCACTGCTGATAACTATCCAGATATTTTGCAAAACGCTTCTGGACAGTTATCAGAATCTTTTGCAAAAGTCTGGCAGAATATGGTGCCTTGGAATCCTCTTCGAGGGTCAAACCGGACAATGGTTCTCTCGCACTCTCAGCCCAGAGTGTTTCGAGTTCCTTCTCCCGGTGCTCAAGGATATCCCGGGCAGCCCGGAGTGTTTCCTCTTCATCGTCGCTCAGCTCGTCATCCTCTGGGTCATCTTGCCATTCATCTACATCACCTTCGGCACCAGCTCCAACACCAGGCACAGTCAATTTCTTATTGAGAAGAGGCTCGAATTGATTGTAAAGTGCCTAAGACAACATCAATAACATGAACAGAACCAGAGCATCAATATTTACCTGATACATGAGGTTGAGGATGTGTCCGAAGCATCGAATCTATGTGTCACGCCCTGCGAGTGATCCTTCGTACTCGGTATAGAAGATCTCAAGCTCATTGAGCATACTGTTGTTGTTGGATGCGTTGTCGCCCGTATGTCCTAGAGTTCGTTCCGCAATATTGAACGCCTTGAGAACCTTGATCGTCTCTGCAGCCAGGTTTCGACCAGTATGTGCAATCGTCATCTCCACTAGATCCAGAGTGAGGACGACAAGCTTTCCCTGATGCACAAATGACACCATGATAGAGAGAAATTCATGACCGCTCCCTGCGGTCCAACAGTCATAGATGAGGTTGAAACAACCTGTATAGTCCTGGAGGAGTTTCTTGACCTCAACAAGGGTTAGGTTATAGACCGTTGTCAGATCTTGGCGAAGCGTCATACGAGAAGGTATTTTGATGGAAGGATTCAGATACAAGAAGATCTGCATGAGTTCATTGTCCTTGACTATGATATCCGGGCGATGGCGACGTGTAACCCATTCGATAAGCTGCAGTCAGAATTCGCCCTTATGAAACTGGCGAGGGATACTGGAGGTGACCTTCAACTGTGTAGTCATATCCTTCCCATGCTTGGCGTCGCAAATATCTGCATGGCGCTTGAGGTTCGTTGTCGTGGAATCACCTACGGCCCTCGTACAGATCACCGATTCACTGGAGCAGGAATAAGTAGGTTACGATATACAGAGAGCAAACATACCTGTATTTGCACTGGAATTTGTGGAGAAATTCTTCTTCTCGTCCCACACAACAGAGACCTTTGGGAAGTGTTGATAAAAAGAGGCTTTCTATTTAGTGGGTATCAACAAAGCTAAAGGATTGTTCAATAACGTGTGCGAACAGCCACGAATGAAGAAAACATACTCAATAGGTTCCACTGGTGCCATTCCAAGGTATCCTTCTCTGGTTCTCCCTCTGCTCCTTCCTCTGGAGGCGGCGTATCCGCGGTAGGCTTACGAATGCATTTGCGAGAACGAGGCGGAGCTTCCTCTTCCTCATCCGATGAGGAGCTAGATTGATGAGGTCGTTTGCTCTTGGCCTTGGGTTTGGATTTAGCAGGAGCAGAAGAGGACTTGGACAACTTTGAGTTCCGGGAAGAGGATTGGGAAGGCTTCGAGTTCCAAGAAGGTTTTCTTGAGGGTTTGGAAGGCTTGGAGGGTTTCGATATCACTACAAAGGACTGTCAGCAGCGTTCACGATATGTAATGGAAACAGACCCTGATTGATCAGTGATGATCACCACCATCAGCAAAACTGACCTGGTGCCTAGGCTGCCTAGAGATACCCCCCAAAACCTCAGCAGTCTGAAAACTTTGAATTTGCCTGAAAAAGCCTGAGCAAGCCTAAGTTTGCCTGGAAAAGCCTGGGCAAGCCTGAGTTTGCCTCAGATTTCTTTGGGTGCTTTGGGAGAGCCCAGGTTTTGGGGGGTATCTCTGGGTTACCTGGGCCAAGGGTACTTTTCCTGATGACCGTAACCTGGAAACGAGACTATCAGATGACGATGTCGCAGAAGCCCTCCACCTATCTGCAAATCATAAAGCTCCAGGGCTGGAAGGGATATGCTATGAAATCTGGAAGACCATCCATGCACGCTTTACCAATGCAGCAAAACACAAAACCAGAGCATTCAACATTATTGGAACATTACGGATGGTCTTCAATGATATTGAAACAAATGGTCTGGCACCAGGAACTACCTTTGTGGAAAGTTGGATGTGTCCCCTATACAAGAAAGGAGATAAGGCAGTAATCGCAAACTACCGCCCGATTTCACTCCTCAACTCGGACTACAAAATAATGACCAAAGCACTAACCATTAAATTGGCACGAGCGGCTCCCTCAATAATCAACCCAGCCCAAGCAGGATTTGTCCCAGGCCGTCACATCTACGACCAAATATGGCTTTCAAAACTGATAATCAACTTGGCCGAAGCAACAGAACAGAACAGTGCAATTGTAGCCCTGGACCAAGAGAAAGCATACAACAAAATCAAGCATGACTACCTATGGAAAGCCCTCGAGAGTTATGGAATACCAGATCACTTTATCAACACAGTCCAGTCTCTATATAGCAATGCCAACACGATGGTGATGGTAAATGGACTGGGGAGTAGTGAGCCATACAAGGTTACAAGGGGTGTCCGTCAAGGTGACCCTCTATCATGCCTGCTATTTGACATTGCAATCGAGCCACTAAGGGAGGCTTTGCGTAAATCAAACTTGAAAGGGATGGAAATTCCAGGCCGACCCGAAAGACTGATTGCAACCTTTTTCGCAGATGACACAACTGTTTATTTATCCAGAGATGACGATTTTGGAACCCTAGAGAAAATACTCAATAAATGGTGCATGGCCTCAGGTGCCAAATTCAATATAAATAAGACTGAAATAATACCCTTAGGAACACTGGAGTATTGGGAAGCTGTTATATTCATACCTCCGACTCCAATCCGATTCCAATCCGATTCCGATCCAGACCCCTCTATAATCCCCTCACACTCATTTTATGTTTGTTATTTTCTACTCCAATGGCTTTTATAGCTCCGATGGCTCTGACTCCGGAGCTTGTACTTAATGTTTGCTTGTTTATTAGTGTATAACTCCGATCCGATTCGGAGGCGCAGCCACAGTCCTTATTGTCTTTATGCCTATCACTCTTATTGTCTTTTATTTTACAATAAGTACATTCATTCTTTTGTTATGACTTTACAATAGTTATTGTTAATTACTTGACAGCCTCGGAACTTGATTACTCCGAGACTGGTATATAAGCCTTAGTAGTTTGTACTGTAGGCTTAACCTTGAAATCGACTTGGGTACGACCTAGTTACCTCTGGTACTAGTTTCAGTCCTCTCTAGTACAACCTCTGCCTTCACATCCAGTCCGTTCGACTCTTTGTTTGGTCCAACTCCGACTCTGACACCGACTTTCCCACGGTCTGACGGTCCTATTGGATCCTTACGTTTGTCACCTACCCTCAGGGACACGCAGCAAGTAGAAGGTGTTGGTCAATAACAGGACCAAGTCCCACAACCATCCGTAGGGTCTTGTACGCTTTCCTACCTGCTCGGTACTTCCTAAGTCCGATCCCAGGACCTACTAGGTCCGACTCCAGAATCTCCGGACCCCTCCGACCCTATCTGGCACAACCCTAACAGAAGCACTGCGTCAACAGCAATTCCTGAATGGAGAAGATGGAACACCTATACCAGATCACATTAAAGTAGCAAGAGAAGGAGATGCCATATGCAGTCTTGGAGCCCTGATAGGCAACGGAATTAACCAGACCATACCTTGGTCCAGAATATTGGAACGTGTAGATCAGTCACTCGAGAGATGGGAACAAAGTCGACCCACCATGGAAGGACAGCGGCTCATAATCTCAATGATAGTTGGAGGGATGACACAATACCTCACAAAAGTACAAGGAATGCCAAAGATATTGAGAACCGCCTGGAGAAACGAATCCGAAACTTCCTATGGGACAAGAAGACACATGTTCATATCAACAAAGAGATGATCCATCAGGAAAAATGTACTGAGCCCTCAGCTACTAAAAGCTGCTCTCAGGCCCCCTAAAGCCTTTCAAGGCTTTGGAGCCCCCAAAGCCTGCAAAGATACCCCCCAAATCCTAGGCACTCTCAGCCACCTGAAAGTCTTGAGGTATTCTTTGGGGTGCTTTGAAGTGCTTTGAGGATCTTTGAGGGTCTTTGAGTGTCTTTGAGGATCTTTGAGTGTCTTTGAGGTGCTTTGAGATGCTTTGAAGTGCTTTGAGATGCTTTCAGAAGCAAATAATATGAATAAAAATCAATTGATTCCTCTTATTTCTATTTTACATTACATTCTATGTCATTCTATGTCATATTCTAGTATTATGTAATTTCTAATCATATTATATTATGTAAGACTTATATAATTACAAGATTTTGTAATGTACTATTTAAATTACCAAATTATATAGAGAATCTAATCTATAAATGTTATATATAAAGTCCTTCATTGAGATATGATAACATATACAACATGTAGACATGTAGTTAATATAGCTATAGATGTGTTTTGACCATGTGACAAACTTTTTGATTGTACATGGTTCACGGTGGCAGGCCAAATATATCATTGAAACAAGATCTTGTCACAGTTGTCAATTGGAATTTTTGATGCATGTATCTTCTAAATTAAGAAAGTTCCGCAATGCACTTATGTAATTTCCTATTTGGGTGATGTTTTCTTCATTTAATTTGATATTAAAAGTTGCTAAAAAGCTCTGCAAAGACACTCAAAGATCCTCAAAGATCCTCAAAGATCCTCAAAGACCCTCAAAGACCCTCAAAGCACTTCAAAGCAGTTTAGTGACCTGGGTTACCTGGGCAACCTAGGCCATTGAGGTACTTTCAGAGTCTCTAGGAATTAGCCATTTCTTGAGGTGCTCTCAGATTAAAGTATATGCCTTTGAGGTTGCCGAAGAAATGCCCATTTTCCTCAGTGCTTTCTAGCTCTTCTAAGCATGTAGGCCCTCTAGAGAGCCTTAAAGAGACTCACAGTTGCCTAGGCCTAGAGTGTTTTTCCTGATGTCTATGCCCCAATCGAAAAAGGAGGAAAGAATCTGTTGGACCTACTCGCACGGAACGAGGCCATCATGATCACCTGGCTTCAAGGCTACCTGGACATGAGTGAGAATCGGGCTACATGGACATATGTAGCCGATGCCCTGATAGCCCGCAACCTTCCTAGAAAATATGCCAATATTGAGGAACACTCACGGATCAATGTATTCTTGCAGTCATAGAACACACAGACGAACAAGCTCCCAAAAGACCTCAAAGATATGATCAACATTGCCCGAAAATATGGAACAAGGCTTGAAGGAACATCAGGAAAAATATTCTCATCTCTAGAGTCCCCAGAGATACCCCCCAATTCCTAGGCTGCTCAGAGATTTTTGTGAACTTTGAAAGATCAAAAAACATCCTAGAGATTCTGAAAGATCCTGAAAGCATCTGAAAGCACCTGAAAGCACTAGAAAGCACTAGAAAGCACCCAGAGAATTTTTAGAAGCCTCAAAGAACTCAGATACTCTAGGCTCTCTGAGACTACCTAGGAATTGGGGGGTATCTCTGGGGACTCTAGAGATGAGAATATTTTTCCTGATGAATGGCTTTCTCCAGAGACATCACCAGGGCAATGCCAGTATGGCACCATGCAGAAGCACCAGACACATCACGGTTATACAACCACAAACACAGTGAGTGTCTGCGGGTCACACATCATGTTTAGACAGTTGGTGATGTAGAGCAGGAAGCTAAGAAAATCCGAACTGCGTGACACACCTGAAGAACAAACTGCAGATGCACAGAATGTACAGCACATCAGGAAAAATCTATCTAGGCCCAGGTTGCCTGGAGACACCCCCAAAATTCCAGGCAGTTTTAAGTTCTTGAAATGATTTTAAGTCAACCTTATGTCTTCAGGCTTACCTGAGTTGCTTTGAAAATCTTTGGAAATCTTTGAGAATCTTTGGGAAGCCTGGGAAGCCTAAGCTTTTGGGGGGTGTCTCTAGGCTCTCTGGGCCCAAGGTATTTTTCCTGATGCAGCAAGGCACCAAGGTTGCAAATCCCCATTCAGATGTTTCTCATGGGCAAATAAAATCTTGAGAGCGATACCCCATAAATGCAACCCGAACATGAGACAACCTGAGGATAACGAAAACAAACAAAATGAAGAACCCTCAGAAGGCATTCCCTTTGATGGACAGGTAATGACTCGAGGAACACTAACTGATGCGTTTCGGATCTTCACCAGTGGACACACAACAAACACAGTTGTCGACCACCAACCAGACATTGAAATCGAAAGAGAGAATAAGGAAATTTACACCGATGGATCATGCCTGAACAACGGAACGGACAATGCCAAAGCTGGGGCAGGAGTCTTCTGCCCGACAAATGAAGAACTAAACGCAGCCATCCGTCTACCCGAAACAGTTCCGCAAATGAACCAATCAGGTGAAATCCTCAGTATAAACACGATAGCACGCACCGCGGATATTACTGCAAACCTACATATCAATCTTTTCGGACTCGAAAACAAGCATTGAAGGACTCACAAAGAATCGACAGAAATGGGAAGACCAAGGCTACATAGGAGTAGCCAATGCCAATGAATATAAAGCAACAACTGCAGCCCTACGAGCCAGATCAGGACACACAACCTTCCACTGGATCAAAGGTCACTCAGGGAATGAAGGAAATGAGAAAGCGGATGAGCTTGCCAAAGAAGGTGCACAGAAAGAAGTGGGGACAACGCGGACCTAACAATCAGTCCGCAACTCCGAGTAACAGGAGCGAAGCTTCGTAATATGACACAGGCGTTAGCGTATAAATCAATCCGTGAAATAAAGATGTCCAAGAAAACATACCAGAAGGCACTCAAACGACGTGCAACCATTGCACATGTGGGCCGTGCAAAGTTTGTGATCAATGAACTCCAGGGAACTGAACCATCAAACAAACTATATTGGAAAAGCCTGCGACACAAAGACTTCTCGAGGAAATTCCGCTACTTCATCTGGATGACAACACATAATGGATATAAGATTGGAGATTACTGGACACATCAGGAAAAATACCCTTGGCCTAGGTAACCCAGAGATACCCCCCAAAACTTAGGCTCTCCCAAAGCACTCAAAGAAATCTGAGGCAAACTCAGGCTTGCTCAGGCTTTTTCAGGCAAATTCAAAGTTTTCAGACTGCTGAAGTTTTGGGGGTATCTCTAGGCAGCCTAGGCACCTGATCAGTTTTTCTGATGTAAACATCCCCACCTTCGAGCAGCGAGCAAACTGCATGCATTGTGGCGACACGGAATCAATGGAACATATACTGACTGAATGTGAGGGCTCTGGTCAGAGCCTAGTATGGTCCCTCGCAAAATCCCTGTGGGAAAGGAAGAAATCTGAATGGCCGGAGATTTCCTTCGGGTTAATCCTTAGCTGTGGACTCGTGAAAATGGTGGACGAAAAGAAGAAGCATCTAGCAGGTGACTCCCGGCTATTCCGCATCCTAGTCTCGGAATCATCACAACTGATATGGAAAGTACGCTGTGAGAGAGTGATCCAAGGAAGAGAAATATCAGATGTGGAAGTGCAGAAGAGATGGAAGACCACAATCGAAAGCAGACTGGAACTTGACTGCTTGTTGATGAATGGGAAATTCCTGAAAGGCCAGCTAGACAAAAGAGTGGTAGAAAGAACCTGGCAGGAAGTTCTGACGGAACAGGACAACCTCCCTGAAGATTGGATGGGGGAGGCCGGGGTTTTAGTGGGTCTACCGACTGGCATTGGGTAAGTACAGGTAAGTTAAACATGGGAGATGACCGACTACGGTCGGTCATCTCCTCTTCGGTAAAAAACTAACTTCTTCAGCTCTACATCGTGTTGCCAGTGCAGAGTCCCACACACAGACATTGTCATGATGTCCAGTGCGTAATGCATTTCCTGGGGTGGTGTCCATACTTAAAGCGGGGCTTGCCTTGCGATCTCAGCAGTTGGAAGGGAGGTGACTTTGTCATCGGTCCTAACAACACACGCTTATGGGGGTCCGTATTGGACAAAAATACATGAAAAAAAAAGTAGCATAGAAATGAAAAAATATTGTCGTGATCACAGTAAATACCAAAAAATATTGTCGTGATCATGACAATTTCTAAAAAATATTGTTCTGGTCACGATTGCCGCGAAAAATATATGATGATCACGACGAAAAATTTTCTTTGAAATTGTGTGACTTAAATTTATTTTGTTTGCATCATGATTGCGTCTTTTTTCTCCAATCAGCGAAATATTTTTTGAAAGCACGGTCACAATCCAAATCACGAACACTGTTTTGGCACAGAACATAATTTTTTTCTGTAATCATGATCTTCAATTTCAGTTTTTTACCTTTTGCCAATTTGATAGGGGAATCACAATCATGCAGATACATAAACAAAGGAGCAAACACTCAGTTTCTGAGGTTGATAAGGGAGAGGAGGGGGGAAAGGGAGAGGAGGGGGGAAAGGGAGGAAAGAATGAGAAGTGGTCAGAATCAATAGAAGAATTTACAGAGCTTATCTGGATAGATGTGATCAAATGGAAGCTTGCTGAGTCTCAAGTAGACTATCATATATTGTACCTTATCTAACAGCCTAAGTACCAGTACTCTTGAGTCTTCGGAGTCTACACCAAGTCTACACCCTCATACAGGTATATCACGTGATCTTAACGCTTATGTAAACTCACTGAGCTAGGTACTTTAACGCCCAGTCACGATTGCCGGCCGGCCGAATTTTTTTGTTGCCAGGAATTTTTTTTGGCTTGTTTCGTACATCTGTGGATACCTGAGTCCCGATTTGGACTCAGATCATGTACAGCCACCGGTTCCGGTTACAACATCAGTCCGGGTCCCGACCCTTTCAGTCAGATGCTCTTTCCTTGGGATTTGTCAGCGTGATTTTTTTCGTTCAACTTCAACTTGAACTGTTGAATTTGTTGCGACGCGAGTCGCAATGAGATGTACCAACTCGAGCCAAACCTCTTTCACATTATCTTGAGAGTGCTGCTCCTCTATCATACATAATTGATATACTACATTCCAATAAAGCAATCTTTTTTGACCCACATATTGCTCAGTGGAGTCTGCACTGTTACAAACATTGTGAAGAGCTCAGAATATGGGTGTTTGCACACAAAATGAATCTACGATATCAATTATGAGGCCACCAATGAGCAGATGAAGTGGAGGCTCGAGGAAGCTCATGACTATAGCTGATTTGTGTGCCCAAAAAGCGTTGAGCGCTCTGAGCGCTATTCAAGCACTTCCTGCTTTGGGCAACAAGATTTGTCATCTTGAATTCCATTGGCTGTGTACTGAGTCCAAATGAGGCATTGAACCTATTCGGGACTCACGACTCGGGCACGAGAATTCAACTTGATTTCTTCATTTGGAAATTCTCGTTCAGCTTACCAGCACTCAATTTGCCACAAGAGCAAAATTTTTACATCGAGGAGTCATCAGGAAGGTGAGCAAGAATCTCTTTCTTTTCTCTTTCTTTTTCCTCTTTTTCTGCAACTTGATTAACTTGAATTTTTTGTCCCGTCCACAGACTCACGACACGAGCCTTTTTTTTGGGGGGGGACAAAATTTTTTAACTCAATCACGCCGCCAATCACGATCACGATCGTGATCATTAATTCACGAAAAATCTTAGAATTCCTATAGAATCGAAAATGTTTCGGCCGGTCATTAGAGTGTATTTGCAACGGCTTTTTACCATTGCGTTGTTGAACGAGAAATTTATTGATCGAAAGTGATCGAGCTGCCATGTCACTACCCACTTTGGGTAATCCTAGGGTTACAAATGTTTTTGCAGCCAAGTTGCAGATTGGAATACCACCATATAGCCTCAAAACCTTCAAAAAGTAGCCTCAGCATCACACAAGCAGGAAATGGTGGGTTCTGTGCCAGCCAGACTGCTTACAGATCAGAGAACACTCGTCAAAGATCAAAGGCAGTTGTCCAAAATAGGCAGTTCTGGGTTTGTCTGATCGACTCGGAGGTCGGAACGAGCTGGCTTCTTTTATGATCGAGCCGACATAAATTACTCGAAAACCGAAATTTATGTCCAGCAAATACACTCTATTGTGACTGGCATTTCTTTTTTTGCCAAACATTGTGATCACGATGATATTTTTCGATCAAGCAGTGATCACGACAAAATTTTTTTCATTCCAAGAAATATTTTTGATTTATTTTTGTCCAATGCAGACCACTATACACGCTCCACAAAAAAAAAAAAAAAAAAAAGAAGTTGTAACCAAGCTCAACGTCAAACCAGGAATTGATTACATAATCAATGCGCTGGATTTATGGCAGCAAAATAATTTCATCCTTCCGAGTCATCCTTGTCGATGAGCTTGGCGGCGTTGGCCTTTTTCTCCTCTTCGCTCTCCATGCACTGCTAAATCTCATCATATTTTATATCTCATATCTTTATTATCTTCTCAATCTCAAAACTTTCTACAATACAATGGTAAAACCCACCCCTCCTAACACTCTAACAATCTACTAATCTCAATTCACTCGAATTCTCGAATAGCCAACCTGTACTGATTGCGGAGGGACCGTGATCGAATACGATGTTGCTGCCGGGAACGGTTTCTGTGTCCGATGCGGGACTGTTATTGAGGAGAACACCATCGTGAACGAGGTCGCGTTTGGAGAGACGTCTTCGGGAGCTGCGATGGTCCAGGGATCGTATGTCGCTCAAGGAGCTAGTGCGTACAACGACTACTGAGTTCTGCTTTACTTACTGATTGAAATGTTTACAGGTCATGCGAGGATGAACGGGCCATTTGGGAACAGAGGAAATAACGAATCGAGAGAACAAACGATCGCTAATGGTATCCCTTGCTTTGCTCACCGATACTCTCTCACCGAGTTCTCATATGTCTCTGTCGATAGCGACAAGAAAAATCCAGAACATAGCTGGAGTTTTGCGCTTATCGGAACAAGTTTGTCTGGCTGCGACACGACTGTACACCCTCGCAGTCGAACATAAATTCACCAAAGGCAGAAAGAGCATGAACGTCGTCGCTGTTTGTCTATATGTCGCCTGTCGACAAAAAGAAACGAGGAATTACATGCTCATTGATTTTTCTGATATACTCCAGGTACAGTCTAACCTAACCTATCCTACTCCCTATATCTTCACATTCATCTCAAAACCCCCAGGTAAACGTCTTCGAACTCGGCCACACCTACCTCCAACTCATCCAAACCCTCCACCTCCGCCTCCCGCTCGTCGATCCCTCCCACTACATCTCCCGATTCGCCGCCCTGCTCGAATTCGGCGACGAAACCCACCGCGTCGCCACAGACGCCATCCGGCTCGTCCAGCGCTTCGACCGGGACTGGATGACCCGTGGTCGTCGTCCAGCAGGAATCTGCGGTGCCGCGCTCCTGCTTGCGGCTCGGATGAACAACTTTCGGAGGTCGATAGAGGAGATTGTGCAGGTGGTGAAGATTGGGGATATGACGGTGAAGAAGAGGTTGGAGGAGTTTAGGAAGACGCCGAGTGGGGCGTTGACGTTGGCGGATTTTAGGACGGTGTGGTTGGAGGAGGAGGTGGATCCGCCGGCGTATACGAAGGGGAAGGAGAAGGAGAGGTTGGAAGAGGAGGAAGAGGAAGAGGACGGGGTTAAGTCGAAGACGACGAAGGGTAAAGGGAAGAAAAAGGGTAAAGAGAAAGAGAAGAAAGAGAAAAAGAAGAAAAAGAAGAAACGGAAACGAGGAGACGATGATGACTACGAAGACCTAACGGACGAAGACGCTGACGCTGATGCGGATGGAGATCCAGATCATGAGTCAAATCATCCTGTTCCAGAAAACAACCTACGACAACCTATCGACCCAGCACTCATGAACGAAGGAATTCTAGCTGGCACTCAAGACTCTCAAGAAACACCACTCTTCCTTCCCGAACTACCTCTGGATCAGCCCTCCTCCGATCCTATCATCGACCCTGCCCTTCTATCGCCCCAACGAAATCCCTCTTCCTCCACAGATCCAAATCCTCTATCACAACCACAGGAACAACCGCAACCGCAACCCTCAGATCCACACCCCATATCTCTCGAATCCCGTCCTGCTATGGATTCTTTCGAAGAAGCCGTATCCACCGCCCTCGCAGACGAAGTCTCCACATTCCTCTCCAACACCCAAGGAAGTCTCCTCTCCCACGCTCTCGATGACGCAGAACAACAGCGGCTAGCTCAGATCAACGCGAGTCTCAATAACGAAGATAACGAATTGTTGGGGCTAGATGAGGACGAGCTTGATCGGTTTTTGTTAACAGAGGAGGAGGTGAGGATCAAAGAGAGAGTGTGGGTGGAACTCAATAGGGATTATTTGGAGGCGATTGCTGGTGAGTGGGCTTCTGCTTCGATCTCGCAAAAGTCATTTTGCTCAAGAGTCTGTTTGACACGCACTCGTTTACAGCTAAAGGTGATCAGAGTTCATCATCAAAAGAAACCAAAACCCGCAAGGTTCGTATCCCGACCAGGGAAAAAAAACTTTTCACCAGTCGGATCTCATTTATGTTATCTGTTATCTGTTGTACAGCGCCGGAAAACCGCTCACAATAACAAACCGCGCGATACGTCGACTCCTCATGGTGCCACACCTGCTGAATCTGTGCGGAATCTGATCCAGAAAAATCCGAAATACAGCAAGAGAATCAACTATGATGCCCTCAAGGATCTTTTCGTAGGCGGCGGCGGTGCGGACGACGACGCAAGGATGCAAGTTGATTTTGACCCTTCGATCGGCCACGCAGGCGAAGGCGAAGGCGACCTGGACGATGTCGATCTGTTCACCGCGGATGATAAAGACGACAAGGACGATACGCAGCTGGTCGTCATTGAGGAGGATGGGATTATAGGTGTCGGTTCGGTGCCGCCACCTGAAGGCCACGATGGAGATGCGGATGGAGAAGGAGAGGATGCGGAAGTACTAGGGGGATGGGAGGATGCGTATGAGCAAGAAGTGTAAGGGCTAGTCGCATTCAGAGACAGTTTGTTGTATCATTTAACAGAGCATCGAGGCTGTATTGATAGGACATGGTCATGATCTGTATTTATCGATACGCACTTTATATCAACTACTACACATATTTCTCGACATTTATCAATGCATCATCCTTTTTGGTCCACCCCATACATGAACCCGGATGACGGAAACAAGTGAAGAATGGACTTCCCAGATTTGCTTCGCTATAACCCTTCTAACAGTCTCGCAATGCTTGTGCGGAGCGACAAGCTTGAACTTTGTGAGATTAGCGAACCGAGGGTGTTTAATAACCGAGGCTAATCCCTCCCAATCGAATTGAGCGTAATCTTCCTCCGTGAGATGACCATTGGGGCGTAACCGGATCTTGACTTCGTTCAGGTGATCCGTCGATACGGTGTCTAGTATGTTGAATAACGGAACGAGGATGTCTCTGGGGGGTACGAGTTCAAGTACCATGCTGAACACACTGGATCTAACTCGGTATTCGATGCTGATCGATAGTGTTTTGAGGTTTGTACAAGGGGATAGGTCGAATTCTTCGATAGGTGAGCGCTAGCGACAGCCCCTGCAACAAGGAGAAGAAACGTACTCACTCTCTGGTATAATCCTCGTAACGTTCCCTATCGTAAGTTCCTCAAGAGCCAAGCCAAACTCGAACAGGTATCCGGAAATAGCGATGTTGGATAATTCGTGGATCAAGGTTACAGTGAGTTTTCGGATAGATGAGATGCCATGTGCGGTCAGCCAGGAGAATATGAAGATGGTTTCGTCTCTGGGGAGGTTACAAGAGAGTTCGGTTAACTTGGGAGGGGCGTGTTGTGACAAGATCGTCTGGTCCCATTTATAGTTGGAATTGTACGGTTCGTCTGAGCAGCGGCTGATTTGGACACCTGCTAGTGTTAGGCTCGAGAGGGAAGGGAAGCTGAGCAAGATATCTAGTAGTTGTCCTGCCGCGGGTAGTACCACCGAGTTAAGTTCAAGAGCAGAGACCCCTCCAAAGTTGTTTCGAAGCGCAGAAATCGTGGTCGGACCTATATCCCGCCGTATCCATCCAAGCTCGAGAGTCTTCACAGACGCCAGACCCACAAAACGCGGAAGAAAGTCGTCAAATTGAAATGACTGTGGGTTTCGGGGACCTGTAGATCTATAGAGAAGCCGAGAATCGCCCTGCTCGATGTGTAGAAACCGAATATAACGAATGATCGTGATAGAATGTCCATCTAGCTCGATGAGATGTAGGAAGGCCTCGAAGTTGTTACAGTCTACGACGATAGTTCGCCGAGAGAACAAGTTCTTCCAGCTTGAGTGGAGCCAGGCTTTGCATGTGAGGCTGCAGTTTTTCAAAGCAGAGGTGCTGGAAATATGGGATATGATAGAGTCGTAGATTTCGATAGGAATCAGGTCCAAGAGCTCTTGAGAGAGAGGTTTGGTGTCCATAGGATGGCGTTGGAACAGAGGGCTCGCCATTGTCAGTCTGGTTTGAATCTAGCCATGAACTGACTGGGCAGTGGGATGACGGTCTAGAGCAAGAAGTTAGGCGCTCATGGGCGCTAATGTCTTGTCACTTGTTTGCCGCCGACAAATCCCCACAGATTTTCCCAATGTTTCCCAAGAATTTCTAGTTGACGTCCTCTCACCCATGACAGTCGATGAAACTGCAAATCTGCTTTCTGATTCTGCTAGCGATGATAGCATTATAACCTACGGTGCCACTCCTCGAGCAGAGCAAGATCAAGATGGCACCGTAACTTATCAGAAGTCTCTGCTTGCTATCGTTCGTATCATCCACGTTCATATCGGTCTTCCTGTAATCACTGATCATCTTTTAGGTCTGTCCAATGGCGCTTGGTACTTGCGACGCGTTTATCTGGGATACAATGCTTACAGGTTTGCGCGGTAGGGATATTCCTGGTCGCGATGGATTCGACGATCGTCGTGGCATGTGAGTTCCACGACGCTATCATATCTCACCAAGTACTGACGACTCTCATCAGCGTACGCCTCTATCGGTAACGAGCTAGAGCAGCTATCGAAAGTCAGCTGGATCGCCACTGGATATATGCTCACTCTCACAAGTTTCCAGTACGTTGGCTTCGAGTTTCCTCTCGATTCTCCGTTTCACTGATAAGCTATTCCCAGACCACTATATGGGAAACTAAGCGACATATTCGGCCGCAAAAGCTGTCTTTTACTGGCTTATATCATATTCGCAATGGGATCTTTACTCTGCGGGCTGTCGAGAACGATGGATGAGCTGATATGGGCTAGAGCTTTGGCTGGAATGTAGGCTCCCCACAGACTCAAAAGTCCTCTTTTGAATTCTGATTGATTTCCCAGTGGCGGCGGAGGGATGTCCACGTGAGTCAAGCCAATATTTGAAGCACATGCGCAAACCAACGTCGGAACTCGACGCAGCGTAGTGAGCATCATACTGTCCGATATCGTTCCCCTACGATCTAGAGGAGTGTGGCAAGGTGAGATCAAAAGAGCTATATCCACAGCCACATCGAGTTTCTCATACTCGTTTAGGCGTCATCAACATCGTCTTTGCGTCAGGATCATCTGTAGGAGCACCATTAGGAGGATTTCTTGCAGACACGATCGGCTGGCGATGGTATTACTCGTTATATCTTTACCAACCTCATCTCACTCACTGTATACTTCTAGGGCATTCTTGATCCAATTCCCCGCAGTCCTACTCGCCATCATCTCCGTCTCCCTTGCTCTTGAGCTCCCAGCCACCGAGAACGCAGACTTCAAAGCCAAAATCAAACGCGTGGATTTCGCAGGCGCAGCCACCCTCGTCACATGCATATTCTTCCTTCTCTACGGTTTGGACAATGGCGGAAACGTATCATGGACGGATAAATCCACTCTCGGCGCGTTATTCGCGTCTGCGATCATGTTCGTTCTCTTCAGCGGGTTCGAAATGGAATGGGCCAAGGAGCCTTTCGCTCCGAAGAGGATCGTGTTGAATAGGTCCTTGATTGCGAGCTATCTCGTCAACTTTTTCACGGTTGCGTCGAATCTTTCCATGCTGTTTCACGTCTCTCTGTATCTCCAAGCTGTCGAAGGGTTGTCTCCCTCGAGGGTAGGGTTTTGGCTGGTGCCTGGGATCATCGGAGGCGTCACTGGAAGTTTGGGGTCGGGGTTGATCATGAAGGTTACGGGGAAGTATTATTGGTTGACAGTGATAGAGTATCTGTGCTTGGTCTTGGGGTCTATTACGATTGTACTTAGTGCTGGGATCTTGACGAAGTCTGTTGGGTTAATTTCCATTGGTAACTCTTCTTCATCTTCATTGTTCCGCAAACACTCGAGCTCATAACCTATAGGGCTCGTGGTTTCTGGCCTTGGGAACGGTACGTTGACTTCGCCATCATGTTTCAGCTCAGTTGTTTGTGTTTACTGATTGTTCAACAAGGTGGTGGTATTACAACCAGTCTGATATCGCTCATATCGAACGCAGGCCAGAAGGATCAAGCGATAGCAACCGCTGGTGCGTCTACTGTACATCGATTGTCTTTGAATCCCCGAGTGACCGAGCTCTCCAAAGTCTCTTATCTCTTCCGCTCCTTGGGATCCGTCGTCGGGCTCTCGATCGGCAGCACCATTCTCCAAGATGTTCTTCGTTCGATCCTTCGTGAACGATTGACTGGGCAAGATATCGATGAAGTACGTTCAAACATAGATTCTTCTCATTCTCTCAACCTCTCGACAACGAGATGACTGACTGATTGACGGACTCCGTTAGGTTGTAAGACGAGTCCGAGAATCACTCGAATACCTCACCGAGCTCGACCAGAGTACGAGAACGATTGTTCTGGGGGCATACGAGGTGGCGATTCGGAGATCAATGTGGTTTAGTTTTTCGATGGGGATTTGTGCACTAGTTGCTTCTTTGTTTATTAACGAGGTGCCTTTGAATAGGCGTTGAGCCCGCCGGCTAGGTCTGTGTGTGTTGTATCGATACTCATTATATCTTGATTGGATAGATACATACGGGCCCCCGTGTAAGGCTATCTCGTGGGCGTTTTCATCGTTCGTCCGGTCGCTACTTCGGAAAAACTGTGAGTACTTATGGCGATGTTCCCTGAGATCCCTAGGATCAAAAATCAAAGAAATTCGTCAACCTTCTGCAAATGTCGATCAGAACATATCGTCGTACCTTCAGCTTGACTCTCGCAGTATTGGATCATCCGGTCCTTCTGAATCATGCGGTCAGGTCGTACGGTAAGTTCATTCAACATCAGTGGGGATCTGCCATACCGTTTCGATGTGGTGCAATCTCTTCCTGACGGACCGTTGTGTACCGTCAAAAGATATAAAGGTTCAGTCCTTCGGGAAGGTCAAGGGTTGGAACATTTTTGGAATCCCTGGCATTCGAGTCGTTGGTAGTCGACCTTTGAGTCTGCAGATTCAAGAAAATGGCTTTCTGTTCCATCTCATCAATGTTCATCTTACTCTTTAGCAGTTTCATGACTCTTCTTGGGACCGCTGCTACTTCCATCCAGGTCCACGAAACTGATACTTCGATCTTACTCGCAAATCATTTGATCTCGTTTGGGTGAGTGGAGTTTGATCTCACTGCACGTATCGATTTCGTCTGTCCGTGTGTTCATTGTCCGAATCCGATGTAGGCTTCTCAAAACAACAAGCGCGATCCAAAATCTGACTTATCAGGATGTCTCTCTTCTTGGCACAGTGGATGGTTTGACTGGTCAGGCGTATACTGGTGAGCATACACTGTTCTCGAGTCTCGACGAGGTATCCAACAAGGCTGAGGCTCAGAATTTGTTCAAAGATTTCCCCTCGAATACATTCACTACGACCGGAAACTCATCCTATGAGATCGTCACCGGTTCGGATTGGGCAGGTGTGGTTTTCACCGACAACGATACCGTTGGTTCAACGTGAGTTGCTACCCCTATGTTCATGCTGAGTATGAACTTGGGAAATTTGCTCGTCATTTGCAGCGTACAAAGATCCTGGTTCCTACACGATTCCGAACCAGGCATACACAGTTTTGTTCGACTAGCGTACTACAACGATACCGTGACGAGTAAAGGTGAGCTGGGGGAGTCTCGAACGATGTTTCGTCCGAATGGAGGTCCGTGGACGCATATTATAACTAATCGTGAGCAATGGGTGCGTATTTGAAACTATCTTCAAGTTGACCCACCGTTGGGAATGCTGATCCATGTTCGTGATTTTGCTAGGCTCCGCTCCCTGGTGCGGCGGCTGTGGCGAATGAAATCGTAGTACAGGATGCGTATGTTCTAAAGTTACTGCTACAACGTTGGCGGCCAGTGAGAGTCATTGATTCATTGCAATTTGCAAAGTACCTGGTATCTCGGCAACACACCAGACGACCCTTATGTCATAGCTGTGAGTCTGCCGCGCCCTCAGGTGACGCTCTCTGAATCCAATTTTCCCCTTTGTAGGAATCAGATTATTTCACCAAGGTATGTTCTCGAGGAAAATTGTCCGACGTACTAGTACTAAACTCATTCGATCGTACTCAACAAGTACCAATTCGCGGACAACCAAACCAACAAAGCTCACGGCCTCTTTGGTCACTCACCGGATAATCTGACAACGTTGGGAGCTTGGTGGGTCGTGAATCAGAAAGATACGTTCTTCGGGGGCCCTGTACGTTGACTCGTCAACGGTTACTCAGTACTGTTAACTAAGACTAAGACTGATGCAGCTGCATGGAGATCTTATGGTGGATGGTATCATATAGTACGGATATGTTTCGTGAAGTGCTTCACTTCGGACTGATCAATTCAATAGCAATAAGCAGTCGACGAAGTAAGCTCGATGATTTTCTACTTTTTGGTCTCTGACTAAAGTTGATTCCTTTCAAAGTCACGGAGGGGCAACGTGAGTTCTGTGATTTCATCATGTTCATCGCGGATGCCTGGAAACCATGCCGATCTAGAAATCCTAACATCACAAATGGCTTTGACCGCACTTTTGGACCACAGGTACTTACTGCTCTCGTTGAGATTTGATATCGTGATTCATTTCTATAACTTCAGTTTTTGTACTTCAATCATGGAAATCAATCTACAACGTGGGTTCAGCGTCACAGTGCTGAACTGAACGAGTCTAGAACTAAACTCTCCAAACCAGACTTCAAGAGCTCCTTGCGGATGCAGAGCAATTTGCTGACCCCTCTTGGAATGCAGAGTTTTATGATAAGATTGCACCTTATGTATACAAGATCCCCTTCACCTAGTATCACCTATTGTCATCGTTATTCTGACTTTTGACTATAGGTTCATGGTTACGCACCTACTTCTGTGCGCGGATCATTTCATGCATCAGTCAACCTTCCTGAAGGAGCTGTGAATCCTATTGCAATACTCAGTGCTAATGGTGTTCAGTTTCAAGTGAGTTATATAATACTTCCAATCTTCATTATTGAAATCATTGAATGAGTATGCTGATAGAATAGCGCTGCCAACTTTAGTGCCTATCAATATTGGGGGCCCATTGAAGAGGATGGCACTGTACTTATACCTCGTGTGAAGGAAGGATGGTATCGACTTACAGTGATTGCTACTGGTAGGCTCTTTAATATCATCAGTCGTCATCTTCCAGAATGTTTCTCACTGCATTTCTTGTTAGGTATATTTGGTCAATACACTAAAGATAACGTCGTTGTGAGTGCTGGGGAATTGACCTCCATGTCTGCAACATGGATTGCTGAGTCCGCTGGTGAGTACAAGTAATACGCCGTTCTTGAATACACCCATGTCAATGTATGTTCCAGGGACTGAATTATGGCGTATTGGGATTCCTGACAATACTGCCGGTGGGTCTTCGTGTCTTCTCATGCAGTCAATATTGGATTACTCACTATGGGATAGGAGAGTTCAGGAATGGATTCGAGAGGGATCTCACACATCCCAACCACCCGGCTAGTAAGTGATGTTGGTTCCTCCAAGTTTGTGGAAAACCAATGCATTCTGACAACATAGAATATCGCATCTACTGGGGCGCCTGGGACTATCCCTCCCAATTTCCAAATGGTGTGAACTTCACCATTGGTTCCAGTACGGAAGCTGTGGATTGGAATTATGTTCATTGGTCCCGATTTGGTCCAACATTTACTCGGAATGAAACTGTTACAGGTATGTCTGTTACTCTATTTTGGCCACTCAACCTGACACCTGCATTACTCTGTACTTACTAGATGTAAATGAATGGCAAATCAACTTTGAGCTACCTCAAGCCCCTTCTGAAAACTCAATCGCAACTTTCACGATGCAGCTTGCTGGTGTTGAGACGACAGCAGGAAACACAGATGTTGCCTTAGGATCTAATCCTACTGTTCCGGTAATTGAAGGAAATACTGACTCATTGCAAGGGATAGCTTACAATGAATGTACTTTACAGATCTTGACTTATATCAATGAGCAGAGCCAGCCCTTAAACTGGACCATCCAAGCCTATCAGAGTAGCAGTTGCGGTGAACGTTCTGGTAGGAAAATAACACTCTTGCTTCAAATCTATTTGTTCACTGTTTGAGTTGTTGATAGCGATTTCTTGCCATCTACTGCATAACAAATTTGAATTCGATGGTTCATGGTTGCTCAAAGGCTGGAACAAATTCATGGTAAGTGGTCTTTTCATTTCATTCTGTTGTCGTTGCTTGATCTGGAAATCAGATTGTCCTACCTTTCGATGCTCCTGTGGTGAGTCAATCTCGGATTTTCAGTCTGATCCCAAAGACAGACATTTCTAGTATGTTCAATATGATGCTCTGCGGCTTGAACTCGACGAAACAACCACAAATTAGAGAGCTCGTTATCAGTTAATTTCTCAGGTTTCCACCTTTACTTCTGAAATGACTTTTGTGGCATGTTTTTGCCATGTCGAACCAAAATAACACTCTTTGAGCAACACTGCCTCATTGAAGACCAAGGCTCTTGAAAACAGAACCTCAGTGGGTGATTAATTGATTTCTAGAACGCACACGAGTTGTGAGCATGTGCGAAACGGAAGGCTGTTTGGTCGTGGCTGTGGAACTTAAAGCCTGAAATTTGAAAGGCTGAAGGTGTGCATGCAATTTGAAAGGACCGAAAGCTGTTGAATATAAGCTGTATGAATCATATCAGTAATCAGAGCGCGACAGTTGGTATCGATCTGTCGTAGTCGTTGAACAATGACTCCGCAGCGAAGAGCAGAGGCTGCTTGGAGCTACGAGAATTCATGTGCAGTGGCATGAGGCATTTCCTGCCCCGATCAAATATGACCGCCAGTTGACCTGCCACTATATAAAAGAACACTTATTTCAGCATCGCCCAAGATCTTAACACGAACCCTATGTCCATCCATCTCTATCAGAAAAGAGCTCAACTGGAGCCCGTCTTGAACAATGTTTTCCAAGACGATCAAGGAAATACGGTGTACGATGTCCATACTCCACAGAGTCTCAACATCGGTCACAGGACGACTACGGTCTCCAAGTATCTCCGCGATGCAGAAGGTCACGACAGTTTCGAGTATGTCGCCCAAATCGAATGGAAAGTAATACAAAGCTCGCGAATTCGGTTTGCGAATGGGAGATTGAGTGGACAAGAGGTGAAAACCAAAGATTATATCAGGAAGGATGCTTGGAGTTTCAAGCGCTTGAGGTGAGTACCGTTGGATGGTTGAGTACTGAGTTCCCGCTCCGAGTACTGAATCTTTGGCAGAGACCATGCGTTTACCGGCGAGGATGGCAAAGATTATGTCTGGCAATATGACAATTATCATCAGAAGGTATAGCACTCCTGCAGTCCTCTTTCCCCTCTTTGAGCTGACTGTCGTCGTTCAACCCAGCTGTTTCCAAAGGATGATTTGGAGCATCCTGTCGCAGTGTATACCCGTGAAACCCTTAAGGAGGGCGGACATTTGGAGGTGTTTCCGTCAGCTACACACCTGATCGAAGAGATCATAGTAACGTTTATCTACGTTGAGAATCGGTATGTAGACCCCACCACAGCGGCGATGGTAGCTGCATGTGAACCCAAACATTGATGTACTATTTGATGATAACTAATGCACATGTAATGATGTGATAGGAGAATTGAGCGATTCCAGTTTGATATGAATAACCGCTGGACTTTGAGGATATTTCAGAGACTGCCAGTACATTTTGAGCCACGTGCACTAGATGATGAGGACAGAGATCACCGTGAAGAGACGGCGGTGGGTTTCCGCCCGAGGTGAAAAGATGTACGGCCGGCTGGTTCCTGGCGCGATAAACACTTCGCAGCTACTCCCAGGTGTTATATAAGAGCTCTGGCAGGAAGGAAGGAAAATAGTCGGCTTCACCCGAAGGTGGGGTCCCGCGATATGGTAGGCCAACTGCTGCGTGTAGTCACTCCTGAAACGGAATACAGCATTTCCCTCTTCCTCGTTCCCGCTGCCCAAGCGGAATGCTAGTCAAGGCGAAACTGAGTACGATCCAACATATCAAGATGCCGCGCTGACGAGAATGTTTCCAATCGGTTCGTAGTTCAGTCGAGAATAGTCAAGATTCGTTTCTGGCCTCAGCTAGTAAAGGAGACGTCAGTGATGTTGCCACAATCCCTGAAGGAACTTTCACGTTCACCGGTAACGTCCATTTCAGCTCGATCTATGACCGCTGGAGAGGCCGTTTCTGAGTTGCCAGTATCGTCGCGAGAGGTGAGAGCGTATCATTCGACGAGAAGGCCATACCCAGATTGAGATTGGTGACGGGTACGCTCATAACAGTATATCTGGCAGTGTGGAAATCAATTCGCCAGCCTGGGCCACCTTGTCGCCCTCAGGGAATAGCAATCTTCCGAGCTCCACAAACTAGAGATGAACGTCGGATACTAAGTTCGCTAGCTATAAAATCTAGAAGAAGTTGCTGTGTCCGGCTGCATCACCTAAGCCGGTATAAACACCTACCACAAGTTGGTTCGGTCTTGATGATGAGGGGAAAGTGCTGTACATGGAGGACTTGGAGAGGCTTGGAACCGCCGTACGAGTGCCGAAAAACGAATAGAATGCTCCAACAAATTCATATGGAGGCTGGGCACTAGAAAGGCGGTGGCACCTCAGTACCGATCACATATGATGAACTCGTATAAAAAGCGACAGTTATGATTCTACTCTTGTTGTCAACCGTCATATCATGTCTATAAATCTTTATCAGAAAAGAGCTCACCTCGAACCCATATTGAACAATGTTTTCCAAGACGCAGAAGGACACACAGTATATGATTGCCATACTCCGCATACTATTAGCCCTCACAGGACAACTACCATTTCCAAATCTCTGAGCAATGAAGGGCGTGAAGGCTTTGAATATGTTGCTCAGATCGACTGGAGGACGATTCGCAGCTCCAAGATCCGTTTTGCGAATGGTAGGTTGGGTGGACAGGAGGTTGAGATTAATAAGTACCTGAGGAAGGATGGCTGGAGTCTCATGAGCGGTACCGGTCGGTGAGCACTTTTGGATGTTTCCTCCGGTTTTTTTACTGATTTAGTAGCAACTACACGTTTACCTGCGAGGATGGAGAAGACTACACATGGCGAAACGGGACTCTACATCTGAGGGTTGAGTTGCTTTTTCCTTTGTTATGTTGTGCTGACCGTCATTTGGATTGGTAGATGTTTCGAAGGGATGATCTAGATAATCCTGTGGCGGTATTTACTCGCGAAACGTTCACGAAGGGCGGACATTTGGAAGTCTTTCCCTCGGCTCAGCACTTGATGGACGAGATAATAGTGACATTTATATATGTCGAGCAGAAGAACGTTGAAGCCACGACGACTACAGTTCTAGCAAGCTCTTAGAGCGATGTAATCATCTGTAGTGTGATGCTATTGTATCATTCGATGGAATATTCGATTGGACGTATGAAAATGAGACGAACGAGTTTTTCCTGCATGGCATCATCCAAATACAATTCCAGACTCGCCAGCTCAGTATCAATGCTTCCACCACCTCAAATGACTGCTCGGACAAATGCCAGCGACCTCAGATTGCCTGAAGGAGTTCCGCGCAATACTCACAACGACACGAGGAAAAGAGAGACGAAAGATCATCTTCTGTTTCTCTTTTCCTCGTTCAAGATGGAATGAGAAAGAGAAAGAAAATTGGCGCTGACTGTGTTTAGCGCCCGTGCTACTCTTATTCTATGCATTTCACCAAGCCAGCCTGGGTGGCTCATAAAGACCCTTCAGCAAAATCAGATGCTGGCAAAAGGCTTTCGATATTCTCTGTACATGTCCACCCAGATGGCTCTAGAATAGCTACCGGCGGCCTGGACGCCAGAGTCAGAATATGGAGTACAAAACCCATCTTGAATCCAGCTTCGGAGGAGAGCAATCGGCCACCCAAATCCTTGTGCACACTCACCATGCATACAGGCCCTGTGCTTACTGTCCGATGGGCTCACTCTGGTAGATGGCTTGCGAGTGGAAGCGACGATGAGATAGTGATGATTTGGGACTTGGATCCGTGAGCTCTTTCGCCCTGCTCTGATCACAAAACAAAATCGATCTTGACCTTCAGGAATGCGAGAGGGAAAGTATGGGGTTCAGATGAAATCAATGTTGAAGGGTGGAAGCCTATGAAACGCTTACCAGGCCATGAAAGTGGTGCGTAGATCAATCTCTGCTCCTACCTCAGTCCTCAACTTGCGCGGCTGTGTAGATGTAACGGATGTAGCATGGGCGCCGGAGGACAGATATCTTGCCTCAGTTGGTTTGGACTCCAAAGTTCTGATATGGTGTGGATATACTTTGGGTTCGTCTTCGGCATTCACATACTTGGTTAGCACCATTTGACCGTGTCCACTGCTTAGAACGCCTGCATAAGCTCGACCAACATCAAGGCTTCGTCAAGGGTGTATGTTGGGATCCAGTCGGAGAATTTCTTGCTACTCAGTCCGATGATAGGTCTGTCAAAATTTGGCGCACCAGCGATTGGTCTCTGGAAGCAGAGGTCAAGAAGCCATTTGAAGATTCCCCTGGCAGTACCTTCTTTCGACGGCTCAGGTATGTCCGTTATCAACTTTCTCTAGTTCCACGCTAATGCAAACCACGAACCCTCTCAGTTGGTCGCCAGATGGCGCACACATAACCGCATCAAATGCCACCAACAATAAGGGCTTCGTCTTCATAGCTGCTGTCATCACTCGCGGGACTTGGACATCAGATATAAGCCTGGTTGGTCACGAGAACACGGTCGAGGTTGCTGTAAGTCTATCGTTCTTCAGTGTCAGCTATGCTCTTATATTCATCACTACTAGGCATACAATCCTCATATATTTCTGCGAGACCCAAAACAACCCGTCGCGACGTCCAATATCTGCTCAGTCGTTGCACTTGGTGCAGATGATCGCTCTGTTTCTGTATGGCAAACCAAGTCTGCCCGACCTCTCATTGTCGCGAAAGAGGTTTTCGATAGACAGATTATGGATCTCAGCTGGTGAGGACACCTTTGTCTTCCCCTTGAACCGTCCTACTCATTTTCCTGAAAACCAGGTCCTGGGACGGCATGACACTGTACGCTGCTTCATCCGATGGCACTATTGCGGTGTTCGCTTTCGAGCCAGATGAACTAGAAGGAATTGCCCCACATTCCGTACAAGTCCAATATCTCTCCAAATTCGGCTTCGTTCCGCCTCCACTTCCAGAGGGTTACTCCCATGAATCCTCATCATCAAATATTGCTGCTGCTGCTGTTGCTGAGGTGGCCTCAAAGCCTGCAGCGGTCGATACCAAGATCGTTGGAGGCGAGGTCGTGAACGTTCTGGTAGCGAAAAGGAATAACAAGAAACGGGTCGGGTTAACGACCATGTCGTCCGTGCCTTCTGCGGGTTTAGGCAAATCAACCGCCAAACGTGTTCCCTTCCTCTCTGATACCGACATCAAAATGGGTGGATCGAAACCTGCGTCGCCACTTACTCGTGATTCATTCTTTCCTACACCTGACGAACAACCGTTTGACACACCCCGGGACCGCAAGCTTCGTATCGATGTCGATATGGGTTCAAGCAGTGGATCCGCTGGGTATAAGTCGCTGAGTGGTAACCGCCAGAGAGAGATGGTTCCCAGGAAAGAAATTAGCATCAGTAAAACTGCCAGCATGGTCAACTCGAATGGAATTACTCTACCTGTTCCGGCCATCCTGACACGACTCACTGCCGAGCTTGAAGGCGGCGTTCAATTTCAAGCCATGAACTCCGAAGATGGAGGTAAGTAGATATCATGCTCTACTATCTATGCATCGTTCGGATGGATCATTTCAGGTTCTAGCTCATTATCTCTTTTCCTGGATCTATCCACGAGCAAACGGATGTTGGAGTTGGATTATTTGCCGTCGTCTGTGATAGCAGTACAAAGCACATCGCGTTTCTTCGCGGTCGCAATGCTGGACGGTTCCATTATTGTGTACTCACCGTCGGGAAGAAGGTATCGTGGATTTGATTCTTACGCTTGTATTGGACGTTCACCTGCTTTCATCACAGATTGATGCCGACCTTAAAATTGGGGGCGCCTTGTTCTATCATGGAGTGTTCTGAGAGCTGTCTGCTTGTGATTACACAAGATGGCACACTATACTCATGGTTCGAGTGCTGGTTTTCTATCATGCTCCTGTCATACTCATCGGTTCTCCTCAGGAATGTCGCAAGGAATACTGCCTTCTTCCCTCCCACATCCATCGCATCTCTGATATCGCCCAACGATACTATCACATCTTCGGTACGACCTAATGGCACGCCAATCATTCACTGCTCAAGCGGAGCAGTGTATTCCTATGATCCCATGCTCTTCACCTGGGTCAAAATCACCGACCGGTGGTGGTCACAAGGTTCAGAATTGTGGAGAAAATCCCAGACGCAACCGGCCCATTCAAACATAGTTGCCCAAATCGAAAATAACATTCGCGACTTATCAAGCGAAAGCTCCGCAAACAGCATTCAATCCGAACGCTGGGACAGAGCTTTGACCTTGAACCATCTGCAAGCGCGAATGCAGGCCGCAAAGTTACTTGACAGTCCTGTCGAATACAAGCAGAATCTCGCGCTTTATGCCAAAAAGCTCGCCGATACGGGTCTTGAAGACATGGCAGAAGAGCTGATCAAAGACCTCTGTGGACCTATATTCTGGTAAGTTTCCTCCGCATCATCCGTTTCGTTTTCCCGCTTTACACTGCACACAGGCATTCCGGAGAAGGAGCGGGTAGTCGCTGGTCACCGAATGTCCTAGGCTTGTCTAAACGTGACCTGTTGAAGGACGTCGTTCTGAGTCAATTTAGTGAGATTTCTCTCATCACAGCCGGGGACCATAGAACCTCTTACGATGTTTTTCTTTTCAGTCAAAAGCGAACACCTTCAAGAGTTGGGAAGAGAATGGCAGGATATTCTCAACAAATTAAATCCGGAGCTCTAACCTTGTACAGGGGGGTGGAATCTGTAACAACTGCTGCTATCATGATTCATGCCTCATGTGCGAATTTTCGAGACTGACGCCGTTCGAACTGGCGTTACGCGATGCAACATATTTCTACCTTTGTGTCGCCTTGGTTAGCCTTGTCCCATCTAGTGAGGAACGGACGCGCTCAACAGCCCAGAATCAGCGCTCAATGAAAAGTAAAATTCATCGCAATTGCAGGAATACAAGGATTGAACTCGGAATCTCAAATGTTCGCTTGTTGCGATATGTAGTTTCCATTGATGCGCACATCCGTCAGCAAGGCGTACTAACGCTACAGGTACTTTGCGCCAGCTTTGCTTTACACGCTACTTCATCCACCTGCAGCATTGATCTTCCACGTTTTCCTGCTCATTCGCTATTCGCTATATTCCACCAGCATCAGTATCGAGCCCCATTTCCATTTTATTTTACAGCATACGAAAGGCATTGGGCTGGGTTCGTGCCCTATCATTAGTTCCCTTGTGGGACCCCACCGGCACCTCCGGTGGAGCTGAGTACATATTTTCCTTTCCTTCCTCGCTTACTACGCTTAGACTGGGTTCTTATTTTATTTAATTCTTACGCAGGCGAAAAAACGCACACTGAGGTAGTTTTCCGGAAGCGCTGTCAAGACTACAAGACTCTCCTTCAAAAAGTCAGAGAACCTGCAAAAGCAAGCAAGGTGTTGAACCCTACCAGGGTACGTTGATGTAAAACAGTGTTCAAGCAGGGTCCCATAGTCCTGTCCTGAGATCGTCTGGTCCCGCTGGGTCCAGCCCTGTCCAGCCAATCTCCCGAAGGGGTTTTTGACAGAGAAATGATTTCCCGACGCATCCTATCAGATCCTATCATAGTAGATCATAGTATTTAGGCCGAACTCGTGGGTATGAGATTTGAGGCATATTTCTTTAGTATAAGACAACTGTCAATTTCCTCGAAACCCCCCCAGAGCTGGTCTCCAAAGTCTACTGCCTCAACCGTTCCAAAATTTTCCGAGTGCCGTCACTCCACCTCTTCCAGTTTCACTGATTATTACTAGTAACGATTCACAATGATCCTTTCACGTTTACAACTCTCGATCCTCATCGCTGCTGTTGGGATGATCCCGGTTCTTGGTCTCCCTGTCCCGGACGAGAACGATCTCTCCGCTTTGCCACCAACTATTCAAGCCCGGGCTTCTCAAGGTACATATGTTGTGTTTCAATGTGTGGCTATTGTGATTCAATCTCATGAATTTTGTGTTTTTATTTGCGTTATGTACTAACATTTCGAACACTAGACTCGAGTTCCGGGTCAACAAGCAGGACCACAGCACTTTTAACATGTCTAGAGCCTCAATGGGATACAAACTGCAGGTCAGTGGGGCGAGACCCATGGCATACGACGGTTTCGACTGCAGCCGGACTAGTCTCGGGTCCAGGTAGGGTTAATTTGTACGATTTTGCTGATTATTGCATTGCTGATATTCAACTATGGAGGCGGACGATTATTCCAACCCAGGGAAGAGTACAGTAAATACATTTTCATGAGATGTCGGATTTCCTGGGACCTGAGCTTATTCCGCATTTGCAATGCAGAACCCACAGACGAGGACAAAATAGAGAAGATTGAACAGACTAAATCTCTATTTAACTATGAAAGCTCGACGAAGCCTGAGGTCCAATTGTTACAAAGACGACTCATCAATCTCATCTCTGATGTCCGACGAAATGACGTGTCCCCTCAAAAGGAGTTGCTCAATGAATATTTCGTTTATGCTCAACTCGGTTCGTGATATTCTGGCAATTTGTGTTATGATGTGTCCCTCAGTATCTTTTCGTTATAGCTGGAACAGACAAACTGAGGAAGCAAATCGAATATTACAAGCGCACCGCTTGGAAGGGGAAAACTAAGGCGCAGACAGCTAAGGATAGGAGACGCATTGGCCGATTAGAACGCAAATGGCTGGAGGTAGGGGATATGACTGGGATCGGTTTAGCTGATGAAAATGGGTGCGAGAATTTGCATTAGTCACACAACTTTCTCGGATTTTGACTGGCTTCTTCAGTGTTGGTTTTTATTCCGATGGATACACACCGGAAGGAGTCACATTGAACCCGATTCACCCCGCAACTGATAGCACCATTGGTGGCAGGTCCAAACCGCTCCTTCCAACATTGGTGAGGTTTTATTTTTTGTCCACTAGTGACTATCATGCCCATATTAATCCTTGAGAATCAGGATTCAGAGCGTACCAAGTAAGGATCAGGCGCCGTGATCAGTACCGACTCCCGATGCTGAGTACCAGGACGATGCAAGTCCTATACTTTGCATGCTATGCTTCTGTGACCTGTCTTTTCTGTATTTGTCTTAGATTCACGAATCAAAATCATTCTTGTACTATCATCATCGCAGAAAAGGTATGAATCACACGTTCGCATAGGTTGCGACATGATCATGGTGAGGTCGCATGCGTTCGAAGTGGCATATCAACCACATGACTATCCCCCGACTTGCGAACATATGTGGTATGTGGTCCTCAGCTACCACATATGGTATCACATATAGCCACAGATGACACCAGCAAGCGTCTTCGGTCAACGGACCACATGAGGTGAGGGTACTTGGACCGTGCAAACTGCTTTCGATGTACAGCTCGACCTCAAAAGCTCACGGCTATATGGAGCAAGCAAGAACAGCATCACTTGGAGAATGAGCAAGATCTGTATCGAGTTGCATTAGAAAATTTACACATAATTGTATTGTCTGTCCTCGTCCTTGAAATGGTTTCATCATGACTGATGCAGTTGGACCTCGAACCCTCCATCGAACGGAATCCCGAGCACAACACTAACCACCTGTGTCCCTTCATTGAATTCAAATGTTCCATTCCCAACAGAGTTTCCTTCTTGATCAACAACAGATACATTCGCTGGAGCCTTTTGAACCCCGAGAATCTTGACCTCGGCAACATTCACCCCCAGGTCATACTCAAACGTTCCATTCACATTGAGCACCCCGTCCTGATACCCAAACTGCACCTCTGTCGTCCCATTTGTCTGGTCCAGCGAAACCCCATCGTCGACATACAGTGCTCCAGAAGCCTCTCCATCCACACCAGGGGCAACAACTATCTCAAAGTCCATCTGCCGCAGTTCTGTGGTGGTCATCGTCCCATTGACACGGAGAGGGACGACGGATCCGCCGATGATGTGGACTGGGATTTGGTCGAAGTCTACATCGGTGAGTGTGGTGTTTGTGCCGTTCCCGGTGAGAGGTGAAAGGGCGAGGAAGTCATAGAATGTATCGTTGGGGAAGTAGGCGGTGACTGACGTCGAGTTTTCTTCAGTTACCGGAGATACAAGGATGGATGGGCCGAAGAGGAATTGGAGGTCGATAGGGTAGGTAGAAGGATCTTTGGGATATTTGTACCAAAGGGGCTGGAGAACAGGACTTCCATCGAGAGAAGCTTGGTGGAAGGTGGTGTAGAAGTAGTCCATAAGTCGATACCTATTATTGATCATAATGAGAATGTACACTCTGAATTTTGAAGTCCGCATACCTGATATCCAGGACGTTTCTTGCGGCTTGGGCAGTAACAGGCCAACGGTAGAACTCTTGACTGATTGCAGTGTCGGCGTTATGCTTAAGAAGAAGCATCAGAGACGACCTTTGAAAAGAAAAAGGCACGAAGGGGACACTCACATTCCTCATGAACGGATAAAAGCCACCCAACATTGCCCACCTCGCACACAATGTACTCGTCGTATTCTCCGCATACCCACAAATATCACTTCCCACCATTGGGATCTGATATACCCCAGCCATACCCAGCATTCCCGCGATACTCAGCCGGTACTCTGCCCACGAGCTAAAGTTGTCCCCGAGCCATTTACCGACATGGGCTCCGGCGCCTGCGAATGTAGATCGGGTGATGACGAGGGTACGGAGACCAGGTCTTCGGGCAAGCATGGCGGCACGGGTGGCGACGGACATCATGGTTCCGTAGAGGTTATGGGTGTCGTATTCGACGAGGCCGTTGGCGTGGGTTGCGTTGGTCTGTGGAAGTGGAAAAAAGATCAGGATTGAACAAGGGAACCGATGCAATTTTTCGAGTAGAGACGTACCCAAGCAGTTGAAGCTGACAGGTTTCCAGCCGCGTTTTGAATAGCGTAAGGAGGGTTCAGTAAGTCGTCTCTCTTGGTCAACGAAGATGAGGAAGACCAGTTGCCGAAGATTGGAGTATCAGGGTCGGGGGCGGCAGCGGTTCTAGGCGGAGGAAGATCCTGCTCTATGGCTTGTTGGAACGGATCTTCACAAGGGAGGACGCAGAACTGTGTGTGTGGCGTTGAGAAAAAGGAAGTGTTCATTAGGGCAAGGTAAGAAGACAAAGATAAGACGCGTACATTTGAAGGTTCATTCATATCAATCCAAGCACCGTCGATGTCGATCCCGTCTGTGGAGTTGTAGAATAGACTGAATTCTGTCGTCCAGAAGCTATGAGGTGGAGATTAGGCAGATCGGTCATGGAATGATCGCATAAGGACATACTCTTGAACAGAAGGATGGAACCAATCTATAGTGAATCAATGTATGAGTGCCTTGACTTTCTGAGACAAAGGATATGTGAAGCGTACCTGGATAATTCGTGACACCTATACCATGAAATAGACATGAGCTTTCGGCCACGGACAGAACGTTTGAGTTACGCACCAGGCCATACAAGTGCAAGCTCAGCACTGCCATTTGGCATCTTCAACCAGATATCCATATCCGTTCCACGATCGTACGTCCCGTACCCTTCTCCAGGAGCATAGGCTACCGCAGGATCCGTCATGAGAACTGACCGTAATGAGGTAGTTAGCAATGTATAAAAACAGATGATGAGGTCGAGACAGAAAGAGACGTACCGTATTTCTGATCATGAGCATGGAGATAGTCGACAATCTCTCTCATCCGGTCTAGCGGAAAGTATGTAGGGTCAACTGTGAAAATTCGACGCCCGTCCATGTAGTCTGTTGAGGAAGTATGATGAATTTGTAAGTTAGGCTCGAAAAGAGGGACACATGCCGATATCAGTCCACATAGTCTCCAGAGGTATGTTGGCTTCTGAATAATTAGTGATGACATCGGCGACGTCGACATAACCTGCGGTTCATTCAGTATCCGAGAAGAATGGAGACAAAAGGAACACGACGTACTCGTATAACCGAATCGACACTGGTGTAATCCAAAACTCCAGTATGGAACCTCTGCAGGTGTTCCCACAACCTCGGCATACTGTTTAGAAACCTCCAAGGGATCATCCTCGCTCCCCGCCAGGAAATAGAAATCCAATAACCCCCCGAGCACATTATACTCTAATGTCGCACTTCCATCCGTACTCTCCGTATCATTGATCTTGATATCCATCCCGTTCGAGTTCAACAGGAATACCCCGTGAGTACCACTCGTCCGATGTTCAAAGTAAATAGGATGGTTCCCATACAAATTCGTCCCCGTAGGAATCTCGTATGAGTCCCGAGACCAGAGCGTACGTGTGGTGTTGAACGTAGAAAGACGGAAAGAGTCACTATGTTCGCCGAGACCGTATATATTGGCGTTTGGAGGCAGCGCGGTTTTCACGCGGAGGTACTGTGGCTCGAAGATGAGAGGATGGGATGCGGTGGTGAAAAGAACTTCGTTGGTTGAGGTACGGAAGATGGTGAATGAAAAAGGAGATGAGGTGTAGTTGAATTGAATCGCGGCATCAGTGGGGGAACCTTGGAATGTGGCGTTTGGTCGAGGAAGAACGGATTCTGGGACCTCATAGCGAGAGCTGTTGGTGTCTGTGATTTTAACATGGATACGGTTCGCTGTGGGTGTACTCAGTCAGTACAAGATACAGTGGGGACATATAACGACCGACGGACCAGTTTCGTAGGTGACCGTTAGATTGAGAGCCTCTACATCGGTTCCAAAGACATTGCAACCTGCACCAGCGAGAACAAGGTTTGCAGTGAACGTTCCGTCTTGGTCAACTGCGTTCGTGACATTGTATCCAGGACATGCATCGAGCACAGAAGGCTCAATCCACGTCGCGCTCGCAAAGGTCACGAAAGGGAGTAAAGAGAGCAGAGAGGCTATCCTTGGGCGAACCATGGTGGCTCGAGGGACCCGTAGAGTTCACGGAACGTGCTTTATATCGGAAAAACAGCAGGTCCGGTGACGCGTAAAACGGGTTAAGATGCCAAGGTCAGGCGATTCACTGCGATTCATCGGTGAACTTGCCCCGCACTTGATTTATGCGTGTCATGCGTATGCCATAACGAATTCGGGAGAGGAACGGTAAACTTTGTTAACTTTGTGTTCTAGCCTTTCTTTGCGTCAAGCTTGAAGCTTAACGCGTTAACGATTCGTTCTCATTTGGAAATGGCACAACTGCAATGGTGTATAAGGATATCGAATTGGAATTGAAGAGCACGATTTGAACGGCTTACAGTGAGCTTCTCATTAACCGTCCTCCCGACTTGCAACCTTACCGGGGTGGTGGTACAATATCAAAGGCGTAGTAGAATAGGCGCCCGACACCTACCTCTGCTCTTGATTCTACCAAATTCTACCTTACAGATTGTACGCCGCTGTCCGATACCTTTCCTAGGTCATTCTCCAGCTCCAGATACTTTTCGCAAGCGAATTTTCAGTACGTCGGAAGCCTCGGAAGACTCGTGATGAAGCACTCAAGCCCCGGCTGGTCATAAGATGGTAGCGCGATGCATGATCTTTCGAAACTTAGGAGACAAATCATGATTCATATCATAATGGTCGCCTAGGAATGCTTGGAGAGTAATACCGAGAAGACGAGGATGAGCTTTCAATCTGATTTCAGAGATATACCATTCGGTGCGTTCAATCTTCGTGAATCAATCCCGTTCAGATGTTCCTAACTCTCTTATATCCTGTCTTTGATTAGAGTGCAGGATTAAGACTTTGAGTCTTGCCTTCGAACTCGGATGGAGCTTAAACTTTGAAGATTCGTCAGACCACCGAGTTTTTGAAATTTCAACCGTCAACGCAGTGGAGTTATGGTGTCATATGCTGGATTACACCTAGCTTTGAGAGTCATTGCACCGCTCGACCGCTCGATGGATATCATTGATGACTGTGAAGGTTTTGAAGATTCCAGGAATAATGAAGACCCATCTGCATGACCCGCGAGTGATTGCGCAACGCGACACAACACGCGTTCGCAGTTCGCTGGTCTTTCTACACCCAGATGCTTCGCGCTCTTATGCAACGCCTCTACTCCCTCTTCATGAAGTCGCTGTATGAAGACCGAGTGCCCAAGGACCCGGATGAGGAGGAGGATAACGGTCAACATACGAGGTGCTGTGTTCGAGCTCTTAGACGTACATCGTCGTTCCCATTTTCTCACTCGCTCACTCGTTGACTTCTCTTAAGCTCATAATTTCTGTA
Source organism: Lentinula raphanica (assembly GCA_027919835.1). NCBI lineage: Eukaryota > Fungi > Basidiomycota > Agaricomycetes > Agaricales > Omphalotaceae > Lentinula > Lentinula raphanica. Next base: position 1,710,146 of record JANVFP010000002.1, on the reverse strand, counting down.
CATGTCGCTAGTCATTGTCCGCGTCTTTACACCACACACATATATAAAACAACAACGTCCAACTCTTCGTCAACCGTCATTGTCGCTGTTGTCGTAAACTCGTATCGACGACTTCGATTACATCAACAGAGATTCGCCGACCCCAGCACCTCGACAAGAGTGGGAGTAAATGTCTGCTCGTTCTAAAAAATGGCTCCGTAACGGGTACAACGTTTGGCTGCAGCACCGGTATGGAATTAATCGTTCGGAACCACTATGAAGGATTCAGCACGACGACAAACGAAATGGCTATCTTGCCATATAACAATGGCCCTGCTTTCTCTGGTCGTGCTGTTTTCTCTGCTCCTGGTGACTCGGGCTCTATCGTCCTAGAAATGGAAGGATTGCCGGGATGATCACTGGTGGTGCTGCCAGTCGTAGCTCTGCTGTCGCTGATGTTACTTATCTTACACCTTTTTGGCTCATATTAGAGCAGATTCGGACTGTTTTCCCTGACTGCTGTCTCTATCAGGCTGCCAATACGACGGTGCCGTCGAATTAGGTGATTATTATCGATGCCGGTTAGACAGTCCTCTCTCATTTGCCTTGATCCATCTCGCCTCCTGACGGTGTACAGTATTTTCTTGAATTCTCCACTCGTTGCATGTCTATATGTTCCGGTGTAGTATCGTGTCTTCGCAATGTACATTTCGGACATTTTCACCTGAAGGACTAAAAAAAATGGCCGTACATCCGGTACAACCTTTGGCATTAGCACAGGTATGAAATCAATCACTCAGGAATACGTTAACGGTTTACGGAAAACGTGTGGTGATGCACGAAATCGATGTCTACTCTCATAGCAATGAGCGTTCTTCGACTCCCTCTCTCCAGGTTTCTTTCTCTAACGAAGGTGACTCGGGCGCTATTGTCGTCACTAGAGATGGTGGAGCTTTCGGAATGATGACAGGTGGTTCCGCGAGCATGAACACTAGGAATCTTGACATTACTTATGTTACACCTTTTTGGTTCATACTGCAGCAGATTCAAAAGCTTTTCCCAGACTGTTGTCTTTATAAGGCTGCCATACCAGTGCCGTCGAGTTAGGTTATTCAACTTGCTGTCGGAATCAATGTCGATCTTGTACATTCTTCCTCTTCCTCTTCCTAACCCAAGTTTGTCTTACTTCCATAAGTTTTCTTGATCTGCTCTTGCCTCGTCTCCATACACCTCCTTTAATGACATATCTCTCCGAAACTTCCTAACAGCTTTGATCACAGGCAGAGAATACGCGTTCAAATTTGAGCTTGGCGTAGCTTGAGTCGCCGAATCGGGCTTGAACACCATCGAGGGAACGAATGCCTCAAGGATGACGAGAAGGTTATCATACGTCCAGGATTGTTCAGATATCGTGTCGATGAGAGTGTCGACTTGAGAAGGAAGGCAGAGCGAGCGGGTTGGTGTAAGGATCGATGATAAGATCCAGGGCCACAAGCTTAAGTGTGTTGTGTTCCACCAGCCCCGGGCCAATACCTGAAGCTCCGGAGTGTAATGAACAAACTAAAGCCAGCTTCTGGAGCAAATTCATCGAAGCCATGTAGTACCAATGCATTCCCTTAGATTGTTCACAAAACATCATCAGTGAGTATTTAAAATGTATACAAAAAGCACGAGAACCCGTATACCCCTGCGCATCCGCTCAGAGGGTGTACGAGACATTGGCTTTACGGAGAGATTAGCACAAGAACCCGTATACCCCTGTGTATCCACTCAGAGGGTGTACGAGACATTGGCTAGGGGAGGGGGAGATCAGCACGAGAACCCGTATACCCCTGTGCATCCGCTCAGAGGGTGTACGAGACGTTGACTGGGGGGAAGAGGGAGGGGTCCAGGTCCAGGTCCGGCCAAGCAGCTGTCTTGAATCCACGGTCTTGCCCAGGTCTTGCCAATCGGAGGGTCCAAGTCGGGCGCGCGCCAGGACAGCAGGGGGCTCTTAGCGAACAAGTTCACTTCAAGCTTTCCACTGTCCTTGAATATAGTAGGTTTCATGCCTTCCACACGGATACAAGTTTGTTTGAGTCTGGTGGTACAGCTTTACATGAAAGACTGTATGTCTTGTGGAGTTTGAGTCAGTGCCAGACATTGTATCCTGCAGGTGTTGAATGTTGTGGATTAGAGAGTGTGTCATTTGATGAATCTCGCCGAATGGGTATGTTTGCAAAACTTGGATGGGATGAGTTCTTGAGAAAGAATCAAAATCTGACATTAGGGCCATTTGGAAGCCGTTGAGTGAGCATGGGCGAGTATGCACAAAACACTTCACTTCTGAACCCACTGCCTCCTGAACGGAGAACGTTCAAATATATTCAGGGGACCGGGGGAAGGTGAAACGACAAAGGAATGTCGAGTTCTGCCTAAACATAACCCAAGATAGGCCTTTCTATACACCCAAAATCTTCGCGCTCTTACGCAACGCCTCTGCTGCCTCTTCATGAAGTCGCTGTATGACGTTCTGCCAACAAGCGTCACCAAGCTGACTGGTTGAACATACGTAAAGGGACATACCTTAGTACTCTCCCTATCATTGACTGCTGCCACTGCATCCCCCGCCCAAATGACTAGCCTATTCGTTTCTCCCTTCGCCTTGCTCTCATCATACCTCCTCAACCTCTCCTCCAACGCCAAACCCTCTTTCTCATCCCTCACAACATCATTGACAATCGCTCTCCCATCGATACCCTCCGGCCACATCTTCGTCCGATTCACCTCATCGAACACATCACTCCTAGTCGTGCAAGAGACTTTTGAGTTGAGGATCACCTGTTTGCTTTGTTCGGGGTACATGCATTCTGGGGTACAGAGTAATCGGGAGCCGAGGACGACGCCGTCTGCGCCTAAGGTGAGGAGAGCGGCGATTTGGGTGCCGGTGGAGATACCGCCTGCTGCGAGGACAATAGGGCGGGAGGATGGGAGCGTTTCCAGGACAGAAGCCAGGAGAGTGAAAAGCGGAGGTGCGTCGCCTCTTCCGTGTCCTCCTGCTTCGTTTCCTAATCAAGTAACATCAGCACAACACTCACTGCATAAACGTAAATTATATACGTACCTTGTACCACAATCACATCCACTTTCCACTCCTCCACCGCCGACATCGCCTCGTCCACATTATTCACAATAACAAAAACCTTCGTCTTATGTTCCCTCGTCGCATCGTACTCGCGAACTTGAGCGACGTATTTTCCGAGATTGACACCGAACGCAAACCAGATGGCTTCCGGAGATTGGGCTAGAACTGCTGGTATCCTTGGGTCATCAGATGTTTCTGTCTTATCAAGGATCCACCCAAGGAGCCCTACGCCTATCGGAGTTGGAGCACCGAAGGGCGTTTGAAGAATCGACCGCGCGGCTTGAATTTCCTCGACAAGGGTTTTTGAGGGGGTGAATCCTTCGAGGATGATAATGAGCGACGTCTTGATCGAGGTGAAGGTGTTATAGATTGTCCTTACCAGCGGCGATGAACCCAAATCCACCTGCACCTGTTGCAGCCGCTGCCATCTCTGGGGTCGACGCATAATACATTGGCGCTGATACGATCGGTATCTTCGTACCTACAAGATATTTCAGTCAGTCCATGTCTCGCGTTATGCACTGTTATGCACTCACCGAGAAATGCAGTCAACTTGGTATTCATCTGGAACGTCGTTTGGTAGTATCGGTTTACTGACTATCTGAGGGTGGGTATGGTATTCTGGCAGGAGCCCACTAGCAATCATGAGAGCGGCAAAATGCTGGATTCCATTTGGTAACCGTACCATTCAGATTTGATAGTTCAGAACTTGAGAGCCCCGGAAATGAAGGAAAACAAAGCTTCCCCGAGATACCTTCTTGCTATCATATGTTGTTAAGAGTCAGCTGTCCCTTAATTCCCGTTATTGATAGATTGAAGATATCGATGCGTTGAAGAACCAGGGTCCAGGAAGGATAGGACTAAGGATGAGCAGAATATTCGATGAGCAGATGGCTGCGATAAGTGATCGTGGGAAAATATTGCGCAACGCGACACAGCACGTGCTCGTTGCACAATCGAATTGAGTTGACGTCAGACCTCGTCTTCGTTCTCCTCTTCCACTTCAACTTACCTCCAAAGCTCAATTCCATACATGTCCGAAACCGTTATACGAGAAGTAAGACCCTCACCTGTATCCACTTCAACTCACAGATGATGATACATGATGATAGGTTGCCAAGGACGTCTGGACGTTCTCTCGGTATTATGGGACCATCTTCCAATGAACTTGCCAACGCTGAAATTCTCATTCAGTCCTTTTGCACGTTTCGGACTTTTTCCAGTCGGTGGTCGGTCTACTGCGGTGAAGATGCGAAGTGGAAATCTTTGGATCCTGGCTTCGACCCCACTAGACACTGAGACCAAGGCAAAATTAGACGAGTTGGGTCCTGTGAAGTGAGCTTCATGTATTATACACCATTGAATGTGGCTGAATACATCTCTAGGTATATCATTGGCGCTGACGCCGTTCACCATCTATTCCTCAGTACGCCTCAACTTAGTTTCTCTCGAAACGATTCGTCGAGAACGAAATGAACAGGCGAATTCAAGAAAGCTTATCCCGAAGCCAAAGTTATTGCACCGAAAGCCGCAATTGAGAGGGTTGCAGATAAGGCATTGAAATTTGACGGTGGTGAGTTTCACATGGGCTGCATATGCGCTGGGTTGCTCAACTCCGTTCGACGCCGCTACAAGCATGGGGCTCTGACCCAGAAGACACCAATTATGGCTTCGAAGAAGATGTAGCCTCTATCTGGTCTTTCGGCTCATTCTAACGCTCACCTTTGATCGCTAGGTCCAGCACTGGTACGCATATACGCAATAGATCCATCAATCCACCTGACCCAGAGTCCTTGTGGCAGCTATTTCTCGGGCTTTGCGAACAAAGATGTCGCGTTCTTCCATCCTGCTTCGAAATCCATGATCCAAGCAGATCTCCTTTTCAATCTTCCTCCAACTGAACAGGTACGTATGCTCTTGGACAAGATCCCTCCTTTTGGGATGCTGATGTGCGAACATCGTCCTCAGTATTCGAAATCAAAGTCTTCGGGACGTGTCCCACTTGTAGGCAATTTCGGACCATTTTCTTGGTTTCATTCAAAGTTTGCCGCTTCAATGGGCGAAGATAAAGAGTGTGTGTCTTCTATACTCACTACCCCGCACCTAAACCGGGTTCGTTCTTTTCAGGGCGATGAAACGCCATGCGAAGACCGTTGCTAGTTGGGATTTTGAGAGAATCATACCATGTCATGGAGTACGCCGAGTTTTGTCGCAATTTCTTTTGAACCCTGTCTTCAATGTCCTCTTTATAGGATGTTATCGAAGACAGAGCGCAAGATGCCTGGAAGGCAGCGTACAAAGCTTACTTGGATTAATTATGGATTGGACGAATACATCATACTCCTCATGGATGGATAGGTACTTAATTTTGCTTCTCCTCAAGGCCGTACACAAGATTCGGATTTCAGAGATTCTTACAAGATCTCTGGCGATCCTGGGAGACTAATGAGTGGGTCGATATTGTCAGAATGCATACATACAGGATTCCAAGCAATCATATCATTCGCCACACGATTTGGGCATGCTTCTCGTTGAGCAGATTTCTGTCGTATCTCGAAACTCGCTGAATGCCAGATTGATGGGAGCAGTATGGAAGACACGTTGCCGTCTGTTGGGAGACTGGAGGCTCTTGTGATGCTTTCCACTCCCGCGTTCATCTAACGTCAAATCTGTACTCGGTGAATATCATAAACAGATAAGTATGTATGAAGCTCGCGGAGGGTACACAAACAGGGTTGCGGTGGTGCGGAAATTCCCTTGACACAGTTTCATGGTGCAGCTGCTCTCGTAATCCATGGAAGACACGAGAGGTATGATGGTACCCAAGTTGCGGTGCAGAACCAGTTAAAAGGCTACGGAGACAAACGCGAACTGTGCCCTCTTTCTTTCTAGCTTTCGATCATGTTCTGTTGTCCAGTCTGCAACAAGCGATTCGAGAATCGCAAAGAGATGAAAGAACATGCAAGGATATCGCGAGCGCACTTCCCGTGTGATCGCTGCGAACGTGTCTATCGCAATCTGCACGTTCTCAGTCGGGTAAGTAGCCTTTTATATATTCACCATAAGCTTATCCTAAAACACCTCCACTCTTTAGCATGTTGAAGCCAAACATTCTGTGCGAGAGAGCCCCAGGGAGGGGCCGCTATATCGCTGTCGTCCTTGTAACAAATACTTCGCGTCGCAATCGAGTCTCAGTGAACACTATCGAGGTTCCAGACAACATCCGGTCTGCACAGAATGCGGTAGGGGTTTCGAGAATCAACGTGCTTGCGACGAGGTTGTTTATTGTTGAATCTTCCATCATATACGTTGCTGATCCAGATATCTATAGCATCAACGACAGTGCTCCTTTTCCGTGTATTGCCACACCTGTAATAGTTCGATCCAAAAAGACGATAAAATCCAACATTATCTAGACTCGCCGAATCACCCAACCTGTATGGAATGCAAGGTCGGGTTCATAGACGAGATTGCATTTGACCAGGCACGTTTCGCGGTGTTATTGTTCACCATGGCCATGAGCCTGCTGATTAACACGTCGTTATAGCATTGTCTTCGTCTGCATGATATCGCACGATGTCAGTACTGCAAACAACACTACAGCAGCGTGTCTGGGGAAGATCGTGCGAGGAGTGCCTTCACGTGTCCAACATGCAAAAACGGAACGAGTACCGAACAGCAACAGGTGGGGGATGAGTTGATGCATGCCTTGCGCACTTTCGCTAACGAGATAACAGGCGTTCTCGAATTCTCCAAGTCCTCGTCTGGATATTGATAAAGTCCTTGTAAGCTCCATACGATGTTTACGTTGATGGTATCTGACTCTCTTTCGTTGTGAGAGTCAATCCTATCCTCCAACCCAAAGTATATCAAGATTGTCAACATCATTCGTAGGTTTACTCTTCTAGTTCGACGAGCCAAAAAAGATTCAATGTGGCTCAGGATTCTGCTAATCGGTTCTTCAACCAAACTGGCCCCACTGAATTTCCTTCCCCAAAGGACTCGGAGAAACCCCCTCGATACGCTGTTGAGGTAGCTCAGCAGTGGCTGAAACATAGTGCTCGAAACAATACACAGAACTCGCTAACTTCCATCCCTGTTTCTGCTACTTCGGTAGCCAGTGTTGTCAATGTCTCTGCTGCGTCACAACCTAACGTCGAAATCACGACAGTGAGTACTGATTTCTCAATACTTTATCCACCATATCACACTCAAGTCATCATGAATTTAGCCTAGTGAAATCCTACCATCCTGGTACATAGATCCTCCATCTCCGTGCGTTGACTATTGCTTCGTTGCAACTGTAGATTTATGATTTCTACCCCACAGACCTCCCGAGAACCTTGCCTCTCCGGAAGTTCGAACGCCGATTGAACTTGATGCGATACCCACGATTTCCCCTTCCCCATCAACCCCAGTTTCACAATCCGTCATTGCAGCAGCCTCGCAGGACATATGGCCACCATGGCCAGGACCCACACGTCCCCGTTTACCAAACATCGCGACCAGGATAGGTACAAGACCGAATGAAACTGTCAACTCGTCCGTTTCTACTACTCTAGCTCGGGATTTCGTTCTGCTTGGACTTGATACGACAAACGATTCTCTGCTGAATACACAAGCTCCCGACCTTTCGTCTCCTGCTCTTCGACATAACTTGACATGGAATTTTGATCCCTTTTCTAATTTGGAAACCAACGATACACGCGGTAAGTGCCTCAAAAAGTTTCATTGTCAGTTTCTAACAAGTTACAGACGTCGATCAGCACTGGTCCCCAAAGCTGTCATCGGGCTATCAGAAGGCGGTGACTAGACCGACGTCGGTCTCCCCTACTCTCTCCACTATGACCTCGACTTTGAACTCTGGCAGTGGCAGTCATTCCGACGGTCGAAAAAGCGTGACTCAAGATTCCTCTCCCTCGACTTCTGTCTCTCTCCATTGCCGTCTCTGCATGACAGACCCTTGTATTGATCCTACGGCGACGATGTGTGGACATGTCTTTTGTGGAAACTGCATCACGGAATCTGTGATCATTTCTCCAAGATGCCCAGTGTGTCAGCATGCGGTACTTCTTTACTGTTTATTCAAGCTTGACTTATCGTCTTGAGTGCTATCGATTGAACACAACTAGTCTCGTTGAAAGTGTACATACTAGCTTTAGCAGTTCAACGAAAGAAATATACATGGTTGCACGACAAGGGAAATTTCCGTATTAGGGGTAAAGTCGGGTGCTTGTGGGTGCTTGTCGAGTACAACTCGAACGTTGGCTTGGAAAAAGTTGAAACGCTCGCTAACTTTCAGGTCGATTGCTGTCAAACCGTGCTCCATGTCCATGGGGCGTTGGGTTTGGCAAATGCCCTGTGTTTCAGTCGACACCGGTTCTCAGAAATTTGTAAACCAAGCTGTCTAGAAAAGAAATTTGGGCGCCTTTGGGGTAGGATAAAAGGTGGGTTGGACAGAATACAGACCCCCATCGACTGCTGGTCAGACGCTCCCTTGTTATTTGGCATTGTTCCTTCCAACAAAAAAATAACCGACATCTCATCGACACCTAGTTATGCGGTTAACTCCTCTCGTTCATCTCGGGTTCATACTATTTCCTGCTGCATTCGCTATGCCTTTGGAGGTGAGCCTTACGAAGCGTTTCGTTGAGCCATTCGTTGACGAGCTTCGCTATACATAGCCTCGTGGCGACGTGCTTGTTATGAAGCCTACCGAGCAATTCTCCACCGCATTCGCAGAAGCCAACGATGCTGATACACGAAAGAATGCCCCAAACCGACCCACCCAAGAGGACTGGTTTCCAAACGTTAAACTTCGATTCCTTGACGAGGACGGAGAGACGGCACGGGGTTTTCGTACAGACAGAGTTGCAAAGAGGTTGGAATTGAGATGCAAGAACCGTGCAGGCGAGAATGGATACGAGTTGTTCTACGCACCATACCAGGTCCAAACTCGGGTCCGAGAACTCCTCTCTGCGTACTGGTACTTTGTTGAGGACAGGGATTCAGGAAAGTTGGGGCTCTTTTGTTTGAATGACTTCCCATTCGACAATCCGGCGGGGGATTTTACATTCAAGTTTACTAAAAAGCCAGGCGAGGACGTTTGGGGGAAGGTTCTGAGTGGAGACGGAAAGCCGGGCATACTTCGCGAAAATAACGAGAGAGGGGAAGTGATTTATCCACTTCCTAGCCGTTAATTGGGGGGTTCCAACCACTGAAGCTGAAGCTGAAGGTCTGTAGTGGTTGGAAGTACAGTACGTAGGAGTCCTTCAGGTCATCGAATTCGGGTTGGGATGGCAGAAACGAATCAAAACCTAATCGCCCCCGTACATCGGCGATGCGCAATCTGGAAAGATCGAGGAATGATTGAAACCTCAAGCTTGCAAGCTTAAGTTGAGAGTCAAGTTCGTTCGTACTTGAAGCAGGATTTCAACATTCCCCTGGCCCCAGCGTTCTGCGGAATCCGGAAGTTGTTGGATGCAGATGGATGGCAGGATCATGGCCTCCTATCACTGAGTCTGCGCCCATCATGGCGCAATGCACAGCACTGTTGATGATTACTATTCATTGGTAATTTCCTCATTGTTTCCAGGCCGTGGCCACTGGCATACTTACTAGGGCATACTGTGGTTTGAATTCTGGGTGATCCGCCGCAACACTATTGCGACTTTTACAGCTTTTACAAATTACCTCTGAACCACGATCTCAGTGTATCAGGCAACATCGATTCCACAGTAACGGCAAAATTCTGCTGTACTCAGAGTTATGAAGCAAGCAGAGTATTTGTCGAAGCACTTGTGAAACGAATATTCGTAGTCATGGCTGGTGACGGAGTGCTAGAGAGTGTCGTATAATCTCGTCCAACTTTGTACATGGATCCGATCCTCGTGAAAGGGCCCTTCGGAACTGACTCCTTCAAATCAATCATCTCTAAGTACATAGTCTATGCACGCCAAGTGCACCGAGATGCGCAGTGCCCGACAGTGCCTTCCTTGAGTGCCATATGTATCAATGATCACAGGGCGAGCAAAGCATTCAAGTTGAACCATCGGACAGAATCACATCAATGATTCAGACTCCAGAGGCATTTCATGCTGAATGAACATCCATAAACAGCTACGAAAGTCCGTTTGCATACGATGTATGAGTATTGAGTAGTCCTTTGAGTTGATGAGCCTTTCTTGAACCCAGACGTTCGGGTATCTGTTTCGACCCATGAGGCCTTGAGGTCCGGGGGAGAGATGGGGCCCGGAGAGGCATTGCTATTCAATGCTATGGTTCCGGAATTTAGAGGCCTGAGTGCGTTTCGCTTATACTAATAGCATAAAAACATCTTCGTCGCGCGCCCTGCAACCCCAGTCATTGCTGGTCAATTACTGAACACTGCTAGTCACGTCTTGCCATACTTTTCACTGCTACTTTTCACTGATCATCATCCTCATCTCGAAATCCAATTGTCATGCTTTACAAATGTTGGGATCATGCAATGGTCTACTTGGCTATCACTGTGCTTGTTGGAACCGCCCGGTTTGCATCAGCAGCACCTCTTGCTCAAGCTACTACTACTACCACTTCAAGGTCTCCGGTGAGTTTCGCACTAATTCAAATATGATTGTGTCTAAGACAGCATAACGCTAGCCGGAGAATGCGGTTCTATTAGTCCATCCATGGCCTAGAGACGTGAGTATCTTATGTATGTACTGGATAGATCTCTGCTCATTACTGTTCGAACGTTCACGAACAGCCCTTTTCCGATGATCCTACAATAGCTTACCCTCCCCCGGCCAAGCCATTTAAGGCTTTTGGAAGCTTGCCTTCCACTTCGAAAGCCGAAAAGCCTCTCCAATTAGATAGAATGCATGCTGATTGGGGCGACAATCGACGTCTTTCCATCTTGACCGAAGATTCCGAGGTACCCCAGCCTCCCCAGAAGAAGTCGAAGTCGAAGTCGCAGTCGCAGTCGAGGTCGCAGTCGAGGTCGCAGTCGCAGTCGCAGTCGCAGTCACAGTCACAGTCGAAGTGTTGCTTCCTGTAACGATACGTTTCTTCAAGTGAAGTTTGTTTACTTCAAGTTATTCTCAGACGATACTTAGAAAGTATTCGAATTTACTTCAGCGCAACGTTGACGTTGAGCGCTTGAGCAGACGTTGAGTAGACTTTGTAGGAGGCTGTGGGAAATTATAACTTATAAGCGCCTATTAAGCGCTCGACTTGCCAAAAGCGCCTGGAGGGCCATTGGCTCGCCGCCCTTGCCAGTGCCCTCACCGCTCTCGAATCAATCTTAAGTCGCTCTTCATCAATTCTTTGAAGAGACCCGCAAAAGCACCCGTCATCAACATGGCCAGGTTCTCAATCTGTCTTCTTGCTCATCGCTGGGAATTCAGGAACGTCGATATCATACTACTTAAGTTGCGGTGGTCACTCCAGCTTGCGCCATTATGTGGATAAACCTCCTCATACTTATACTCATATCAATATTTCTCGCTCAGGCCATGGCCATATCCTCTCTCAGCTTACATCCACATGATTCAGTGACGATGATTCAAACTCTCAGGTTATGGTGTGCTTGAATGCAAACCGCTCGCGCTATCGTTTAAAATCCCGAAGTCTGCTGCTGCCGAGACATTGGCTGGTCGATTCTTGCTGCTACACATTTCTGAAGCTCAAGTAACAAGAGGTTCCAAATTCAGCATGTCTTCTTCCGATGCCGACTCTTCCATCAAAAGCATACACGAGCTCGACGACACGACGCTTCCTCCTGAACTTCGTTTGGTTAGCGACGGCTCATTGCTCAAGTCCCTCGAGCTTGCGGAACAAAATGCCCCCTTCAAACTCTCTTCTTGGCTTTTCTCTCATTGGTTTGACAAGACCGAGTTTGACGAGGTTTCTGTTGCCACGCGCAGATCTGTATACGACGATCCAGAATTGGCTCATCTGTACTGGCCCAAGCAGGATTATGAGAACCTTCACAGGTTCGACCCAGCTGCTCGATGGACTTTTCGGGAAGAAAGGGTATATCATGATCAATACTGACTTCAACTCTTGAAAGTCGTTGACTCTTGCCTTCGACAGTCCCTTGTTCGCAAGATCGACTGGAAAATAATGGTCTGGGCAGCTATCAGCTTCTCCGCCCTGAACCTCGACCGAAATAACCTCAGCCAAGCCAACACGGACAATTTTCTACCAGATCTCAATCTAACGACTGACGGTAGGTTATTGTGTATTCTGCTCTTCATCTTCTCATATACATCATGTTTAGATTTCAACTGGGGTAACAGTATCTTCCGTATCGCATTCTTATGTGCGGAGCTGCCATCGCAGTTGGTGTCCAAACGGGTGAGTCACAGCTGATAGAAACAGAGGAATGGCCAATGACTTCGGACAATCTTCAATCATATAGCTCGGGCCAGACCGATGGATCCCTGCGCAGATGGTTTTGTGGTCGATAGTCACTGCATCCCAGTTCTGGCTTACAGGAAGAACGACGTTCTTTCTCACAAGGGCTCTTTTGGGGTAAGACTCGCTGTTGTCTTTAGAGTATCAACTCAACACGTCTTTTCGCAGTTTCATTCAAGGCGGGTGAGTGATCAGCGCAATGTCTTGAGTCAGTCTAGTAAAGCATGATGCTTTCCCGGTAACTTAGATTCATTCCGAACCTAATTTTGTATCTTTCGTGTGCGTTGCGATGAACCTCTTCGAACAATGACCAATGTTGAACCAAACTGAATCTCCTCTCTAGACTTCTACACGAAGAACGAGCTTCCTCTTCGACTTGCGTTATTCTGGATGTCATCAAATTTGTGCAGTATCGTCGGAAGCTTCATTGCTTTTGGAGTTCTGCACATGAGAGGTGTGCTGGGACATGCGGGATGGCGGTATGTCTTCATTTCGTTTTCTCCAGAAATCAATCAGTTCATCGTTCTTGTAGGTGGCTATTCATGGTGGAGTTCGTTTCTTCAAGTTCGAAGAAAAAGATTCATCACTGATCTTTGCTTTTTGATCGTTTTTCGTTAGAGGTCTAATCACTTTATCCATCGGACTTGCTACCTTCTTTCGTATGCCGCCTTCTCCAACACAAACCCGGACATGGTTCAGACCAAAAGGGTGGTTTACGGAGAGAGAAGAGGTTATCATGGTCTCTCGGATCCTTCGAGATGATCCCACTAAGGTTAGTAGATGTGCGGATGCCCTCAGTAACTCACCCGAACTGATCGAGTTCATATACTATCAGGGCGATATGCACAATCGCGAAGGCTTGACTCTGAAGCGCCTTTGGACTGCTGTGTGTGATTACGATCTGTGGCCTTTGTATATCTTGTAAGTATTCGATTGAATCCCAATCTCCTCAGGGATGTCGACTAATGTTACTTATTTGGCGGATACTAGAGGTCTGATGTTCGGTATCCCAGGTGCACCTCCTTCGACCTACCTGACATTGTCATTGCGTAACCTTGGGTGACCTATTTGTTCTCCGCGATATCATATTCAGGAATCAATGATCCCGTCGTGTAGATTTGGCACTTTCACCACAAATCTTCTGACAATTCCCTCGACCATGGTGGGAATAATCTCTATGTTCGCTATCACAATAGTCTCCGAGATGCTCAATGAACGGACATTCGTGGCTATGAGTGAAGATCTCTGGATACTTCCTTTCTTGGTGGCGTTGTACTGTCTACCCGAGAATCCAAATCAGTGGATTTATTTCGTGAGTTCTTGTCATTTCGTTATCTCTGTTACATTGTCGACTGAGAATTGGCGTGCGTACATCGCGCTTTGTAGGGATTAGCTTCCGCCCTTCTGTCCTACCCGTGAGCATGTCCATTCGTACAGCCAATCACTGTGTTCTGACCTTGTCAAGATATACTCATCCTATACAAGTGAGTACTCGTATCGCATATTCATATCTGACATCTTACTCTTCCTAGGTCGGCTGGTGTTCACGAAATGCCGGAGCAGTTGCAAGCAGAACCGTCAACGCATCTTTGTATAACATGTTCGTCCAGGCTACGAGTGTGATTTCAGCACAAATATATCGTGCGGATGACGCCCCTCGCTGTAAGTATACATGGAATCTGCTTGTTCTGATAGATTTGACCAACGGGTCAACCACTAGATCGACGAGGCAATCTCACTCTCATCATTATATGTAGCTTCAACGTTGTGGTTCTATACCCGGCTACAAAGGCCTACTACATTTGGCGGAATCGCCAAAAGGATCGGATATGGAACGCCATGTCCTTGGAGGTGCGCTACCACGAATTCTCTTAATCCTGCAATTATGAAGCATGTATTGGTTCGATGAATGAATAGGAGCAAAAGGAATATCTGTCCACCACGACGGATGTGGGAAACAGGCGCCTTGACTTTAGATTCGCTCACTGAATCACAATCAATTCGTTCGGTGAAGGTGTTTCTTCATTGGCACCTGGGTCTGGTGTATGATATAAATGATATGTTGTACTTCCTCGACTGTATATTCTGTATGTATCATTTGACACCACTCGTCTTCGAATGCAGCCGGTTCCGGACGGCTTCCCGTGCGGATGCATGTTATCAGTTATTTTTGAGATTGAATTATCTCATACCTTACTCCCATACTCCTCATCGAACTCTTGAAATTTTGAGCTTGGAAACCGTAGACTGCGAACCTCCACAGACGGAGTCATTTTTTCAATAGCTCTGCGGCGTTAACCCAATCGGGACTCGTGGCAAAAACCTGCCCATCTCGGATTTGACAAGAAATTTTCGATTCGCAATCATGTTGCGAAGCTTCACCCGCTCTCTGACTCGAACCTCCATTTTCTCTCCTCGCACACCTTACCACTCATTTAGCTCTAGAAGGATGTCTTCCTCTGTTGACTTTGTGAGATTTCTCGTCCTCGTCGTTTTTTTACATTTCGTTCTGATGATTCTCCTATTGTTTCTTGTTCCAGAACAAAGTTCTGTATGCCCCATTGGCAGAGATTGATCCAGAGGTGCAAAACATCATCGACAAGGAGACATGGAGACAGCTGAATGGACTGGAGCTGATTGCATCTGAGGTATGTTTTTTTCCGTCGCCTCAGTCGAGTATGAACTCATATCGCTCGTTAGAATCTAACCAGTCTCTCGGTCATGGAGGCCAATGGTTCCATTCTCACTAACAAGTACTCTGAGGGCCTTCCTGGCGCACGGTATTACGGCGGTAACGAGTATATTGATGAACTGGAAAGTCTATGCCGCCAACGAGCCCTCAAGGCGTTCAACCTCGACCCAGCTAAATGGGGTGTTAACGTGCAACCCTATTCCGGTAGTGTGAGCTTTCTTCGTGTCTTGTTTACTATGGCTCTTGTTAACAACAATATCTTTTCTAGACCGCAAAGTATGTTTTCAACAAATTGTCTCAGATGAATGAATAAATGAGCTAAATGCCCGCTATCTCTCAGTTTCGCTGCACTCACTGCTTTGATCCAACCTCAGGATCGCTTGATGGGTCTTGGCCTACCTGACGGTGGTCATCTTACGCATGGTTACTATGTTCGTACAACTTTCTTCTTGTCTTAAGGACGTTGTTGACTCATGTATATGAACGTAGACCGCCAAAAAGAAGATGACAGCGTCCTCAATCTACTTCCAGTCATTCCCTTACGCCATTACCCCCGAGAGTAACCTGATTGACTACGCTGGTCTCGCTGCACAGGCAAAGATCTTCAAGCCCCGTCTCATTATCTGCGGTGCATCTGCTTATCCCCGTGATTGGGACTACGCTGAGCTCAAGAAAACTGCTGAGAAGGAGGGTGCTTGGCTGTTGTGTGACATGGCACACACCAGCGGTCTCATCGCTGCTCAGGAGCTCAACAGTCCGTTCGACTATTGTGATGTGGTTACGACTACAACGTAAGTAAACCTCGCACATTGCTTTTTGCCGAGTTTTTTTTTACACTCATCGTAGTCATAAAACCCTTCGTGGTCCTCGTGCCGGTCTCATTTTCTTCCGCAAGGATTTAGAGAATGCCAAGGATCTAGAGAAGCGGGTCAATGAGGCAGTTTTCCCTGCCTGCCAGGGTGGTCCTCACAATAACACTATCGCTGCTGTTGCTACGGCTCTTCGCCAAGTCGCAGACCCTTCCTTCAAGGCATATGCTAAGCAAGTTGTTGCCAATGCCCGAGCTCTGGCTTCATCCCTCCTCGAACATGGCTACAAGCTTCAGACCGGTGGTACCGATAACCACCTTGTCCTTTGGGATTTACGTCCTCTCGGTTTGACCGGTAGCAAGGTCGAAAAGGTTTGCGATCTTATGGGCATCACAATCAACAGTATGTCATCTTTGTTCTTTGTTCTCTATTCAAACTCTTTGGTCTCACCCATATCTACCCAGAAAATGCTGTCTCCGGCGATGCTTCAGCCCAGGTTCCTGGCGGTATCCGTCTCGGTACTTCTGCTCTCACTTCACGTAACATGACCGAGGCCGACATCAAGGTCGTGGCCGACTTCCTCCACCGTTCTGTCCAACTCTCTCTGCTCCTCCAGAAAGAAGCCGGGACCAAAATGCTTAAAGACTTTGTCCGTGTGGCAACTACACAGGAAGAGGGCAAGCAAGGATTTGCTCAGGTGAAACAGCTCCGCGACGAGGTTCGAGCTTTCGCTCGTAAATGGCCTCTACCTGGTGTAGACACTGCCAACTTCAAGACACCTGCTGGTGTGGAAGAAGATTAGAGATGTTCTAGACTGGTAGAACTATTCACGGCGGTTTACGAAGATTCAACGTTCATTGTACGCCATTGCTAGGCGTTGTATATACGGGCATTCAACATGGTCCTTGCACTGTATTTGTAAAATCGCTCTACTGTTAATCTCACATCCATATCCGCTGTATATAATCCCTTACCTACATATCGAATTAGAGGCATTTTGGTCGATTCTCGAGGCTGAGATGAACAGCTAATAGCTATCATTTGAGATTCCATGGAGGGTGCCGGTGAGTAATTCAGTCGCGACACAAGTATTTTCTTTATTCATGTGCATAGATGGAAGGGAAAGACGATGAGGTTTGAAACATGGAGATACAGTTGTGGACGTGGGTTATATGAAGCAATGCATGTATCGATATAGTGAGTGCGGGGTATGAGAGGGTATGAGTCGTGAATAGATTTCAGAAACAGCATTTGGGCAAGAAGATACACAATGAAGATGGGTCAGTCATTAAAAAGATGGCAATAGAGTAAACATATCATAGGACACGAGAAAAGACAGAATAGGTTGACAGGTAATCATCAGGTTCAATAACCCGTTACACACCGTTGAAAAGTGATTTCATCGATTTCAGGTTCAGTTTCGAGATCTTCTTCAGACCCAAACCCTTCTTGAGACCCATAGCCGTCGAGCTTGTGGCATCGTACAAGCCCGCTCTCAAGTTCTCTTTGATAGACTTGGTCATGGTGGACTCTTGCATGGTAGAGGCGGATGTGAACTCGGTACAAGCTGGAGGAGCAGATAGACGCAAGGCACCGGTACTCAAGCGCCTTTTGCCAGCTGGAGCGATAGATGCTAGAGCCACAGCGCGAGGGGAAGGAATGAAGGAGTCATCGAAGGCATTCCGAGCGGGAGAACCACTGCTGTTGAGTCTGAGAGGTGCAGGACGACGTCTGTTGCGCTTGTTTTGTGCCATGGAACCCGTCGCGGCTGCCATACCAGTGATCGTACTCAACGTCGCTGTAGGAGACACTGGCGATCGCATAGAGCTATCACTGCCTGGGCTGGGCGGGGCGTAAGAAGATGCGTCTGCGGGAGTCACGATGTTCTGAGGAGACATGGAAAGTGACGAAGTCATTGAGGCGAATGATCCACGACGTTCCTCGGACTCAGAACTAGCACCAACTCCAAGAGCCATGCCGGGAAGAACAGGCGACAGGTCTGGTTTCCCAGCGGGACTGAACGTCGTCCACTCTCGAGCAGGGCTCTCTGGGATACCAGCATCAGAAAGAAGTGCCTCGCGCTCCAGACGCTCATCTTCATCTTGCCACAGCATCCCATTTTCATCCCGGTAGGGTGTTCCAACGGGATACGTCGCTCCCTTTTGGGATCCGGCAGCTGCACCCTGTCGAGCTTGTTCCTCCATAACGCGCTTCGCATGTGTCTCCAAGGAGCCGCCGTCAAAGAACTGCCTCATGAGGAGCTCTGAAGCAAGAGTAGGTGGAAGTGGAGGGTGGTTGACGGGTTTCCGCGTGTGAGCAGAGGCTAGGGCAGACTTGGATCTAGTATGGGAACGGGGACGGGATGCGGGCTCCTTGGATTCAACTGCCGCTGCGGAGGCCCCAGACGGACGTTGATTTCGTTTACTGAGCATTCCAAGCGATTTGATTCTTTTAAGACTCTTCGATGATCCCTTTCGGGTAGTAGCTGCCTTGGATGAAGGATCCTGATCAGACAAGAGAAACGCCGGTGGTGACAGTGGGCTATAAGTACGGGGTAGGAAGGTCGTAGTATAACCCAACTGGGTCAAGTCAAAGGGCGGCGGTGTAAGATCACTTCGTTCTAGAAGAAGTGCCACGGATGAATTAGATGCAGCTCTTTGGTGAGAGATGCCAGTTTTACGAGAGATGAAATCGCGTGCAGCCGAGATCGAAGAACGACGGGATTTGGTTCCAGGTGATATATTAACAGAATTATTAGGAGAGTTCGGGGCAGGAGAACCAGGTTGAACGGCAAGAGCCCAGTTCTTGATCGATGCGAAAGCAGAGGACCGGCGTCGTCTATAGGGCGTACGTTGTTCGGGATCGCCCAGCGTGAAGAACGGTTTGGTGGGACTGGGAGTGAGAGGAAGAGGAAGTACGATATTTACTGGATGGCTGAGAAGAGCAGTCGTCGGGAAAAAAGCGTTTTTCATTGACGGTGAAGGGGGAGCGTTCAATTAAATCTTATAGGAATCGGAATCAGCCGCACAGCGTCAATTGAGCAAAACTTAGAGGGGACTTGCCGTATCTTGTATGATAAAGGAATCAAGGCGTGGCGTAATCGTATCAAAGTGAGTTTCGGATAAGGGCGGTTTCTGAGGGGGGTATGACGAGCTGCTCAGCACGCTCAAATCAGCAGAGGGGATCTGATTGCCACTGGTCAGAAAGATATCCTTTATAAACAAGCGAGAACAAAAGACACCTTTGACAATAACAGACCCTTGGAGGGTACAATGTGGCATTTCGACAACACCTTCCTTTTGGGGACGCATTCGCGGCTCGAGTCTCCCGCGCTCGCAGGGATTTTGGAGGTACCTGTATGGCTACCATTGTAAAAAATCCAAGAGAATTGTGCATCCTAGATTCTTTTGTAACATGCCAAGAAGAAGTTCAGCGAAGTCCTGGCGAAAGAATCGGTTTTCGTACGCGAAGCTAGCTGTAATCACCATTGAAGTTGAGCTTTTGAATTGAGTTATTGTATATGCAAAGAGGCAATGTTCCAGTTCGGAACCTCTTCGAATCTCAAGGCTTGTTCTTGAGCAGTTCGAAAAGCAAAGAAGGTATGGCTGAGTATCCATGAGTAGTCCTAGTATGGGGGCCTATAGTATACTACCTAGATCGTTGAGAATCATGACCATGGTTGTTGTGAACGTCGGATCTGTTGAGAATATAAATGGCATACGTATTACGAACTGTTGTTTTTTGCGCTCATTTGTACCCACCGGTGATGACCCCAGTTATGCCAAGTAGTTGAGAAAATAATCAAGGAAGAACATTGTCACGATGCAAACCAATGAGATTGACCCCAGTTCAACCTGATTGCTTCTATGTGACTGTCCTTGGGGTTGAAGTTCGCATGATAGCGGGCTATAGCAGGTGAAAGAGTGCAGCTTTTGTGCAGCCGGTTCGAGAAAATTCCTTTTTATAAGTATCTGCAATGTAGCCCGCCAGACGAAGAAAGGAAGAAAGGGACAAGGTACGTATTACCAAAAAAGAACTCAAAAAGTCCTCTCATAATCAGTTGATTACACCGTTCGGGAATCGAACCCGAGCCGCTTGCTTGGAAGGCAAGCATGATAACCACTTCACCAACGGTGTACTACTACTTCCAAAGCCAGTATAGAGTATAAGAGCGATAATCGTTATCGTTGTGATCAGTTTTGAGTTGTAGGATTGAGGCTGAAATTTTCGAACCTCTGCTATCATGTACAGTAAGTGACCTGCGGTAAACATCTATTCACAAGTTCCCTTGTAGCTAGCAGCTGTAGCAGCATCAACCGAACCAGCAAAATTCGCAAAACTAGAGCGATCATCCTCGTCAGTCAGTATGCTCTCAATTTGTGCAGCCCCTAAGGTAAGGGAAGGACAATCGCGATCAGACGACTCCCATGCTGAGAAATCGTGGAAGACATACACTTGTAATGCCCTTTCGTTGTGCTATCATAATTGAACCAAATGTAGCCTTGAGCAAGGTAGCGGATTTTACCCGTTGCTTGCAAGGTACATGACTTGACAGAGGTCTTGATAAAGTGCTCAAGTTCAGTCATAAGTTCAGGTCTGAGGAAGGTTTACTTACAATAGCGTTGCAGTCTTTACCGTCAGGAGATTTCATATTGAGTTTGACTGTGCTCATATCATTATAAGAGGCACTGAATCTATATGCAGGCTGATTTAATCATAACCAGTTGACCACAAAGCGGAATAGACTCACGATTGGGTTCGTGAGTTGGTGACTTCAGTAGACATTGTGACGGATGCGCCGATACTTCCAACGTCTGGCAGACCGATCGAGACTCCCAAAGTACTTGAAACCCCAATTGACGATGTGGCTGAGAGCAATTGCGCATCGAGTTAAGTTCACATATGAGAGAGAACAGACGACTTACTCTGTAGTGTGAATGAGGAAGACGCATTGAAGCCTTGAGACTATACAGAATCATGATTCATCAACCTTGTTTCAGTGACGAACACCGACTTCATCCACTGACCACAGCGATAGAGACCGAACCATCAGTCCCGTCTAGTCCCCCGTTAAGAGTGAGATTGTTGGTTTGACACATGGGTTGTCCTATAGTGGTATATTTCAAGTTATAATGTGTATTCAACCACGGTCGAGTAGAAGTAGAACTGCGTACCGCTGAAAGAAACATTGACCGGTGTATTTGAGGTGCAAACTAACGCTGGACTGTCAGGGTACTGAAGAGCAATCAGATTTGTTTTGAGAGGTGTGTGTGATTAGTACACGCACATCATCAGGGTTAGTAACAATATTGCGGGATCCTTTGCCCCAGTTTGTGTCTGCGTAATCCTCAATCTTGCTCCAACCAGGTACTAGTCAGAAAGTTGTTGGTGAACAACGAATCGTTTGGCGAAAAATATTTAAATTTAGTACTCACGGGTCTTTGCTTCGTCCACGGTGAGGTTAGTACACGTAGGGGCTCCTCTGCGTTCCAGATTCCGCCCCTCGATATGAGCTGGATATCTCCCCAGATAGGTCCAATCCCTCTTGAAGGCCACGTAGTCCCCGGTTCTCTCGTCGAGCGCGATGTGTACGGCGTTTCGAGGAAGAGGTTGTGTAGCGGGGGAATCTCTCGCGATCGGTGCCGCCGAGACAGTAGCAATGAAGAGTGTAAGTAGAGTTGTCGCAGTTTGCTGATAATGTCAAGATAGGTAAGTGTCTTTGAGACCGTATACTTAAAAAGACATGTCCTCACCCAAGCCAGCTTCATGTTTGTCAGACTCTTGAATGATAGAGGGTTCGTACCAGCGAATTAGTTCGAAGAAGTAGACCAGCTTGTTCTTGCTGATTCACTCTTCTTCGTTGCTTTTTATACGACAGAGCTTCCTGCATCATCGGGATATTGAATACATTGCCACCTTCGTGCCAGTGTGCGACTAGTAAGAGGTGGCCGTATCAAACTATAATAGACCAAAACGCAACCGTCAATCAGAGAATACCAGAGATGGTCAAGTACGAACGGAGCTGTCAGAGCTATGACTTTTCGGCTTGTGTATATTTGCCGGTAAGTACTTCCTCTGTATGACCCCGGCTTTCGACTCACGAGTAGTGTACGCCATGACTATAATCAGAGTCGACAAATTGCCAACGATCGGTATAGTTCACACTATCTGCGAAGATTACATTCGCAGCACAGGATAATGATTCGAACATCGAAGAAGACCTGTAATATACCTGTGTCGCATGTTGTATCACGAAACTAGGGGATAGAATAGAGTCTGAAACCGTTGTTTTCAGCTGGGCAAAAGCTCAGTGCTGGAAGCAAGCACACCTTCTGATGTCCGCCCGCTGCTGTCGCGACATAGTATGGTTTCGGATCATATTGATTTTTCGTAGCTATCTTGTGTGCGGAAGTGACGGGCTGTGGAAGAGAAACCTGAAATCACGCCAAGAACTTGCAACTAGCATTCCCGGTCAACATGGTTTCAAAAAGTACTGGCAATTGCAGTGTCGTTCGAAACGAAGCCAGAATATTCCAGGAGTTTTGCCTGTTAAAGGATACATAGGATCTTGTGATCTTTGGTGGGAGAAACGGTTATGGTTGAGCATTTTAAAGCACGGAATCAACGATCCTTGCATGGCTTTGTAGCTATTGCCAGACCGCCAAGAACATCGAGACCAGTACCGACCCGACGACAGAGCCGACAAGGATGGCTTCATTGAGGTACAGCCTCATACAGCGGCGGTTCGTAGACGGAAGTTAGTGTCAGTCACAGATATGAATGCCACCCTATCCTGGATGGTGTCATGTTGAAACTACGCGGTGGACGCTGGTGGTCACTGTTGTTTAGGTCACAACGATGCAAGAAGTTGATGCAGTTGGTTATCTGCTCGTGAGGTAGTAACAACAGCTTCGTTTGATCGCTCAGGCAAGCACAACGTCTTCGAGAGCAAGCGCAACAAGGATCGGATAGAGGTTTCCAGGTGATGAGCCGAGTTCAAACTTGAGCTTGAGTCTTGATCAACAATGAAGTGGTGAAGTTGATTCAACACGACCGTGGGACACGGAGTTTCAATTACCCTGCCCGCCGCCTTGAAGTTAGCTTGAACTTTGAGGCAGGCTTGAAGCTTGAGCTTGAAGCTTGAAGGCTCCATGCCAATTTCTGTGAGCCTCACTGCTAGCCCTCGCCAACAATCAGCATTGATAGTATCTATGTAAATGTATTATATACCAGTGTACATACTGCTCCTCTTTTGCGTGTCGAAATAAATCTAATTTCCACTTCTTCCTGCAGCCTTGGTTATACCACCCTCGATTTCAGGTAGAGTCTTGCTATTATTCCCGCCTTGAGGAGGAGGCAGGAACTTTGCACGAACAAGCCATGCGAAATACTTCCCCATCAGCTCTTCATCGATCGTGTTTGGTGGGTCGTACTCGTTGAGCCCTCCGCGTTCGATCACAGCCGTGGTAGTCCTATCATCCAGCATTGGGGCCTTCGTAGAGGTAGGCAGATCGTCCAGAACGAAGTGCAGAAGAGGGAACAGGGCGTTATCTTCTTCCCCTTCCCCACTTTGGTTGCGAGATTTATTCATCACATGTGCTTCGAGTTGCAAGCGCCAGTGAACATACTCGGTTTTCTCCACTGCCCAGCCATAGGTTCGAAGGGCATTGAACAGATCATTGAAAGTAGGAAGTGGTCGTGCAGTGATATGCATCACGCTCATGTTTCCTCCAACACTGGAGGAACCAACAGCGGGACCGACCGTCACTGCTCTCGTACAGCACATCGCAACTCGGTCAACCGGGACCATGTTCACGCCATTCGACATATCCGGCACACTTCCTAGTTGTACACAGCCCTTGACCATTCGCCACACAAAGTCGTCAGTGTTTGTGACGCCACCTTGACTTTCCCCGACAACATATCCCGGCCGGACGATGTAACCCATCAAACCTCTTTTTCCCGCCTCAAACAACAGCTTCTCGGAAACCCATTTGCTCTGACCGTACCCGGTCTTGAGCCCGTGCCTTGCGGTTTCAAGGGTATCAGTCTCCAAAACACCATCGCCGAGATTCTGGGAGATGACAGATGTGCCGATGCGCACATAAGAAGGCGTGTCAAGAACTGAAGTACTGCTGACGAAGACCAACGACTTTGGCTTCTGATTCGTTCCAGCCAGCTCAACGGCAGTGAGCGTCCCCAGTACGTTAGGAGCCTTCAATCTCTCATACGGGTAAACCCAGTGCACAAGTGCACCGTTATGCATTACCACGTCAACGTATTTCTCTAGCTGCTCCCACTGCGAGGATGTTGCGCCGAAGTGAGGTAGAGCGAGGTCACCAGGCAAGACGGTCAGACGATTATCAGATACCCACGATTCAGACCAAACACCGCGGGATGCGCAAGATTCTCGTAGACGGTCAAGAGCTGAGGAGGAGGAGGATGCACGAACGAGACAAGTGACATGAGAGACGAAAGAGGATCCGGATGAAGGTTGGGTTTGGAGCAGTTGTTGTAGAATGAATGCGCCTAGGAAACCTGTTGCACCTGTCAGGAAGACATGGAGCCCCCGAGTAGACGAGATAGTGTATGAGGGATACGAAGAAGCAAGATGAGAAGAGATGAGCGTTTCCAGGTCTTGAGAATAGTAGTCATCTTCGATCTGGTCATCACCGGCTATACCGTTTGTTTGTTTCTCGTTCGTTTCTACTTGATGATCGACGGGAAGTCCCAAGTCCTCGCCTCGTAGGATATCAATGATCGAAGCTAATCCACGAATGGATGCTATTTCCCCGCCATGTTTACTGTAGACAATCCCTAAGCTGATACGATCTTTCAACACCGGAAATGCTCGGCGTAGCTCAAAGACGAGACGCGTAGCGAGAATCGAATGGCCACCGATATCAAAGAATGACTCATTCAAAGGGATGGGCGGAAGTGTATCTTGTTCCGTCGAAGCTGAGGAAAATCCGGGAAGAAGGGAAGCGAAGAGTTGTAAGATGGTCTTCTGAGTGTTTGTTATATCCGCATGTAGGTTGGAGGAAGCGCCAGCACCAGCTAAGGCAGAGGCAGATACTGCAGAGAGTGAAGCGACAGCAGCAGCAGTATCGGGGAAAGGTAAGACTGGCTTGTCAATCTTTCCATTAGGGTTAAGAGGCATACGAGCAAGAGGAATGATCACTATAACATATTCAGCGACCAGTAGGGCGTTGCTGAAGACGAAGCATACCTGTAGGAATGCTGTAGGCTGGTAGCTTTTTCTTCAGATGGTCTCTGATATCTTTGATGAGTGGCGCGTATCGTCGTATCCCGCCCTCGACGGTGCCTTCCTCTTTTTCAGTAGTTTTGTTTACACCTCCATTTCCTGAGACAACATATCAGAATCGCATGCACCATAGTCGAATGATTGACATACCTGTCCATGAGTCGAGAGGAACGATATAACTAACGAGCATCTTCTCTTCATCCTTGTCTCTCCTGACGACGGTGACGTTTTCACGAACACCGGGATGAGCAGCTAGATGTGTATCGACTTCACCGAGTTCGATACGGAAGCCTCTGATCTTGATCTGGTTATCAGCTCGACCTACAGAAAGAAAAGTAGTAGTTCAGACTCGGGATTTCGGGTTGACTATAATAAAACACACCGATACACTCCACTCCTCCATCGGTGTCATATCGACCTAAATCACCAGATCGATACATCCTGTCACGTACACCATGCCAATACAGTCTCGCAGGATCGTCCGAAGAGGAAAGTGTGTCGGCGTATCCTGAATCTTCTGCCCCGCTGGACGAGTCTGATCTAAACCAATTCCTCACGAATTTCTCCTCGTTCGGATCTGGTTCACCATCTGCTTGGGATGTGGCAGGGACTAGATAGCCTTCCGCCAGACCGCCAGACCGGACATATATCTCTCCCGGTTCACCAACGGCACAGGGTATGGATTTATCATTACTAGGCTTGTAGTTTAGAAGAGGGTGACTACGTGTCATGAGAAGGACAGCTCACCGATTGACAACCAACAACTGTACGTCTATCATTCCTTTCCCAGCGGGAATGACTTCTTTCTGGGTGCTCAGAAACGCGGGATCGCTAGATAGTGGCGGGATTGCATGATAGGAAACCGCTCGCTGAAACGTTGTTTGATTATAGGCACACTACATTTGTTGATGATGCATACCTGTGTCTCTGTCGTTCCATACATATTGACGACTACTACGTTCCTTGCCAAAGCCTGCAGCCTAGCAACATCCCTCTTTGTGAGAAGGTCGCCGACGAAGAAAGCGGTTTGAAGGGAGGGAATAGTTGGTGCCACACCACCAGCATTTTCACCTAAAGCAGTGTCAGTACCGCATACAGAATCTAAAGTATTGGCTTGAAATAAGACCGTCCTTACCTTCGTTCGCACCCGTAGTGGTCACTAGCTGACCCATAGCTGGAGTGAGATGGGTCACAGTGACCTTTTGTTCGTCCATCCAAGCAGCAAGAGCACCTGGTGTACCGATGGCGCTTGATGGAGGGACGTGAAGAGAAGCTCCGAGAAAGAGAGGCGTGAAGACTGTTAACCAAGGTCAGATATATCAAACGTATACAGAGCCAGATACTGACTATCTCTTTGAATCGGATCGTGGGCGATTCCGCTCAACATTGTGAATCTGCTCTCCGAGCTCAGACCAAAGCGTGTAGCCATCCAAGGGAAGAAGTGTGTTAGACCTGAAGAGGCTTGCTTAGTGCTGATCTCGTCATGGACATAACCACGTACTGTAATGCCTTCCTCTGACCCCCTTTGGAACACCGGTACTTCCACTAGTGAATGACAGAGTTGCTACAGAGTCCGGACCAAGAACGACACCAGGATCTCTGGCATCGACTTCCAACGTTGAGCCATCTGCGTATACAGTGCCGTCTTCGCCCAGACTCACGCCTTCAACACATACTTTTACACCACCCAAATCTTTCTCCCAGTAAGATCTGACACTTTCATCGACAGGATTAGCGTCCTGGGCACCCTGAAGTATGATGACTGCTCGCGGACGAGCGACCGAGAGATACACAATCTGTCTCTCCGGTGGATACCCAGGGTCGATCACACTGAACGTCGCTCCAGCACTGAGTGTACCAAGGACCGCCAACACCAGGTCAGCAGAACGATGGGCGTATATCATGACCACGTCCCCGCGTTCGACGCCGTGCTTCAGCAAATGATTTGTCAATGAGTTTGCAGCTTTTAGGAGTGAGGCATAAGTATAACGCTGGGTATGCGTTATGATGGCGGCCTTGTCTGGGTATTTTGCAGCATTGGATGACAAGACGGAGGTTATTGGACCGGGCCATTGACACCAGTTCAACGGGGCACGAGGGTTAGGGAGTATTTCCTCTTCTTTTTTGGTGCGTAGTGGGATGCGGCCAATAGGGACCGAGCGATTTTGGAGGATGATAGTCAGATGGGAGTGTAGAAGTTGGATACGAAGAGGTGTGTAGAGAATCGAATTGTAGACTGTGCGCACAGAGTCATTTGAGACAGAGACAGTTAAGTCTCCAGTGCTCAGCGATGGAGTTTCTGTGATCTGTATTGAATCTAAAGTGTCCTCTGGAGTAAGATCAATGTGAAGAATAGACGAATGAGTTCCCAATACGACATGCGTATCTCCAGTATATCGGTGCACAACAGCCACGATGGCGCGTAATATATCCAGTGAATTTGCACCTTGGATTTGATGTACTTCTTCCGCTTCAACTACCTGTCCTGAAGTTCGTGGGTAGTCCGTTGGGAGAATAGCTAGTTTGGTAGGTTCGGATTCCATGGTTCAACCAAGATTTTTAGTCTCCTGGAGGAAGGTATATAGATATTATAAGATAGAGAGAAAATCGCATCCAATTGTTGCAATGACTCGAAATTCCGCGCTTGTTATCTTATCAAGTAATCTTATCAAACGATCTTATCATATCATCTTATCAGGTTTGAAGTGCCGGGCCATGAGAACGTTGTGGCGACCGACCTGACAATACATTTATTTCTATTGACTGCTGGACAGCGCAATTCACAGTGTCCACAAAGCTGGGAGTGCTGGGGGAGTCCACCCAGGTTTTGCTGATGCCATCTACTCTCATCTCTTCGCACTCGCCGAATAACATGATCCATATTCTCGAATATTCACCAAATGAAGGCGAAAGAGATGTCCCCATCACTGTCCGTCTTCATTTCAGCCATAGTTCCTCAGAAAATGTTTACCTTCGCATTGTCGTTGGATCTACCCCGATGCCGACGAAAGTTCGTGAACTTTCAGATGTCGTCTATGGACGTTGGTTACTCTACGCTACCGCGCCTGAATCTACTTTGGAGAAAGTATTACTATCGGTGGAGGCTCTCAACAAGCACAGTCAAGTCATAGACAAGGCCACATTCGGCGAGTTTTCGTATTGGATTTCACATAGCCCTAGCAATTGTTAGTTCCTTTTCTCCTTTTGCGTTAGATCTCTCTTACCATCTCCTCATTGTTCGCCTATTTTGCTATGCAGATTCTTAGGTCGGAGAGACGGAGTTCGAAGGGAAAGATCGAGTTGGGAAGTCGAATGAACAAGCTCACTTTGGCTTTGGTGGTTTCCTTGGGCATCTGTTGAAAAGAGAGAGAGAGAACACGGTTATCAGTACGAATCATCCTCGTGAAGACCATATAAGCATCGCCCATCAACTCAAATCATTGCCGAACACTGGCTCACTCAACCTACGCTATAATGCAATCAGAGCACATAAGCACTGCCGCACACATTGAGAGCTTCAGTGAGCGAGTAAAATAGGACGATCTTGGTAGAAACAGATTGAACAGTCAACGATTTACTCAATGACCATCTAACCAGTCACCAGTGAACCTCAGTGATGATCTCCGTATATCTTCCTCGTTCAACCAGCGTTCTCCTTGTCCCCATCCGACACCGACATCGATATACGTCTTGGAGACGCAATCAAAGTCTCTCCCACTGCTCCAGGCAACGCCAACGCAGTTATATCCGGTCCAGATCGCTTCTGACCCTGATTGGGGGTCGTCATCGTTCTCCGCCTTTTTGACCGAAGTAGATAACCACTCGTCGATTCACTGCACGGAGATTGAGCTTCTACCTTGGTAGTGCTGATTGTTCTTCTCCGATTCTCCCGTTGGCTTTCTACGGAGATAACAACAATCGATGGTTGTCGCTTCCGCTTTGAATTTGCCTTCGTAGGGGTCTTGACTTCCAACCCTGAATTCGCGGAGACTTTCGTCGTATTCAACGCGGTATTGCCATCTTTTGTATGATAACAGAGTAAGCATTCTCTTGCATGCATTATAGGATTCAGCACAAAGTTGACGAACCTGTCATTTGACTAGAACAAGAAACACTCCTACCGCGAGATGTAGGGCTAGATTGAAGCGACTTCGCATCCATTACATCATTGGTCTTGACATTATCATCTTCTTGAACACTTTGTGGGGAAGACGAGGCAGCGCAGTATCCAAACAAATCTTCCGTTTCAGCCTCAGAGAGCTTCACAGCAGTGGTCGGTTCGAGAGCCATCATAGTAGGGTCCGAGTCGGACGATGATTTAGTCGAAGTACTATCCTGATTTAATTTTGCAGAAGAATCGATACAAGAAAGAGGTTGACGAAGAGAGGAATCAGCCTGGGTTAGAGAAACATAAGGGTCAAGCAATTCCGTGGGAACCAAGGCTAGGTCGATGCTAGATTGCTGACTGTGATCATGTACTTGCAACGACGGGGAAGAAACTCGTGAGTTGGCTGCCATTTGAAGGGAAGGACTGCGAGAAGCATCCCGAGTAAGAGCATCTAATGGAGAATGTTTGTCTGGAGGAGCAAGGTTGCCAGAATTCATAGAAAAACTGTTCATGTCCACCGAGAACGTTTGAAAAACAGGAGAAGGAGTTTTCTTGGGAATAGGTAGGTCGATCTTGGAACTAGCTTGGAGAATGTCAAATTGCATAGCAGGCTGCGAATTATTGAGGATAGCTGCACACAGAGCCAGCTCGCGTTCAGCAGCGGCGCGAATCGATTGTTCTTGATCGTTCGCTTCAGGCGTAAGTCTTTGAGTTTCGATTGTTTTGTCCATTACGACCGGGCGAGGTTCAGCAGAATGTTGTGGTGTTGACCGACTTGAAGTTGGAGAAGATGTATGTTGTCGTTCATTGCTTTCTTGTTCATCTGGTTTGATGATAGATTTCGTGAGAGAGTCATTGTCATTCGCGTTACGGTTTTGGTTTGAAACAGGTCGGTCGGAAGATGGAGGAAGTGTTGAATTTGTGAAAAACGCCGAACGGCACTTCTCAGCGAAAAGACGAAGATTCAAGGTTTTAGGCAGAGTTGCGACTATGGTTTCGTCGGATTTCAAAAGCTGCTCGATAGCAGCCATTCTCACTATAGTCATCCAGGTTCTGATCAGCCAAGTCCTAGAATACATCGAATTGTGTACGTACATTGCAGGCCATAACCACAACACTTGGTGACCTGCTCGTCTAGTGTATCAAATAGTGAGCTGATTGTTTCACAGCTTTCTGGGATGTAATCGGCCGAGTATAGCATTGATAGACGAACGAGAGGGAAGATACGAGAGATGAAAGTGATAACCGCTGCCTGCCAGAGTGATGGTGAATTTCTGAATTCTCGAAGGCTTACTATCGATATGACGCGTACCTCTGCGACGTTCACGAACTGGCAAGGACGTTGAATACTCATGACATGGATTCGAGAATCTCAAAGGACTCACCATTTCTTGCACTGACTCAATGTGATCCTGGAACTCGGTATGATCGAGGAACGTAGAAACGCATCTGCATGTACGGACAAAATCATTTTCACGTATGGCCCCGCCAAAAGAGAACGCGTAAAATGCGCGTCGAAGTGCAGAATATAAGACGTTTGAAGCAATGGTGGTTGTTGGTTTGCGAGAAAGAGTTGACATGATGGTGGTTCTGGTTGAGAATTTCGCGAGAACTTTTCATACGTCCGAATAGCAAAAATAGGGGGAAGTACTCATTTCAGGAACTCTCTTCAGGGAACGATACAGACGTCCGACTCTATATTTCGTATATACCTGGAATCATCGAAATACTTACTTCTACTGCGAGCGAGTTGGAAACAGTAAATTGAGGTTTGCAAGCTCACTTTACATTCATTTCTCGGCATTGCTTTGCACAGAAAGTCGACAAGTACATGTCCTCATGCTCTGAATGATATAAACGACACATGTTTATAGCTTAGGCCCATAAGAATACTCCCCTCCCTTCAATAACGCCTACAGAGTCATGCATAGACGATTAGCGATCAGAGTTCGTCACAACTATAGCTTAAAAACCACTCACTCTTCTATACGCAGGCCTAGTAGAAAGGAAACAGTCACGAACGAGGCTTATATGCATGCAGAGTTGTACTAGCGACGCACCTTGCTTGCAATCTCTCGACATATGCACTAGTGGCTGGATGGACTAACTTGTTTTGCTCGAGAGCCTCTAAGCCCATGGACATCGAAAAGTCGGCCGCGGTTGGACCCGAACCACCTGCTAGCCAATCCTTCTTGACCAGATGTGACTCGATCTGTAATTGACCATCTCGTATTGGCTGGCATAACAATGGGGAAGAGATACACAGACCATGTCAACATTCTTCTTCAGGTTGGGTTCTACGATAGTCCTATCCAGCTGGTTGAAGATGATTTTCATGAACCAACGCATGAACCATGGGGAACGAGCAGGAATGATGCCGAATATCAGCTTTTGGACAAGGATTGGCATCAGAGTTCCTTCCGCATAATGTAAGACTGTCATATCGCATCACAGAAATGCTGGATAAGGAGACCGTTCGTAGCGTACAGTATAGATCGTCAATGGCGCCTTGACTATCCTCCGCGGGTGTGTCGAGTTTCCCTTGGCCATACTTCTTGATGATATATTCTGTGCATACAGGACAATGGTAACCTTGATGAGTCTGTACTGGTTCGAGGAGAGTCGATTACACACCTATGATAGCACCACTTTCCGCAATGTTGATGTCTCCATCCGTGATAACTGGCGCTTTGCCCAAAGGATTGACCGCGAGGAGCTCCGGCGGGGCCATCATGCTCGGAAGACGATTATACTTCTTTATCTCGTACGGCACCTCGAGCTCTTCCTACCAAAGCCGGATGGAAGTTTGGAGTAAACAGATAAAAGACAGCGCGAAGAGGTATGACAATCAGTCGACGAGAGTAGGAACGAATGTATGTTCACGTACAAGGAGCCATAGGATACGCTGAGAGCGCGAGTGATTGAGGTGATGAACAATCAGCATGAATATCCAGCAAGTCACAATGAGAGGCAAGAGGAGACAGGTGAGAGTGTAAGAAGAAAGGACAAAACCGCATGCGTCGCGAGTTTCACAATCTTTTTAGTGGTTTGCACTCCCATAGTCCAAGGTCAGCATGATAGCGTGTGAAAACGTCTTCTACTAAGTTTGACGCAAGGAGCGGCAACGCCAGGGCAACGCCAAGTGGTATAAGTCCAATAGCATGGAATAAACGACGAGCCCTACACAAAATCTATTCGAAAGTTCGCAAAAACAGATTATCGGTGCGTACCAAACAAATTCAATAGGTACTACAGCGAATTGGTTGACAAAGAACCAGACTAGCAAGAATTGTGAAAGTAAACGAAAGAGGATCCTTGGCAGTAAGATGGGAAAAATAACAACAATCACTTGAGAGTTCATTCATTCAGAGAATGGCAAGTGTTCAAGTCCAGCGAAGGCAGCAGCAGCCGCTACAATCTTCCCCCTGAGTGTACTCTTGTCATCATCGGAGGTAGCAGTCGAGTCTTCCTCAGGTTCACAGTGCCGACCACTCCGGGAAACCTTGTACCCAGGCATGCATTTCTCGACAGCGCAACGGCCGGATACGCACGAAACATCTGACACACCCGGGATAGTCGTGCAGTCTACACCACGGCCAAAGTCCCCATCGGCAGATACGACGTCCGAAGGGCATCCACCGCCTATCGATCGTCGGGATGAGTAAAGAGATCAGAACTAAGAGCGTTTGAGAAAAATCACTTACAGCTTTCGAGATCGCGCTGGATATCAATGCACTCCCATTGCCTCAACGTGCCACCCGCGATACCACACGCCATCCATCCCGGCCTGCAGACACGTTGGGTTTGCTGACCATAGTGAAGATGATTCCGTTTTTCGGGGAGGGAACGACCAGAGGGGCAAGAATTCGAGCACTTTCCGTTGCATACCGATTTGGGCGACGAGCACGTGCAAGAGGAGTGACCGTTCTTATTGACCAAGCTATAACCGTCCCCGCAACTGAATCCACATTTGTTGCTCGCACTGCATGCAGGAGTAGCATGGTCGGGGAACGTGCAAGTCTGCTTGTTGCTGCAGCTCTTGATCTATAAAGGGGGTATGATAAACGACAAGTGTTCGTTCATCAACGAATTCAGGCCAACTTACCATTTCGACAACGATAAATTCGACGATGGCTTGTCCGACCATGTCAATGCCGTTTTTGCAAACATTGTTACCACTAACGAAGGTGGGCACGTCGCTCTCGCAAAGACAGCTTTCTCCTGATAGAAAGAGACTCGTCAGTCTGGAATGGAGTTGAATGCAAAAAAGTATTTACCCAAAGCACCCGCCGTCACTTTTTTACCACCAAAGTAGGAGTCGAGACGAAGATCGCCAGAGATACATGCGCAGACTTGTGAGATACTGCCACGCCTGAGAAGACTTTCGATAGCCTCAGCCGAAACACTGCACACCACACAAAGTAGAATGAGGATCGCGAAGCGCATTGCCGGGGATCAAAGGAGGGTGAGGGTAAGGAAGGAAAGAGGATGACTGAAGGGAAATGATCCTTGCAGAGTAGATAGAGAATGGCCTGATGATATACGTGAAGGACAGGGGACGATCGGTGTACAATAGGCAGCTCCGTGTAGAATTTGTCCTTCATGTTGATGATCCTGTAACAGAAAAAAACTCCGGCGAGCTCTTGTACCGGCCTGCTCCTGTCCAAGCGTGAAAATGATTGTGCTGGGGCCGTCGACGGTCGACGTCTTGACCAGATTTTCTTGGAAAGGTTGAGATACTGACCTTATCGACCTTCGCCTTTCGTTGCCTAAGCGTATATTCGATGAGGACCCTCTCAAATTGAACCCTTGATTATCTTGGCTTATCGTGGACTTGATATGCGCTAACGAGTCATGCCCATCGAGATTCAGAGATTTACCGTTTACAATGTTCGGGCCTCAGGCCTCAGGCCCAAGGTCCCCCCTCCGATCATTCACTTACAAGAGCGGACGACGTTTGTAGATAGGGGCTATAATTAGTACCGATATCGGACAATCATACTTGATTTCATTGTTCGTATCTTCAAGGATATTCCGAAGGCATCTATGCTCATCTATGCAGGCTTGACAACTATCTTCAGAGCTGTTCGACTGGTCAGCTTCTCCAATGCTTGCTGGTATTCCTTGATAGTGAACGCGTCGGTCACCTACAATATAGGACTGAATGAGTATGATCAAGAATGGGCTACGAAGACCGTGCCGTTTGAAATTAATGGAGAGATGCTGACCATTCCCTTCACTTTGACCTTGCCTGAATCGAGGTAGGCAAGCGCCCGAGGGAAACAGTTCATCTGGGCGAAGGAGCCTATGATCTGTCAACAAGGAATCGATCAGGACGACTTTTGAAATGCTCGAACATTTTGGGGGTTGGACAATGGAGGGTACAGACCTTGATCTCATTGGAAAATATGTACGGTAAACTCCAATGGACAAGAGCATCGTTAGCGTAAACACCGTACACCATCAGCGTTCCACCTCGTCGAACGTATTGAATAGACAGATTTGCGATCTTTTCCGAACCGGTGGCTTCAATCTTGGCAGTACCAGGAGATGGTGAGAATGGGGGCGAGCAATGGTACATAGGAAACTCACTACTGCATCGAATCCGTAAGGATATTTCTCCTTGATGCTAGCCCATTGGGCATCTTGAACTCCGCTATCTCTTTCGATCTCGATATAGTCGTCAGCCACTTCGAGTTGACGCGCAATCTCTGTCTTTACACCTTTGTTCGCCGCGATCACTATCCGAGATGCACCGTTAAGTTTGAGAAGCTGGCCCAGAATGAGGCCTGCCCATGAAAGATGCGTTACATCTCCTTTCGTGTCCATCTAAACGAACGTACCAGTGGGTCCAGCACCCAGAATGAGAACCTCTGCTCCCACGGGCAAGGCAAGTTTGTCGACGCCATGAACCGCACAGGCAGCAGGTTCGATCAAGGTCGCTTCTTCGTCTGTGAGATTGGAAAGTTTGTAGACTTTGTTCGCTCGACTAGTTTGTATCGTGAGGATCATCGATGGCCACCGATGTGGATTGAAACTCACGCAACTGCGTATTCGGCAAATCCTCCGTGCATTGTACATCCAAGACCTTCGTAGTTCTCGCACAAGAGCGGTTGGCCTCTTCGACAAAAGAAACAGGTTTCGCACTGGATTGTATCCATGAGCGAGTATATAGTGAGATTTAATTAATCAGCACTCACCGTAAGGCTAGGGTCTATAACACATCTATCTCCTACTTGGAGCTCGCTAGATTTCACATCCTTGCCTAGCTTTGCGATCGTTCCAACTATCTCATGGCCTGGGATTAGCTAGATAAGATATATCAGTCTTGCAAAGCCAAACTCAAGAGAGAAAACACGAACAGGAAATTTGGCAATAAACTCTCCTACAAGTGTGGATCGACGAATCAGACTGTCAGCCATCTAGCTGTATCCAGAGTGATGAACTCAGTTTTACCCTCGCTGATATGATGGTCTGTGCCACATATTCCACAGGCAGATACTGGAAGAAAGAGCAGTG
The DNA here is from genome assembly GCA_027919835.1 of Lentinula raphanica. Lineage (NCBI taxonomy): Eukaryota > Fungi > Basidiomycota > Agaricomycetes > Agaricales > Omphalotaceae > Lentinula > Lentinula raphanica. The sequence continues at coordinate 1,674,251 of JANVFP010000002.1, read as the reverse complement.
AGATTTGGGATGATGTATCGTGAATCGTGATTGAGCTACCCTTGATTAGGATTTCATGGTCTCCGATACGAGGAATTTCTGTTTGGAGAATTTCAAAATTGCGTATCTGGAATTTTTGTCAGGCAAGTCGTATCAGCGGAGAAAAGACTCACCCCATGATAGTAGACAGCTTCCATCGAGAATATTTCGAAGATAACGATGAGACCAGAGAGATCCAAGGAGGTATGGGAAAAAGTATGTAGTCGGAACGTATCATCCCACCTGTACAGCCCTAAAGCAAGCTTATACAGAAGCGGTGTACCGTATGTACAATGCCTTGTGCAGAAGTGGATAAGGTCAAGTCACGATTAGTGGGTAAAGGGAGGTCAACTTAGGGTAAAATAGGGTTCTCTTAGAGAGATTATGACATGTGGTGATCACAGGTTGTTCAGGTGCTCCTGCACACCGCCATCAATAATGTTCACACTCTTTGCTCTTTGAACCACAATGGTTGAGATGTTATAGCTATATAGTAGATACATATTCAGAATTCAATCATCTATTGTGAGGTCCATAGCTATATCAACACGATGTGCAAAAGCCTCATCTTCCTCATCGTCCCCATCATCCGACTCCATCCAGCCATTCAGCTCCCCATTTTCTTCTGTGGGCAGTACAACATCCTCCATACCCACTGGAGTCCCTGGAAAGAAGTGGTGACAGTTGGTGGGATCAAAGCCATCTAGCCTTTTGATAGCATGTAGCCGTTGTCTGTGCAAGTCGTTATATCGCGATCTCTCCTTCCAGTGTAGTCGAATCTGTAACGCCAAAGCTGGGTTTGTGTCTTCAATCTCATCAGCCTTGCTGCAAAAAAGACGTTCCTCATCTCGGATGTATGTGAGGAGCCTCTTGATCTCCATATGCAGACGGCCCAGCTCCTCCTCTGCGCGAATGAGTTTGAAAAATCGAAACATCAAAAGGCGATTGCTCGGGGTTGCCCATTTCTTTTCCCGAACGTCCTCCCGTGTATCTCGTAGGATATCGAACTCACTCAAGAATGAGTAGTCCACAACCTCTTCCCAGCTGATGGCGCGACGAGGAGGACGAAGAGCAGCCGCAGCAGTATTGTATGCAGCAATTGCAGCTTGAAGGGATTTCGAACGGGTCTTGAGGGAGGTAGCAATCATTTTCCGCATTTTATACCCTGCCATTGTCGTCAGAAACACCCATGCGACATATGCTCAAAACTACTCACCAGTTCCCGCAACATTGAGCCTCGACATCTCGAAGATTCGAGACACCAGAAGCTGCTCTAATCTGTCTAACGCTTTCCGGTATTCAGCCTCCTTCACTGCCTTCCTAGCTGACTCCCATTCTTCGCATCCGGGCACCCATCGCACCGAAATTTCCAGCTTCTGCTCTAGGGCCTGAATGTCAGCGATGAGTTTGCGTTCATTTTCTTGCTCATTGCGAACAGCAGCTTCAGTCGCATTGATCTTTCTTCTGGCCGCAGCAGTGTCCTTTTCTGGCGCATAAGCAAGCCATGCCGATCGAGCTTGTTGAAGGTGATCTCGACAGCTATGGAGGGCGACCAGCTTGAGAAAATACTCCATCTCTAACGTCTCCTTCGGCGGCACCTTCGAAAGGTTTTGCAGATATTGCCCCTCCTCTACAAGCCAATCATAAAACACATCTGCAGATGAGATTCCTGCTGCGATCATGCTGTTTCGAAGGGTATTTCTGGTGCGAATAACGCCGAGAGCCTGCTTATAGTTGTTATATATGAACTTGCTGATGTTCGAATACGTCTCTAAGTCTTTGTAGTAGATGAACTCCTCGATGGCTTGTCGGCGATGAAAGGCAGATTGATAGCGTGTGACAGGAGCCAGCGCATTGGAGACGTTGAAGTATCGCTCGCAGCCCTCCCCATCCTCCAGGCCAACCCCAACCACATAGAGCATGAGAAACAGCAGCTGACATGCTCGCTCATGGGCGTAGCCATGCATGGTTCCGATAACAGGGAGATACAACGATGACCGCGCGAGGGCAGCAAGAGGGCTTCTAGCGATTGTCTTTGAGGTTTTGCACGCGATATCATAGACAACAGCAAGTTGCCCATTGGGTGATTCTTGACCCTGTTTGATACGCTCGTCTCGTTCAGCAGACATGTAGGAGTGTAGGATAGCCAATGGATACTCGGCGCTGAGAATTGGTTATGAGTACAAGAGTAGACGGGACTTTGGGAAATAGCTTACCGCTCACCGCTCTTGATCATATCACAAGCCAGCAAAAAAATCATGTGTCGGCAGAGAAGAACGAACCATCCATTCTCGAAGAATTTGGCGCTCGACTTGACGGTGTTCTTCTCCTGCATGTTGTGCCATCGTTCTTCGCACTGGCTTTCAAGCCATGTGTGGTTGGATGAGCTGGCTAGCTCAGGTGCTCCTGCTGCCAAAGCCTCCCAGCGACTCTCATTCCAAGCATCTGTCTCTGCTCTCGAAAGAAAGTATTCAACTCCAGCGACCCGGCGATCAATCTTCTCTCGCGAACGAGGCAATATCTCAACACCATTTTCTTCTTTCTCCTGTAGAGCATCAGATTTCCGCTCAACCCGTTTCAGAGAGTCGTTCCCGTCCATCGTTACGATCATCCGAACGGCAAGCTTTGGATCCTCCTTCAGCTGGTATTGGCAGGCCGGACAAGAGTTCAACATCCGCCAATCGCGACTGCTTCGTCCTAGCATTTCGCGAGTTCGTTTTCGGACCCCCCTAACAATGGCAAGGTAGACATCTAGAGCATCGTAGAGCTGGGAGGAAAGGTGGGGTCTGAATGCAACGCCTTCGACATCGCATATTGCTTTGGAAAAGGGTTGAACGCCAAGGCGAGGACATCGAACGAACAGTTTGTGATAAAGTGAAATTGTGCGGAGGGTGAACCCGACTGAATGTTTGAGCGGCGAGGTAGGGATTATGCCGGATCGAACGAGCCTCGCTGATTGCCAGCGGTCATTGGAGGGAGGAATGGCCCTATATGAAGACCCTGACATCTGTAAGTTGAATGCAAGAGCTCTTGAAGCAGAAAGAGACTCACCAAAGACATCAATAACTTCAAGCATGAAATCCCCACTCGCTGGATGGTCATCAGCAGCGTTGCTTTTGCCCCTCTGCTGTTCGAGTCGCCAGTCAACATATGCGTCGATGAGCTCCTCCATTTGATCGCCCCAGTGTGCATTCCTGAGGTCTGTTCGATTACGGCGCTTCCTGAAGTCCCGGTACTCGACCCATGCTCCCTGAGCAGTTTGTTCTTCCTTCTCGATAGGATCAGCCTCTGAATCTTCATCCGTATCCCACCCGTCATCAGAGCTGTCTAGCGTTGTGAAATCCATCGGAACGTCTCGTTCTGAATCGTGCAGAGGTGGTATGAAGGGGTGAGATGAGGAGGCCAGCGTATCCACATCTTGGAGCGGCTGGCTGAAAACATTCTGCACCTCAGCTGCTGCACCCTTTTGTCGAAGGGCATTTTGCTGGGACTGACGAAGCGTCACCACGGGTTTCCGGCGGGATTTCGATGATTGGAGCTGAGAGTGAGTGTCACCAAGAAGACCATGTGCTGGCGCTCGGATATGGTTGTTGGTCCGCAACCTTACATTTTTGACACGCAACGCCTGAGCCCGTTGGTTAAGTTTTCGAGTATTTGACATGGAGGCTAAGGGACTTTAGAGAGATCGATGTAGGTTGAATTTAAGTTCAACGCTCAGCGTTGATAAGTGAGGTCACGCGCGATGACAAATCATTATTTCAACAAACAAAATCATGAGATTCTGCGGCTTTATGTATTCTTCTCTCGCTCTCTTCTTACATCTTCACTCTCTTTTATTTTTATTTCGAGATGGCTGGTAGGAAAAGGATGCGGGGGGAGGGTTTGGATAAAGCTTCAGGATGTAAGCATTTCTTTCCTCTCTTGCTTATAATCCTTGCCCTTGCAACACTTGGCTCTTCTTCTCTGCCAACAACTTCACCAGCTCTAGAGCCAGCTCGAGAGCTGGTGTTTCGAATGGCCGCCACCCCGTCCTTGGGGAAGCGGAAGGTGTTCGCGCGTACGAGCTAGTCGACCAGAGTAGAGCTTGGGCCGTTTTCCGAGGTTTTCGGGATCTTCAGGCACGGCGCTAACGACTTCTGTTCAGTTGGATTCCGGGTTCTTCGAAGCAAGAAGGAATATAGCTCCTTTTCTTGCGCCCCAGACGTGGTTCTTGAAGGCATTAGCGTCCCACAGCTCCTCTTCTCTGGTCTGCAAAAGCAGGAGGAGGCCTATCTTTTCAGCGACACCGACGAAGCTGTCCCACCGGCGGAATACGACCTGCAACCTTGCAAATCAAGCGCGTCTCGCTGCCCTCAACCATTTTCCAACCTCTTCGTCGCCTCTCCGCCCGAGCTACAGTCTTTGGACGAACTTTTTGTCGCCTCCTCCCCGCCCGAGCTACAGTCTTTGGACGAGCTTTCTTCGGGACGCTTGTCCAAACGCGCCAGGCTGTCCAACCCTGCTACCCTTCTGACCCCACCTTCATTCGCCTCGATGTCGGGGAAGGAGCGTCAGAAAGCCAAGTATCGAGCCAAACGTTTTGGCGTCCGACTCTCTCAGCAAAAGGCTCAAGGCTCTGTTGTCAAGGCTGTTGCTCGTCGCCGAGCTGCTGAGGCTCAGGTTGAAGTAGCCCCCTCTCTCGTTTTTCTTGGACGGAACACATGGTCTGCATCCCGCAAAACCTATGTTCCAGGACCTCACATAATCGCCAGCAAGGACGTTTTTGCTCTATCTGGGTTGCGTCTCATCGAGTGGGATGGGGACGTTAGCCGAATTGTCCGAACTGCAGCTGGGCATCGGCTAATGCTGCTGCTGGCTCGCCCTCGTGGTAATGGGTGGGCTGAGAATATGGCGAGGGTGGACCAACGGCTCGAGTGGGTTCATGAACATGCTCGAGCCTCTGCTTCCCACCGAAGGGGTGAGTACGCAACGCTTCCTGCTGGTTGTGGGTTTGGTGGGGGAAAGCTGCGCCCTAGCAATTACGCCAATTCTCCGCACAACGCTGAACTGGTCCAGCAAGCCCTCGATGACCCAGCTGTCCAACGCGTCGCACGCTACGTTGACTGCGGCCTTGCGGCCTTCCTTCCTGGTCTGCATCGATTTCTCTCAAACCTTCTCAGCAAGATTCTGAAGGATAACCCAGGCATTCATCGCATGTTCGAAGGGTGCTGCTACGGCGCATGCCATCTAAACCTCCATAACGTAGCTACTCGCAATCATGAGGACTTCTTCAACATTCTATTTTCAATGTGTGCAGTATACGCTAGCGGCCAATATGATTACGCTCGAGCGGGGCACTTCATTGCGTGGTCGCTTGGGCTAGTAACGCAGTTTCCCCCAGGAACTGCGGTCTTCGTTCCCTCTGCATCTGTCACTCACGCAAACACCCCCATTCCTGAGAACCAGCACCGTTCGTCCATCGCTTTCTTCACGTCTTCAGGGCTAGGTCGCTGGTATCAAAATGGGTACATGTCAGACAAGGATTTCAAGTCCCAAGCCTCAGCCAAACAGCTGCAAGCATGGAAGGAGCAGCGTTCCAAGCTTTGGCAGGTTGGTTTGGAGCTCTTGCAGCCTCAGTAATTTGTATATATGAGACGGTTAGCTGCAGGTACATAGGTACGACAAAGCCATCATAATGCTAGACCTTGCAATCGCTTTCCTGAATTGCTTAATTTACTCCGTGTGCTTCCGGGACTTACTGTCGATCGCCTGCTGCTTGCTTTCGCCTTGCCTCACTTCTAACTCAGCGAGGGAGAAAGCGAGGTTGTCGAGGTTTGTGGCTCATCAAGGTTTGTTGTTCGTCAATGTCTAAGTCTAATCCTCATAGAAAAGCAGGAATTGCATCGCATTGTCAAGAGGAGTTTTAGGTGGTGTATTACAACTCCGTCATCAAGATTATCTTGTCTTCGGAGTCTACGAGCCGCTGCGTTGAGCTTGGTTGAGAGCAGATGGCGGCGGTAGAGAATCAGGACAGGGAATGGCGGCATTCAAAGGTACTTGGTCAAAGTTCATGTCTCGTGATACAGCCACCGCCACTAAGTGCTTCTCTGCCTATACAGGTCTCGGATTCACGCACGTTGAAGCCTTAGTTTTGCTGCAAAACGATCACCAATCTCTACTGAAAAATCCACTATAGCAGCTGCTCGCTTTTCACTTTTTTTCATCTAGCAAAAAGATGCCCAATGTTCACTTTCAGTTCCAGGAGCCGGTTGTGGGCCATCCTGTAGAACCTGAGGCGCAGCTACAGCCCCCGCCATCGACACAAACCTCTGCATTGATCTGTGAGCATTTGGTGCTCTGAATTGAGCATGTCTTTGACTCAGATTTTTGTTTATTAGCTGCCTATCCACCTCCAAATTTTCCGCGTCCAAACTATGCACCGGCACAGAGCTCAATGAGCTCGTTCTTGTTTGGAAGCAATGGCAGCTCTGGAGCCACTCCCGCTTCCGCCAGCGCTTCTACCCAGGCTAATCAGCAAGGCGCCGCTCGCTCATTCGACAGCAGCAATCAGGGCAGCTCTGGAGCCACTCCCGATTCCGCCAACGTTTCCACCCAGGCTAATCAGCAAGGCGCTGATCAGACATTCGACAGCAACAATCAGACGTTCATGCCCTCCTTAGGCTCTGGTCATGCCAATCAATTGCCCACCAGCACCAACGCTGTTTGTTCGCCTGACAGTAGCAACTGCCAAACTTCCGCATCTTCCCTAATTCCTGGCAACACCGATCATCAGCTTGCTGGTGTTGATGTCGTCTGTTCGTCTGCCACCAAGGATGGGCAGACTGTTGGCTCATCGCTGGCTCTTGAGGATAAAGATTCTTCGTCTTCTAGCGTCGCCGTTCAGCCATCTGCTGGCATCAATGGACAAACCTCTAGCTCTTCCTCTGCTCCCCCAGTCGCCGTTGATACTGCCCAGTCGTCGGCCAGCCAGACTCTCGGCCCTTCAGCAGCTCTCACTGAATCTAATGGCCTGCCTGCTAGCGGCAACTCTGTGGCTGGATCGGATGTCCCTCCTGTCCCTCCTCCCAAAAAAAAGCGCTCAGAAATGGGTCCAGCAGAAAGGGCTGCGTATCGCAAAGCGTCAGCTGCGCGCGCGGAGAAGTTGAATGCTGATCTTGAGGAGTTTCACCAGATGCAAGAATCAGCGATAGCCAAGATTGCGGAGGATAATGATATCTCTGTTCAGCGAGTCAAGCGTCTGGTATATCATACAACGCAGTCATCCAAGAAGAAGAAGGCAAGTGACCACAACGTCCTTGTGTTCATCAAATCTCAAGAAGTGAACGCTGGTGTGTTTCTCATACTCAAGATCGTTGTTCATTTTCATGATCGTATCTTCAGGCCGTGCAAAGGGCTCTCGGGAGCCGCTCAAACGTCTACATGAGCTTGTGAAAGAGGATGGCGACCTTCAGGAGATGGCTGAGGATTCAGATGCCATGGCCGAGCTTCGAGAGCGGTATGATCAATACCAGGAGGAGAAAAAGCTCAAGTCCATTCGGATCAGCAAAACCGCACAGGCAAGGATGGTCGCATCCAAAATTAATGAGCTTCAGGAAAATGTGAGTTTTATAATTGAGCATTGAGCTGCCTTTTGTTGATCTCAATGCCAGGCAACCTTTATGGCTGAAGCAGCGGAGGTAGCCAGCTTTGGCCTCATTGTTCGTGGCAGTTTTGAGTCCACGGTCACTTCGTCATTCTGGGGACATGGCCCTGTTGACGAATTCTTCCGAAAGACGTTTAACAAGGGCGTACAGGATGTTCTTGATTTATTTCAAGCCTATGTCTGTACTGCTGAGAAAAGTATGTATCTGATTAACTTGAGATAGTCAGACTTCTCATCGATTTGCAGTGGGGACCCGAAAGCTGTACCAATCAGAAATGCTGACTGAAATTGTTCGCTTGATAGCCCAGGGACTTCGTGAGTATGTCACCGCTCTTTCGGCTAAGGATATTGACATTAGCACTTTGTTTCAAGGTGAAATTACTGGCGTATCCAACCTTGCGATGAGCTACAACAAGTACGACAAACTCATCGTGATTCCCTACAAGGTCAAACTCTTTGGATGGCCAGAGGAGGTCCCCTTCAGCTATCCCCACAAGCTTCACGCTGAAGAAATCAAAACGTTGTTTGACTCTCTCACCAGCGGTATCACCCACTGGCAAAGGATGGCTGCTTTTGAACACCGTCGTTATCTTACTGAACTGGAGAAGAGTGGAAAGCTTGATCCACAACCCCGCCCCCAACGCAGCGATGCTGGAAAGACACACAACAAGCGTCGCGCCAATGATTCCGACGATGACGTGAATGATAGTGACCAACCTCGACCCTCGAAGAAAAGCAAGTCAGCACGGACAGGGAAACGCAGTGAGCCAGCCGGAAAGATGGGTGAGCGCTCAAAGAAGGGTGAGAGCTCAAAGAAGGGTGAGAGCTCAAAGAAGGGTGAGAGCTCGAAGAAGGGTGAGAGCTCGAAGAAGGGTGAGCGCTCGAAGAAGGCCTCTTCGCAGAAGTCTAGTAAGCCAAAATTGTCGAAGACGTCGGCTAGGTCAGAGAAAGGGAAGGGTAAGGGCAAGGTTAAGGGAAGTTCAAAGGGGAAGAGCAGAGCATTCATCGTTGACAGCGATGAGGAGGAGGCTCAATCGAGCTCCAGCTCTAGCAGTGGCGAAGACGATGAAGATATGTTTTCTGATGATGATGAATAATGGGACGATGGTCTGTAGTGCTCTATGTCAGACATCTCTAGCTACAGTGGCTCTCTCTCTCTAGCTATAAATTATCATATCTTGTGCCAATCAGATTGCATTGTAACATAATTTTTCTCCTAAGTCTCCTGTTGTAGGCACTGATGGCAGTGAGCATGAGTGCAGGAGCACCTGAACATTATGTAATTATTTCATGTCATAGAATATCACATCTCTAAGTTGTATTGCTGTGGTATACTGTATCATGCTTCTATGAGACCACCATTGTCTTTGACAATCCAACCCTATCTGGACCTTTGTAGAGCCGTTCAAAGAGAGATACGTCGTATAGAAGAGCAGGTCCTAGTGTTCTGACCATCGGTCGAAGCTGAACGCTATGGCATTAATGAGCAAGGTACATCAATACGACGATATGTTACTTACTGATCCCCAACTAACACAGCCTTCTTACATCCCTTCACCAGAGGAATTAGTCCCACCGGCTCAGTGATTTGTGAAGCCTCATCGATCAAGGCAATGTCAAAATCTATCGTCCTCAGCGCACCGAGACCTGCACTGGCACAGGTTGTAAAGATGATAGTAGATTCTCGGATCAATCTTTCTGCCTTTTCTCTTCGTCTCGAATCGCGAACGATCTCTCCACCAACTCGACTTTCTACTGTAAAGCTTTTCACCGACTTGCCAACTCTAAAGCTATCGGTTGCGAATCGGATGATTTTGTCTGTAGGGACGATGTTGATAGAATCGTTGAGACGGACAAAGCGTTCCAAGACGTTGTCCACAGCTAGCAGGGCGATTATCATGTCATGACACAAAACGAAAGAGATAAGAGGGATAACCGAACCATTGTGAGTTGAGGCAGTCATGAGTATCTTTGATCCTTCGGCTAGGTTCTGTATCAGGTCGCGCAAGACTTGGACTACCACCGTTGTTTTTCCGGTACCTATGTTGGTTGAGCACATAGCTTCTCATCAAGTAGCTAAGCTATTCCTACCAGGAGGCCCCCATATCAATGACACTTGTGCTTGCCGAGTTCTTCGAATTGCTTCATACTGGCTTTCATTCAAAGCATCGGCATCTATTGGAGCGGGTGTTGCATCCACGTCTTGAGTTTCTCCAGCGTCAACCCCATCGTCGTCCTCGGAGGACGCGTCCGTGATCATGCGCGAAAAGCGGCAGCATTCTGAACCTTCAAGGGCAAGTCGACGGATGGCATCCACCATGGCTCTAAATGTCGCTGCAATAAGAGGCATCATTAGGGTGTCATGGAACTTAGGTACGGTTTACTCACCGACACTCCCAACATCATACAAATACCATTCCATGCGCTCAAATTCGGGGGGCGGTCGATGCACTAGTTTCACACGAATTTCGCCACTCTCTGATAATGTGACCAGACCATCCAATATTTCTGAGTCCATCAAACCCTTTTCAGGTTTCGACGCAGCGCGAAACCTTACATGGGAATGCAAACGAATAGTGGTCGGGCTGTCAACACGAATATGTGCAACGACATTGAATACGTCTCCCTCTACAGCGAATAGTGGGACCACAACGGGAGCTGAACGCTGCCGTTTGATTTTCCCATCCTCGTCGCAAGGGCATACATCCGCCGCTTCTTGAGCACGGTCGACGGCGACTGCAAGAGCTTGCTTATGTGCGTATTCTTTCGCGGGAGACTCAGCTCTGACCGCTTCACGACATTCATGCAACACCATGAGAGTCTCTATTATCTGCTGAGGCGCTCGTATAGAGATCATAGCCAGTTCCAAGATTTCGAGATAGTTGTGAAACTCAATGGCGGCGACAGTCGTCTTCAGCTTTTCCAACGCGTATAAAGCTGCAATCGGTACTGCGTGGGCGGCACGAATGATGTGTTGAACAATCGTAGGCCCGAGGACAGTCCATGGAGCAGGGAGTGAGTTTGATTCGTCCGCAATGAACTTTTTCAAGATGCAAAACACGAGAAGAGGCTGGGTGTCGAGCCATTTCAGGACCAGACCCTGATTCATGGGTTGAAGATTAAGTATGGTGTCAAAGATCCAAAACAGCTGATGGTCAGCATGATGTATCCAGGCGAAATCGGCACACTGGTCCAGAACTTGAGTGGTAATATGTTCCATTGAAAGGAGCCTCTTCACACGAGTCTCGTTAGCAGGTTCTGCGAATACGACACGTAAGGGCTCTGGAAGACTGTCTAGGTCGACATCTTGAAGGGTATTTGGAAGGTAAGTTTTATCGACGTGAGCAAATCGCTTAAGAAACTCTTCAGTGGTGACGCTGAAGATGTCTTCAAACACAGATATAAGTGAATATGATTTAGCACTCACTGATCAAAGCGCAAGTCAAACAGTTCATGAGCAATACGGTCGCGATTTGAAACGACGTGAATTTCTACAGACGCTACGGGTGTTCGATTGATTCTGCCCATTTGCTATGTAATTGTGTTACTATAAATACGCCTAAGAAGAACTGTGCTCGCACCCTTTGTACTCGCGCGGAAATTTGCTGTAAAGCGATACTTGTAATGAAAGCCTCGTTGGAATTCACTGGAGGTTTTCGAATGTGGATAAACGTGTTTGCTCTGTGTTTATTGAAGAGTTGCAGATTTCCGTCACCACAGTACAGCTGAAACCCGGTCGTGCAGGAGGTGAACGTTGGGATGGCTTCCAAAGCAGATTCTTGCATGAATGTGGCCACCACGATATGCTCACCATCCACCGGAAAATCTTCATTGAGGGGAATTTCGCCTCGCATGAATATAACAAAAGAGAAACGATCATCCAGCTAACAGATTTGAAATCAGTTGTGTGAGTTTCGAGCCTGCGATGAGAACAAAACCTTGAAGATCACCAGCTTTCTGGTGAAATTTTGCATGGCACGAACCAGGTAACCGAAGAAAGCATGTATTCCCACATCTTTCGAAGAGTAGAGGCGCTGAACCCGCAACGGTCCCGATAGTTTTTTGTCCGTCAACTCTTTGGGACTGACGATGTCAGACCTCAACAAGCTATTCCACATGTACGCCTCTTCTTCAGGACTCATCTCCATAGTCTGTGCCAATTCATACTTTTCGTGCGTCTGCAAAGCCCCGTAATTGATGTATGATAAGTAAGGTCGAAAGTTGATATCATGCTTCCGCGCTATCCTCCGGGCCAGTTCCAGGAGCTTGTACTCAGAGACGGTTGACTCCGACACGGAGAAAAGCCGTTTGATCAACTCGTCGGCTTCATCAACAGACACTGAGGCAGATTCTGCAACCCCTTGCCGGACAAGAAACCCTTGGCTCCATGTTTGAGCCGCCTGAAAGAGCTCGGTGAGAACGAACCGTGAGCCTTCGGGTGGTTCGGGAGGCTTTCTGAGACGCTCGGGTATCTTCACGTGTGCACCGTCGACAGCTTGGGAATACAATGCATTCAACTCTTGGCATTCAGGACTCATTGCACCTTGAGGATGGTAGCGTGCCCATTTGTTATGTAGCGCGGAGGTTTGAGCCATGCCTGAGCTACGTAGATGGAACATCATGACTCAGTCTTGGCTGGATTGCAGACTGGACGTACCTATTGTACGCTGCAAAATATCGGGCCAGATCCTGGCGAGTGATTGTCTTCTGTGTGATCTCCTTGTTCGGTGGATAATCATACGACTTGAACATACGAAATCGATGAGCAAACGAACTTGAAGAAATGCTATATGTAGCTTACTTCAAACACTCTACTAGGCACAATGTCCGGGTCCCAGCAAACAAAATATTCATCACCTTCATGGCGAATATCAGAAAGCGAACTTGCTGGTACAAGAGTCGGCTCACCATCTAAATCACCTCCAGAACTCATAGCTGTCGGAGACCGCTTTCCTTGAGACGCGAAGACAACGCAGTCAACTAGATGACTTAGTTCGGGTTTATCCACTGCTCGCAGTTTCAGGATATCGCCTGAAAAGCCAATTCATCAACATGAGAACTAAATTGAGAACTGGCTACTTTGAACTGACCTGGATGTAAACATGGGTTCCGAACCACAATCACATCTGTCCCAACAATAGTACTACACCCATTCCTGGAAGCCATCACTCTAACATGAACCTCGCCTTCCCGCAAAATACGGTGAGGATCGCACACTCCATATAATCTCCTGGATTTGTGTACCAGCATCCTCACTCTCTCCTTTTTCAAGTCATCATTCTTCTTGAAAGCCGCGAGCTCACTATTTTGTGCTCCTCTGATCGTCCTCAATAGCTCCGGTGTGAACCCGTCGAGGACAAGACGGTTCGCGTCTTCGAAATACTTTGGACCTTGGCTTGCGAGGAATTCGAACCCTTTGATAACGTCGGACGTAGCCTGCTCGATCCAATTGAAGTAGGCTTCCTGTTTCGCGAGGAAAACTTCATTCGTGATACCAAGGCTCGAAAGGAGGACCACGATATCGTTGTTCAGTCGCCCAAAAGAATAGGGAGTAGAGTATCCAACGACTGCGAAGGTGTCATCGATTGTCGACTTGAATTTTTTCATACTCTTGCGGAACTCGATGAGATGTTTCTTCTCCTGATCCATATCCGGATGGATCATAACAACACCCTGAAGGTAGGCGAGGATTAGTTCAGTGGGTTGAGAAGTATGGCTTTGTCCTACTTTGTATCCTTTATAACGGATCTGATAGACACAAGGTGTGTAATTACGCGCTTGGAAAACGACACGTTTCTTTCTGGCAATCTGTACACTTTCAGGGGGATGGCAAGGTCAATGACCGTTTGGTGAGGACAGGTTCTGATGACTCACCAAAGACGCTTTGAGATAAGTCCACATCCATCGGAAAAGTTTTCATCCCCGGTCATCAAATCGTCGATGTCGCCGACATACTCAGACCTTAAGAGAAAATCGACTTCTGCACCGGAAAAGAGAAGACCGATTCGCTTTGCACCTACGATTGCAGAGGAATTGATCTGTGCCGTATATATGTTCAGAAGGAGACTCATACTCACGTTTCGCGACGTTCATGATCCCTTTGAGTTCACCTAGACTATATATGATGTTATCCAGTTCCTCATCATTGTTTGCTTCACGAAGATAACAACCCCTTCCTCGCTGTTGATTCACAGTCAACGGGGCATGAAGGGCTTCAACTGCACACTTACTAGTTGGCTATTTCCATGTCCAAAGAAACGATATTGTCTTCCATTGAGGAACAATCCAGATTTGAACATCCGTATCATATAATCTGTGGCTACAGACGGCCGTTGTTCTGGAAACCTAAATTTCTCAAATGAAGCAATGACAAGCTTGGACGGATCCTCGCGCATGACGACGCGGTTACTGGATAGCTGGGCGACTTGTAAAGAGATCTTTTCGGGAGTGAAGATGGTCAGCTTGGCAAATCGTCGTTCGCGTCCTTCTGCAGTGGTGATAGGATTTCTACCTAAGAATCTAAGGGGGATATTGTCGAATCTCCATTCTGCGTCCTCTGGAGTTGGATTTGCACGTAGGATGTACTCGTTGTTGTTCACCATGCTGGTATAGAATGAAGTGCCTTCAAGGAGGTTTTGAACAATGTCATGCCGTAACTCGCAGCAACTCGCAGCAACTTTGTTGTTTGCCCAGGCTGCTGAAGCCTATCTTTCAATAGAAAATTAGAGTTCATCATTGGAAAAGGGAAGCAAGTCAGCTGGCCTATTTGTACATGTCGAGAACCTTCATCCACGACGCGATGATAGAGCCCGACATGAGCAGACTAAGGGCAGTCTACATCGTTGGCCCGTCTTCAACTGGAAAAACCACTCTCTGCAACGCTCTCGCTAAACGTCTATGTCTCCCAACCAGTATGCACATAACCGAGGTGGCGCGCACAGTGATGAAGGAACAGGGATATACACGGGCGGATGTCGATTCGTACTCGATGCAGCATGCTATCATGACGGCACAAGTTGCTAAAGACCAGGAAGCACGTCTGAAGGCTTCGGTTGAACCTAGGCAGCCGATGCTTGTCTCGGACAGATCTGCAGTGGACGCAGTGGTGTATGCCGCCCTTTCCGATATAAAAACCAAGTCGAACAGCACCCAGTTATTGATTGCTTCTCCGGAATTTCAGACGGTTTTGCCTCTGTATCGCTCCCCACGAAGTACATTTGTGCTGCTGCGACCGATAAAAGGATGGCTGGTTGATGACGGGGTCCGAAGCTTGGAAGATGGAGAGCACTGTTATGACATGTTCGTGAAGCTTCTGCGCGAGCTCAATATTCCGTATGTTGAGCTAGGTGAAAGTTGTCGGTGGTTAGAGGAACGGGTTGGAGTTGTACTTCGTCAACTTGGAATATAGAAGACCAGCGCTTAATTAGCCGCTGACGTGATCTGCTTACAAGCGCCGAGGCGCCTTTTTTGAATCCAATGCTTTCTGCACGACCATCATGGTCCTTCCCTCAAAGCCTGTTTCTTTTGCAAAAAGACGGGCTTCAAAATCACCAGATGCAGCACCTCCTGCTAAACGTGCTCCATCTCCATCATTAGAAGAAGGCGAATTGGACGACACCGAAGACTCTGCTCCACCACTACCTCCTCCACCTCCGAGTCATGTAAATCTTTCATCGACTTCGGTATTGGCAGGACCCTCTTCTCTCCCACCAAAGCCAATTGTCAAATCCAAAGTCGCTTTCCCTTTCAAAACAAAGAAGAATGAGTCGAATCAGGCTTCCGCTACTGTCAATAGTGCCGCATTACTATCTGGTTCAACACCCACTTCATCTTCGGCAAGAGGTGCTTACGTCAGGTCGAATGAGGATGAATGGATAGGTAGCAGCGCGAATGAAAAGAACAGACAGGAACACAGTCGTCGTGGCAGTAGTCGCAGGAGGGACAGCCCGCCCAGAGGAAACGGCCGTGGATACAATTCACGTTCGAATTCACGTTCACGTTCAACTTCTCGTTCTCCCACCCTACATCGTCTCCCTGACCGGCGGTCGCCATCCAGGTCATACAGACGATGGTCACCCGAATACGGCAGATATCCCCAGGACCGAGATAGAGGCAGAGATGGTTACTATGAAGATAGAGACAGAGAAAGAGACAGAGACAGAGATAGAGGTCGAAACAGGCCATATGACCGGTCGTATCACACCTCGGACAGTCGCGAGTGGACTCGTCGAGGCGATACATATCGACCTCGATACGACAGTTATAGGCCGAGCAATCACCGTTCTAGATCTCCAACTCCTCCACCTCCACCTAGGTTTTCTCCACCCACATCATCGACTCAACCTGTCGATCATGCACGTACACCTCCCTTTCCTCCGCCACAATCTCCACATTCGTCCAATGCCCCCACTTTCCCACCGGAACCTGAACCGTATCCTGGAGACGTACCTCCTCAACCAAAAACTCCGCCACCACCTGCCCCACCTCCAGACCCTAGAGTAAAAGCCAATGGGCTCCCAGATCGGCCTGCGCTGTATATACCGCTCAGTTCCAGTTCCTCGTCCAAGGCTCAACCACGGGCGCAGCCAAACCTTCCGGCATTCCAGCGTCTGAACGCTCCCGCTGACTACCACTCTCCTCCTTCCTTACGCCAGATTGCTCACACAGATCGTGATGTTCACCAGGATGATAAAAGCCGGGCTCCCTCGATGGACCCACAACGAGATCCGACACGGAAATCAATACCTGAACCTCCACCGCGTATACAGTTGCTATCGAAGCGTAAGAATATCACGCGTAGAACGCGAGAGGAAGAAAAGGTTGCGTTCGGTAGGGTGTTTGAGGGTTGTGGAGTGAAAGCAGATTATGAGGCCACAACGAAACTTGGTGAAGGAACTTTTGGGTATGTCAGTTCTATCCGAGGTTGAACGCTATCAATTAACATCGTTATCTCATGCAGAGAGGTCCACAAGGCGATACAAAAAGCTACTAATAGGGTGGTCGCGCTGAAGCGTATTCTCATGCACAATGAAAAAGAGGGGATGCCTGTTACCGCCCTACGCGAAATCAAGATCCTCAAAGCATTGAAACATGACTGCATCATCGACATTCTTGACATGTTTATCGTTCACAGTGCGTATCGAAGTCTGAACTTTTCTCTTATTCATCCATTTTTATCAGGCACTCATTCTGAACCAATGTCCGTTTACATGGTTTTTCCCTACATGGACCACGATCTCGCCGGTTTGTTGGAGAATGAACGTGTCAAGCTTCAACCGTCTCAAATCAAACTCTATATGAAGCAACTGTTGGAAGGGACGGAGTACATGCATCGAGTAAGTTGTCTTCGTGTCTGTGTAAAATCGTCTCTAACATCTCTCAAATTGCACACCCAGAACAATATCCTCCATCGAGACATGAAAGCTGCTAACCTTCTCATCAGTAACTCCGGCTCTCTTCGTATAGCAGACTTTGGTCTCGCCAGGGCATTTGATGCTCAAGAATACAAGGGCTTGCCCTATACAACGCTCGATGGCCAGGAAAGGAGGGAACGCAAGTATACTAACTGCGTAGTCACACGATGGTATCGACCACCGGAACTGTTACTTGGCGCCAGGAACTATGGTGGAGAGGTGGACATTTGGGGCATCGGGTGATTTGCTTTTCATTCATATAACATCTTAGATCTCGAAGTTGAACATCATGCTATACCAGCTGTGTTTTCGGAGAGATGTTCCATCGGCGACCTATCCTCCCTGGGAATTCTGATATCGACCAACTGGACAGAATCTGGGCACTGTGTGGGACGCCGAACCAGCATACGTGGCCAAATTATGACCAGTTGCCTGGGTGCGATGGTATGAAGAGGTTCACGACGGCTATTTCGAGAAAGATCAAGCAGACTTATGAGAGGTCAGTCTTGTTCGACAGTTTCTGTCTGTGAACTGAGGACTGACGATTCTACAACACCCAGCATTGGACCTGAAACTGTAGACCTACTCGACCAATTACTCATATGTAACCCTCAAAAACGAATCACAGCCTCGCAAGCATTAGAGCACGATTACTTCTGGACTGATCCATTGCCCGCAGATCCCAAAACGTATGAATACAATTCAAATTTTCTTTTTTTTCCAGTGATCTGAACGATTCGAACAGTCTCCCTTCATACGAAGCTTCACACGAGTTAGACAGGCGTAGTCACCGACAGCAAGAGCCCCCGCACGGTCCACCTGGGCCTCACGCTCAAGCCCCACCCTTCAACAATCCCAACATGCCATTCGATCGTCGTAATCGACCACCTCCCAATCCCAATAGACCTCATGGACAGTATCATAATAATCGTAATCAATACCAACCCCAACCTCACGGGCCACCACTACATTTCTCTAATGGTCCTGGTCCCGGAAATACGGCTATGCCGCCGTCAGGTTCCTTGCATGGAAACAAGAACTTCCCTCCTCCCCCTCCTCCATCATCTAATCATGGCCTTCCACCTGTCCCCGGTGGAATGCATCCAAACGGTTATAGACCTGGTCAGCCATATCGTGACAATCGTAGACGTGATCCTCCCAGATTTCATGACAATTCTCTGCCGATTGCTGATAGCCTCCCGCCACGTCCACCCGTTCCTCTAGGAACATCGGCCGACAGAGGTGACAGAGGTAGCAGAGGCGGGGCTGGTTATGGTAACGGACGAGGACCAAGTTCTTCGTCTGGAAATGACTCCTTGAATTATGGATAAAGTACTAATCTGTCGTCGATCATCTTTCTATGAGCAGAACCAGCATATTCTTCCACGGAACGGATACTTTCAGGCATGAACATGATAACATAAACATATACATGTAACATTTCTTGTATCTCTAATGGCATGTTGTTGTATGGATCGTACGAGATCGTACGTTGGACGACGACGACAATGATTGAGTCAATTTGACAACAATCTGGACCTATAGTATCTGGTGGCCGTGTCGTCATAGGGGCTCCTTGCTCCAGAAGCCCCGCAGCTAAATTCCGCAGTCTCAAACCAGTGCCAGCTGCCTATATAAACCCCGATAATCAAACACGCCCCCTTTCAAAAGTTCTATCACTCACGAAAATAGCAAACGCTCAGACTATTTTTTTCGCATCGTTTTATCTACCCACAACACACAACACCTATCTATCATCATGCATCATCATAACGGAGATGGTCCAGGTGGATTTGGAGGACCCGGAGGACCTGGAGGACCTGGCGATCGCGGGTTCGGTGGACACCACCATCATCACGGTGGTCCTGGCGGCTTTGGGGGCGGCTTTGGGGGTCCAGGTGGATTTCCAGGTGGTCCGAACGGTGGACCTCCAGGGGGAGGAGGATTTTTTGGCAACCAACACCATGGACACGGAGGACAAGGGTTTGGAGGTGGACCGGGAGGCCCAGGGGGACCTGGAGGATTTGGAGGACCTGGAGGATACGGGCCTCCTCATCACTCTCAACATCACTCGCTATTAGGCAAGCTCGCACAAAAGCTTGAAGGTGGGCGGCGTCATCATCACCACCACAATGCGTTTAGCCTTATCCCGCATGTTCCTCATCTTCTAGGACATCATTCACATCACCAGGCTCCTTTTGGAGGCCCGGGTCAGTATCGTGACATCGGTTTCAACCAAGGTCCTCCCCAACAGGGCATGCCTCCGCAGTTTGGCGGAGGCGGTGGATTTATGGTGCAGGGTCCACCTCCGGGGCCTGGTGGACCTGGTGGACCAGGTGGGCCAGGTGGGCCAGGAGGGCCAGGACAGGATGGTCCTCGTTGGTAATTGCTGATCCAAAACTACCTATAACCTTTGGCTTGGATACACGATTGACAAATCTATCATCGATGGACAAAGATACACGGTCTGTTTGTATCGTATGTGAATTAGTCGGTAAGTTTGTAGCTGCCAGTATGTAGTCGTAAATAGTCTTCAGTAGAAAGTATATATATCAGAACTCTTTATCATAGGGGTTAAAAATCAGATCTAAATGGTTATCGACCACTCGGCCCGAACGTAGATCCTCTTATCACGTTTGGAAAGAAAGACGTGCAGCACTTGAATTCTGGACATTCACACTCACAGTAAATTCGTCTGCCTTGAACAATGTCAGAACAGAAGAAGGAAATCATCGTACTTGGTGCTGGTATGTTACATCAGGACATACTCAGGATTCTCTCGAGTCTCACAGTTACCTAAATCCCCAATCCGAACTCTCCTCGTAGGTGTAATCGGCCTAACAACTGCTATCAAGATTCAAGAAGCAAAGGGCTTTGAGTATAATGTAACAATCATAGCAGAGACGTTCCCCACAGATCCAAGAACGATCAAGTACACGAGCTTCTGGGCTGTTAGCCTTTTCATTTTGGACTTGAGTAACCAATGCTGATTTGGAGGCACTTATCTCTAATAGGGAGCGCAATATGTCGCTACTCGTACCGAGGACCTGAACTTACGAAGGATGGAGCGAGAGACCTTTGATGTAGTATGGGCGATGTCGGAGCCGGGGAGTGGTGTCGCAGAAGGGTGCTTATTGAGATGTACGGATTACGCTTACCTTCCTGCTGAGGAACAGTATGCGGATGGAAAGGATTACCCTACTGCATTTATGCCTGATGTGAGCATTCCCAATCCAGATTCCAATCAGGTTATAACAGAACTTCGCACCCTTCCGCAGTTTCGTCAACTCCCGTCCAACGAGCTCGTTCCCGGTTCCGTCCAGGGCTTTGCTTGTACCGCTATAACATTTGACATCCCTCGCTATCTTCCATACTTATTGGGGCGTTTCACCTCCGGGGGAGGATCTATAGTTCGCGGTACTGTTGGACATATACAACAAGTCCTTGAGGGTGGAGCTAGCATCTTCGCGAGCCGTAAGTCAACTTACTGTTCCAATTTGTTTCTCGCATCGATCATTGAGCTCATCATTTCTTTCAGCACATTCGTCCAGAAAGCCTACACCGCCCGATGCAGTCATTCTGTGTGTCGGCCTCGGAGCCAGAACTCTTGGAGGAATCGAAGATCAGGACGTTGTTCCGATACGGGGACAGACAGTTTTGTTGAGGGCACCTTGGGTGAATGTTATGCCTACTCTAAGAGACTTAAAGGATGGAGCCAATCCGCCGTATGTCATTCCTCGGAAGGGGGGAGATGTAAGTGGGCTTCTAACCTGGTTGTGTGAGTTCTCACCGGCTCTGTGTTCTCGAATTCTAGGTCATCGTCGGAGGGACTTTTCATTTCAATGATTGGTTAGTTTGGTGTTTGTATATACCATGTGGCTCACAACGATCCTGTTTCTTCCAAAACATAGGTATCCCATCCCTCGACCAGAAATCACAGAACGTATTCTGGCTAGAGGGCTTAAGCTTTGTCCAGATCTTGCTCCTCCGGAAATCCGTGCGGAACGTGAACCTACCGTAGACGATTTGCGTCCGTTGATAAAGGATGTAGGTGTGGGTTTCAGGCCTTACCGACATGGAGGAGTCAGAGTCGGCGTAGAATGGATGGATTCCTCGCCATTGAAGGATAGAGTGAAGAAGGTTCCGGTGGTGTTTAATTATGGGTTAGTGCATCCTCAATAACCTCTCATTTGACTGTGAGCCTCATCTTGTACGCAGACATGGCGGGAATGGGTATCAAGCTTCATGGGGCTCTGCTCAGATTGCTCTCGAGTACTTGGAAGGTGCATTGACGGATCCGAAGTAACTGTGGTCGGTATTTTCGGAAATAGATAAAGTTATCGTGTAGATCTTAGCGTGTACGTTGGTCCTCTTGGAAAATACTTATGGTGTGTGTAGAAACATTCATAGTTCCTTGCGATGGTTATGAGGGAAACCAACTTTGCCATGAATCGTGAAAGCCGAGATCAAGCCGCCCGCGGAGAATCAAAATATTGCCACGCCACTCCGATCCGAAAGCGGCATGTCATCTCTCTCTCAATGATACCAGCTGGAGCCTCACTCATCGCTTACCTAGTAACATCCTCAGCCATCCTGCTATCTTACTTTCTCCTCTTCCCCAAAGTTTACCACTATCAAACCACACCAGCCTATCTCCAGCCTGCCCTGACAGTCCTTGTACTCTGTCATTCGCTGTACATCCTCTATGAGCTCTTCCTTGATCCACCGACAAACCTTTTCACTGCCTTGGATGTGCCACTGTCTTATCCTACGGACGCTATACGCAGCTTACTGCTGATGCTTTCGGACGATCCTGCCAGCGGTCTTCCGAGTGGGATTGAAAGAGTCTTGACGAGATTAGAGTCTGCAACAATGAGATTGCTCTATGTCAGGTACGTTATGCTTGGATTTCAAAGACTAGGCAGCATCTCTGAGATGATGAACACTTACAGATTCGGACACGATGCAATCGCTTCCTGCGAATATTGCACTGCTTGGGATGACTTCTCGCTGTATGTTCTTCCCGATGCACTTTGGGAGTATATACGTGAAACCATAATCATCGGTGTCTTGACACTCAAAGGAACGCGTCATATGCAGCATCGATCTTTGAGCTTAGGCGCACTGGTGGCTGCGGCGATGTTTGAAGCGTACGTCACGCTGACAGCTAAAATCAACATCCCGAACGAGTTTGAGGACCCAAATAATGCGTGGCGAATGATAGAAAGGCTTTACGGTGGTTATGGTGTAGTCATGGTATGAAATTTGTTCTTTGATTCGAAAGGGATTGACTGAGTTCGATTAAAGTGGCACGACGCCCTATTACTCGCCCGTCGATGTTTTTCCTCGTTCTCCCAATTGTGGTACATTTCATACTCCAACCATCTCCTATACCTCTTTCCGCAATTGCCTTGTCGCAATCATTACCACAAGGAGACTCGACCCAGATCCCTCCAGAAGCATTGGCCCTACACACTCTCCAGTCTTTGACCACGAAACTACAACTACTTCGGCTAGCCCGAGGCGCCATTACACGCAATCCAGCTTTACGTGCCGTCTCCGAACGTTATTGGACATCCGAACTGCGAGAGGGCCAGTGGTTACGGGACGATAAGAACGTACAGGATATGGCACGAAGGCTGGGATCTGGATTTGACGAAGCGACGAAAGAAGAAGCTCCGAACGAGGCTGTGGATAGCGTGTCGGACGGACCCTTGTTGAAGCAAGCAAAAGCAGCAGTGCAGAACCTGATCAGTAGAGGTTACGTTCCTAGTACGTTCTGGAGACCTCCTTCGACTCCTTCGCCTCAAGCTGCGTCAACCACTGGCGCTTCATAACGATTGACTGTATAATATGACCTGTGACTGTGTAATGCTATTGGTGCAGGTTCTCGAGCTTGACGGAATGATACGGTAGACGCCGAGAGTCATGGGCAACATGCTGATTTCGAGTATTCGAACAGGATCGACACTGACGCAGGCCGATGCGAGCAAGTGGTGGTTGCAAGGGTGAAGTTTGGGCCAGTGGAAGAACCAGAATCCGACAGGGACTCGAGTTGAAGAACGGAGTTGCCATATCCTAGTCTTATCTACTTGTTTCTCGGAGGAAGAAGGACTCACCTATCACTGTGATTTGCGACTATGCCAGTTTACATGTTCCTACATACATAACAGGAAATCTGCCAACACCGTGCTCGAGACTCGAGTACGCTCATCCCCAACCGGCTTCTCGGCTTGTTATCGGCTGTGACAAAGAAAATTCACACGCGTTCGGAAGCGACAAAGTTAGAAAAGGCGTTGGAGTTTGTCTACCATCTTCAAATTCGAGATGCAGACTATACCTGGTTTAGAGAGGGACCAAGAACAGTTGCGCGAAGTTGCAGCAGGGGGCACCTCACTTGAATGGATGGAGATGAAAAAAATCAAGTACTATACCAACGCATTCATCTTCCACGAAAAAAAGGTAGCTTCAACCAAACCTCAACGCTGATTTGCATATCATCTTCCTGGATGTAATGGTTCGTTTTGCTGACGATTCGGTAGATTCTCTTAGGTTTCAAAAAACGTGGAGTCGGTCTACACAAGTCAGTTGGTTTCTTTACTCGTTCTCAATGAGCTAAACGACTGACTCTTATCGGGTTTCAACGTTCAACTACTACAGATATAACGGCTTTGGTTCGTTCCATGAATAGTCACTTCTTGCGTATTGAAATGACTCACGGACATTTTCTACTACAGGGGGTAAGATCGAGCCAGGAGAGACGGCCCTTCAGGCAGCTGGTCGTGAACTAGAGGTGATTTCATGAAATGTTATTGGATTTGAAGTCCTGTTTTTTTGAGAACGTCGAATTCCTTCAGGAAGAAGCAGGTATCAAATCCTCTCTGAAACATATTGGTGTCCTGCTCCTGTTCAATGAAGTCGAGGAGACCGCTGCTCACATTGACGTATATCGCGGAGATGGGTTTGAAGGCACTGTGACCGAGTGAGCTTGTATCTGGACGAATGCTCAAGGATATCTGGGCGCCCATTAACTCACATGCTCGTTTCTTGTTTATCAGATCCGACGAAATGCGCCCAAAATGGTTCTCCCTTGAGTCCGAGTCTAGAGACACAGATACGGCACCTCCGATACCCTTTGATCAGCAATGGGAGACAGATCTCCATTGGTTTCCGCTCCTTCTTGCGAACAAACCGTTTCGAGGGAGAGCTGATTATCGACCAGTGGACGGGGGGAAATTGCTCCCGAGTAAATGGTGGTTTGGTGCGTTGGAAGGGACAGAAAGTACTCTCTGAACAAGCAGCATTGGTACGGTTGAAGTCCTAGTCTTACACACTCGACGACTGACACGCCCTTCGTTCTCTGTGCAGACCCTAGAATTCTTAACGTGTAGAATGCTTGGTGAAACATACAGTGCTCCCTCGACGAAGATGCTGGCTGTTCCGACTTAATTCAAAAGGGGCCAGGGATGTTGTGGATCTCAAGAGTGATCTTGCATGTCGTAGATGGGCCGCGATTCTGAACTCTGACAAGTATTCAAAAGATAGATACATATTACTACATGATTTTGTTAAATGTCCAGTATATGATATTTTGGCCATCTTGTGGCATAGTCACTAAAAGATACTGTACAGTGTACACTGACTCCTTGTTTTGAACTTGTGGAAGTCCTCACCCGATGCACCATGCCGCCAGCGGCCAACATGCGTTTTTGATCGTTTCGCGTATTTTCGGCGCTTAAATTTCTAACGCCCATATTTTGACCCGCGATTGAGCTTGAGCTTACGTCTCAATATTCAACTCCTTCGCGGCTTCATTGCCACTCTCTATGATTCCTGGATCAACGTTCTTGTCTACAAATAGAAATTATACATGGACACTATCACTCCTGCTGGCTGGTCGTCGATTCGACCATGGATCCCACCACTCTCGCTTTCAGTCCGCGAGATAACTTCAGTCTCTGTCACCTTCATTTTGTCTGCAACCAGTTCAGATCCGGGCTCAGAAACCGACCTCTCACTTGCCGGACTTGGTCTTTCGAGCGAGGATCTTCATGAAGACGAGGATGGTCCTGATGATGAAGACACGAGTGCCTCAGAGTCGGAAGTTAAAAAGGCTTTGTCTGTGGTCAACAGCGCTCTGAATGGTGGTTTATCTGTGGAGGTAGATAGAAGCTCGTGGAGGAGAGTGTACATACGAATAGACGAAAAAGCGGATGAGGCGGTTATCATAGTTTACGGGCTGCTACCAGGGCGCCAATACGAAATCGTACTTGAGCTTGTCCAAGCTGGACAAATGAACAGCATACGACAACAAGTCACCACGGAAGGTGTGTCTTTTTGCTGTGGTACTGCTCTCTGTTTACGTTGTTCTTACGAGGTTCATCAGAGCACGATGGCAAAGACCTCCCTCATGCTCCAGACGATCCTGCAGCCCGATCCACAGCAACCCTCGCATCCGTTGATAGCAATGGTGTCAATATCTCTTCTCAACCCAGTACTCCTCCAGATAGCGCAAACAGCACTCTATCTAGCTCGTCTTCCGGATACGGTTTTGCCCCTCTTACACTCGAAGATCGAGTAAACCAGCTTCAGCACATACTCTCCGATCTGAATACAGAGCAAGCGACTCTCACTGCGACAATGAAGGCCTCACGTCGGGACGCTCAGAAGGCTGATGCCAACTTACGTTCAGAAATCGACGTGCTGAAGCGCGCATCGGAGCGTTATGTGTCTCTAGAGCAGCGGTCCAAGCAGAAACTGCTTGCCTTGCAGGAGGCAGTCAAACGTGCGCAGGTCACTTCGAAGGAGATGGAGGCCAAGATGGCGGAGGTCAACGGCGAAATACCAGGATTGGAGAAAGAGAAACGGAAGAGGGAAGCGGAGCACAAGAAGGTGAAAGAGGCGGCCAACAAAGTGCGTAAAGCGAAGGAAGAGCAGGAAGAGCAGGAGCGAAAACGAGTTGAGATTATGAAGACTGAACTGGGTACGTTGACGAAACAGTTGGAAAAATTGGATATGAAGAAGGACAAGCTCGAGAACGGTACCGTCAAGGAATTAGAGGAGGAGCTGGAGAATATCGAGAGGGAAATGGAAAGGCTGCAGAGAGAAGAACAGGCAGAGCTTTCTAATGAGCCTGCCACCCAACCGTCGAATCCACCATTCGTTGGAAATAATTGGGCACCTCCAGGTCTTGCTCCCCGGAATCACATCCAAGACGAGGCTCCCATGAGCTACGATCCAGGCACGATTGGCAGGCCTTCGCCAAACATGTCGATGTTGTCCAACCCTTCAGCCTTACAACAACGCCCTCACGGTATCGGGCATACCCCCAATTCCCTTTCAATGTCGAACGCCCATTGGACCCCGATATCAACTCGACAACCTCAACACAATCAGCAGCAGCAGCTCCCTAGCCACATCAATCAACGATCTTCCTCTCTTCCCCAGCCTAACCTACAGGGGAACATCCCATATCCTCACCATGCTCCTCACCACTCTCAGCAATCTCAGCATCATCATTCGCACTCGCATTCTCACTCTCACTCCCATCAACATCCGAATACGCACCATACGCTTCCTCCTCGACCGCACCCTCCGAACCCGACGACGATTCTGATGAACCCGAATCGGCAGAGTCTGAAGAATAACCTCGGAGGCTCAGGTGGAGGATCTAGTTCTTCCACTCTTGATTCTTTGGAGCACCTTTCGAGCAATTCATCGCCCCCTCCTGGCTTGGGTTACACGTCTTCTTCCGGGGTATCTACGCCTAGTACGACCGGTTCCACGTTGTCCAGTCGGGCACCGCCTTTCGAGCCTGGTCGTGGTATTGTCAGGCACTCGCGCTCACGGTCGCGTGTCGGGGTGTGATGATGGATGGTGATGCCTGAAATCTGGTTTACCTCTCAGGTAGGAAGAGTTTAACAAATGATTTTCGATATTATCCGTATGCTGCCATATTTCTTAGCACACGTTTTCAGTTCATGAATCTATTTTATCATTATTCACTCCTGCTGGGATGAGCTTTCGATATCTAATTAACGCAAGCTTGTCTTGCGAGTGTCCGCCTATAGGGGAGACTAGCCACTACTAGCCATCGGGCGAAGTGCCAGATAAATATCAAAAATGCAGTGCTCGGACTCTAGAGGCAATTTTGAATTTATCAACTGCACCTGAGTGTCCAATACCTGCCTCACTGCTGTACAAATCTGCCCAAGGATGACTTGAGCTCAGGCTGGTATGAGGCTACCTATCGCTTCTTGCTCAAAATTTCCTGCCTGCAAGAGCAGATGGGAATGCGTCTGCGCAGGCATCGAGCTTTGGATATAGGAACAACCATCGGGTGAAGTGGATAAATGTTTATGCTCATGCAGTGCTCCGTTCCTGAAAAAGGCTGAAAAAGGACTATGAAACGATTTGGAAACGATTCACTTATGTATAAAGCCCTCGGTTCAAACGCTGGCCCCCCACTCAACTTCTTTCCCCAACCCAAGATTCGCTGGTCGAATTCGAAAACCTTTCGGTGAGGCCTTTTGTTCTTAGTATGAGATTTCTTCAACTCACGCTATACTGTTCAAAGTGGTGTTTCCTTTGTTTTCACCTGACCCAAAATTTGCTGGTCAAATTCAAGAGTCAATTGGTAAGATCGCTGTTTTGGAAGTAAATCTCTTACTCACTTCAACTCATTCTTGAAGTTTGCTTCGCTCATGCATCTATTCCAAGTCTCTACATCATCATGGCTTGTTGCCAATGTGCTTTTCCTTTCGATGATGATCGCTTCGATTGCGTCACCCGTGCCGCCGGCACCAGACAGTGCTTCAGCTTCCGAGCAAGTGACAGTAGTAAACGGTGAGGAAGGAAGGATTCCAGTTAAAACCTGCAACATACACTAACTGCCATGATGGACCTTGACAGGCGAGACGCACTACCTGAAGTTCTTGCGTAAGAGGACGGTAGATATCCAAAAAGGAAAGGGTCCTAGCATCAGCAAGAATGGCCCCATCGAGGTCACTGAGATCTGGACATGGGCTTTATGCGCAGCGGCCAGACCTGAAGCAACGGTTACGGGATATCGAACTCGACTTTCTCCTGGAACACAACAATGGGAGGTCGCGACCCGAAGCGATCGAGCACATCGTGATTTCAATGGATGGACGATCTACCAAAAAACCTATCCCAACAGCTTTGTTGTCGGAACTGTGACAGTGACGGAACCACATGCGATGACCACGTACATAGCCCGGGTGAAGGCAAGAATCTCCTCCAACAAATACTCCGAATTGCCCAATGCCCTCTTCCAATTCCGCAGCCTAATGATAGCAGAGGAAGTCGCGGACGAACTCTCACGAGAGGATCCGCAGAGTTTCACAAAAGGCTCCTTCCACGTCGAGGAATGGAAGAACACTTATTTCGATCCGATGCTTGATAAACGGGGCTCCGCGGCGGGTTTCACCGTCAAGAGTGAGTCGGATTTGAAGTTGTACAGCGAGTACGAGCAGATCAGGAAAGCAGAGAAGCCCGGGGGCGGTCAGAGCAACCCGAAGATGTCTAATGTCTGGTTGTAATTCCATAGATGTGCCATCGCTTCACGCTGAATACGATATACGTCTGCTCGAGACCCAGAGAAACATGCTGCGATGATGTTCATGATCTTCACCAGGTCATTAAAGGTAGATTCACCTTCAATAGGTAAGCATGACGTTCACATGCAAAGGCTTGCAAAGGGAACTTGAATCTGGCGAATTTGAGGGGCGCGGACCCGCGCGGTGCGGATAGAGACTTACTCAAAGAAAGAAGTATGAAGGCCAAAACTCGAGGGGTCAATATGAAGTGTTCAAACTTCATACCTCGAGAGTACTTATATTAATACAGGGCCAAGAATCGTGTAATGAAGAGGAAGAGGAAGAGGAAGAAGAGATTTGTTGAAATTGAACGTCCTTGGTCGAACCTGTAATAGACGCTCAATTGACGCCGGTGCTCTTACGCCGAATCGCCGACATTTTCCGGTCAAAACTTTCTTCAATGAACTTTGCCAGGCAGCGCCTCGTATGTTGCTCTCGTCCTCTCGAAAGTCGCTCTGTCTTACTCACAAGTCAACACATAGCTCAAAAGCGCAGGTTTGGGTTCTCTATCTCTTGGTGCCACCAGTGTGCTACTCTCATCACCCGGTGGTCCATCAAAAGAGAAGGTCGTGCTGTTGCAACAACCATCAGTATCTGCGCTCATGTTTGTGCTAGTAGCTCCCAATATATCCCTACCAGGACCAAGAGATCGTTCTCCAAGAAGTCCCTTCAGAGCTCGAAAAACAAATCGGTGTCGTGCGCAAACAGGTGACTGCGACGTACAGAGATGGGTACAAGAAAGTTCAAGGGTTGGTGGATAGGTGGATAGGAATTGAGATGGCGGTCGAGAGTATGTCTTCTCTTAGTCTTTCAATTTCATCTGACACTCGCTGATTTCACGTCTATGTATTCTCCTCAGATCGTGTAAAGTCACTCATGTCTTCAGAGGAATCTCTTACACCCTCTGTGCTATACATCGGTGTTGCAACTCTCACTGGCTCTATCCTTACTCGCTCTCGCTCGCTTCCTCTTCGCTTGACTTTCCCTCCCCTCCTCTTCGCTGTCTCCTCATACCACTTCCTACCAAAAACTACGACCAACGTCACCTCGTATTTTGGCTCATTAGAAGATAGGTATCTACCTAGTCTCGCAGAGAAGCACGACATAGCGAAGGCGCATAGTGAGATGACATGGGAGAGGACGAAGGAAATGATTCAACGTGCGAGGAATAACTTTGAAGGTGGAGTCGTAGGAGGCGTAGGCAAAGTCGAGGAGGTTACTGGGTTGAAGATTGGAGAGGTATGGAGGTTAGGCGCAAAGGAGAAGGAATCATCTGTCAAGGGTGTACAGGAGAAAGTCATCGAAGCTTTGAAGGATGAAGATGGAAAGGTTGTAGAGATATCGAAAGCGGTAGAGGAAAAGATAGAGGCACAGGTCCTGCAAGCTGCGAAAGCTATAGAGCAGAAGCTCGAAGAGACTGGGCCGGATATGGAGACAAATGCTACAAAGAAGGAGGAGGTTAAGAAACTCGTTTAGTTGCTCTACGATGTGACTTTCGTACTGAATCCAGCTTGTGTTCTTACCTTTACTAAACGCCCAGTGTCATTCTGGATTCCGATCAAGAGCGCAGGCTTCTCTAGGCTACTTCAAGAGCACACATGATACAACGAGCATCAATCAATCGTATTTGTTCGATTCGTGAACACGATCTGTGGGAGTGCGGGTTATGTATGAGCCTTCTTCCTTACCATGTCTTTCTCTGGCCAGGTTCAGTTGAGCTCTACATCCAACGTCGTCCTTTCATACTTGGATAGTGGTCCGCCAGCATCAGAATCTCCATACGAGACTATCATATTGGTCCATGGTAATTCGTTCAGCAACAGTACGAGTTCCACTGCCTTGAATCTCTGCCCTGCTTGCTGACACACCCTTCTCCTTCGCCCAGGTATATTCAAACGACTCCTACCTCTCAGTACTCAGTACAACATAAGAGTCATAGCGCCAAGCAGACGAGGATTTCCCGGGTCAACGCCGTTCACTGAGGAAGAACGAACGTTCTTCGCCAAAGACGAGGGTAGCGATGATCCTGCCGTAAATGCTCGCAAGGAGGCGATTCTGGAGCTCCGAGGCGTGGAAATACTACAGTTCGTCGATGGGATTATCCAACAGCTGGGGCTTCATCCGGTACAAGATGAGAATGGTGGTGATGGAAAGCGTAAGGGGGGCATAGCTCTCATCGGTTGGTCCTTGGGAACTACCTTCACAACAGCGGCGATGGCGAATGTTGATTCTCCCCTTGTTTCTGAGGAAATGCGAGATAGGTTGGGGAAGTACCTGAGGACTCATGTGATGTTAGGTGAGTTGATCGTAGGAGAAGAGCCTCTTTAGTATGATTCTCGTTTTCATTGATTCCATCTTCAATTGCAGAACCTTCTCTGACAAGCATCGGTCTACCTGTTCCTCCTGGCCTATGGTCCCCCCTCTTTGATCCTACCATACCTCTTGTTTCTCGCGGACCGCTTTTCACTCACCTCATCACTGGATACTTCTCATATCCCAAAGACGCTTTTGCTCACCGCGACTCGGACGCTATCCAGACCGTTATCGCTCCAGACATTTCCCCAATGCCCACGATATACACGTTCACCAAGGCTGAGTATGATGAGATCGTCATCGTGACACCGGAGTCTAGTGTCGATATAACGTACTCTAGGGTGCTTCAGAGGCAGTTGAGGAAAGCGTATCTCAAGGCGTGCTTTGATGAACAACTTAGGACAACTCCTGCTTTACGCAATATGAAAAATCACGGCGCGGTATGGGAGGTTGTTGGAGACAAGACTTCTTCGCTCATCTTGCCGACGTTTTGGGAGATGGAAGATGATGATGAGAAGTATGGGAAGGGAGAGAAGGGGAAGTTCTTTAGGTTTGTTGTCGTTGACGGCGCGAATCATTTTGTGAGTGACTCTTTCGTTCTGCAAGTGGCATACTCGATCTTATCGTCTATTAGATGCATTGGGATGAGCCTGAAAAGACTATGAAGGTTTTCAGGGATATTTTGGATGCTAGCTGAGATGATTGTCTCCGACCGGCGACCGATAGCGAGTACTTAGTACTTACATAGTAGAAACTTACATAAGTTACTTAACAACTTCCCGCTCTGTTCCCGATCTTTTCTTTTCTTACTTCCATCCACCCGTGTTATCCTGCAGTTGCTGGCTGGCATGAGCTGGTCTCTCTGCGCACTCCTTGTCACCCTTATTGCTGGCTTGTATACATATGTCCGAATCAATGACAGAAAACTCTGGAGTATACCCGAGAGAGCGTTGAAGGTGTCCCCGAGAAGGGTTACAGAGGAAGATGTGGCGGAACTCAAGGAACGGATGAGTGAGAGAAACGAGGAGGACAAAGGTGAAACGGAAAAGACGGGTAGGAGATATATTGTTGTCGGAGGAGTGAGCAAACTTTAGATCGAAACCATTTACAACTTTTGAAGTTCATCCCGATCACCTCCCAGGCTGGATTCCTCGGAGGCTGGATAGTCGTTCAACTTCTACAGCGTGGAGAAAACCCCAAGAACATCCGTGTTATCGATATCCGCTTACCAGCCAGACACGATCTGAAGTACGGAATAGGCAAAGATGTTCAGTATATGGTGGTGGATATCAGCGATAGAGAAGCTGTCATGAAGGCGTTCAAGGCTGAATGGCCAGGAAGCTCAACTTCATCGGAGCATATACCCACGACTGTCTTTCATACTGCAGCCAACATCCGTTTCTACGAACGCTCGTCTGGGCTTCTTCCGAATTCTACCAGAGTCAACGTGGACGGCACACAGAATGTTATCGATGCTGCGCTCGAAATAGACGCGTCCGCTACTCGTTCGGATTCTAATCATTCAGATTCGACTATTCTGATATACACCTCCTCCGGCTCTGTGGGTGTCCGTGCATCGAGGTTCTTACTCTGGCCTTGGGAGGCAGAGCCGGAGAATTTCGTACAATGTCTAAACGACGACGACGATAGCCCGTCAATGCCAACGAAACATTCCCAGTTTTTCTCAAATTACGCGTACTCCAAATTTTTGGCGGAGAAGCGCGTTCGGGAGGCAGATAAAGCCCAGTCTCTTCCGAAGTCAAACGCCACTGTACAGACAGAAACCACATCTCTCCGTCGTCGTCTCCGTACGGGCTGTATCCGACCTGGTAACGGTGTCTTTGGTCCAGGCGGAGACATGCTATGCGGGGCCTATCTTGTACGCAAGACAAACCCGACGTGGATATCGAATATTGTCTCCCACTTCGTTTATGTAGAGAATTGCGCGAACGCGCATTTGTGCTACGAGAAGAGGCTGATTGAAGTGGAGGAACAAGAACGAAACCGGAGTGATTCTTCACTAGCTCGTCTCCCAGATATCGGGGGCCAAGCATTCACAATCGCTGATCCTGGTCCCCCTCCTACCTACGGAGACGTCTATGTCACACTCGAAACTCTCACCAATGGCCAGACGTTCTTCCCAGAAATATCCCCCACGCTTATGCTCATCTTGGCATACATCATCGAGGTGTATTATCTTCTCCGCCATCAACTGAAACTCTCGTTTCTACCATCCGTGAACAAGGATCTAGTGAACCTCCAACCGTCTTTGTTCAATCTTACCATGGTACATCTTATATTCGATGATTCAAGAGCGAGGCTAGACCCTTATCTGGGTGGTTTGGGGTATAAGCCGAAATACACGACGCTAGAAGGTCTATGGAAGACGTGGGATGCACACGAGAAGGAGACTGAGAGATGGGAACAAGGAGCATTCAATCGTTCGGATAATCATATCAGATCTGACGGTGCCGGGGTCAGTTTCGGGTTCAGTTGGGGCTTTGGGATGGTCAGGGCTCAGAGAGGAGTTGGGAAGGTAGTGGAGAAGGTGCAGAAAGTCGAAGAAAAGGTACAGGAGATAGAGGAGAAGATTGAAGATACCGCAAAAGGTGCTTTGAATTAGTGTATGGTGTGAATTACTGTCTTCGTACCAAAGAGTCTTGGGCCTGTCGACTGAGCGATTACCTTGCTTGTCAAGGTCCTTCCAGGTATGAAATTATTTTTTTCCCACACTCTTTTCGCAAATAGTACCAAACACCGGATCCGGCAGTATCCTGTGGCCGATGCCCTATCTCCCCCGGCGTCCTCTCCTCAACCTTCCTGTAGCCTGGCTAGCCGTCTTGATGTTCACAAAAAAAAGAGTAAACTCGTTTGTGAAATAAGCCTGGTGGCTAGGGCTCGAAGGACCCTCATGGGTCAAAGATTTGAAAGTCCACCTTGAAGCCGTTGCATTGCCGCTCATGTAATATCGATGACATAATACCGATCCCTATGAGTTCTATGCTTTTGCACGAAAAAATTGCAGTATTTTGTGCGTTTCATTTATGAGCACCAGAAGTTCAATGTCAGACAACGAAGACACCGAAGACACCGAAGAAAATACTCTTCCAATACATTCCTGTACACCTGGAAGTGTATCAACACCAGTAACACCTTACATGCCGCATTACCCTATCCCCCCTCCATTGATGCAACCTATCCTGATGTATACGCTCAATCCTCTGGGTCCATACCCTCACCAGTCTCAGCCATCTCATACTCCATCCACTCCGAGTCCAATGTCAATCAACTATCCTTCTTCACGGAAACCATCTTCGCGCACTGGATTTGGCAAAGGGTCAACTATTACCGATCCTGTTGCTATCAAGCTGGAGAATATCCTTCGTGTGATAAGTGAGGAGTCGTGGACAGTGGGAGAGTTTCTTTACTATTTCTCTCGGGTCAGAGATCAAGATGGATCTGAAATCCAAGGACGCTCTCGCAAACATGCCCATGAACTCTCCCTCTTCATGGGAAGGGGCAAGGATCCCAAATATCCACTGGCGCGCATCCTGAAAGAGTGGGTCATTCATCCCATGGGACTTCCTCGGTCAAACAGATGTGGTTCAGGAAATGAAGAGCTAGAGACAGATGGTCTTGAACCAGGCCAGACTGAAGTAGATGAGCGAGATTTGATGTTTTCTGTCACCACTCCTTTTGAAAGGATTCGGCATGCACGTCCTGCTCTCACGTCTTTCGCTGCACAGCTTGTGGCAGAGCACCTATTGGAAAAGTTCAATGAGCTGTCGTCGCCTGAAGGTGGTCTACATACTTCAAAATCTGATGTGCCGGAATCTTCATCCAACGAGCAAACATTTGGTGCAGAGACATTTCATACTGCACAAAATCTGCTCCGTGTTGGACATCCCTTACTGTGGCACTATTGCGTAATGTTGGCAACTCCTCAGAGTCGAAACCGAGTCAGTCGCGCGAAGGATGCACCTGCTGGTACGCGCGCCATATCAAGAAATTATCGCCCACCTGAAACTGTGAGTCGATTGTCCCCAGTGCAAACATGTTCCAAGAAACTTGATCTTTGTGTATTAGGTTGCTACATATGCTATATCATCTCTGTTATTCTCGAAGAATCGGAATGCGAACCTCTTACCTGCAGAGAAAGGTCTGCTTCTATTTGCCTGTGGTGCCAACCGTTACTTGTTCGATCACGAATCACGTATTGGTGCATTGACAAATTACACAACAGTACTTGACGCACTTGATCGATATGCCAAAGCTGACCATCAAGCAATACTGAAGATCGCTCGTAGCACAGACGAGTCTGGTGTACTCAGATTCGACAATATGCAAAAGCAAGTCCACGCGCGATTTGAACGGATTGGACGCGAAGCGCGCATGATGATTGGGTGTGCTGGAACATACGTCAAGGCAGAGGGCAAGCTTGGTGATGCTCTCAGCCTTGAGAAAAAGCGTGAATGGTTGAAGAAGGACTTACGTTCAACATTGACCTTTCCGGCACTCTGGAAGCTAGTAGATCACCCCTTCCTGAACAACGCTCTTCCTTTGCTGTGGCTAGATATCCTATTCGATTACACAATGAACATCCCAAATGTTCAGGAATATTCAGCTTCCCTTCGGAAAACATATGAAGAGATCGGCACTAAATCAAAAGTCTCACCGCGAAAGAATCAGATATATCCATTAAAGTCAAACGGCTACAACGAAACAACAACATCGGAATTGCTGAAGGCATTGAAGGACTTCTTCGCACAACTCGGACAGTCACCCAATAACTTTGTCAAGCGCTTGATTCTGGCAGGCGGAGATGGGCTCAGTTACGAAAGGATGGTTCAACTGAAGAATTACCTTCAATTCCAAGAGAACGAGTTTGAACGCATGGAGTTGCTTGAACCCTTTCTCGAAGTTTGGCACACTGTCTGGACAAATCTCAGCCGGATATATGAGGCTCACTGGGTTGGACTTACTAGCGCTGATCCATCGACGCTCGGTTTTGGAGCCAACACCTTGAAACGCAAAGCACCAGGCAATGTCAGTAAAGTTGACTATTATCGATACATGGACTTGCTAGAAACACAAGTCGAAGCCCGTGTTTTGGATATCTGGAGGTTCGTTTGCTTTGTGTTCGAAATGTAAGCATCATTGACTTTGTGATAGAATGGAATTTGATGCAGACGATCTACTCGAGCATCTG
This sequence comes from Lentinula raphanica, assembly GCA_027919835.1. NCBI lineage: Eukaryota > Fungi > Basidiomycota > Agaricomycetes > Agaricales > Omphalotaceae > Lentinula > Lentinula raphanica. Next base: position 1,638,038 of record JANVFP010000002.1, on the reverse strand, counting down.
AAGATGCTCTCAGAAACCAGACAGTTCCCATCTTTCGATGACTTACATAAAGTTGCCGTGAGCCTTCACCACAGATTTGGGTCACCAAAAGCATTCACGAAGTTGATGAGGCATGGCACTGGTTATAAAGAAGGCAGTGAATGGAAGGTTCCAAGGACCGACAAAAGCTTGATCAACATAGGACTTCCCAGTGAGAGCAAAGGCAAAAAGAAGAAGACCAAAAAGGCAGACCAAGAATCAGAGAACGAGGTTTTTGTAGGGGACGAGACACTTGCCAGATCCACGCAGTTCATCTGTGATGGATTACTTTCACGACTCGCCACAGAAGGAATTCATCGAGGAGATGTCGGGTGTGTCTGGGAGTGTTTGAAGGTATGTTCATATCGAGATTGTATATGATCTATAACCTAATTGTGTGAGTTAGATGATGACATTCACTTTTGCTGGATCATCACATACGAAGTATACAGGGTATCTGCTCGAGATGATCTGTAACCTAGAGCTTGAATCAAGTCCCCAGCTCAGGGACTTCTTCTTTGAGAATTGGCTTATCAGTACAAACGGTCATTCTTTCGAAGCAGGAGATCTATTCCAGGAGCAGCTGCAAGAAGAACTGTATGAGCACGTCAACCACGATCAAGGCTTTGACAACTTTCACACTCGCGAGCGATTATCACCGAATGTCTATCGCTTCAGGCAGACAAAGAAGGTTCACCACGCTAGTTTGGGCCTTGCTAATCGAGCCGGGAATCATCTAGCGCCATCTCGGATAGCAGAGATTCGGAAACTGACAACGCGTTACCAACTGGAGGAGCTCCATCTTTTCCGGAAGGGGCGACAATACCGAGAGGCAGATCCGGATCGCACAGACGATCTTGGGCGCGGTATAGCTAGCCTTGCACAAGGCCGGTTACAGAAATGGATCCACGATACATGCTGGGTCAGAAATCTCAATGAGGCGACAGAGCACCTAGAAGATCAGAATATGTCACATACCGAAATCCATATCTTCGATGCTCCAGTGCAGGCGATGCTTAATAATGACCAGCTCAGGAAGGATGGTTTTGCCTTCGATCCGGATAGTGCAATCGAACAGGACTCAGATATCAACTTTGGTGAATCGGAGCAAGAAAACAAAGAGTAGATCGAGAAAGATTATATCACAATAGCATTAGGTATACGGGTATATGTTGAGTCTAACATTCTCCTTGATTTTGATAGTCTTGACCTTCAAAACGTTGGCATGCGAAAAAGTATAGAAAGTGAATAACATACTGGGAGCCTGTTCCCTTTGACACGTTTCGCGGGGCTTTTGGATGGGGCATTGGGGGGAAGGCTTCGTTTTCCAGGGCTTGACGTTGATACAACGTTTGTTGAGGCTTTTCTGGGTGCGCCCGGACTGTTCAAAATGAATTCATTTAAGTACAGCGAAGATTATGGTCAGAAAGTATAGAATACTGCGCACTTTTCTCTGAGCACAATCCGTGATTGTAGAGGCTGGGATACATCTGAGGCCTGTAATGATGAGAAGAATGTGTCGTATGATGCCGTTGGCACTAGCTGTGTGTTGTTTCGAGGATTTTCATTGACCGGGCTACAATATAGCAATATCAATTTGAGTTAGCAAGTGGAACGAGTAGGGACGTACATCTCATCGGGATCCAATCCAATATTCATTCGGCGAAACTTCTTCCATAGTGTCTGGATTTCTTCCAAGAGAGCATGTTCATGGCCATGAAGAAACTCATTGACATAGGGCAAGAGATCATCGATGGTTTCGAGTCTCAAGAATTCATCGAGAATATCGTTAACACTTGTGTCAGTGAGCAAGCCGAGTGGGTGAAACCATTCCATCTCTGCTTCTTCTGCTTCTTCCCAGATTCGGTAACGAAATTCTTTAAGAGCGTGTTGACCATATTTCCGCATCTCTTTGCTGAGGTGATTGGCCATTACAATACCTCGACCCGGACGAGATGCAGCGTTCTGTCGAGGAAGAGCTGGTAAGGAGACCTCAGGCTTGCAACCACTGCACTGACAGTTGGTATCAGAAGAAGGGGGAGGCAGTTTCCCACAGGTCTCGCAGGTGCATGGAACCTCATCAACGGGATTATCGAACTGAACATCGAGTTCCCGCACAATGCATTTTGCGGTAAGAAGACGAGCCATGTGAACAGTCATCTTTCCAGAACAGCCATTCAGATCTTCATCCTTCCCACTCGCAACAACTGTCTTAGCACGTTCCATTGTAGACTGTGTGAAGTAGCAGATACAACGAGGACCGGGATTCGAATAAGGTGGTCTTCGTCCTGCACGGCCACCTTTTTGCAGGATGTCGGATGGATCTTCCGCATCAATGACAAGGGCATCATCTATATTCGGGAAGTCGTTACCAACTTTGAGTGCATCTGTTGATATCAGGACTTGGCAATGCGGATTGTTCACGAATACATCCCGAGAGGTTTTATTATACTGATTAGAATAGAGGGAGCAGTACAATCGGAATCGTTTTCGTCGGGCTATTGAGTTTGATGGAGAGTCCTTGTGCCATAGGTATACAAAAAGACGGAAAGCTAGCGAAATCGTGCGGCAGTAAATGATGGTTTTCCTGCGACCAGCAATCACCCAGTCAAAGTCTGGAAATGCCCAACCCTGTGAAGCCATGTCTGAGCACGCGGAAGATGAGCTGTAGCGTAGGTCTTCGATTTGAGCGGCGGGAAAAAGCAAAGGACCCTGGTTTCAAACCAAGGATTTGTATGATAGTGTTGGTGTCGGTGTCCTTGGGAAGGGTAGCGGTGACACCTGTGAGGGTAGTCCAACGCGGTAATCGCATAAGGACATTCCCAATATCACGAAATGAGAGGCGGAATCCAGGAGCACCCCATGTAAGGATCAAGTGGATTTCATCAACGTCAAGGGCAATTATACGGGAGTAGAACGAGATATTAGAGAGTGTGGCAGTGAATGATTGTGACGAGAGTTGTTCTGGAGAGAGAAGCAGGCACCGGAGGTGAGGCTGTATGGCCTGAGCCCACAAATCGACGCGCTCGGTACGAGCAGCCTTCAATGTGTCTTCATTAATTGCTAGTGAGGGAATTCCTAAGTTATTGAAGGTCTGAGCCTGTTCTCAGCTACAGTCAGTCAGGATGAAAATGTCTGAACATAGGAGACGCACCATTTCCTCCTCCAAACCTTTAGTAGGATATACAATAATACTGATTGCATTCTGGGGTATAGGACGACATAAGCACTGCTTCAAGTCATCGGAATCTGGGAGTTTCTCGAGCTCCTGAAGCGCTACCATGAATCCCGAAAAGTAAGTGGTCTTTCCACCACCTGTCTTGACTACTGAGATGACATGGAAGCCATCCAAAGCTCTACAGATTCCTTCCAGAGCGTAATCATGGATATCATGAGGGAAACAAGGTCGAATCAGTCGCCGGATCCGAGCGCGATTCTCTGGAGATGAAAAGTCCTGAGTACAATGGAAGAAATCGTCTTCCACCATCCAATAAATACGTGAGCGAAAGGATTTGATTAAACAAATCAACGACGCGAACGCGTCGCTGCAATGAAGGCATGATTCCCACGACGGAACGTTTTCGGCAGCATGGCGGAGTTTGAACTGGGGGACCCATGAAGGTCCCTCAAGCCCTTGCAATCAGTCTAACCTTCCTGTGCCTCCAGGTCTCTAATCAGGGTGCAGTGAAGAAGTCTTGGCCCAGGATGTTATGAACATTGTCAATTAGTTTTGTCCTTCAGAGGTCCTACATATATCAACGTAGTTAATAGCATGTGTTATGAAGCATATCATGAGTCCCTGACCCCCCATGAGATTTCTCAATATTCTTTGGACTTTTCCTAAATTTTCCGTATTTTCTCAACCCTAAACCACCTTTACAAGCTAGCACACTCGTTTTCTCATGGGCCGAGCCTTCGTCGAGTAGGCGCTTATCTGAACGCCTAAGCGCTAGGCCTTTGCTTTTTCTCACGCTTCTATCTCATTGTCTCCCAACACCATCTCGACGCGATAGGACCACAGGACCAATGTAAGGGAACACCAAAGAATGTCGTAGTGCTACTAGGAACTACGAGGAAGGGGCTTAGAGGGCTGGAGACCACGAAGACACGGTCTGCCTGCGAGTATCTTTCCGGTGCATATCTGCAGAGATTTTCTTCATGTACTTTTTCAGTAGTGTGTGGGTTTTCTCGCTATGTCATCGTGGCTTTGCGCTCCCCAGGGTGTCAGCATTTTGCCTATGCTACTGAAAACTTGCAAATCTGCAGAGATTTCCTTGAATCTGTTCACTTGATTCTCGGTATGTTGACTACAACCCTCAATGGATTACTTCAACACTAATGTGAAGTTCTGCAGCTAGACACTTGATGACTTGACGCCTCGTGAGTCGTGACTCTCCTGCATGCATCCCGGATCTATGAAACTCCAGAAACATCTTGGCCCCGCTCCCTCGCATTGCCCCGGTTCCACCATGACAATATTATTGTTGGCCTCCCATTTTTCCATTTCTCTGTTTGTCAATCTGTCGCTGTCATCCTCTGCTCACTTGCACGCCAGCTGAACCCTGGCAACTCGCATCTTGATCCCTTCAAACTTTGTATGCCTTTCCCATGTCATCTACGTCGCGATAGGTCATCTGCCAGCCTTCTGAATTTGTCATACCCAGCCCATATATCTGTTGTTTGGCCTTGTCTTGTCTTCAACCCTTGTTTTCCGGCTCGTCTACGTGTGTTTGACCTCCTGTACCCTCAGGATTAGACTCCAACCCCTCGATTGACTTCCCTTGATTTTGCTCAGCTCCCATACATATTCCTTTGGCCCTGGAATACTTCTCTCAAACTGCAAGATTAAACTTGGATTACAGCTGTACCGAGTCCCGACCTAAGGAGGATTTCACATCTTGTTAATCCCTGCCCCTTTGAGGAACAGGGTCATGTCATCAATGCATGCCTCCCACCATCTCTCAAGCTGGCAGCTGCTCAATGGGTAGAGCTCAGTAATGAGAGAGTTGTAGCAGCCTCAATATTCATTACTCATGAATATATGGCCAAAGGCAGGAATTAACTGTAGTACATTCTTTCAATTCTCATAGCAAATGTAACTGCTCAATGAAATGAACATACATACATTTTCTGTCTTATGAAAAGATTTTACATTTCCTTTGTGAATAAGTAAGTTCAAATCAACAAGCAAGGTAGACTGCCGCCATAGCGGCACTTAACGAGTTCTGGAATGGGAAGCTTTGTGGCAATTTTGCTGAGCGCCTCTTCAGCTATTTCCAAACAATCATCAGGGCAAAAGTTGTGGACTCTCGAAGAAGTATGTGGGTTGGTCATCACAGCAGACCCAAGAATTTTCACGGTAAACGTTCGTCTCAGATTGGGGTCTATCTCTCGCGCAACGTCGACTACTGCGTTCGCAATAACGGCGACGGGGGCATAAACTATTGCCTCTTTATCTGGCTCCTGGTCAGGATGTTCAGCAAAGTCTTTCCAAAGCGACCGCTCCTCGTTGTAAAAGCGCTTTTCCTTGAGTAAAGCGACCACGTCATTGACACGGTTCGAGAGACTGGGTAGTAAAGAAGGGAGAATGGATGTCAGAAAGTCTGCCTTTTTGATCACTCCAACCATTTGTTTCGTACTCATCGTAAGACTCAAGAGGTGAATCTAGTGGCAGTGCGAGAAATGATGAGATAAGATATGGACACGTGACTAGCTTATAAACCCAGCTTACGTTGTTTTCTTTTTTTCCTCTCAACGACGTTTTTGCCCCCCATCCATTTCAGCCTACTTGCGCTCGGACGGGTCTTCCCAATTCACAAACGTCGCAGAGGGATTCATCCTGTGATGTCTTCGCTTTCGCTAGCAACTCTAATGCCTTCGGGCTATGATGGATTTCTAGATAGTAGTGCAAGTTACAATTCCCAGTTTTCACCTTCCTGAATCCTCTTGACTATTGAGTACTGTTCAATCTATCTTGGTTATTATAGGTTATAGCTTGCAATATAGGCTGTTTTTGTCATGATCGTAATCCAGCCATTGTCTAGGGTTGTCGGTCTGCGCAAGACTTTGCTTCAAACTCGCATCTCTGAGCTTGAATATGGCTGTCTTCTACTCTGTACTGTATGCACTGCCTGTGATCTACATAGCGGCTGCAGCTCATAAAAGGAATTGTTAGAGCAATCATCAATTCACTGGGTTTACTATTAGCTCGTCGCGTCGTTGATTTGTGTTCCTCATTTATGATTCCCACGTCCAGGCTCGTTCTTTCTCCTCCATGTCGCTTCATAACTGGCGAGCACCTCTCTACAGCCATGAGCGCGCAGCTCCTTCCCGTTCAAGCTACGTTACTGCTGATGAAAATCCGACCTTCTCAGTCTCAACAGAAGAATATGACGATCAATGCGAAAACTTTCAAGCTCAAGACACTGGTAGCGAAGAATTGCTGCCGACTCCTCAAGATCACGATACAGAAGCTATCAACTCATTTCATCTCTGTTCAGAATCTCTGGCTTGGCTATCACGCTCACCCCAAGGCGATACCGTACTGGAGGATCCAACCGGGCTAGGCGACGCGTCACACCTCTCGAGTTCTTCCGAATTCATTTCTCCAATTTCTCTTCAGCAAGAATTCGAACAACCAATGCAAGTTCCCATGCCTCTGCAGCTCATCGACTACTCCTGTGGACTCTCCTTTGGCTTCGTCCCTGAAAATGACGACGCGTTCATACCTAACCCGTTCACGCTCGATTATGAACACGAACATGACAAGACGTCCGAGTCACTCGACATGCCAATGTCCAATCTGGACTCTGCAACTCCCACCAACGCTAATTTCTGCGATCCAACAGCATCCGAAGACCTTAATTTGTCGCTTTCTGTCGAACGCGGGATGAGCCGCACGAATCGAATACAGTCGTCGTTGGACATACTGCGCGCAGGAAGGATCAGTCCAGTAGAGTTCTTGACAGAGATGCTTGACGTGACGAATCCAAGAAGCGCACAATATCGTGGAAAACTCTACTCTAGGAACAACAAGAGATTGGACGACCTTTTGGACAAGATTGTTGAAGATCCAATGGGTGAGGTAATGGTTCAGGATTGGTTTCGTAGACATAGCTCGAGAAAGGTACGCACCCTCTGTTCATGTGTCAATTGACCTGAGGTTTGCTCTTAGAGAAGTTTTGCGTCGTCCACTGCAGGCGGGAAGGAGAATGTGTTGCCTCAAACAGGATCTCAGTATTACCATCGTTAAAGAATCACGCATGGTGGCGGACTCTTACAAATGCCTGTATTTCTTCTCACACAGGGGTGATATGCCTTGTTTCTGCACAATTTGACGGAGGTTTACCGGAGTACAGGACGGCTCTTCATGAGTTCTATCTTAATTTCAAGTGTCACTAACAGAAGCACTCTCTTATCGCATTACAGCTGAATATATGCTGATCTCGACGCAAGTCTTCTCCGAGAGTTTCTGAACTTTGCCAGATGCACGGTATCAAGTTCTTTGTCAAGCACATGGTGATGTAGCGTCCTTAGCAGTATGGTTTATCTTCGTCTCAATATACTCTATTCTCATCCATCGAATTGACCTTCTTCTATAGTCAGGTGTATCATCTGGTCCAGTGCCAAGCCGAGGGATCGAAGGTCTCTTCCTAGAGTTGCAAGAAAACAACATTTCGAAATCCCGTTTCACCACGTTATGATGCACATGGTAATTTCGTTTCGAGGCCTCTGCCGACCGATATGAACTATTCACGAGCATACTCGAACTAGGTTGGGACCTTTTGGGACATTCAGTAGCAGAGTGAACATCATCGTGATTTGTTTCCCCAAGAGATCTAGAATTCACATACTCGTGGGACCATAAGGTAAACCGACACAGAATGCAGAATGATGTTCACATATGCACGCGTCTCATACGTGCTCCATGATTTGCAGTCGTCCGCATCTGCTTGCGTTCCTGCTCGGGTCCTTGAGATTATTATTGGGATTGGTGCAGTACCGCTGGCGCGTCCCGGACCATCCTTCTGCTTGTCTTCTGCTGACATTCTATCCATCTTGTGGTCCTTGAACCGCCACACAGCGCTTGTAGCATGGCCACACTTTCCACATTCCGGTATCTATCAACATACACCAATTTTCTATTGATTGTTATCGCGATACCGATAGCTGGATTCTCCGAGCACTCCCATAGTAGTATAAAAGCTCTTGGGTATTTTTCTTTTTTTCTACCCAACTGGCCTCCCCGATCTGCTCACAGCCAGCATCATGGTTCGCCTTTCGTTTTGTGCCGTTCTCCTCTCTGGGCTTGCATCCTCCATGGCGGCTGGTATACCCACCCGTCGTGCGATGGCCGTTCACGAGCAGCGGACGCTCCCAGTTCATTTCGCTAACTCTGGTACACCAAGCCCAGATACGCCTATCAATCTCAAGATTGCGCTCACTGCGAGCGACATGGCGGGCCTTGAGCAAAGATTCTGGGATGTTAGCACTCCCGGAAATGCTCTGTACGGTCAACATTTGAGTTTCGAGGAGGTAAGCGCTCGAGGTCATTAAAGTTTCCATATCTGTGTGGATTGATTGGCATATCATTTTATAGACCAAAGTCTTTGCGGCTCCTACCCAAGACACTGTGTCTGCTGTCGTTGCCTGGCTGAATGAGAATGGCATCAACAACATTACTACGACTGGCGCCTTTGATGATTGGCTCGCTTTCACCATCCCCATTTCAACCGCCAACTCTCTCTTTGACGCTGATTATCAGACGTTCAGTGAGATTGGAGGCTCTACACAACTGGTCAGGACTTTGGCCTACTCCCTTCCCGTGGATTTGCAACAGCACATCAACTTGATCCATCCATCAACTGATTTCGTGCGCAATATCCAAGGACCCAAATTCCGTGCCTCAGTACCGGGTTCAAGCTTGAGCAACAACACTGCACGAGCACTCGGGGCACCTAGCTCATGTAATTCGGTTGTCACTCCTACCTGTTTGCAAGACCTCTACGGTATCCCGGCAACCGCTGCTACCCAATCATCTAACAAGTTAGGTGTGAGCGGTTTCATTGATCAATGGCCTCAGGTAGGATGACCTCTGAACAATCTACCCTCGTATCATTCCTGACGCTTTAAAGACGGCAGACCTTAGAACTTTCTTGGGTAGCCTCAGGCCCGATATTTCTTCCACAACAACGTTCACGTTGCAAACCCTGGATGGAGGTTCAGACCCGCAATCTGCAAGGGATGCCGGAATTGAGGCCGTGAGCGATCGACTCTATTCCTGATACCAAAGATAGTTTAACACAGAAGTACAGAACCTTGATGTCCAATACACCGTTGGTGTCGCTACTGGCGTTCCTGTAAGATCAAGCGATTCTACGCCATCCACATAATTTGACTAACGTTCTGTTGATAAGGTTACTTTCATCTCCGTAGGAGAAAATAACGCAGACGGAATCGATGGCTTCCTCGACATTATGAACAATATCAATGCTCAAACTGCCCCTCCTCATGTGAGTATGACATCGCAAAAAATCATGCTTCTTTTGCTGACTGATATGTGACTGTCAGGTTCTTACAACCAGGTATGCTGTATCAGCTCTGGTATCGACAGTACAGCTGCTTACTCATTTGTTCTAGTTATGGTTTCGATGAACCAGATCTTACCAGTGCCATGGCGAAGTACGCACTAACATCATTATCAGTCCGTCGATTCTGACATTCTCTTTCAGTCAGCTTTGCAATGCCTATATGACCAGTGGTACTCGTGGTGTATCAATCCTGTTCGCATCCGGTGAGTTCTCAGCTTTACCATTCATTGCAGTGTGTACTCACGATGCATGGACCCAAAGGTGATGGTGGTGTATCCGGAAGTCAAAGTCAGAGCTGCTCGACGTTCATCCCCACCTTCCCCTCCGGTTGCCCCTTCCTGACATCTGTCGGTGCAACGCAAGGTATTTTCCCGCTGCTATGCCATTCCATACATTCTGATCCCACAATACTTCCAGATGTCACCGAGACTTCTGCCTCTTTCTCCAGCGGTGGTTTCTCCAATATATTTGCTCGTCCATCATATCAAACCACACCTGTTGCGACCTACCTGACTGCTCTTGGCAGTACCAATGCTGGCAAATTCTCAACCACTGGTTAGTTGCTTTCTCCAAGATCCTGAAGTCCATACACGCTCAAATTAATCTCAAGGTCGTGCGTTCCCTGATGTTGCCGCACAAGGTGTCAATGTAGAAATCGTCGACGGTGGCTCAGGTAGGACAGAATATTTGTTCAAGCTCCAAATCTCATTACCTTGTCCTTTAGCGGGTCTCGTTGACGGTACTTCATGTGCCAGTCCTATCTTCGCTAGTGTGATTGCTTTGATCAATGACCAACTTGTCGCTGCTGGCAAATCGCCTCTCGGCTTCTTGAACCCATTGTATGTCCTTTTCCTCATATATCAAGAATGGGAGCTAATGAAACTTTTTAAGCTTGTATGCGAACCCGAGTGCTTTCTTCGATATCACAACTGGTGACAATCCTGGATGTGGGACCAATGGTTTCCCGGCTAGAGCTGGATGTAAGTTGATCTCTCTGTCAAGGGTTTCGCGTTAGACTGAAGTTTTTTCAAAGGGGATCCTGTCACAGGATTGGGAACACCAAACTTCGCAAGTCTTTTGGCTGCCGCGGGAGCTTAAACGATGACTCAAGACAAATTGTACCTACATAGTAGATACATAGTATCATACTACTACGAAAGAACGAAGGAAGATATGTGTATCAAGGAACATCTCGCCGGGTTGATATCCGCAATGATGCAAATTTCCTGCAACAGTTTGAGCGCCGAGCTTGCTTGATAGTGTGATGAGGTGTGACTGGCAGATAGTAGATGTTGAGGGTACTCTACTAGTGCAACAATTGTACCGGATGGTCATAAGTTATAACAAAAAACATGAACTCACGATACCAAAATGAATGGACAAACCCAGTCCTACCCAGTCCTGGTAGCAGTCTGCATATACGATCTCAGTGTCAACGGAGCATACCGATCCATGCAGTGAAGCTGGAGAAACTTGCCAACCAATTTCTGATTCTACCAAGTTGGTACTACTAGGACCAGAAGATATATTGCTGGATGAAGAACTTGTTCGTGCGTAGCACGTGGACCGTTCACCCTGGCTCACGCCGACGACCTCTTTCGAGTTGAACTAGTAGTACTAGAGAACAAAGCATTTGGGATAAATGACAATGTGTAGAGCATCCACTTTTGCAGATCTGAATTCTTCACTTTCTGACCTTGATGCCAAAGGTAACACAAAGTTGTGAGCATTGAGATCATAAATACTTGCTACTCATCGATTGTACAGTGTTTGAAAACCTTGGGACGAAGAAATCATGAAATCAAGCAAGAAGACTGAGTAATGAGATTCGAAATGCTAATGAACCCCCGGGGTCAATATTTCCTATATCATATCAATGAATTTCCCGAATGTCCAAGTCCTGCTCGAGCAGAGAAATCCGTTTCAATGTCCATGAAGCCTAACAGTTGTTCATAGTGGATCGACGTTTTCCTTACCACCAAAAACATCCACATTCGTCGCGAACCTTACCGTACCAGCCCCTTTGACATGGCTCTTCATACCACCCGCTACACTCGACACCTTCTCTTCCGTCCCCGCCATGGATATCGTCTCGTCATCGAAACTCACATCTCCCAATACCCATGCCTCCTCAGGCATCTGCTCTAACAGGCTTGGTACACCAGCGTACATATGTCCCTCAGGAAGGCGGAGCGGACTAGAGGTAGAAGAAGTGGTCGGATCACCGAAGCTGCTGACGCCTGTGATATGTATTCCGAGTTCCTCTGCGTTATCAGGTTTGGATACAGGGGCAGTCATGGAGGGCAAAGACCCAGCGGAAGTGGCTGAGGTGAGGGAGGTACGGGACGAGGAAGAAGAAAGGAAGGTCGAAGTGGAGGAGGACAACGAAGAGAGACCGGAGGACTCGGAGGTAGATGGATAAAGTGGTTTTCGGAGTGCGCTGCTGCCTCCGAATCCAAATGCGCTACTCCTCCTCCGTCCTGCACCAATACCGCCGAGTCCGACACTACTTCTCCTCCTTCCTGCCGGAGACGAGATCGGTGTGGATGCATTCGAGGAGGGAAGTGTCGATCCCATCCCTAGCGAATCAAACTTGGATACAAAGGCAGCCAAAGCCCGTCGTTCGTCCTCCAGTTTCGTACGGATCCACCTCTCTTTCTCGAGTTGTTTTACTAGCTCTTCCGCCCATCGTTCCTTTTCCTCCCGCTTCTTCTTTTCTTCTTCAAGTCTGGAAGACAAATCCTTCTGTTCCCGGTCAAGGTCCTCTCGGGAAGGAGAGGACGCGCGAGTAAATTGGACATTCTCAAACTCGTGGATTTTTCTGGTTTGCTCCTCGATCGTTTTCGCTTGGTCTTGGATAATTCTATCTTTATCAGCGGCGTCTGATGGAGCAGTCGTTTCGGCTCCTCGGGCTGCCTCTAGCGCAGCTTCGAGGGAAAGGATTTGGGTGGCTTGTGAGGAAATTTGAAGCCGAGCAGTAAGCAGCTCTTGTTGAAGCTAAAAAGAATGGCCCAGTTAGGACTAAGAAGTGGACCAGAGACTCGAACAAACCTGATATGGAGTCATATCAAAATCCATCTTCACTGGACTGACAGGCCTAGACTCTCCTGCAGGACCACCTGCAGCCTCATCCGTCAAAGTCTGACTGGTTAGGATCAGCTTTGTGAGCTGTTGAATCCTTGATTGCAGGTCCTGCATCGCCTGTGACTCGTCCGCCTTTTCTTGCGCACTCATTCTTCTCTTCTTCAATTTCTCTTTCTCTGCCTGCTTACCCTCACCCAACATATCTTCTTTCTCCTCTAACCTCCTCTTCAAATCATCGATCTCCTTCCGGTATCTCTCGATAAGTGCGTCAGTATCAACAATCTCCTTCTTCTGAGCGTGCAGCTTGACGCCCTTGACACGTTTCGCGAATAAGAGTGTCGAAGTTGACTCGGCGATGGCGGAAGGATCTGGATTGATGGTGCAAATGACGCTGATACGAGCGTTCCCTGAGAGGGAAGGTTGGAGAAGTCTTGTCAATTTAGAATCTCGAAAGGGGATATGGTCACTAGGTGGCCTGCGTTAGATGATTCCCCAGAATCTAATACAAAAGGCGCTTACTTTTTCTGCTTAGTGGCGTTGTCTGATAGTTTTCCAATGACAGTGCCAAGGGTGAGCAGACTAAAGAACGTTCGTCAAGATGTACAATGGACAAGTGTCATGTTAACAGACCTCGTATTAATATACTTTCCCTCCCGTGTTCGCTCCTTGTCGGACGTGGCTTTTTCTGAACCAGCAAGATCGATCAAGCTCTGCAAGAGGAGTGAGTAGATAACACGAAGTTTCTCACTTGGACACTTACAAGCACACTCGTTTGTACACTCCTTCCGTCTCGAGATTGGAGTCGTGGACCAGCATGGTTGGCACCGAGACCAGGAGTTTGTCGACCGCTGGGGGTTGCCCGGCCATTCGCTGGTGACGGTGACGAGTTGCTCGAACTGTCAGCTCGTTCTCGGCTCTCAATGACGAGCCTGAAGACGGAATGACTTCGACTACTGCGTTCGTTCCAGTCCGTACATGCTGTACGACGATGGCTTTCGCCTCGTTTAAGGACATCCTTCACTGCTTTGATAGAAGTCACGACCTCTTCCCTGAGCGGCGCGAGAATAATTTCTCCAGTGACGGTACCGCCTTGTAGTTCGACCTTGTTCGGGGCACCTGGAGGTGCAAGGAGATCATGAATCTGTTCGTTGTAGATCTCCAAGTACGAGCAGCGAAGAAGGTATTCGCGAGTCTCAGTCCGCTTGATGTAGCTGAACACTTGACGCATGGCACGAGGTATAATACCGGGCTCAGCCTCGCTTCCAGAGAGCGTGTACGTTTTACCCGAAGCAGTTTGTCCGTAGGCAAATATGACTGCGTTGAATCCTTCCATGGCAGCGATGACATGTGAGCGGGCGACGGTGGTGAAGATCGGCTTATTTGCTGAGCCAGTGAGGATAGCGTCAAAGGTGAACGAGGTTGGCTGTCTGGCATGTGCTGGGTCAAGTTCGATGGTATTGGTGCTTACAGATGGCTTCCAGGCAGATTTCGCGTCGGGTTTCATTCTGTATAGAGTTCAATCATGATACGAATAAGATGAAAGTGAATACTGACCTCACGGAAACCATGACCTTGTCCTCTTTGCCATGATCAGCCTGCATCGTTTTCAACCAGGCTTCGTCCATTTCTCCCAATGACACGTCTGCCTGCTCGACCGTTTGGTAGTCTACCAAGACTTCCTCAGGATCCACATTACTGACATCCATTTCGCTGGTGGATCTCTCCATAGATGGATCAGGAGTGGTACCACGCCTGGGCGTACCGGGTGTCCTTGGCCGGCCATTGTCACTCTTCGTTGGAGAGTTCGGCCTTGAGCCCGCCACTGGGGCCAGAGTCGTAGGCTTGGATGAGTTCGTTCGTAGATGAGTGCGACTGCGCACATCATTTGAGATGGGTGCCTTGTACTTTTTGTGGGTTGAAGCTAGCAGGTTGGGATTAGGCGTCACTGTTGCTCGTGTAAGTCGTTCCATAGATGTGCTGTGTGTTACTGGTCGTTTCGGTGTAAAAGGAGTTGGACGGACGACCTTGGATGTGCCAGGATTTGTCGACATGGTGTTGATGCTTGAGGGAGAAACGAAATCAACCACGCGTGACCGTGTCGTTAAGAGAAGATCCCTTTCGGAGATATCGGAAAACATGTACATACAAATATCTTCGGCCGATTCCACATCCACGACCACGCACTTCAGACCAGCAGCGATTTTTTGGCGAGGTGTTATGGTTTTTGAACGGTATCGTATATGTACTGTTCTCTGTCTCCTAATTGCTGGCAGCTGGCTGAACTTGTTACACAGGCTGATTGTTCGCTTGAGATGATTCATTGAAGACCCATGCAGGCAATACCGTATCCCAAGTTTCTCTTCTACTCAACCTGAGGCTACGTCCTGCCAACTCTTGCCAAGCGCTACCGAACACACTCGCTCTACTCAGTGTTCTCTTCGTACTCGTATTCGAAACCGAGACGTTTCATCAGTTTTTGGCATCGGAACTGCGGACTCAAGTCTAGTATGACATCGATACTTGCCTTGCCAGTCCACTAACCGAATGCTAGCCTGATGTTCGATTGTGAGTGTTTCCAGTCTAGCAAAATCCGTATAAATTCCCTGCTCTTATGCTGCTCATCCCCAGATTGAGATCTTTCTCACCATGATTCGCCTTCTCTCTTTTGTTGCGCTGTCTTTCGAACTCGCCTTCACAATGGCTGCAAGTGTTTCTAGTCGTCGTGCGATGACTATACACGACCAGCGCGAGCTTCCTGACTATTTTGCCCACGCTGGTGCTCCTGATCCCGATACTCCTCTCAGTTTGAGGATTGCGCTCACTCCCAATGACCTACCTACTCTCGAGAGTAGATTCTGGGATGTCAGTACTCCTGGAAATCCTCTGTATGGACAACATTTGAGCTATGACGAGGTACGTGTGCACCGTCATACCAAAAGAAACATGGCTTTACACTCTCTGTAGACAAAAGCCCTTGCGAGCCCATCTCCCGACACTGTGTCCGCTGTAGCTGCATGGTTGAACGAGAATGACATCAATAACTTCACCACCTCTGGCGCGTTCAACGATTGGCTTTTGTTCACTGTTCCTATTTCGACAGTCAACTCACTCTTCAACGCTGACTATCAGATTTTCAACAAGACCGGAGACTCTGGGACCCAGATTATGAGGACACTGGTTTACTCCATTCCTACAGATCTCCAGAAACACATCAATTTGATTTACCCTTCGACAGATTTTGTGGGTACCATTGCGGGCCCTCAATATCACGTCCATACTGGTATCAATTCCGTAGCCAGTACACTAAGCTTCAATAATACTCCTGAAGCTCAGTCTTGGGAACTTGATTCCATCCCATGTGATGCAGCTATGTACCCCGCTTGTTTGCAGAAACTATATGGGATTCCAACAAATGCTACCCAAGGCTCAACTACACTAGGAGTGACAGGTTTCATTGGACAATATGCTCAGGTATGAATGTTTTGCATTTATGGACAATTCTTATCATGACCTGTTGAATCACAGGAGGCGGATTTAAGGAGCTTCTTGTATCTCTTCAGACAGGACATTCCTTTGTCCACTACTTTCACATTACAGACACTGGATGGTGGCTCAAATCCCCAGGATATCTTGCAAGCTGGTATTGAAGCGGTAAGCTGGGCATGATGAACCCAACACCTTGTGTCATGACTCATGCAGAGCTACCCTTATTTGGGATGACTACATAGAATCTCGACATTCAGTATACAATTGGTCTTGCTACCGGTGTACCGGTGAGGTCTTTCTCAACATCATTTGTCCAATGATTTGACCTTGGTATCACTCATTGATAAGACCACTTTTATCTCTGTTGGAAAACAAAACACAGATGGCCTTTCAGGTTTTCTTGATGTCATCAATGCTATGAACAGCAAAACAGTACCACCAAGCGTAAATATACTTACCTTCATTCCATCAACTATCTCTAACCTGTATTCTGCATCATAGGTGCTCACTACTAGGTGACACTGAATCCAAAACCTCATTGGCATTTCCATTCATCCTTCCTTCAGCTACGGTTTCAATGAAAATGCCATCACTTTCAAAATGGCTGAGTGATTACACCTCAGTGGTCTCATATATTCTGATCTCAACTTATTTTATAAGCCAATTATGCAAGGCCTATATGACTCTTGGCTCACGAGGTGTATCAGTGCTTTTTGCCTCTGGTAAGGTTTTATAACCATTAATGAATTCTGATCATGGCTTATGGCAGTGTATTATTCTCACTCATTTCCGGAGGCTAGGTGATGGAGGTGTATCCGGTGCACAAAGTCAAGACAACTGTGGTCCAACATTCATCCCGACCTTTCCTTCTAGTTGTCCTTTTGTAACATCAGTTGGTGCTACCCAGTTAAACTCCGAATGTATACTATTTCACCTAGTCACTTTGGCCTTGTTCTGACAATATCTGTATAGGCAAAGAAACATCTGCTCAGTTTAGCAGTGGTGGATTCTCAAACTACTTTACCCGTTCATCATATCAGAATGCCTCTGTAGCCAAATATCTGTCTGATCTTGGCAACACTTATGCAAGTGAATTTTCCGCCAATGGTAATTTGTGAACCTTGTGCAGTTCCAGAACAAACACATATCACTTAAACAAATTCTTCAGGACGTGGCTTTCCAGATGTTGCTGCACAAGGTAGTAAGGTTGAAATTATTACCAGGGAATTACGTATGCAAACTTCATTTGAATTCTCCGAATTTCAATGTTGTGCTGATATTTTTGTCTTCAGCTACATTGGTTTATGGAACATCATGCTCCAGTCCTATATTTGCTAGTGTGGTTGCTTTGATCAATGACCGGCTTATTACTTCTGGGAAATCACAGCTTGGATTCTTGAACCCATTGTTTGTGTTCTTTCTTCATATTGAAAATACTGAGGCTCTCATTGATTTGTCCAATTTGAAGTTTGTATAACAACTCACATGCATTTCATGATATTGCTTCAGGTAGCAACCCTGGATGTAAGTCAACCTATATAATACATAGCCAATATTTTCCTAACATTGAAATTTGCTCAGGTGGAACATCTGGTTTCCCAGCCAACGCTGGATGTATGTTAGCCATGTTTGTCTAAACTTGAATCAATCTGATGTTGTTCTGCAGGGGATCCTGTCACAGGTCTTGGGACTCCAAATTATGCAGCTCTCCTTGATGCAGCCTTATCTCAGTAATCATTTCAATGACACATATCAATGTCTTTCACATTCATTGTATCATGGATTCATGGTGTATGGTGTCGGAGTTGTAAAACATGGCCATGCCAGCTGTTGCAACTACAATGAGTTCCGCATTTCTGCGGGATGTCCAGTCAGTCTTTCGGGCACAGGTTTGATAAGAAAATTAAATAACTAGGTGTAGACAATTTTTGTACTGTATCCAATGTCCATTTATCCCTCTTCCCTCGATGACACTTTGAGGGCAATTGGACGCTGTTCTTTTCCTTGCTGCTGCTCGTGAGGCTCCAATCATGAACCCCTTCTCCAACATGTGGGTATTTATCAGCAAATCAGTAAAAATGAAATAAATATTGTGCTTGTAATTACCTTGTATTATGTAAGGTATTGTGCAAAACTGCAATCATCAATGTGATGATTTGATCAAATGATCTATTTTGATTAAGAGAGCTAAGTGAATCCAACTTATTGTAGTGTGACATGAATAGTAAGTATTCCAAGAATTGAGCCTAATAAGATAACTAGCTGGTGTCTACTAGTATACCTATGAGTAATTTGACAATATTTGCAAATTGCAGGTAACCTGGACCTGTAGGCTGTCCTCATAAAATATTTTCCTAAGTCTGACCTGCAGGTCTGATTCTGAATAATGTCCACCTCATACTATCTCAAGTTCTCAACTGTCCAAGACATTCTGGCAGTGAAGAAACCAATCTCAGTTGAAAGTAGCAGGTGCAAAGGCACATAAAACACATTATGAAATGTAACATATTCAGAAATTAGCCACCATCTTCCACCTACTTCAACTCAGAGCATCAGAGCATCTCATCACAAGAACTAAACAAACTTGATGTATCATAGCTCAACATGATCAATACTTACAGTGTTAGTCTGACTTTGATCATGAAATGAATAGGATGTTGAATGACTCTGTGCATCCAACTTGGTAGTCAGCTCCGCCCATGCACCTTTCCCACCTCCCCAACTTTGAACTTGATCACTCATCTCGAACTCGATCAACCCTCCAAACCGTATTTCCTCATGAGAAATCAATGGTTCTTCCATATCTCCAATGACCCTACCGTTAATCTTCAAGCTTTTTACATATAGTTTATTTTCCGCTCCAGGAGCAAGGATGCATAGCTCATAACTTTTTGTTGCAGGGTTGTAATATGGGTTGGAGGTGATTGAAGGATGAGATTCCGGCATGAAAGGAGGTACAGGTAGGCTAACATTGAGGGCGGAAAAGAATGGGCTAAGACAAAAAGTTAGGTCACCATATATACAAAAAGTCAAACAAAGAAAATGCTCACGAGCCAACGACATAGACACCCGAGACAGGATTGACCGGGTAGAAGCCCATAGCACTGAAAACGTACCAGGCGCTCATCTGTCCGCAGTCTTCATTCTATATAACCGTGCTTAGTGAAGATTTTTAAAAGCTAAGAAACCTCACCCCACTCAACCCATTGGGTGTATTGTTATAGTTCTTCTGTGCAATCTCCCTTACACGTTCTTGAGTGTATGCGGCCGCACCAGCCAAGGCGTAAAGATAAGGTGTATGGTGCGCTGGCTACGGAAACGGTGTGAGAGAATGGTCAGCTTGTTCAGAGCACTAACTCAAAAAGAGAGTAGACTCACTTCATTCGTGAAATCAACCCATCCACCGTCAAAGAACTCGTTCAGACTTTTGACAAAGCTCTCGTTCCCTCCCCGTTGTTTCACAAGTTCCGCAACATCGTGAACGAACGCGAAAGAATAAACCCAGCGGTCACCCTCAGTAAAACCATCCGTTGTCCCTGTGTAGCGAACAGAGTCATGATCATTTAAAAAGGATCATTATTGATATCGAAAATAATCGTCTTCACCTGCCCAACTCCCGTTTTGTTGCCTGGCTTGCACAAAACCCTTGATATCATCTCCGCCGGTGGCTACAGCTGGAGCTGACGCATCAGCATTCCATACTGTCCATGGATTGGCCATAGAGCGATCAGTCAGTAGTGTTGTGACATTGAAGTCGGCGATTTCGCTCTTGTTCTGGTAGAAATCCGACGTGATAGAGGAAAGGTTCGGTGTGTTGTTTTGTATGATTTCCGAAGGGATAAGAGTAGACAGAGCTGCGACTGCATGATCATCATCTATATCGTTATAGGACAAGTCAACCGCGGCTGGAAACTCAAATATAGACACGGAAAACTCACATGCATAGTCCAACGTCCTGCTAACGCTCTCTGAGTGAATATCGTTCGCGACCCACCCTTGTCCACCTGCATATTGCTCGAAGAACGTCGAAAGACCCGCGCGGACTTCGTAATCAACATTCTATCGCAAACTTATAGTAAGCATTATGAGCGCATAACCCTTTGCGTCTTTACATACCTCCTCACGGTCGGAGTAAACAACGCTCGAGTCATCTACCGGAGGCACAGAAGCGTCTTTCCACGCCGCCTTCCATATAGTCGTGAGTTCTTCTGTCGTGAACGTTTCCTCAAACCCATCTGTTGATCCTGCTCCGAAACCTTTCAAAACAGCTTCGGCGAGAAGAGAGTCGGCGTGTGTCCCGACCATGATGTTAGTTTCTGATGTGAAGTTTGAATTCTCAAATGGGTGGAGATACAACGAAAGAAGGTCATACCAATCATATTCTTCCACATCGGTAACCATCCACCTTCTTCGAAATCTTGTAGCATACTTCGGACCATTGCAGGAATACGTTCGGGGGCAAGTAGAATGAGAAGGGCCCATTCAGCGCGATAGGTATCCTACAACAAAAATGAATCACGAAAGCATAGTACAGTAAGTATGAGTGAGATGGGAGATCAGGGAGCGATGAGGACACATACCCATATGGAATATCCGCTGTATGATTCTCCTTCATGAAGCGCGTTATCGTAAGCGGAATAATAATGAGACGCATTCGTCGAACTAGGAATCGTTTCATGCACTTCATATGGATACTGAAAGGGGGATATGACTTCAAAGAGGCGAGAAAGCAGATGTGTAGACAAGTACCTGCATGGCATGATACACGCCTGTCAGAAAAACAGCCAGTTTGTCCTCACTCTCAGATGAATTATCCGTCTCCACTTGGAACCGACCGATCTTCTCCGCCCAAGCGTTTTCCGTAACCGTTTGTGTGTCCTGGATAGCAAAAGATCCAACATCATCTTGTGTGTCAGCATACAGATTGTGCCTTGCTTGATCTGCAGATATCAAAGAGGTGGCAATGCGAACATTGACGGTCATAGTGGTGGACTCGGATCGGGTATTGTCCTGGGTATCGTTCGAGGGGAATTGAAATCTAGCATAGGCACCTAGTTCTTCCCCGCTTCCTGATTCCGCTAGCTCACTTCGCATGGTAGAGTCACCGCTTCCTACAGTTACTCCAAACCCAGTGTCGTTGAAAGGCACATCGAACGTGGCGCAATACCAGCTAGTAAAATGGCTCGCAGCGTCTTTGATACTGTTTGGAGCAAGGATGAAGTCTTGCATCTCGGTGTTACTACCGCATATTTCGTTCGTCATAGGAGAGATCTGCACGGTGCCGTTGGGATAGGTCGTGACGAAAGTACTAGGATTATGGAAGATCGTGGCCGGACGAGTAGTGGGCAGGAAGATGTATGGTTGATACTCTGAATCAGAGCCCTGTTTGAAGATGAACTGAAAATGCCCAACTCGAGAGCTTGCACTCATCGAGACCTGGACCGTACTTCCTCCCGATTCAGGTATAGCCAGCTCGACACTGTAAAGACCGACACCGAACTTCTCGGTTCCTGCAATCTTTGGCATTCCTCTCTCCTCGAATCCAGTCTTTATATCTCCGTCTGATCCAGAAGACATTCCAGGAACTACGGCAGCCCAAGCACTTTCACCCATCCAGATGGCTGGCTGGCGAGTACCCATGAAGCCATGAATAGTGCCATTGTTCATGTACGACTCTGTGTAGTTGAATGGCGTTGCTGAGACGTAGCTGTTTTGGTTTTGGGCTACCCATCTCGTGGATCCGAAAGGTGGTGCTACTGAGGGTATCATACCCCCAGAAAGGTTGGGTTCCGGTCCAGCGCTGCCAATCAAAGGATTGATGCGGGAAAGAAGGGAGGTGGACCATTGATATGCTGAAGCACTGGACAGAGAAAGATAGAGCAAAGTGATGGAAATTGGATGAAGTATCTTCATGTTGCTCGACGATTCTCCACAAACTTCAGATGTGGGGAAGAAAGGAAGATACTCGGCTCCACCCGAAGGTGAGTGGATACCGCAAACGAGAGTTAGCTGCCTCATAAGCGACGGCCCAGCTTGCAGTCCCGGTGTTCTTTTGTATATATATACGGAATAGGGCCGTTTCACTGAGCTACTGTGTTGCCGCAATTGCCGCAAGCGCGCTTCAGGCGCTGACACAGCTTTTTGCCTGGAGGCTGAATTAGGCAAGGTCGTCTCAGAGGTCGACCTTGCCTAATTCGGCCTCCAGAGAATTTCGGGCGCTTTTTCAATTTCTCTCTCAGCTTCGACTTCTTTTCTCTATTCTTTCATGCTGTGATATCATCATTCTTTACTTCTTGATGTCCAGACCATCGAGTTCCGTCATTGCATCTATTACCAATGCTCAAGCAGTATCATGTGAACGTTGTAATGTCTGTCCTATTGAAGGAAAACATTACTTCGTGAAATCAAGCAAGAATGGTCCGAGTCGTTGAGTGTGCAGCAACTGTTACCAACACTATGTGGAGAAAAAGGATAGACAGAACTCGGTAGCTGCTTCTGCAGGTAATATCTGCATATGATTCATATTATAAGCACGCTAAATGAAACTGCTCAGGTGGTAGTATGAGCATAATCCACACACAAAGTACCTCAGCTAGGATTCAAAAAGATGTTAATAAGGCTCAGCGAGGAGGTACGTAGGATACGTTAGGGATTTTTGGACCTCATATACTAACGTCTATGTAGAATTCGAAGGACAACGCATAGTCAAGGCTGTATCAAATCGCAAGCCTATGGCACCTCCTCCCAATATTCCTCTTGCTGTCAAGATTCCTTTTCCTGAGCATCTCCGGAGTAGGATTGGCGGTCACACAGGCTATAGCTCTGCTCATGAATTATATTCTTCATGTCATCAGTTCTTTCATGACCGAGCAATGTGTGCCGGTAATACTGAACTCGTTACTTTGAGTGCAACAATGGTTTATGCAAAGGGTGGTAGGTTCAAAGCGGTTGGGGTATGTCTTTGTCCTCCTCAAGTGTTGCGTCTTGCTCAAGAGATGTTTGACAGGATGTTACTGCAATAATTCCACATATCAATGTTCGTGTCGGATATCACGATCTCTACAGTGTTCTATACATCTACCTTCTTCCACTCTGGTTGAAGTATTCCCGGAACGTTCAGCTCCTTCAATCCGATACTGTCCTCTGCAATGACCTTCACGCGGCAATGCTTGCAAAGACTCCTGATATTGACGTAATCAAGGACAAGTGCTATGAGGTCAAAGGGCGAAACAAAACAAAGTCTCTCATTCGTAACAAGCCCATCAAAGTTTTCCTCCACGTTGATGCCAAATTTGTGAATGAGGCAGACTTTCGACGTGTCCAGTTCACAGAAGATGAGGCTCCAGATATAGATTCGGTGACGACATATGTGCGCTTTCATATTTATGAGCAAATTATTTGATCTAACTTCAGGACCAGACTGTAACTAGATCAGCTACGACTTCCACAAAACGTCGTCGTTCTACCGATTCCTTCTATGATTCTTCTGCTGGGGATGGACCGGTT
This sequence comes from Lentinula raphanica, assembly GCA_027919835.1. Classification (NCBI taxonomy): domain Eukaryota; kingdom Fungi; phylum Basidiomycota; class Agaricomycetes; order Agaricales; family Omphalotaceae; genus Lentinula; species Lentinula raphanica. Next base: position 1,614,354 of record JANVFP010000002.1, on the reverse strand, counting down.
GCAATCAAGAAATCCAAACTTACTCAAGATTCTTTCGTTGTGCCCGTTACTATCGATAATCCCATCTCGATCCCTTCGCCTTCACCTTCTGTCTCAAGGGCTGACATTCGTCAGGCGCTTATTCAGCAAACTGTTCTCCGCCAAAATTCAGGTAAGAGTATTGCCCCTGTTGATACTAGATATCGGTCTCAATCTATCTAGCTCCTGTTTCATTGAAATGCGTCGTTCATTGTCTTCCAGATTTCTCATGGTCAGACTTGATTGAGAATCCAACGAAATCTCAGAATTTGCGCCAAAATTTTCCCGGTATAGAGACGACAGTGATATACGATCCAAAGCAGACAGCTCATGAAGGTTCCTTCAAGATGGCCTTGGTACATTGCTCCACTTCGAAGATCGTCGTGGGTGAAGGTACCAGAGTTTGTCTCAAACGCTGCTTCGATCGTGATGTCACCAACGGTGAAAAGCTCATGTACTGCAAGGACAAGCAGTTCGAAGAGCTTTCCCGAGAGCTGAACTGCTTGCTTTGGGCAAGAATCATGCTTCGCCTTGTATATGATTATATTGACAGTGCAAACGAAAGCTCCGGATCGGTTCCTCCATTTTCCATTCCGAAACTACGTTTCGTTGATGCTGCTCTTGCTGTCGTAACTGCAGCTGATGGACGTGAAGAGTTTTACATGATCGAAGAGCTTATTCCAGAGAATCATGGATGGTCTTTCACCAAGTATATATGTAACAACTCTGCGGTGCCATTGCTATCCAATAATCTAGAGTCTCGACATACTGCAGAAAGAAATCTCTGTGCTCGTTTCCTTTCTTTTGCACAGCATATCCAATACATTCAGACCTCATCACTTGCTTTCACAAGTGACTTTCAGGGCGCAAACCATCTTTTGACTGATCCTCAAATAATCACTGATCCGTAAGTGTCATTATTGATGTTCTCATCTATTACATTTGCTCAAGTCTTCATAGCCTTCTTGGTACCCAGCTCTTTGCACGTGGAAATGTTGCCTTTGATATGCTTTTGACTACACACATCTGTTCTGGCAATGAGTTTTGTGAATTTTATAAGCCTTCTAGATCTAATTTTACTGCACCTGACTCCGCCTAGTCTAATATACCATTTCTTTCAATGCATCTACACTCATTTGAAATTTCTTGATATCCACTATAGTCTCCTTTACACTTCTCACTCATTTTGCAATAGTTAGAATACATCACTTTGAATTTATATACCCATTACTAGTAGAGAACAATTTATTACACAGCTAATGATTCTTCGACCTCTTCTTCTGAGTCAGTAAAATCAACAGACAACATTGACCTGTCGGAGTCAACACCATCCATCTCCTTTTCCTCCTCCTCTTCATCTGTAAAATCAACTTCAAAATAGTTTTCACTATCTTGGCGGAAAAATGGATTTGCAATTTCCTGATCAGTCAAACCCTCTTCACCAATAACTTTGCCATTGTAGCGCAGCTCTGCCTGGCCTTCCATCAAATTGACCATTTCAGAATTGATCAGCTCTTCATTTGCCAAAAACTCTTGAACTTCATGACTAAGAGTCATGTTGTTCTGAGTTTCAGACTGAAAGAGCTGAAGAAGACTGGTGTATACATCCCAGAATGTGTGTATAGTGATATCAGGGGAATGGAGCTCATGTTCTAGGAAATATAAAGCTCGTTGGTTGAATTCAGGTGGTGTCAACTGAAAAACTGGATGATCGGGAGGTGCATATTTTGCTTCCATTTTCTGAAGAAGGTCTTCATCTACACCAATCTGTAATATACATTATATCAAAAACTTGTTTTACTGCTAAAATTCTGTTAATCCTACCTTGAAATCTACTGCACCATATTGATGCGGGAATTTTTGAATAAGTGCAGGGATTCCATGAGGAAGGACTTTATGACGGTCTGGACGAGGCTTTGAGTGATTTCGTCGATTTGCCCAGGCATCACATTCTTTTTGCATGAATGGGATGGCTAGCTGACGGAAAACAAGGCTATGAATTTGGATCTATGAAATCAGATTGTAATCCTGGATTGGGCAAACTTACTATTCGAGATTTACATCAGGATCATATAAACCAGAAAGTACACCTTTGTTGAATAGATCTTCAAATCCAGGAGCAAAATCCCTCCGATATACAGACCTAATATGATTACAGTCAAAGTCTACAAATTCAAAGATAGGAAAACTCACCAGTTGATTTCTGATTTGATATTCTTTTTCTTTCGCATGAATCTATGCTGAAGTGTACCTTGCAAACTGGGATCAAGATGCTGTCTAATCTCTGTTTGCATATTTGCCACTCCAAAATTCTCAGAACCTGGATCACTCATGCTAGTCAATGGGATGTAACCTAGATATCATACTCAGGATGAAGGTAAAATGAGCCTATATGGATATAACATACCAGCACATGTAGAATCCTTGAGGTTGCGTGCAGCACCAAGATAATAGCTATTGATCAGTATAGGATTTTTATTTGTCCACCAGCATTTAACCCAATGGTTATATCCAGTGAAAGGATCAATGGCATTATGAAAGCGGAGACCAAACCGTTGAAACTTGTCATGCTGATCGAGGCACCACATATCCGATACACCTGCAGCATAGTAAATACGCCGTCGGAATCTGTTTCCTCTTCTTGCTGCAACTGCTTCAGGTTCAACGGTTTGTAATAGTTTCAAAATGATCTCTCTATCACAACTTGTGTTAGTATCTGAAATCAACTTGATACAATCACTAACCTTGTTGCTTTTATGCCATACTCCAAACTCAACATGATCCTGATTCCCTCAGCACCTTTAGTCGGAAACTTTTCCTTGATTTTCTCTACAGATGCTCGTACTGTTTCCACAGTATGGGCCTGTTTACGTGTAGACAATAGACCCCAATCTTGTAGCCATCGCCTATACGTATACACACTTTTGCATTGTGAGATATCACATAAAAACATAGGAATACTGTCCATACCTCAAACCATAAGCATCTGTATCATAATATTCCTTGAGAAGCTCAACTGCTTCTGTATCTGCAATGCTCAGGCGCCAGAACTGTTCTATGACATCCCTCAAAGTTTCTTTCGGAGCTATGAATGCAGAGCATCAACAGATCAAAGCTGATCCATAGAGAAGCAATACTCACGATTGGGCCGATGCTGATTCTTTTGTTTGGGCATAACAAAGATGTAACTCAACAATGGTAATCCTATGCTGAGTATGAACAGTGGTGAAGAGGAGTGCCTATGGACGTAGCAAGAATAGTGAAATTTGGATTACATGATATTGGCGCTTAGCATCAAGTGTAATTACATAACACCGGATACACCGGGTTAAGCGTGGTTACATAACGCCGGATACACCGGTAAGCGAGGCAGCTAACTCTCGTTTGCGGTAAGTGGAAGCCTGTGGATGTGATGAAAGCCACAGTACGAATCAGCTGATCGTGAAGGTTATTTGAACGGCCAAAACATTCTACAGAAAACTTGCACAATATTTTGGAAAATATCAGTCATGTATACAAGGGACCTACGATAGTTCAGAACTTTACAGGAATATACTAAATAAAGATACAGTATGAGCAGTATTGACTCATTTAAATCGACCGTCCAGCTCGTTCACATTCCACCAACATATCCACAAGTCGATCTCTCGCATCCTCCATGGAACTACCCAACCCATCTCCATTCTCAACACCATCAGCGTCAAACACAGCAGAGCCCAAGATACGTCGGAGGGTATAATGCAATTTCACATCCTGTCGACTCGGACTGGGAGGTGGACTGAGAAGAATAGACACACCAGAGCTGTGTCCATTCTGAACCGAGCTCAGAATGGAAGAAGAGAATATCTGTCGGTATAAGATGATGGTGTTGATCAAGACGCGAATCTCGCCGTCGAGATCGAGTGGCTGCTCCTCAGCATCGTCTCGAGGTAAGGAGATATCATCGAGTTCCCAGATGCCCATAGTCCACATCTTCTGCAGCGTATCCCCTAGCTCTGCTATCTTTCCGCCCAAGGATCTAGCAGATTCGACTGTCTTCATCCGCTCTTCGTCCTCTTTATCTTCACTACTATCAAGTATCGCGCGCGCAGCAACATCCTCCAGCTCAAGACAGGTTTCGTCTGGGAAGACGGTTTTGATGAACATGTACTTCAGATGCTGTTTGACCCTTTCCTTGACAAGCGTACACGCAAGCACACCAATCGGCGAGTATCGATTCCAGTCATGATCACGATTGTCAGCAGTGGTCAATGACTTCAAACGGAAGATAGCCTCGTCCAGAGTAAGGCTTTGAAGCACGAGTCGCTCGTGAGGTCTCACTTGAACGCCAACACCTCCTTCGCGTACACCACTGAAACCTTTCCTAGCCCGGGCGGCACTCCAGATAGAACGAGCATGACGACGAGCAAAGTGTCCGAGAGGCCACAGCGCCAAAGCCAAAGTAGAGAGATCAGATGCACTGGCAGTGAACCAGGACAGATGGGACCGCATGTGTAGACAGATCAGGGCACGGTCAAACAAGGATGTTTTTCCTACAGGTATACTCGTCAAGACGTAGAATGACTGTTTGACCGAAATGAACGTACCTCCAAGTACAGTAATTTCGCCCAGCCTAACCCAAGCTCTCTGTTCCAAACCGGCCTGCTCAAAACCAACATTCGCCCTCGATTGTCCAATCAGGACTTTCACAGTTGCAGCAACACCGTGATGATTACCCAATGCCCTACGCAACCCAGTCGTCTCCATTTCTGTTCCTCGTTTCGACGGCGAAAGTGCATCGGCAAGTGAGAGGGAATGAGAACGAGAGGAGACAGAAGCGGACGAGGAGACGAAGACCTTCCTTAAAGAGGAATACTTCGTGGAGATGAATTTGAGCAAGGAGGGATACCACGGGGCAAGAATGGATGTGAAGACAAGAATAGATACCAATAAATGGAAGGCTTGAATGACGTTATGCCACGACCATCCAGAATAGTGTGCGGCGGTCGTAGGCAGTTCGTGGGTTAAAACCGTCCCGGTATGTGAATGCGTTTGAGGATGGGGTGATAAGGGGTTGTTGAAGAAGGAGAATAACGCGAATGTAGCTAAGAGGTACTGGGCATGTTGAGGATGCTGCGGTTGTGTAGTAGCGGGTTGAGTTAACGACGGCTCCTCGATTGTCGCAGCAACAACAGGCGGCACAACCTTACGAGGACGACCCCTCTTACGCTTCTCCGGGACGACAATGCTTCCATCTGGAAGGACAAGAGGCGCAGGCGGAGGTCGTTTTTCCTTTGGCTCTTTCTTCGCCGGAGCAACTTTCGCTCTCTTCCTCTTCCTTGCACCATCCTCATCAGCGTCTTCTTCGTCCCCGGTTCCCTCATCGTCACTTCCACCATCGTCGATGTCCTCTCCTTCGACCTCGTCTTTTTCTTCCCCGCCAAACTTCTCTCGCCATTCACGCTCCCATTCCTTGAGCAAAGCCGGACCACCAACGAGCCCGTTCACAAGCGCTTTCAAGCCATCTTGTTCACGTTTAAGACGATGTTCTCGTTTCTTGAGAACGCTGCATAAGATTATCAGTAGATCGCCTCATCATTTCCTTCAAACATCTTACCGGATATACTCCACTGCCTTGCCCAACACATTAGCTTTACTACACTTCCTGGCAACTTTGACTCCATCGACGAAGCCTCGCTCGTCGATAATATCGACCACATCCTCACCATCTTCTCCTTCCTTCTTCACCTGACTCCCAAAAACGACATTCTTTCCAAGAGTCGAATTCTTTCCTTTTCCCTTCTTGCCTCCACCATCAACACTTCCTTCCTTGTCTTCTAACACACGAAGCGCAGGAACAGCCATCTTCAGACTCGTGATTCTGGCATTCAGATTGGTTCGATATCGACGCTCGATCGTCGTATGGCTCGTCTTGGGCCGTGATAGCATACTCGCGGATCCAGCAGGATTGATGACGAAGGCACTTGGGTCTGAAATCGATGTCTGCATAGAAAGGTGCGAATTGGCGGAATTCGTAGGCGGAGGTGTTGTCGGAGGTGGTGTGGAAGCTGCCGAAGAAGCGGATGATCCAAATGATCTCAGCGACTGGGGAGAAGCAGGTTGTTGCAACACGAGGCTACCGTCTAGCGTTGGCTCCTGACCGGGCATTTGTTCGGTGAACATAGAAAACTGGAGGCCGTTGACTGCAGATAATTGAGCGAAATGTGTTAATCATGTACAGGTAGTTCACTTACAAGTAGTTTGATGTGATTGGCCATTCATAGGAACTGCGAGCATGATTCCTGCTGACTGCCGGACTCTCTGAGCTAATTCTTCAGCAGCGGCATCAAGAGAGTTCAGAGGCAGCACCTGAGGCGCATCAAGGAGTGACGGAGCAGGTGACGGATCTATGATAGGAGAGAGCGATGCGCCAGACGATGAGGAGGAAGACGTCACGCTGAGTCTCCTGCCTTGCGGTGAAGTCGATAGTTCGGATTGGAATGTGAACATATTATTTTGAATGGGCTTCGTGTCGCTCAAAAGCGAGAAATCGTCGAGCCCAAGCTTCTGAGAGTCAAAATGAAGCGCATGTGGATCAATGGCCATTGGAGAAGTAAAGTCCAGTTCCGAGTTTATTGGAATGTTATAGTCCATTACGTCCGGAAAGGGTTTGAAATCTCCGGTTAAATTTCCTTCGAAAGAAGACCACAGCGCAGAAAGCTGTGACCAGTCTGGAGGACTTTCTCCAGATGAAGATTCGTCCATGGAGTTATCCATAGATTGTGAATTACGAAGTAGCAGGTTTAGAGGGTCTGAAGGATCCAATTCGAGGTCTGGTTGTGGAGAACCTTTGGAGGAGGTATTTGAGCTTGTAGAAGCTGGTGGAGAAGGTGCGGAAGGGGACATGAATGTTGACTGGGAAGAGAATAAATATAAACTTGAACGCAAATGAAGGAGTCGTTCGACGTAAAATCAGGCCATCCATATTTTGGCCACGTGCTAGATAAGATAAGATAAGATAAGATAAGACGAGTGCTAAGTTTTTAATTGGCCTTTGGCGTTTGTTGGAAACCATCATGATCATCTGCAAAAACTATCAAAGCATTCAAACCCACTGGACTGGCCCCGATTTCGTCGATTGTGATACCAAGATCTTGACGCGAAAACCTTCGTCTCTCTTTCCATTGCTGCTGCTCACGACGTGGTACAGAGTATAACAGGCAATCATCATGCGCCGTCTGGATATACATAGCGCAGCACAATGAATTCAATCAATCAAGCTACTACATAGCTAAAGCCGCTTCTACTGCACATCATGGGGTTCTCGACTAGCGCCTTACTTCACGCCTTTGACTCGAGCCACACCTTTCCCTTCAACCATGACCTCGAGGCTCATCTCTGAACGACTCGTCATTGTGGGCCGAGAGCAAAACTTTTCTCATATAAACTCACCCTTCGTCTCCTCTCTGTACGAAGAACTACAACTATGCACTACTGAAGCTGCTTTTCCACAGGAAGATGTCGTTGATTTCGCACAGAGGACATCCTACTTCGGCATCATTGGACTGAAACCCCCGCCACCAAAAGCAGATTCGACGGAGCCGTCTTTATCCTACAAGCCCCTCGAGGACCGCGAGAATGATCAGTTTAAAATCAGTGAGTGATGACTCAAATTTACGGCTGGTCGTCTTTTTGACATTCTCTAACCGTACCGATAGATTCATGGACCATTCAGGACCGTATGGATGCGGAGGACGAGATCCAAGAAAACCCTGAGCTGGGCACCATAGTTGGAATCATGTACCTCATATGCACTCAAAACCCACCCTACCCTCCAGGCTCTATCGGCGAACTGTCGTTTGGTATTATCATTTCGGAACAGTATCGTTGCAAAGGTTACGCCAAAGAGGCGCTTGGACTCATTCTCAACGAGGCCTTTACGAATATGAATTGTCATCGCGTACGGGCTTGTCTTCTGGACACTCATGCAAAGGACAAGGCAACGCGCCTTTTTATGGGTCTGTGAGTATCATATTCTTTTGTATGACACTACAACGTTGTGCTCACCTGTTTGGATAGGCGTTTCGCTCACGAAGGAAGGCGTCGCCGTGCCTTTTTCAGTATCATAGAAAACGAGTGGAAGGACACGACCTGTCTAGCCATTCTAGACACCGACTGGTTGATACGATCCAAGTATCTGACCGAGGTCACTCCAACTAGTCTATGGGACGAAATGTTGTCAAGGCACGCCAGGGAGCAGCAGGAGCTCTTACAGTGGCACGAAGCGCAGACTCGTTCGTGGCCAGCTGCCAATGGCTTGAAGCGCACAACGAGCATGGAAACAATCCGAGTCACCGAGTGGCTTTCGGATGCGAAACCTGATTCGGCTGCGTCGTCTGACGCCGAGAGTACCGATGATGAACATCCTCTTTCTATCGTTGGACCTCTTAGGAAAGGCAAAGGCAAGGCGAAGCAATTCGTAAACCCATTCAACTTTCGCTCGTCATCCAATGCCCTTTCCTCAGACTCTGAAGACTATGATGATCTCCCCACCCACCAACCTTTCAATCAAAAATCATCATCTGATGAAGCCTCGGACTCCCATTTTGTTGCCGGCTTCGACTTTGCTAGGCCCTCCTCCTCCTCCTCTCCCTTCCTTTCCCCTTCCCCTCCTCGAAGTCCTTCCCTCTCAAGCTACCACTCAAGCTCTCCGCTATATCGCTCTCGTTCTCGAAGCGACTCTTTCTCTGACTGGGAAGGTCCGAGCGACGTTGCTGATGCTCATCCGACTTCCTATGCCAGTAGCACTGACAGCTCCGATTGGGAACTCCCGGATGCACGAGAGTTGGCTGGTAGTCCGGCATTTCCTTTGCCTGAAATGTCGGAAACACCATCGGATAGCGAAGCCTATGGAATAGCGGAATAGTGGAATATTTTGCCAGAGGTATCAGCTGGTAGAAGTTTGATTTGCTAACGGCTGCAAAGGGCTACAATCCTTGAACCAGCTTCATTTTGAAAACATGGAATCTGTTTTACTCAGGTTCAACATTGTACATTAACACTTGTGAACTAGATCAATGGCCATACAATGCTTCTCTGACTGCTCATGCGACGAAGCAGTTCAACATATTGGAACAATTGAACTAGCTGAGGCAGTGAAGGTAGAAGGTATTTTTCTACATCTTGTAGCAGTTGCCATTATTGCCATTCGAACAACGTTGATTTTTCATTTTCCGACCAAGTGGTTTCTTCAAGTTCCACGACTCTTTCTACCATTCAAATTCCGATCTGTCTTATTCCTCGCTCCCATCGACCTCATGTTCGTTCTCACTTTCGAAGATAGATGCGAGCGTCTGAAGGTGTTAGTGGCTAGTGCTGTCACTGCGGTCACTGCTGTTGGACTCAGGGTACTTGATACAGCCTCAAATCTCCGTCTGTAAGCGTTGTCGACTGATCAGAGCTGATTAGACGATCATCGACCACGAACTACTGTGATAGTACATCTTTCGCCGACCTTCACGGCGTGCTTATGAAGGTTATGATATGTACATAGAAGCTCCCATGAGAATTAGGACCCGCAAGGCACATAAAGAACTGCAGCTTTGAATCCGAGAGTTCAACATGATGATAGTGACATTCGGGAGAAGGTAAATGAAAGAGGAAAGAAGGGACCTCAGCGGAGTCAGCGCTAGCAAGTCATGCTCAGCCTCATGTTCACAGTGCACTATACTTAAAGTATCACTCGCTGATTTTCATGTCGATAAGAAACAGCTGAGAGCCAATGACCGCACTATGATTGTGTCCGTAGAGATACAACTAAGTATTTTACGAAGTATTGATAAATATAGACTGCTAGTACTACAGGTTTCGTTCATGGGGTACTACTAACGATGCGAAGCCACCTTTTCATCATACATTGTTTAGTATCTGATTCTTCGTGCCTCTTGCAAGCGTCTAGTCGTGAAAAAGGTTTTGAGCAATATCTGCATGGAAATTCCTGACGAAATTCATTGCAGGAAGATAGCTGGTGCCGTGAAAGGTCATAATCCCGGGTGAATGTTGTCCCACATTCCTGGCACTTCCAGATCTTCTCACACTTTTTCGCCCTGTTATTAGAACTCTGTCGTCTTTGCTTTCGCTTTGTCCCTTTCTTCCTTTGACCACCATTTGATCCACTTGGTCCTGGTTCTGATGAGGACCTCTCGTATGGGGGATCACCACCAACGTCCACATGCAACCTCGCCTTCTTACCAGTACGTTGTTGTGGAGCAAAGTACTGGTTAGAAAGAGATTGTTGTTTGTGGAAATAGCCGCCCCTCCTCCTTTTCCTAGAGGTAATGTTCTCATCATCATAATCGTCCTCGTCGTCGAAAGTTTCACCGCTGTCCTCATATTCAGAGAACTCCTTTTCGTCATCACTGTCCACTTCTCGATAGACAACAGCCTGCTTGGCCTTCCGATGATGGGAGGCGACAAGGCGACGGGTGATTTCTGTTTCCTCGCCGTCTTGCGGTGTAATTGATCTAGCACCGGAAGACGTGCCAGCTTTTGTAATTGATTGAGACGATGGTAATAGAGAAGAATTCGACAATGTATAGGTAGGAGTATTGACATTTTGTTTCACAACCCGACTTTTCTTCGTGCTTGCCTTGTTCAACGGCTCATCGTGATTCGTCAATCTTGAAGAAGAAGGGTTCATGAATGAAGTGGCAGGAGATGACTTCATCCCCATGCTTCCTTTGAGCAACGGATCATCATGATTTGTCGAGCTGGAAGACGGGTGCATGAATAGAGCAGGCGAGGATTTCATCTTCATGCATCCCTTGGTCAACGGCTCATCGTGATTCATCGAACTCGATGAAGCAGTCACGGCTAGAGAACGATATGGTTTCAAAGGTATTTCATCGCAGCGCCAGTTTTGGTCACATTCTGGTCTCGAAGGAGAGCCGAGATCATGAGATGTACAGCGCTCGAGCTCACTGTCGAGCTCAATGTCAGAACGATCATCTTCGCCGAAATATACGGAATCATTTGATCCCTCAGTCAGATCATAATCACAAAAAATGTCCGCGGGAGTGCAGCAGGTCATCGCGATTGATTCCGGGGGGCTAGTCAAAATGGAGGATGGAGAGTCTGACGGGAGTGACACGGGAGGACTGGTCAGCCTGGAGAACGGAGAGTCCGACGTGATTGACGCCGGGGGACTAGTCAGCCTGGAGGACCTGGAGGAGGCTGGCGAGTCCAATGTGGTGAACTCGGAATAGCTAGACGTAGATATGGGTGACAGCGTCGCCGATAACGGCGATAGAGGTGAGAGGAGGAACTGGAATGAAGTACATCATCAAAGGGAAGTTCGACAGATCGCTTACGGCGCTTACATTATCGTTGTCTTGATTGAACCCTGGATAGAGCCCGAAAGGGCCTCTTGGGTATAACGAGGAGTCTTCGATGAAGAGCTCTTCTAGACGGAGCGGAGTATGCTCGAACTTGAATAACCCGAAATCATACGCCGGTACGTCAGCGTTCAGCGGGTGTCCCGAGTCTTCTGAAGACTGGACGCTGGACACAACGTTTTAGTTCGCATCGGAGAAGAAGGTCATTAACACGTCTACTAACGTCGAGTGGTCATCGTCGCCGAAGGTGTGGAGATATTCAAAAATTCCAGAGTCTTGTTCCATATTGATAGTAGTACGAGCGGGCGAAGCTGAACAGGGTAGACTTAGTTGTAGTAGTTCACTGATATGAGGCAGAGCTCAGGGGGGAATCGTTGGATGATTTTTTTCGTTTAGCACAGATCGTACTCTCATTATATACTGATCAGTCTGTTATAGTTCTCCTGTGGGCGAGTTCAGGCTTGCTGTAACGGGGGAGCACATGTCAAGGTTGTTTGGACTGCTTTGGTTCTGTGGGTTGGATTTTGCCTCGATGATACCACGCGGAAGAAGGTCCCGAGCGTTAAACGGTTGACTCGTTCCCTATCTTCTGATTCATCTTGATTGAACAGAAGGTCTTCCTTCGTTCCGGGCGTTATGAGCTGTCCAGGTGGACGATCCTTTGCAATCTTGGATAGATAGCATGTCGGATATGTTTGGATAGATCATTTCAGTCTTAAATTTTCTATTGCACAAAAGCCACAAACGGCGATAGCTCCTTTGTACAGCTTAGTACTTACCACTTATCTTCTCCTATCGCATTCCTATTAGAAGCGAGCTGAGTAGCAAAATGGGCGTTTATTACTTATTCTTAGTGGTCCCAGAGAAGAATTCGAAAGAATGATTACCCGAAAAAAAAAACAATTGTAAGACTTACAAGGCTTCAAAGAAGAATACAATCCTTGACATTCGTGAACAACCTGAACAACGGTTGTCTTGTTCCAGCCTGTCGGAACTGAACAGTCGAGGCTCTCACAGTCGAGGACCCACAAAAATTCTTCTCACTGATTGTACGCTTGTTCGCATATGCCCAAATTCCAAAGACCTCCGTGGACCTGTACCGCCCACGATAGAGGCGGTGGTAACATCTTTTGTGTTGTGAATACAATGTGTACTTACCAGTAACAAATGGGATGATTTCCGACGAGGTTGATATACACCCACCCTTACTTTACAAGGCCAACAAGGCTCCAGACTACTGCAACCTGTGCTTTCCTGTTCCGCGTGGAGACGATCTTCTTCTGAGCAATCTGCTTAACTCTCTCAACAAGGAAAGCAATGGTGTGCATAAATCCTTGCCTGTGCAACGTGTGGTCTGGGGAAGCTAACCTATTTGATGATTTCTCCCGTGCTCAAGGCAGTTCTGATATCTCCTCATGGAACTAGCAGTGAGTCAGGATCTTAGTCGAGGTAATTAAGGGATTCAAGCATTTTGAATCGATAACTTGCCGAGGGGGTCGAGTCAGAAAGGTCAGAAGACCGCGAACAAGCGACCTTGGGAACATTGGCAAGTTACGGAACGAAGTGGCATGTGTGGCGCAGTGTAGGAGAAACGTACGGGTTAAGTGCCCTTTACCGCAGATTTTTGCCTCCAATGTTCATCGGCTCGTCAAAACGAGGCCATGAGGAGTATGAGAGAATATGAGTATTTTTGTAGTCAGTAAATCTAACTTGTTCAACTGACCTGGCAAATCGCTGCGAGGATATCGAGATTCTTGAACCATTGTGATTTACGGTTTTACGCCGAGTCGAGGTCCTTGGAAAGCCTGCCTTAAACGACTAATGTGTTCTCTCTTGCAACTAGTTGTCACCTTCTCATTGTCGACGTCGCCCATCATTTTGATCAACTCGGAGCCAATGTGGTCGATGAGAGTAATCCTTCTATATACCTCGACTCGAAGTGTCAAGAGGTATACGTTGTCTGCCTTTGGGAGACTAAGTAATCCTCGAATCTTGATACCAACAGATTCTCTGTCAAAAAATTCGGATTCGAGGTCAAAGGTCAATGTGAGTATTCGAAGGCAGACATGCAAAACCTACATAGGATGGTTATTGAGGCTGAAGATTGATTAGAGCGTGCATAGTTTTGACAACATCCCTTTCGATTTATGTGAGAGATTTTCCGCTTGTGCAAGTTCGAATTCGGCGGCAAATCTATCATCAGGATAGCGATTGCGAGTGGAACATGCAAACTCACGCGATCAAGTCCCCTTCTTATAAGGTTCGAGAAGCGAGTTCTGTATCGTTCGCAGCTATGATAGGTCCATCCTGAAGAGTAGCAAAGCACGCAGCATCCAACTTGACCTTGGTATGAGAATAACATCTTGGAACTTGGAAGAAGGAAACATTAAGTGCAAGTTGTGATCACGTTTTCGAACCTTGTTGGCGTACATTCCTCATGACCTCTCGCGCTCTGGTCTACCTTTGTAGCTTGTGACATCACTGTGAGTAGGACGAAGAAGAAAAGAGCATTGATTTTAGTGGTCCGACCGTCCTGACTCAGTTGTCGTCGCCTGTAGAAAAGGATTGTCGTGGGAATTTCAGCGAATCGAATTCTCTCCCCACCGCCCACTACCAACCCACTACAGCAGACTCACACTAGTCGAGTCCTACGAGTAACAAGCGTCGAGGACTTTTAATTATACACTCATTTGCTGTGTGTGATTTCGTACAAAACAACCACCAATCTGAGCGGAAAGCCGAACACGAGTTCATCCAAAGGACCAGGCCGTTGCGGCTTTTTTCGTACATTTTTTAAACGAACTCATATTTTACTCTTGGAGGCCGACTCCTGAGGAGTCCTGAGGTCGGCCATCTTGAGGTGAAGAGACGAGTATTGGGTAGGTAGCGACTGACAATTTCTCGATAAGCATTCTACTGAAAATCTTTGCAGTAGGAGCCGTTTTGAGGCCATAGTAGTTTTCGTGGTGGGGTAAAATGATGGAGGCCGTACAGATTCGTACAAACCATCTCAACATTCTAGGATTTTGATTCTTACCAGAGGCGACTTCAGCTGAATTTTGTGCACACCATCGAAGTTCGCTGTGCGTTGTGAGATATCTTGCAGTGTACTTATGATACGGATTTGAAAATTGATACGGATCCTCCATCGACTGGGTCTGGCATCAGCCGCATCACAGGCCGCATCACGGTTCGCCAGGGTCGGGTACTAAGGTGCGAGTCGGTATGATAGCCTCATATGGCAGTCTATGGCAGTGCGATTTTAAGCGTATCTCCGAACTCTTAAGAATCGACTGATCATAATCTGAACCCCCCCAGAGCTGGTCTCCAAATCCTACTGTACTTCCTTCACTCCAACTTGTCCCAGAAGAACGCTACAACTTGCACCTTCCACTCGTGACTCGACTTTGCTCTCTAAATCTCCCTATCCACGATGATTCTTTCACATGTCCTGAGGAGCATGATGTTCCTCGCCGCCGTTGGGATAGTCTCAGTTCTCGCTTCCCCTATTCAACTCCGTGTTCGTGAGCAGCGCAAGGAAGTCGCTGGCACGGGGCTGTCAGAAATCGTTGCCCACGCCCAGCAGCCCCGGCCTGGGGATTCCTTCCAAGGTATCGTGTTCGATATGTTCCTTGTATAGTATTACTTGAGCTCATATTGTGTTGGTCCAAATCAATCGGAAAAGAGCCTGCATTGAGCAATCCCAACCCACCGACCTCACCGACCTCGCATGTCCAGCTGCAAGCTCCGATACCTCAGAACGCAGAGATTGTCGCAGTTGATGCAAAATTTGACTTCGTCCCTGCAGCGATGCGATTGACTCGATAGCTAAGCAGAATATGCAGTTTGAACAGTGGATTTCGTTGTGCTCGCGTTACGTGTTCCTGGATCCAATCTGGAAAAATGTCTTGTTCTACGTTGAGAGAAAACCTGTTGACAAGTATCCAGGTAGGTACATTTAATTCTCTAGAGTCACCCGTCTTCGAGCTGAGCTCACGCATTCAACTGTGATGTAGATCCCTTTCCACTGTCTACAAAGATGGATCATATCAGACGGTCCCAGTTCTACGCTCGGAACTCCCATCTTCACAACCTTCTAAATTATCTCTATAACGAATTGTCCAGACCAAATAGGACGCCTTCTGGAGGCGCCGGGTCGAATGACGAGCAGTTGATGTTGTTCAATGCCTATTTCATCTTGGCTACAGGTTCGTGAAATTTAACTGCATCGTGATCAATGTCCATATCTATTATCTGTTCAAACTCATTCTATGTAGCGAGAGTACAAGTGGACGCCCAAATTGCGAGGATCAAGTTATATGGAGGATATATCCGTTACAAACCATGGTTCGATCAGATCTTTTCTCGAATCAAGAACGAAAAGTTTTTGGACCCGATGGATATGATCAACCTCCATCTAGGTGATATCCTCGATAATGGGTACGAGTTGAGATTGTCAATTCCACCTCCTCAGGGTTTTGACCAGCGATTCTAGTGCATATTTTCTTTCTGGAGTGTATGAAGCATACCGCTTGGAAGTTCCCCCTGGTTTGGGTGCACTTCTATATCCAGTAGGATCCCACTAGTATCGATGAAAGATGAAGTTGAACAACGTACTACCGTCAAGTCCGACAGTCCATTTTACCATACCTTATTGCTTTCATGGAATAATTCTATGTGCATCGTATTATCCTTCGCCACTGGTCGACTGCCATCCGCGAATTGACCATTCGCCATTTGGAAGACTCGTCCAATACAAGACGTTGCTGTTGGGCAACTCAACTTGTTTCTCTCCAACTATAACCAAATTCGGACCAGACGTCAGACGTGCTTTCCAACGACCAGCTTGAATATTGTAAGTAGTATTCGCTAGCTAGTGATATCTCCGTGATTTCCCTGTATGAATAAGACCCTGCGGCGAACCCAATGCGATATGTTCAGGAGGTAATAGAGTATAGTGAGATGATATAGGTGGAGAAGCCAAGTAAACTCAACGATTTAAATGGATTATAAGTAGAGACTATCTTGGGCGACTATACATATGTGCCATGAGAAAGGTGTATGGTTGGTGTCAAATCATGACGTCCCGTGGCTTGGCTATGTGAATGACGATTGCGGCGAGAAAGAGAAAAAAACTGAGCTAGATGGATGATATGTCAAAGCTCCAGGTTGAATGAACGATCCTTGTTCATCAGCTGCTACCGGTGGGTTGCACAATTGCCCTCGAAGGTCCGCTCATCAACAACGCAGGGTCAAGAGGAGGACTGGGGATACGCCGCTGGGGTCCAGGAGACCGTGACGATTGACGCGCTGGGGCAACCGGATATGGATGTCCACTCATGGCTAGCGGTGAGCGTGACCTAGACTGCGGTGGAGGCTGAGAGTCGAGCGGAGACCTAGACCCAGATCTACATTCTGACAGAGGCGGAGGCAGAGTCGGGTTCACCAGATCTGTGAACGAGGAAGGAGAGTTGCTAGGGACAGAGAGTTGAGAATCCCAATGGGGTGGAAGCTCGGAAGGCTGATTCGGTGAGTGAGAGTATGGAGAGAATCGTAGTGTCAGTTGTTTGGACCCGGCTTCTGAAGTATCTCCAGCGTCCGGTTGTGGTTTCGGATGTCTCGAACGACGTATTTTTGGAATATAGCCATGTATTCTTTTTCTGTGACGAGTCAAAGAGCCAGGATCAACGGTGGTGAAGTCGCAATCTGGACAGCAGTTCGTCTTGCTTTTCGTACTGTGGATCATAGATAGATGAGAATATGATCATCTAGAGAGTATTCGACGGACTCACTGCGTCCGAATGTGCGTCTCTACGTTCGATTTCTGCAGATTCTCAAAGCTACAGTCAGGATATGGACAACGATGCATGCTGTGAGATCATTCGTAAGTGATGCTGAAGGATCAGTTCGTAGATGAATATGACGACGCACAGCTTGTCGCGGTCCAAGGAGTGGATTTTCATGTGTCTAGGGAGGTCCGTCTTATTGGATATGACGGCGTTGCATATCGAGCAAGTCGCAGGATTATATGCTTCGCTGGGCTGACCATTCTTCTACAGCAGCAAATGATGGTGTAAAGGTCAAAGCTAGGTTTACGACGCTGAAAAGAGACATATCACGAACCAATGATCTGGCGCGCGGCATTATTGCTCTTCTCTCAGAGAACTTGAGAGAAAAACTAAGCAGAGGGCAAGAGAAGAAAACAAATTGGAAGTAATGGCAGAAGAAAAATGGAGAAACGTTTTCAGGAATGGAAAATCTGCAAGCCTGGCCAAGGCCGCCGGAACGGCCAAAATTGATCAAGTCTTGTCCGCGTTTCATATTTCTAGCTTTGCCTTTGTTCTTCATTGATCTTTCAACCATATGTTCTCTTTGTTACACGAGCGCAACACCGTCAAATTGGTATCTCTCACACTAAGACTCGACTGGATATAACCAAACAATCATTTGCCGCATCTCGACATCGAGTAACTTTCAAGGCTATTTCTCCTAGTACATGCTATACATTGCTTACTTACCCCAAGTCTTTTCTTCCAAAGTTCCAGCATGCTCCTTCTATCAAGGCCCATGTATCACGCTTGGATAAGGGCACAGGACCACGAGCAAGCCTATCTAGTCAATCCAATTCCAGATCTGATTCCTCATCAGAGTATTCGTACATCAGCTCATCCTCAGAATAATGTTCACCTTCCAGAGACTCCAGTTCCTGTGCAACACGGGACGTGATATCCATCCAATCCGCAGCCTCGCCATGTTCTTGTCGATGAGTTGAGTCAACTGTGAGATCGATTCTATCTCCTGCCCATGTTCCTTTGGTTCCAGTAAAAGAATATTCGGTAACGCCAACAAGATTGTAGAGGAATTGCATGATGTAACCCGAATCGGGGAGGATGACATACTCTCGTTTTGAGAGGTTACGAAGCATCCAGGAGTCCTCATGCTGCCGTTGTAGGACGCAGTCTTTTCGAGTGATGGAAATCCAGTCCATGTGTCGCTCATTGCCCGTGGCGGTCAAGAGCTCATCATGAAGTTTTGGGTTCGTCCGGACTCTCTGATCACCAAAGACGAGGTCGTTTGGTATATGTGAGAGTTTTTGAAAACTATCATAAGCAACATGATAGAGTGCACGTGCTACGATTCTAGATTTGGTGTCGTTAGGAAGTCCCAGTTCTTCTTTCTCTTCGTTCGTAAGCATTGTTTTAGGCAAGCTTTTTGAACGATTTCCGATGAGGATGATCCGACTCCCGGACCAGCTTTCCTGCTTGAGTTTGTAGCACAGAGAGTGATAACGCGCATGAGCGGTGATCTCCCATAAGAAACTGCAAGTAAGAGAAAAGCAGAGCAAATGCAGATAATCTTTGCCGAGGTCCTCAGCAATGATTAGTAGGAGCTCGAAGGGAAGTGTCAGGAGCAATGAGGAGCGTTGTGACCTGTACATACACATAAAGCCCAGCGTCAGCAAATCTATGATAAGTTTGGATACTTATTGGAATGGTGGCACTCACTCTAAAGCCATTCTCTGAGCTTTGGCTTGATCTCCAGGACTCCTGTTATCGATTTTGTATGCCAAAGGAACGGCAACAGCAGGGAGATGAAAGATAGCGCGACTCGGTCTCCAGAAAAACCTTTTGATCTCCCCTAAATGACCTGCAGTCGCGCGGTTATCGATGCTGATCAGTTGCCAGTGTTGTACCATTATGCCTTTGGTGGTGGTTAATGAAAGGCAGAGCTACTTATCGCTAAGCAAAGAGAATGTTCGAGTTACATAATGCGTACTAGCCTTCGTTGATTCCTGAACATTGGGCTTGAGAATTCATAGAACCTTACGACGTCTCGCCGTCAATTTCGGAGGAAGTCCGCCGTGCGACGATGTTGCGGACATTC
The DNA here is from genome assembly GCA_027919835.1 of Lentinula raphanica. NCBI lineage: Eukaryota > Fungi > Basidiomycota > Agaricomycetes > Agaricales > Omphalotaceae > Lentinula > Lentinula raphanica. The sequence continues at coordinate 1,595,080 of JANVFP010000002.1, read as the reverse complement.
ATTGCATTTCATGAACGACCGCCACAACCTAATTCCAATGAGTCCCTGACTGCCTATGTTTGTAAATGAGCAAGTTTGAGCCTTGAGTTTGTTGGAATTTACCTTACCTTCTTGAAGCTGAAGGTTGAGGATGAATTGATATTTCGGAGGGCCTAGCTCTACTCAACTTCGGGGTTCTGACTGATATCAGACTCAAAATCTGCCCGATCTAGAGAGTTCAAGTCTTCCAATGACGGGAGAAAGTTGAACAAAGTGGTCGGAGAGAGTTCAACTCGAGTGTTATGTGGCTGTGTGGATATATGCACTCTTGCCTCTACACGCGGCTAAGTACTGGCCACCCTCTAATACCGTCCTGCATTTGAACGAGTGTCTCGGCGTTTCCGTTGTTTCAACGGCTCCCATCTATGGACCATCAGGTCATGTTCTTGCACACTGATTACAACTCGAGCATACAACTTCATTCAGCTAAGTTGGATATTCTTGACGCAACGACTTGAGACGAAGTTGATTGTTCAGAGTACATAAGTTCTGATAGAACCGCATCAGAATTGGGTTATTAGCTGTTATTAGGGACAACGAACAAGTCTATCCGGTCAATCCGATTCTTCAAGATCCTCTTCCTCCTCTTCCTCTTCCTCTTCATACATCAGCGCGCGCACTTCCTCAGGAAATTCGGTTTCGTATGCCAGCTCCTCCAGCTGCTGTATGATATAGAAAGTGATATCCATCCATTTCGCGTCGTTGCCGTGCTCTTGTTGATGAATCGAGAGGACTGTGAGATCAATTCTATCTCCTGCCCATTTTCCTTCGTCTCCATCGGAATAGGAACAGTAAGAATATTCGGATTCACCGACAAGGCTGTAGAGGACCTGGGTCACGGACACCTTTGAAACACGCGAATGGGGAAGGAGGACATATTCTCGTTGCGAGAGATTACGAAGCATCCAGAAGTCCCCATCCTGCCGTTTCAGGACGCAGTTATCCCGATTAATCGAAATCCAGCGCATACATTGCTCGTTGCGATTGGCATTCAGAAGTTCACCCCTAAGTTTCGAGTTCGTCCGGACTCTTCGATCACCAAGGATGAGGTCGTTTGGGATATGTGAAAAGTTTCGAAAACTATCTTGCGCGACACGATAGAATGCACGTCCGGCGACATTGAATCTGATGTCCTTACGTTGGCGAGGAAGTCCCAGTTCTTGTTTATCTTCGTGCGTAAGCATGGATTTAGGCAAGCCCTTAGCACGGTCTCCGATGAGAATGATACGACTCCCAGACCAGCTTTCCTTCTTGAGTTCGGAGCAGAGAGAGTGATAACGAGCATGACCGGTGATTTCCCATAAGAAGGTGCAAGTGAGAGAAAAGCAGAGCAAATGCAGATAATCCTTGCCAAGGTCCTCAGCAATGATGAGTAGAAGCTCGATAGGAAGTGTGAGGAGAAGCGCTGAGGATTGCGACCTGCATATATGAAGACCAACGTCAGTAAATTTACGAAATCGAGTTTATACAGCGACACACTCACTCCAATGCCGCTCTCTGGGCTTTGGCTTGGTCTCCAGGTGTCCTGGTATCGAGCTTGTATGTTGACGGAACAACTACAGCTTTCAAAAAAGAGACAGCGCGACTGGGATTCCAAAAGAACTTTTTGAGTTTTCCTAGATGTCCTGAGGATGCTCGGTTGTCGACGCTGACGAGTTGCCATTCCTCCGCCATTCTGAATTATGGTGGTGGTTGAGGACAAGTAGGATAGTTATTTATCGCGCGACGCGACGCGAACTTCGAAGACTACCTGTAACACTGTTGAATGAATGAGCCTGGTGTCTCTTCGTAGCAGCGGATCTTTGTTTGAAGTAAAAACGTGAAAGACGTGATGTTCCAACTCACGCAGACAGATAATCCCAGCTCAGGAGAGAAGAAGGGAGAAAGCAAGGATAAAGAACTCTCTCAGGCTCTGGCTCGGTGGCCGGAGTTTCCGGCCCGCCAAAACCCAAAACACGCTGCGCGCCAATTTTTTTTCTGAACTCACCCATGGCTTTGGATTCGAACGATGTCAAGGTCTACACCGTCAACGGCTCCACTGCTGGATCTTCCTCCTCTCTCCCAGATTGGCTCACACGAAAACGCACAGCTGCAAAAGGAAAACGAGCAGCCAAAGAGCATGTAGAAGGCACTATAGAGCTGATCCAAGGATTCGAGTTTCCTGAAGCCAGTAACAAGGTTAAAACTACTCCTGATGGAACTCATGCGATCGCCACTGGGACATACAAGCCTCAGATAAGAGTATGGGATCTTGACCAGCTTACCTTGAAATTCGAGAGGCATACAGATTCAGAAAATGTCGATTTTGTTGTGCGTAAGTTGTCTCTCCTGCTAGTTCTTTTGTGTGTGTTCAACATACTGTTGAACAGATGCTCTCTGACGATTGGACAAAATCCATACACCTCCAAAACGACCGTACGATAGAACTACATACCCAAGGCGGGTTCCATTATCGTACTCGAATACCCCGGTTTGGCCGTTCTCTGGCATACCATTCTCCTTCCTGCGACGCACTCTTTTCTGCGTCTGGGAATGAGGTCTATCGCCTGAACCTCGAACAAGGCCGATTCATGACTCCCTTTACCCTAGAAGACGATGAAGACGACATACAAGGTGTCAACACAATTGATATCAATCCAGCCCACCAACTCTTTGCTTTCGGTGTGGATGGAAACGGGACAGTGCAGTTCTGGGACCCAAGGTCACGGTCATGCACCGGAATACTGCGTTTGCCGGGACATAAGCTCGTCTCGCCAAGTTTCGACCATAACCTTGATCCATCAGCCTCTAGACTGGGCATAACGGCTCTTGCTTCGCGGCCTGACGGGTTGTCGTATGCAGTTGGAACGACAACGGGGCATACACTGCTCTATGATATCCGAACAACAAAGCCGTACGCCATGAAAGACCAGGGATATGGTCTACCTATCAAAAGTGTCTCATGGATCGAGGGAGGGAGTAGGATCGCAGGAGATGGAATGGTTCTCAGTGCGGACAAAAAGGTGATCAAGATATGGGATCGGAATACGGTATGTTATACACAACTTGCGGTGAGCCGCCCTTTAATGAACGACTTTCTAGCCTTCAGTCAATTTCACTTCTATCAACCCCGCTTCTGACCTGAACGATGTCCATCACGTTCCCGGAAGTGGACTCTTGTTGACAGCCAACGAAGGCATTCAGATGTCTACATACTATATCCCCCAACTCGGACCTGCTCCTCGATGGGCAAGCTTCCTCGAAAATATCACGGAAGAACTAGAAGATCAAACAACCCGTAATGTCTATGAGGACTTTAAATTCGTTGAGCGGAATGAGTTGCAGAAGTGAGTTATAACTCACCATCACTGTTATATCTACTCATCAAATTTTCCGGAAAAGGTTGGGTCTGGATCACCTCATCGGCACTCCTGCCCTCAAACCCTACATGCACGGCTACTTCGTCTCACTCAAATTATACGACACCGCCCGAGTAATCGCTAACCCCTTCGAATACGCAGAACACCGCGAGCGAGTGATCCGACAAAAACTAGACAAACTAGCAGAAACCCGAATCCGCACATCCACTAAACAAATACCCGGTGTCAAAGTCAATAAAATGCTCGCAGAGAAAATCCAGAAGGAGGAGGAACGTGCGCGCAAGAGAGAGGAGAGGAAAAAACGGAAGGCTCAGAAGGATGTTGGGGAGGAGAAAGATGCGATGGATGTGGACGAGGACGAGGAAGAAGAACAGGCCGGTGGTGAAGAGAATGACGGACCGACGAGTGTATTGACCGATCCTCGATTTGCGAAGGTCTTTGAGGATCCTGAGTTCGAGGTCGATGTCAACAGTAGGGAATATGCATTACTAAATCCTTCGTCAGTCGCCCAACGGAAAGGATTCGGCGACAGGGGGAAGACGGCAGTGGAGGAGGAGGAAGAGGAAAGTGACAAGATGTCTTCTGACGGTCTCGAGGAGAGTGATAGTGAAAGCGACGGGGATAACAGTAGTGATAGCAGTGACGCCGGAGGTTCGTCCCTCAATTCTATCTTCGAGCGTATCACTGACCCTTTTGCATATCAGAATTAAGCAAATTTGATCCCCGTGCACGTCCAGGACAGAAAAACATCCGAGTACAGGAAGCTTATAACAGATCGAAACAACAAAACCGGGCTTCCAACGTCAAGTTGGTTCCTATGCGTCCACAAACCGGCGCCAACGGTGCAAGAACGGCGGCTGGCAAAGACGCCACCTTCGGTCAACGTCGTGCTCACTCCTCTGGCACTTCTCGTCTCAACGCCGAGAAACGCCCGTCTCGTCCAGGCAAAGTCAGTGTCGCTGAAGATGGAGGGATGGAGATGTCATGGGTACCCTCAGCTGACTCTCCATCCCAATCACAAGAGTCAAAAGAGGGATCTAATAAACGAGGTAAAGGTAGTAAACTACAAGATCGGAGGAAGGGAGTCGAGAGGTTTGGCGCTGGATTGGAGAAGGGCGGAAGGGATCCTGTGGAGATTGCTGAGAGCGATAGGAAGGGAAGGACTCATAGAAGGCAAGGTACTAGGAGTGGTAGTAAGAATGCTTTTCGGAGGATTTAACTTCAGCATACTGCTTATTTCAAAACCCTTTCGACGTTGAAAATATAATGAGCGCCCATACGTTTACGAGCGCCTATTTCCTCGATTGTTTTTCGATCTGGACCGTTCGCGTTAGCCTCGAAATCTTTGCTAGGTTCGTCAACAATATAGTTTTTTTCCTGGCTCCAGCATGGCATTCACGAATCTACTGATATTAGACTCTAGATCAAGATGAATATCCGAAGGGCCAGAGTAAGTCCTTCACGATATGAAGCCCCCCAAAAAAACAACTTGAGTGTTCTGTGTGCGTATCCAGATAGAAGACCTCCCTGGGATGCAAGCTTGCAATCTAAGGTTAATATTATCCTGCTCAGACATGCTCAGTCCCCAATGTAACTCAATCACCTTTAAGGAACCTCCCAGAAAACTACTCGATGAAATATTTTATGTCGCCATCCAATCTTCTGCATCCGCCGCTCGTATTCAAGCTATCTCATTGAACAGATCTATACCACTGTGTCACTTGGCCTTCGGTATCATACGTCGCAGAAGTTCAAGGGAGGATCGTTGGGTATATTCTGGCTAAGATGTACGTTCATTCGTTGATATTTCGTCTACTACAATTTTGGTACTTACTATAACACCGTCCTCATCATCGACCATCTATATCTACGGACCTATGCACAAAGGGAAGAGGAAATCAAAGAAGGAGAACAACCCCATGGACACGTAACTTCAATATCAGTCCTCCGCTCCTATAGACGACTGGGTATAGCGAAGAAACTCATGCTGCAATCTCGTACGTATGGGAGCTTTTGTTCATGATGCAGCTTTCTGAATCATTACTTAAATATCCCAGAAGAATCAATGGCGACTATATATCGCGCGTCCCATGTATCTTTACATGTGCGCAAGTCCAATCGTGCCGCGCTCAGTCTGTATCGAGATACTCTTGGTTTCGAGGTTCAGGGCATTGAGCAAAAGTATTGTGCGTGCAACTCCTGCTGTTATATATCTCGGGATGAACTTGAAGGCTGAAGCTCACTCTCGCATTAGATGCTGATGGCGAAGACGCCTATTCGATGCGACTCATGTTGAAGCATGAATAGCTTAACCACTGACGAGCTCAAGTTCTACTGCCTGTTGTTTACATCCGATACAATGAGGTTACCATAATATTACAAGTTCATTCTAATCAGCGTTTCCTATAACTCTGTTGAGGAAGACGATGTAGTCTCCGAATCTTGAGCTGGAGACGTTTCCTTCCCCTTCGGCTCGTCCATCTCTGCATCTCTCCTCTCCTCTTTCTCCAGCTTTGGATCTATTGGTATTTCCGGCTCGAGCGTACCTCGACTCAGCATAACCGCCTCTCGCACAAAGCCAGCAGCATCCAAACCCAGCTTGTAATACCCATCGTTCGAATGTGCCGCGAACATGCCCGTGTGAGCTTGCAATTCATCCGTTGCGATGTTATTGACCGCAGGTAGGAAATGCTCCATGGCACGCTTGTCGGTTTTGGGAAGGATCATGAAGGTCCGATCGAGATTGTGAACGAGAGGAATGGCAGGGAGTAACGTATAAAGGCTATTATGTGTCTCCTCGTCAGTTGCATGCATCTGAGAACAGGTTCCAGTTCACTCACTTTCGAAATATCACTCCCTCCTTCTTCTCAATCTCAATCAAAGAATCAACCCTCCTCTTCAACGCGTCTTCATCCCACAGATTCCGTACATACTTCATATGATCCGTCGCCCAACTGTATCCAACGCCGAGATCATCTCTACGCCAATATGCAGCTCCTCCAGCGGCCGCAGCTGCGGTCACAACGCCTCCCACTGTGTACGCGATTGGTGCCCACTTGCTCCATCCACTTTCGGTAGTCGGAGGGGCAGTAATGGCAGCGAGAGGCGCTGTACCACTTCCACTTGCTGCGCTTTGGTTGTTTGTGAAAGAACCCCAGATAGCGGAGCCTACTGACTTTGCAGCGTTTGCATATTGTGCCGCCTTGGTTGCGGTGTTCTTGAAGACGTATGGATGGAGGCCGTAATACTGATGAACAAGATCTTAGTGTTCTGCGATAGGGGTGAAAATGTTAAGCATACTGGAGTATCAAAGGATATGCATGCAACGATCTTGGGCCATAGAGGAGCACTAGTGTCCGGTCTTGTTCTGAAGAATTCGATGATGCTATCTGCAGACAGGAGACCTCCCATACTGGTTCTCCAATTAGTCGTACAATAAATGCAGAATGTCGGACCACCTGCCTATGACCGCAAAGCACTATCTTCGCCTTTCCTGCGCCTCCTCCATGTGCTACCTCTTTGTTGACCGTCAGCTCAGTTAACCAGTCAGAGAAGCGAACGACGGCTTCGTTCTGGATATCCTTTCAGCATTGTCGAAACTTGATTTGAGTGTTGCTTCTCACCAGGTTTCCTTTAGTCTTCCCTAACAAAAGACCCGTAAGCCTCCCGAGAAAGGAGTTTGCATCACCGTATCGCGCACCTCATATACAGGGAATACGATACACTCCACACTCGAATTTGGAACGGTTTCGGTGAGGATGTGTTGAAGCCGCTCGGGAAACTTGCCAAAAGTATCATTATCGCCTTTGAAGCCATGGATGAAAACAACGAGCAGCAAGTCAGATACGACATTGACGACAGCGAGCGGGTTTCCAGTCGAGTCCTGATCGACTTGGCCCATGGTGCCAGGTGCTCACTGATGGTGGTGGTATGAAGTAATAAATAGTAGATATTTAAGCGCCGAAAGGTCCAAGCAAGGTTGCTCATCGACCACGACCACTTCCAGCCCCTTCCCCGAGAGTGTACTCGATACAACTCTTACCTGCTCTTCACAACTCATCATGCTTCCCGCAGTCAATAACATCAGCCAAGCCTTCCTGCAGTTTTTCTGCCCTCATGATCGTCGGACACACGATCCGTGCGCTCGGTCCGAATGCTAGGCTCAAAGTTGAACTCGAAATTCACGCGAACTCTTACTTTCCTCCCCTCCTTCACCATCGATCGACCTGTGTTCTATCATGTCAACCGTGCAGGTAGTGACTTCCAAGGTCTACGACCCCCGCAAGGTGCTTGATCATCCGGAATTTCGTGTCTTGAAATCTGGAGATCAAACCTCGAAGGACTCTAATATCGCCGCCTTCTACAGTAAGTAACATCGTATTCATCGTGTTGCTCGTTTCTTGGAGTAATCTTTGCATATACAAGATCCGGCACACGAAATCCACCTGGTCGAGAAACCCAAGCCAAAGCCTGGTCCAGGACAAGTCCTCATTCATGTCCGTGCTACCGGTATCTGTGGGTAAGTTCCTCTGATAACTCTTTCTGCTCCCACTGTCTGGAACATACATGTTGCAGGAGCGATGTTCATTTTTGGAAGCACGGACGAATTGGTGACTCTATGATTGTAACAGATGAAGTAGGTTTAAAACCATGAAACCCGAAGCACCATTAAGTGCTGTTTTCAGTGTGGTTCTGGTCACGAATCTGCCGGAGAAATCGTCGAAGTAGGCGAGGGAGTCACTGAATGGAAAGCTGGTAAGCTATACCCTCGGCTTTCTCTTCCTTCATGCTCAGCCGTTGTCTTTCGTGATCCAGGCGATCGAGTAGCGATGGAAGTCGGTGTCCCCTGCTCTCAACCTTCCTGCGACGCGTGCAGAACCGGCCGTTACAACGGATGTCCAGACGTCGTGTTTTTCTCTACTCCTCCTTATCACGGTGAACAACGTTTCCTCTTTTCTAGCGAGCTCGTTCCTCAAAAATATTGTTTGCAGGAACCCTGACTCGGTGGCACGTCCACCCAGCTCAATGGCTCCATCGTCTCCCGGATAACGTCTCCTTCGAAGAGGGCTCCTTGTGCGAGCCTCTCGCTGTAGCACTAGCCGGTATTGATCGTGCTGGTCTTCGTCTCGGGGACCCTGTCGTCATATGGTACTTATCTTGCCTTGCATAAATCCAAACCCTCTCAGTTAACGACTTTCTTCCAGTGGCGCTGGACCTATCGGCTTGGTGTCCCTTCTCAGCGCTAGAGCTGCAGGCGCAGAACCTATCGTTATCACGGATCTCTTCCAAAGTCGATTAGATTTCGCAAAATCTCTAATCCCTGGCGTGCGTACCGTTCTCATCGACAGGAATGCGACTCCCAAGGCCCAAGCGGAGGTGATCAAGAAGGCCGCAGGGGGTCCTTTGAAACTTGCTCTTGAATGTACGGGCGTTGAGAGTAGTATACATACTGCCATTTTTGTGAGTAGCCAATGAATGCGGATATGTATTCGAGCAGCGCTGATCTAAGACTATGGACACAGTCTCTTGGATTCGGGACCAAGGTCTTTATTATTGGTGTTGGCAAGAACGAGCAACTAGTATGCAGAACATATTTTCCTGATGCTGAGAACAATCACTGACTCGTTGGGCAGTTCCCCTTCATGCATCTGAGTGCCAATGAGATTGATGTCCAGTTCCAATATCGATATGCCAATCAGGTTTGTCCTTCCTCCTTCGATGCCACCGCGACCCATTCATACCATTTCAACCAGTACCCAAAAGCGATCCGACTCATCGCAGGCGGCCTCATCAACGTCAAGCCTCTAGTCACTCATCGCTTTGCCTTAGAAGAGGCTGTTGCAGCGTTCCATGTTGCAGCTGACCCAGCACAAGGTGCTATCAAAGTGCAAATACAGGACTAAGCTTTTAAGTTTTAAGTTTTACCAAATGCATGAACCGATATTGTTCCTCCTGGTTTTTTTGTTGATGTTACAACAAAGGAAATGGTACTCCCTAGATACAGTAAGAAATGCAGCATGATTAACATAGACAGAAAGCATAGAACCGAGAATCAAAGGTAGACATAAGGTGCGTAAAAGTCATGAAGGATGTATCAACTGTCCGAGCTTGGAGGAGTCCCAGCCTTTCGTGAAGTTCTTGAGTTCCTCTTCGCTCTTGCCTAATGACAGAATTCTCGTTCAAAGCACTAAGCGATCAAGAACAGGAGTCATACCTTTGCTTTACCCCGAGCCCCACGACCAAGTTGTTCTTCCCCCGCCGACTCTTCTCCGTCATCGTTTTCGGACGTATGTGCAGGTGGACCATCCGACATGTCAACGTCGGTCGCATCCGTAAGACCATCGAAATCTTCCCCGTCACTGGAATCTTCACGTTTTCTCTTCTTCCGAGTACGTCTACACACACAATGGAATCAAGATCAACATTCGTGCTTTGTGTGGGATTACTGTGACTGACTTTGTATGTCCGTTGGTAGCTGCTTTACGTTTCACAGGAACTTTTCGTTCCTTCTTCTCCTATAATAAGGTCAATTCAGACGAGGTGGTTGAATACCGGATAGATACATACCTTAGGGGCAACCGTGACAATTTCCGCTATCCACGCACTCGCTTCCGACGGTAGGAATGTTTGTTTTGCGATCTGGTCGAGTCGAGCACGAGATTAGCCATCACATCGTGGAAGAAAGGAAGCCTGAGGCATATGAGGCATACTTTGTTCGCAATATCCGCATTTGGTTGGGGTCGAAGGATATCTGAAGGAAGCTTTATCTTCCCGGGATACGTAGGGACCGTCCAGTTGTGGTGTTGTGCACGGAGTTTGATAAGCTCTTGCGCTATTTCACACATGGCATACAAATTCTAGCTGGATATCAGAATGTGAACACGACGGGGGTGGATGCAATGTACTTCACTATAAACCTGCGATTCTGGGTCCCGAACTGTCTTTCCTTTGCTTGCCAGATGATACAGAAGGGAGATTGTTTCTTCGGACCCAATGAGCTCAAGATAGAATTGAATATACCTGCGTAAAAGTCAGATTACTTCGACCAGCGACTATGAGCAAGCGGGCTTACTTGGCGATATCTTGAAGTTCACTTTGGGACATTGCAAAGTCAGGATGGTGCGCAAGCAGATGAAGAAGGCGGATGAAGATGAACTCGAGGTTCTCGGTTCTCAATTCTGAACAACCATGTCACAATAAGTCCCTTGATCCACCATGACTAGACACATACCTGGAGGCAATTTCTTAAGAAGGTTAGTTACAGCGGCGGAAGCCTATGTAGATTGTATTGGTTAAGAGGTGTCAACATACCTCATATGTTTCCTAAAACTCACCTTTTGCTTGATATCCTCCTCTGGGTCATGCGCGGTAAGGAAAAGGATGGCATTATATCTTGCGGGTAGTTTGCGGTAGAATAACAGTGGCACCAGCTTTTGTAAGAAGCCCATTCGTACATTGTAGCATGTATCCTAGTGCAGTGTTATTACGAGAATCGGATTCAGATTGTCGAGCACGATACTCACCTGAATGGTCAAAGCTAGTCGCAAAAACTTGGGAGCCAAAGCTTCAGCGTATACTGGAACTGTAGAAAGGTACAGCAGAGATACTGCTGCTTGCAATCTGATTCTAGACAGCGCTTTCCGACTGAAATGAGTAACATTAGTTTCATGTTCAGCTTGCAAGAGGCTTTGGACATACTCTTCCTCAATACCATTGTCACCTGTAAGTGAACCGCCATGATCTAATATCGTGACGAGCATCTTTAGCACCGGTGTTGAGATATCTACCGCATTTTTCGATTTGGCGTGGGACATCGATCGATACCGTAGCAATTTGATTGCAGCGATCTTGGCCTTTAGGTTGTCCGAAACGTCATCGTCTTCAGTCCACTCTTCACCGTCATCCTCGACGTTGTCCTATGAGTAGAACATGAGTGTCAACCGATTGCAAACACCATCCGGTCGGCTTACAGGACATAGACTAGGGATCATGAGGAGCTTTCTGAGTAGGAACGCCGTTATAACGTCACTCTTCTGTTCGAATGCATTCGGGACAAAGCGAGCGAACTGGCCCAAGGATACAAGATGGGCGACCAACTGATCTTCGGGTGCATCGTCCAGAGAATCGGCAATACGCTGCAAAATATTTCAGAACACGCATCACGCCAAGAAGAATCGTTTGTGAATACACACCTCGACGACTGAGCCACAGATGTCGTCCTTTTCGTCAAAGAATGCTATGATCCGGGATGCAAACTTGGCGTGCCTACGACTGGATCCTAAGGCATGGTTCTGAAGGGTTTCCACTGTCGAGCTGTTTACCATGAGTGGAAATAGTAAAACCACATGCCCATCTCTCAATAGACGCACCTTGCTGTAGGCACTAGTGCCGGGTCTAACTTCACCAAGCTTGCTAGAGCTTGTAGACCCACGATGACTCCCTTCTCATTGCCCCCATCTTCTATGGCATTAACCAAGTCGTCCACATGGGGCTTGAGCAGCGCCGGACAGAACTTTGCTATATTGATGAGCAGAAGTTGAGCGTGGTTTGCAGCGAGATTTGTTTTCGTGATAGTGTTGCCATGTCCCTTCTGCACACGTTCGATAAGAGTAGGTATGGAGGAGGTGTTGACGATGTGTAAGCAGCCTCGACGAAGAAGGGTAGTCATTGAAGGAGTGAGATTCGACGAAGATTGTTCCAATTTTCGGAAAAAATCATGCTAAAACAATTGTTATTGACAATTCATCCGATTTCTTGGACTGCAGGCAGTTCACCTGAGCTTTGACCAAGCCCTTGAGGTCAGTATGGACATCCAGACAAGTTTTGAGCAGTTTGTAAAGACGAGGTTCATTCGTTTTTGCAAATGCTCGTAAATCTTCTTTCATCTTCCCAGGATCCGGGGAATACACTGCAATACTCTATGAGAATATTCGTTTGTCAGAGGGATCAAAGGCAAACCTGAGATGACCTCGATGATTCTCGATAGTTTCTGTGTAACCTTATCTTCATTCTCATCAATGATTCCACCCTGAATAAGGTGTTGAGCATGAGCATGTTCAATTTTCCAAACCACTCACGTTATATTGGACACAAGCGTCGACGAAACTATCTATGATAGTCGGTCGACTATCACGATTGTCAGCACTTCAGAAACGATCGATGACGGGCAAGTGACCTACATTGGCTTTATATTCGAAAGAACTACTAGAGCAGTTACGGATGGCTCTGTCAGGTAGCGCATAACATTGAGGAGGTGGTCTGTCCAAGCTTTTTCATCCACTTCAGCAATTTTGCTATTCTCCGCGTTAGGCACAAACGGAGGTAAGGGTAAAATATGCTCGGAAATCGCTTGTTCCACGACTGTTCTGTTGAAAACGGTCAATCTCACTAGACGCAAAACACCAATGTCTCTCACTCACCTGCAGTCAGCGATGACTGTTGTCATACGAAGCAGTTCGTTCGGTATCCAAGAGAACTTCGAAATGGCGGTAATATCATTGTTCTCTCTGAGTAGATTTTAGCAAATAATGGGGTATCTGCGAACATTCCCACCTACATCTCCGGATAAGCAAGACTATATAGTTTGGCCAGACTATTGGCGGCTTCGAAGCGTACAGCAGACTGCAGGTCTATTATGAGACGACATCTGCAAAGTAGACAAGGACTTACCTTTTTATCTGCCACTCGTCCAGCTATGGCTTTCAGATGATGCTCAGACAGACGGTGTTTTGCAGTCTCATAATCGAGCTGGGAATAGATTTTGCAAACTGCAGCACGTATTTTGTCGTCAGGATCCAACAACTTGCCGTTTAACGCGGCTACAGAAATATTAGACATGGAAATAAGAAGAATAGAAGAGCCCACATTCAATGGTTTCTGCCATTTCCGCCGGTGCATTGTAAAAACCTCTCGAAGATTCAACGAACTTCAGTCGTACAGCAGGCGATTTATCTACTTTCCGGCCTAACCACGCATTCCAAGTCGAGGGATGATTCCTAGCCAGATCGCCTCCCGCTTTATCGCAGAACATCTCTCCAAGTACGTGAGTGGCGATTGCACGCAGTGTTGAGGCGTCCGCGTGCAATTCTTCTTCTAGTTGGGGAATGACTGAGGAAAGCAAGCCGGGACACGAAGTGTGAAGACGTTTGATAAGATCATGAGCAGTGCGAATCTGCTCAAAGTCCTCTTCCTCGGAGTTGGAAACTATTATGTCGGTGAAGTAGAGAGCGACGTGTCGTTGAAGCTTGTCGGCCGTTTGATTGCACACATTGACTGCAAGGCGATAGGCCGGTTGTTCGACGCGCTAGATGAGGTGCGTCAATGACAGATCAGACTTTGAAAGAAATTGTTCACGCACTGCATTCTTATCCATGAATTGTGCCATTATTATTTCCAGCGCGTCTCCGGATAAGGATGGAGACTCGTCAATGATGGCTATCAAAATCTCGGCCATAAATGTTTCAACGTTCTTGGGCAAATCACGTCGTGCAAGGGCGAAAAGATCGCGGAATATACCGAGAATAACTTCGTCTGCGTTCGGGAGGTCGCAAACTAAGACTATACTCTTCACGGTGGACAATGACTCTAGAAGATGGAAGTATTGGCTATAGTATGTGACATCCGAGCCTTTGAGGTTATTGCTGAGTTGTTTGAAGAAGAATTGAAAGATGTCCCGGAGTTCTGCCTGGGTGTAGGGGGCGTCCGGCGCGTACAATCTGAGAATATCGGCCATGCAACATGCGGCATACGCCTTTACGCCACGATCTTTGTGTAGCATAATAGAACTACTGACGAGCTCTTTGCGAACGCCAGATAGCGAGTTCGCGTCGACGAGGTCTTGATCCATACCCGCTAGCTCCGAGTGCAAAGCTTTGAGCTTTTTGAGAAGGGCGTCATTAGATTGACCTTTGGTGACCAGCTTTTCGCGAAACGCCAACTTCTTTGGCGAGGGCTGGCCAGAGTGTCGAGTTTGCGCGACCATAGCGGTCGACGTTGGGGTAATAGTACAAAGACCGAGGGAGACAACGCGTGATCTAGGCGTTGTTTACTACAATACTGTTACACAACGAGCGCTTATTCAACAATAATCTATTCCTCCTCCTCCATCTTCATGATCAGTACCAGATCATCGTTGAGATATGGACGTCACGAAAATTCAAGACCGCTGTGCATAGGATATGGGCCTACAGGTTGAAGTACCACCAGCAGTTGCTCTGCGACTCTAGCTCTTACAAGAATCGGTTCCGAATAGACCTGCCCACAAAATTCAAGTTGCCTAAAACCGTTTGACGCAGCGTCGAGTAGCGTAACTGGATACCCTTCTTTCGAGCTCTTTCTGGCGTGTGCAAAGTTGGAGAATCCCATTCGCCAGTGACCAACCCAACCGATCCGAAGAGAATGACAGTGACTGCTGACCACACCGGATGGCATCAATTTCCAAAACTCAGGCAATTTTGACCAAACTGGACCAAGACGAATGCTGAATTTAACAAGTTATACCTTCTAGAGATTCTTGTAACGCATTGACCAGCCTGGTTCTGACCTTCTTCACGAACGTGCTACATCGTTTCGAAGGAGTTACGCTTAGGACACCTCATGCATGAAAGGTATAAAGGGTGTCTCTTGCTCTCGTCCACAATCCACAGTCCCCCAGCCTTCAACTTGTGCTCGATTGCATTATCACCTGCCCGCAACCAGTATGAAACTCATTCGTGTTATCGGCTTTTCTGTCCTCTCCGCCACTGCACTTGGGAGTATCATTCCACGAGCCTCTAACACTATTCAGGA
Organism: Lentinula raphanica; assembly: GCA_027919835.1. Taxonomy (NCBI): domain Eukaryota; kingdom Fungi; phylum Basidiomycota; class Agaricomycetes; order Agaricales; family Omphalotaceae; genus Lentinula; species Lentinula raphanica. Next base: position 1,579,895 of record JANVFP010000002.1, on the reverse strand, counting down.
CGACCTTCAGAACGCGGCAAATCTCTGTGTTTCCTTGAAAAGCACTATCGACCAGATCAAGCCGCCTGTCAATGGCAATACCCTCCTGGTTTGCCAACATCTTTTCATTGTTCTGCCGTGTCTACGACTGATACATTCGTTCATTCAGGGACTTGTAACCGGTGCCAACCGCTTGTCTGCTGCGTTTAGGACGACCGCGAATGATGCCCAGGTTTGTTCAAGCTGTTTTTAGTCTTCGATAAGCTCTCCAAATGAAGTGCACGACAGGTTTCTACTACGTCGACCGATTCGCAGGCCCTCGCATACATACAACTCATCAATAGTTCTATGGATACTTGCGTGATTCCAGCTCTTAACGAGCTGGCCGCCGATGCGTCGTTGTTATCTCCGTACAAAGCAGAGATTGAAGCTGAACTCCAGTCGCTTCACGCCAGTTACGCCACGTGTGTTACCAACCTGCTTGCTATTACGCCTGTACGTGAATTTGTCCTTGTCTCTGCCTAATCTCTTACTACAACCATTTATAACTGGATGTTAGGCTGCTGAAAAGGCCCAAGCTTCCCAGGCTGCTGCCAAGCCTAACAATGCACTTGCGAACTGCCTGAAGGCTTACGCTTGAAGTCTGCAATATCTGGATATAATGGGGTCTAGGCTGTTCGAATCAGAACAGTCAATCTGTACAGCCTGGTGTGCGATGAACGAAGCTATCTGGTTCTCATTTTTTTTTTCACAAATTGTAGAATGTTTTTATGGTGACATTCAGTATGACGATGAATGACAGGAAGGGCTAATCGTCCAGACCAAGGGGAGACAACGCTTGATTTTAGAATATGAAACTCACCTAGAATTACTCGGACTCCTGAGCTTGAGCTCTCATACGAATTAGGTCCGAGTAAACCTGCCCGCGAAGTTCAAATTGCTCAAAACTGTTTGGCGCGGCGTCGACTAGCATGCCCTTCAACCTTGCTCAACGTTTACACTTTGAAAGCCTATCTGGTTTAACTCAACAGATCCGAAGAGTAATGACTCCGGACCATGCCAAATGGTATTGGAATGTCGCGTATGCACCTCAGTGAATTCAGGCTATCCTGCCTCAGGTGGGTCCATAACCAAGATGAACGCTCACATCAACGACCTAACGCGTCGAACGGTCTAATTCTGACATTCTTCACTATAAAACATGCTATCATCGCTTCCGAGGGATCTACGAATAACAAACATGCTTGGAAGGTATAAAGTGCGTCTCTTGCTCTCGTACATTCTCTACACCTCGCACACGATTTGAGCTATAGAACCCCCGGTTACCATCATTCGACCAGTATGAAGCTCATTGGTGTTTTCCACTTTTCTGCCCTCGCCACTACTGCCCTTGGGAGCATCATCCCACGAGACCCCAACACTGTTTTGACCTATTTTCAGAACGCGGCAGAGATGTGTGTTTCCTTAAAAAGCACTGTCGACCAAATCAAACCGCAAGCCAATGACACTATCCTCGGGGTTCGCCAACATGTTTTCATTGTTTTACCATGTCTGCGACTAACTTGATGTTCGTTCATTCAGGAACTCGTAACCGGTGCAAACAAGTTGGCCTTTGCGTACAAAGCAGCTGCGAATGATGCTAAGGTTCGTTCAAAGTTGTATTCTTCCAGTCTCCGATAAGTTCTCTGAATGGATTGCATGGCAGGCCTCGACTACCATGACTGATAATCAGGCACTCACCATAATAACATTCGTTGATAATTCTATAGAGAACTGCGTTATTCCAACTCTCAACGAGATGACCGCCGATTATGTCTGATTTCAGAGCAGTGATTGAAGCTATGCTCGACTCGCTTTATGCTGATTACGTCGCCTGCGCTGCCAACCTGTTTGTAATCATCCCTGTACGTGAAATATGTCCTTGCTACAAGTGTCTACAACCTCTTACAACTGGGTGTCAGGATGCTGAGAAGGTATAAGCAGAATTGGCACGAAAACGGCGTTTGGCCTTGCAAAGTGTGGGTTCAGAGATAAACTACCCCCTACTACCCCCTACTACCCCATGCCTTTTCGCAACAGGCTACTCCGACGAAGATCTCGGCCGTGTTTCAACAAATCAACAACGAAATGGTAGAAGAAATCACGTCTAACAGCCATGGGAAGATAGGGACACGCAGCCCTGTTCGTGCACACAAGCTTCGGGAGTCTGAGCTTCCTTCTCTTAAAGACCGGATATTGAGGCATTTTCGACACCACCTATCTTGTCGCATGTCCCCACTTTTCCTCCAAGGTTGCCCGACATAGAAGGGATCACTTCATTTAGTAGAGAAAATTTCGAGGTTATCCGAGTCTGAGCGTACAGTGGAATGAGTGTGTTTGGCTGGGGCTTGGCTGTCCGAGGGTGCATGAGGGCAGGAGGGAAGGGTGGGGATATCCTTCAACACTGCTTGATGACCTTCATAGCTTATCATCTCAACAAAATTTCCATCCTTAAGTTCAAGGCTTAAAGCTTGACGAACGGAGAACACCGAAACAAACCACCTCAGGAAAGGGCCGGAACAGGTTTTTTTCCGCTCTCATGCCTTCTCATGCATCAAATGCGGTGAGACTGATTGATGTCGATGAAACTCCGCCAACTTTGCGAGATAATTAGGCCAGGCAAATAAACCGACGCATTCCATCTCTTTTCACTCATCCACCACCTCTGCTTTTCTCGCCTTGTCTTGCTCCAACGCTGGTCCGGTAAGCACTCAGTAGTCAACTTCTTTCCTTTCCTCACTAACGTTCAGAATATACAGTTGAACTGACAGTAAGTCGTTGTAACTCGAGCTTCCAACATCCCTCGACGCTCCCTTCAGCCCGTCTTACCCAACGACTAGCTGCTTTTTTTCTCATTGTCTTGCTTCAACGCTGGTCCGGTAGGCTCTTAATAGTCAATTTTTTTCTACCTTCCCACTGAAGTTCTGAATATCCAGTTGAACCGACAGACATCTTCTCTACCTGGTGGTCCCATCATCGATCTCATCGACGTCCCACAAGTTTCACCCCAGCCCATCCTACCCTTCGGCTCGAGTCTTTCATTCGTCATCACCAGTGCCTCTTTCTACACCATATTACCCCCAATGCGCTCCCGAATCATCTATGCTTTCATCGCTATCCCTCTTCTGGGTTTCGCTTCTGTGTCTGCGAGTCCCTTGCCTGCTGGTACCCAGCTGGGCCAGCATGCCAATTCTGCTGAGGATTTGCCAGTCATTACTGTTCATGTATTTCGGATCGGACTTTATGATCCTATCGACAGGCATTGGGTGCCCCTGGATGCCAACAAGGCAGACCGGGACAAGGCAATGTTTGCTTTGTGCATTACCAATGATGTATGCCTTTGTGTTGACAATTCGGAATCCGAGGAACGCATCATTGAAATCGAGCCCAAATTCACATCGGACTCAGCAGATTTGGCAGACGCAGACTCAGCACCGAGTCAACTTAGACCACGAACTCAACTCTTACCACGACAAGCGACACGGTTTCTTGATCCAGATTATTACGAAAAGTTGGACTTGGGACTATTCAGGAGTCGGTTCAATCTGGGAACACCCCGGAGCCGCCGCGAATTCCTCGTGAATTCTCTCACAGACATTCAGGAACTCAAGAAGTGGTTAAGGGAAGCACCCAAAACTTTCGCTGACGGGAAGCCCTTTGTCCTTGCTATATTGAGCTTTCTCAATTCGAAAAAATTACTTGGCAGGTCGAAGCCGCAGTCGTCGCCAACTTTCCAGGCATTGTACTCCGAAACAGCAGTTCTCTTGGACTCCCTCAAGGCAGATGCCACGGACAACGGATTCAGTCTACTCGCGACTGATCGGGCATATCGACGAAAACACCGTCAGGCAACTGCGAAAACAATGACAACAAGAAAGCATTCGAGGGACCAAGAGCCGGATAGTTCAAACCGCATGTCGAAGTTGCCGAAGAGTGGGGAATCATCTGCAAGCAGAAATCCTTTAGGGAATGCGACGAAGAAGAAGCCAACTACGGTTGCGCTTCGGCTTGGACTTTTCAATACTATCGACGGACAATGGGTGGTTCCAACTGCAGGCGAGAAAAAACCACACGACGCAGAATATGCCTTGTGCATTTCCAGCACTATCTGCCCTTACTATGATTCAAATATCCAGGGTCACGTCGGTCATGCCGCGCCTGTACGCTATCCCAATTCCTCGCATGTTCAGTCGAGGTATTACAAGTCATTGGACGTAGGGTTATTGTTTCGTCGATACGTTCGTCGGGACTTTGACAAGGAGCTCAAGCAGTGGCGTGATGACAACTCCACGAAATTCTTCGACGGACCTTCCCTCATCCTTGCTATATTGGACTGGCTCGAATCTGATGGAGCACTCCAGTGTGTGGAGGGAAAAACATTTGCAGAAGTGCGTAAAGAGATCGCAACTCTCTTGACCGTTGGTCTTACCTAGTGAATCGGCCCACGTACCTGTTCACGTCAACAACCCTTTGGATTGTGCGACATCGATCCCCGTAGGGAACCTCGTCAAGCAGACCGAATAGGATGTTGCGGTGGTGCCGGCTACGCTACGCATTGAACGTACCGATCAGCACCCTTCTTCCCTATCTAGGACTCTTCTCATTCTAAAAAGCCACAGGCTGGCAGTATACTTTCCTTTCTCTTGGACCGTTTCATCATATTTAACTGATATCTTCTCTCTTTCTCAATGCTACGCGAAGGTCGAATGTCCGCATCCTGACGCTAGACCTAAGCAGGTTTTAAGTTTGAACAACTTTCTTTTGTCGATTATCCAGATTATGCCTTCTTCTATCAGACTTGAACTATGTTTATGCCCGCTTTCTCTCTTTTCCCTTCTCATCTACAAAGCCCATGCTACGCGAAGGTCGAACGTCCGCATCCCGACGCTAGGCCTAAGCAGAGTTTAGGTTTGGACAACTTTCTTGCGACGATTATCTAGATTATGCCTTCTTCTATCAGACTTGAACTATGAAGTTTATGCCCGCTTTCTCTCTTTTCCCTTCTCATCTACAAAGCCATTGCTACGCGAAAGTCAAACGTCTATATCTTGATGCTAGACCTCAACGGAGCTGAGATTTGCACGACATGCTTCAATAGTGTCCGAGGCTGCGATGGGCAGATGATCGAGGTTTCCCGGTGTGACCGTGCTGCCATAGTAGTAGTCGTCCAGGGGTGGTGTGCTGAGCGAGTGTTGAGTCAGATCGTGTTCATGATATGGTATCATACGTCGTCGCAGAAACTTGGTCATGTTCGTATGCAGAAAAACATAGATAGACGATTACAAATACAGGTTATTAGAGATACACATGATATGAAAACATAGATAGACGATTAGAAATACAGGTTATTACAAGAAGATGAGAGAAACTCTAGTAGATTTTCCAAATATCCATCGTGACGTGTGAACGATCGTTCATTGGCGTAAACCTGAACCTCGTTTCCTACGACAAACCCTCAGTTCACGGCTCTGGTGAAATCGAAATCGAAAAGAATACTCACCTGCTACCCCGGCGCCTGCTATTCTGTCCCATTCTCGAATTTGACCCGCTTGAACCGCCATTTGCAGATGTTCTTCATGTAAATCTTAGTTAGATCACACAAGAACAACGATAACTGGATAAGCGCTTACTTTGAACGTTTTGAAGGACGCTCCGAATCCATGTCTATGAGTGTCGAACTGATTTGTTCCTTGGCGGTGGCCTTCACAGGGACCAGCCTGATAGTCTTCAATGGTTCTATGTATTTCTTGTACGTGAAGAGTTCCATGAAAGTGCCATGTATACCAAAACACAGCTCATCAATTTTTCTAGGATGGGTTTTCTCTGCATTCTCGTAGGCGCCGACCAGGGTGGAGGCGAGTTTAACAAGGAGGTTGAGCGCTGGATGGAATGAAGGAGAGAGGCACTCTTGAAGGTCTGCGATGGCTCCATCGTTCACATTTCGTAAGAAGGGTTGGCGATCAGTAACGTCTAGCCGTCCATGGAAAAGCTTCTCCATCTTCTCTTGGCGAGACTCCGCGTTTCGTGAGCGCGAAAACTCGGCGTCATTGAAGAAGAGAACATAGACTAGTATCCACCAAATAGATTCTAGATCATGAAGCGGATTATAGGAGAAGGCAAGTGCAGATTTGGGATCATCAACGACAGGGAATTCAGTTTCCTGCTTTTCTTCAAGCTTGAAAAATACCTTCCCCACTCTCAACTCGTTTTTGGATTTGGCGTAAATGTAAGAATCACCTATCGTCTCAGCAGCCATGAAGAAAGGTGTACCCTGATCATATATCAATTAGTATACGTATGAGGTAGAAGAGCAAAATACATACCGTGCGCACGTCATGGCGCCTTTCATCGGTATTCCGAACGGCATACTCGAAATCACCCAGAAGACCCATCTGGCCATGCTCGAACCAGTATACATTGCCACCACTGATATCACGGTGCACCCATCCAGCCAGATACATGATCCAAAGAGCTACACAACGGAAATGAGCTTCCCGATGGAACGACCAGGGCGGAAATCTGCTTACCTCTGGAGACTTCCAGCAATGCATTGAGCACGTTTCCCAAACTTCGCTCATCATACATGGTGGTCGCGCATTGTTCGAACACAATCCGGTAGTGATACCTGTGACGACCGGGATATGTAACCACTTTTCGTTGAGCCGCATTTATGGCATCAGTCTGATCGACTTGTTCGAGCGTGTCTTGAGGAGAAGAGACGACAGAAGAGTCCAGATGTTCAGAATTCGCGTCGTCAAGTCCATCAGCAAGGCGACTGCTGGAAAGAGGGACAAAATCCCTATCACCGGGCATACTGTAAGTGATACTTGGCGGTGGGGCTGGAGTTGAAGCTCTGTCGGGAAGGAGTTTGACGAGCTTAGCACTGCCCAAGTCATACCCACGGAGCATGATTACGCCAGTATCGTCTGGTTGACCTTTGGCCGGATCGCCTTCGACGGTCTTGTCGTCGACCAGCACTCTGCAATGCGCCGTAGGTTTGAGCATACGTTTCTGTAACTCTTCATAATAGTTGACATCGAGCTCGGGGTCTGGCTTGATTAATTTCGTTGATTCTAGGATTTCCTCCAAAATCACATGCTCCTCCTTGCGATCAGTCTCCAGCCAAACATCCTTGAGAACGCGTTCCTTGCCATCGGAGTCTTTCACCTTCCAGACTCTCGTAGCGCGACCGAGCGGACTGTCAGCCGAAGCGTCAGATAGGACCTCCATCGTAGTGAATGTGTGACCGTTGACGTCGATGTTATATTGTCTCCGGCGCGAAGAGTCGACATGTGAGAGTGACATGGTGGTATCCCAGCCCAAATCTGGCAGGGAGGAGAAAGCCAGCGAGAGAAAGAGATGAACCAGTAGCCGACGATCCTATGAACAGGGGATAGTGTCAGTTTATCTGACTTGTAAAGAATCAGCATGTGCGAACGTACTGTCATGAAATCAAAACTCGTACTCCTCAGTAGAGTCGCACGACTGAGGAACCACAATCGGGTCGTCCGGTTCTCGATCGTGGTCCCAAACGTGAAGCGCCTGCGAGGATCTCTAGCAAGCACTTGCTCCATGTCAAACAAAACCTTGCTGAAGTCCTATCTGTAGGTTAGATCGAAATGCACACAACAAAATGATTTGGTCTCACCTCGCTCATCTGAGTTACGCCATGGTCCTTTTTGAATTGGTAGGGATTTGCGATGTCGTACACAAAATGACGGTCTTCAGGCGTTTTTCTTCGTTTTGCGTTGCGAGTATCGCTATGCGTTTGAGCAGTAGTTGAACACAACTTGTTGAACGCATCTGGCTGACAAAGCCGAGTTTGATCCGAGTGAATGTAAACATGGCCGCTGACTACAAGTTCGAAAGTCTGTTCGAGAGAGCCGTCGACCTCTTTCGCGGCAGAAATGACTCTTTCCCAGATAAGAGTGAGACCTTGAAAGGCCTGCGATTCGTGTTCACTGTGCTTGCGCGGATCCTCACGAAACGCGGACCAACGATCGTTGTCCTTGTCGATGGTGCCATTTCCCTCTAATTTGGCTATAACCTTCCCAATAAGCTCTTCCTGTGAGCGCGGTAGTGGTGGCAGGATAGAGTGGAAGAAATCTTCCACAGGGACTTCGGGTATCGTGTCAGGCATGTCCGACTTGACGATGAGTTGCCGTTTCTCTTCAATACCGGGGGCGTGACGGAATCCGGATGAGATAGCGGCTTTGGCTTTGGCTGGAGTATGGGAAGAGTCAGGATGATGGAAGAAAGATGTTGGGCGTGAGCTGCTCGATGATGCAGATGGTTGAGGTGGAAGATTGGGTGGCGAAGGCGTGTAGCCTCGCTAGCCAATCTGATAGTTCAACGAAGAGTAAACGCGTTCGTTGAATAACAGCCTGGTAGTAAGGAACTGAGGGACCCTCATGCTCGGAATTTTGAAAGTCCGCTCAGTATGCCGGTCAGAGCCGGTTATCATGTAAAGATAAGATTAGGAAATATATATGATATATATCAGTTTTTCTAGGAGTATTGCAGACAATGAGGTCCGAAACCACCAGCATGAGCGACAGTGATTCCGAACACTCTGATATTCATATCGATGTCCCCGAAAGTACTCAATCTACAATTCATGCCCATCCTACACCTCATCCTACACCTCATCCAGTGATGTATCCAGTACCCGCGCCAGGATACTATTGGTATCCTTATGCCTCTCCCTCAACACCTATTGTTGGTGCTCCTAATCAACTGCCATCAGCACCAATTGTTGGTGCTCCTGCTCAACCACCATTGATGCCAATCATTGGTGATCATGTTCAACCACCATCAACACCGATACAACCATCATCTAAGCCAGCATCTCGGTCTAATCGAGTTACTTCAATCGGCTTTGGTCCCAATAGTACCGAGCCAACTGATCCTACTACGAGGAAGTTGGAAAGGATTCTCAATGCGATTCAGGATGAGGATTGGTCATTTGGAAAATTTCTGTATCACTTCTTCCGCACTAAGGATGAGGATGGAGTGGAGATCAAAGGTCGAACGAAGAAACATGCTGGAATGTTGAGTATCTTCATGCACGGAAGTACGGAATACCATACTGCATGTATTCTCAAAGAATGGATTCGAAATCCAATCGGCATTCCAAATTCCAATCACGATGAATACGGCGACATGTTCTCAGTTACGAAACCCTTTGAGAACATCCACCATGCGCGACCTGCTCTCACTTCTTTTGTGGCACAGCTGGTCGAGGAGCATTTGCTCCTCACTGCAAAATCAATTGTATCTCCCAACGGTGGTTTGCACAGAGAACAAGCAGACCAGAATGAGGAGGCACCGATCCTGGAGGGTGATGTCATCGCAGCGGAGGAATCTGAGAAATCAACGTTGGAGAAAACTCAGTCTGTTATTGAGAAGAAGCTCTCACTTATGTGGCACTACTGCCTGGCAGTAGCAACTCCGAACCGAAAAAACCGGCTCAGTCGAGCGAAGAAACCCCCCAAAGATGGTCGTGCATTAACAATGAATCGTCGCCAGCCAGAAATTGTGAGCTTGAGTTCCTTACAAATGTTTTAGTACACATATTAATAGACAAAGCAGGTGTCAACTTACGCTCTTTCATCGTTGCTCTTTTCACGCAATCGTAATGCAAACCTTCTTCCGACTGACAAAGCGATGCTTCTATTTGCATGTCAAGCCAATCTATACCTCTTTGCTCATGAGTCCCGTATCGGAGCATCGACCAGCTATACAACAGTCCTCAGAATGCTCGACAAGCACGCTGAAGCTAATGCGGCTGCAGTTGAGGAAATCGCTCATAGCAAAACAAGAGCAGGAATACTTCGATTTGATAATATGCAAAAACAGATCAACGTACGCCATCAGCGACTTGGCCACACTTCTCAGATGCTCATTGGCTGCGCGGGCACCTACTGCGAAGGAGAAGAGCTTGAAGAAGGCGCACTTGATCTCGATGACAAAAAGAGATGCTTGAAACAGAACTTACAAGCAAGCTTGTCATTTGACCAACTCTGGCGCCTCATTGATCATGACTTTTTCACAAAAGTTCTACCACTCCAGTGGCTAGGCACCCTGTTTGGCTTTCTGAATGATCTTCCAGAAATTCATCAGTATGACAATCAATTGCGACAACTCTATGAAAAGATCGGCACTAAGCAGAAAGTCTCACCGCGCACAACCAAAGTATATCCGCTGAAATCCAACGCCTACAATGAAACAGTCACCGCGGAACTCCTGAAGGCAATCCAAGATTTTTTTGCTCAACTCGGGATGTCTTCAGATCATTTCGTTCGACGCCTCGTATTAGCTGGTGGCGATGGTCTTAGTTACGAACGAATGGTCCAGCTGAAGAACTATCTCCAATTTCTGGAGAACGACTTTGATCGCCTTGATCTGCTCGAGCCATTTCTAGAGACCTGGCATACCATCTGGACAAACCTGAGTCGCATCTATGAGGCTCACTGGGTTGGCCTTACTAGTGCTGATCCATCGACCCTTGGGTTTGGAGGCAATACCTTGAAGCGCAAAGAACCTGGGAATGTCAGCAAAGTCGACTATTACCGTTATATAGATCTGCTTGAATGTCAAGTTGAAGCACGGATGCTAGATATCTGGAGGTGAGTTTGAGAACTGCGATTGCAAACATAACTAAACACTCACTGCTACACAGGAATGAACTTGGATATGAAGACCTACATCAGCACATGGAAAGCTTATCGAAGTCGAAGCAATTACCTTCTTTTGAAGAGCTCTATCAACGTGCAATTGATTTGCACCAGAGATTTGGCTCAGTGAACGCATACTGGGATCTCATGAAGACAGGGGAGGGCTACAAGACAGGAAGTCAGTGGAAGCCGCCCAAGGCTGACGCAAGTTCTGCAAACCTTGGTGTACCGATATCAACCAGAAAAAAGCAGGCGGTATCACCGGTGTTGGATGAATCATTTGACGGCGACGAAACACTTGCTCGATCTACGCGATTAATATATGATGGTGCAATCTCACAGCTTGCAACTAGTGCCATTCGTCGAGGTGATGTCGGATGTGTCTGGGAATGTTTGAAGGTGTGTCTTGCATCCTATACCATATAAAGCTGTTATCAGACAGATGTCACTGTTAGATGATGACCTTCTCATTTGCTGGATCATCGCATACGAAATATACTGGTTACTTACTCGAAATGATCTGCAACTTCGAGCTCGAATCGACTCCGAAGCTCAAAAACTTCTTTCTCAACAATTGGCTGGTCAGTTCGAATGGACATACATACGAGGCAGGCGACTTATTCCAGGAGCAGCTGCAAGATGAACTATATGAGCATATCAATCATGACCAGAGCTTCGACAACCTACATGTTCGAGAACGCCTTGCACCAAATGTATATTGTTTCAAGCAGACCAAAAAAGCACACCATGCATATTTAGGACTTGCGTCCCGGTCAGGCAGCCATGCTTCACCATCTCGTATGGCGGACATACGGAAACTCATGGCTCATTATCAGCAGGAAGAGCTACATCTATTTCGACAAGGCCGTCAGTACCGAGAGGCAGAACAAGATCGAGTTGATGACCACAAACGAGGGGTAATCAGTTTGGAGGATGGAAGGCTTACAAAATGGGTCCAAGAGACATGTCGCGTCAGGAACCTATATGGAGAGCATGTGCATGTCAATCAGGAGATGGAGCAGACGGAGCTGCAGATACATACCTTTGACAAGCCAGTCGAGGGTGTTGATGATAACGCGCTATATTGCGACGAGATTGCTTTCAATCCGGATAGTTCCGAAAGCTGCACTGGGCGAACAGAAGATGTAGAATACCTGGAAGATGAAGTCGAACCATTGCAATGTGAAGATCAAGAGGATATCGAGCTGATATTAGAAAATGTGAATTAACATAGATGTGTATATTCAACAAATGTTATGTATGTTTCTTTCGAGGAACCGCGTTTTCCTTTGCAGGACTGTCATTCTAGAGGAACCAAGTTATCAGTACAAACGACATGGTTATTGTCACAACACGTACATGATTGCTGTCATCGATCTTACGCCGTTTGCGAGACAAAGTTGTACCAGCATTGGATGATCTCCGCTTCCCCTGCGGCTTCAATAGCGGTGGAATCCGAATAACAAGCTTCGGCTTCACTGAGAAGTCCGCAGATTGAGAGGACAGTGTAGACGTAGACGGTATAGAAGCAGAATTGTTTGTACCAAGAATTGCTGGTGGCTTCGAAGTTGAAGCCAATGAGGAGAAGAAATTGTCGTATGATTGTGATTCCTGCAAAGATGATCTGCAGGTCGTGTCATATTATAAGATGAAGGTAATGATATGTTGGTTGGGACATACTGGTCATTGTCTGGGTCCAAAGCAATAGCCATGCGGTCAAATTTCCTGCGTAATTCCAAGATTCTGTCCAATAATGATTGCTCGTGCCCACGCAAAAAGGTGTTCACATGTGGCGCCAGATCGTCGATAGTTCTGATCTTTGCAAACGAGTCGAGGATGTCACCAATTCGTTTGTCCGTAAGCAATGCGGCGGAGGGGAGCGCTCGAATGAGCGGTGAATCGCGCTGTTGGTGCCATGCATTCTCGTGGAAACTCTGTAGAGATTTCAAACCATAATCTCGCATTCCATCACTGAGCCTAGTCGCCATAGGACCACGGCTCTGTCGGGTATGAGACTGACGAGGTAATGAGGGAAGCGGTGCTTCAGGAATGCAGCGACTACAGTGACAGCTGGTGGTTTCGATGGTGGGAAGAGAGGAACAGCTCTCACATCCACATGGAGCTTCTTCGGCAGGATTACCAAACAGGACATCCAATTGAGCATTGATACACTCTGCGAATAGAAGCTGCGCCATTTGAACAGTCATCTTCCCATGTCGTTGATTTTGCCCAGCCTCTGCTTCATCCTTCCCGTGTTGTATAACAGTCTTCGCGCGTTTTATTGTAGACTCGGAAAAGTAACAAATACAACGAGGGCCCGGAGTCGAGAATGGCGGTTTGCGTCCGGCACGACCACCCTTCTGTAGAATATCATCAGGTGTCTGAGGCTCTATCACGATCACATCATCGACATTGGGAAAGTCATTTCCGACCTTGAGAGCATCGGTGGATATGAGGACCTGACAGTTGAGATCATTCACAAACAAATCGCGAGATCTTTTATTATACTGGTGAGTGTACAAGGAGCAATATAAGCGGAACCGCTTCCGACGAAATGGTGAATTGTTCGATGCATCGTTCTGCCACAAGTAGACGAAGAGACGGAAAGCAAGTGAAATTGTGGAACAGTAGATCATTGTCTTCCGATGGCCATCCAGAATCCAGTTGAGATCGGGGAAGCTCCATCCCTGTGTACTTTGCCTGAGAGTACGGAAAATGAGTTGGAGTTCGGGGCGTCGATTTGAACGTCGCATGAAAGTGAATGAGCCCGATTTCAAGCCAAGCATGCGGGTGACCTCTTGAGTATCGGTACCAGCAGAAAGAGTTGCTGTTACACCAGTGAGTGTTGTCCATCGAGGGAGGCGCATAAGCATATTGCCTATGTCACGGAAACAGAGCCGAAATCCGAGGACACCCCAGGTAAGTATTAAGTGAATTTCGTCCACATCCAAAGCGATTATACGGGAATAGAATAGGCGATTAGAAAGAGCATTGTTGAAAGGTTTGGATGATAGTTGTTCCGGGGAAAGAAGGAGGCAACGAAGCTGTGGGTCCATGGCTTGAGCCCACAGATCAGTCCGTTTGTTCCTCGCAGCTCGAATTGTATCTTCATTGATAGCAAGTGAAGGGATACCAAGGGAGTTGAATTGATCAGCCTACACAGATATCCTCAGAATGCAAGTAATAACATCTCAATAACAACATACCATGTCTTCTTCCAAGCCCTTCGTTGGATATACGATGATACACAGAGGATTTTCGGGGATGGTCCGGTTCAAGGTTTTCTTCAAACAATGGTCCTCAGATACTTTCTCCAACTCTTGTAAGAGAATCATATACCCGGTGAAGTACGTTGTCTTCCCTCCACCAGTCCTCACTACTGAGATGACATGAAAGCCTTCCAAAGCTTTGCAGATTCCCTCCAGAACATAATCGTGGATATCATGGGGTAAACGAGGGCGAATTAAGGTCCGGATTAGACCGAGTTTAGCAGTAAAAGAGAGACGAGAAGGAGAGCCAGTATTCGGGCTTTCCCCATTCATAAATACTGAGGAACGATGCTGAATGAATGTGGACGATCGGATGAAAGAAATCAACAACGCGAATCGGAAAACGCGCGTTTGGCATTTCACGTGAGGATATACGTGACTCATATGCTCGGAATCCATTCGGCATCAGGTCGGAGTTTGGAAAATCCGAGCATGGGGGTGCCTCAGTTCCTTACTAGCAGGCTAGAAGGCGTGCGAAATCGCGTCTCGGTCACCTGACCGTATTCGGCATTTTCGTGAGACTCAGAGTTAATTGGCATATTATCGGTCGCCATTCCTCGAGAGTAGCTGATTTCGAGAAGAGTAGAGATGTGAGGAGCTAACAAGCAGTGCAAATAGCTCTTCTCAAGCCTCGTATTATCCTCGTACTTATATAGTTGAACGACAAAGAACAATTTTGACTTCCCATTTTTGGTAAGTTTTCCAACCGCAGTGGCCACTTCAATTAACTAGTACTCAGTAACATTGTTCGCGAACTGGCGTGGTTGGCTCTCCATTGTCCCCTTGAATTAGACATACAGACTTGGATGAGAATGGAAGTGACTCGTAGGTCCAAGCAGCACCTGATAATAAGTACGAACCAGTGCGGCCCAGGATTAATACTACACATGTCACAAGCCTCTTGCCACGACCGAAACTTCATTCCTTCCTTCCTTCCGACACTTCCGAGCTCCGAGCTCTTATCCGAACACTTATCCTTCGCCGCTATGAACTATCGACGCAGAGTAGAACTCTGGCCACGGACGCCGTATATATTCCAAACTCGTTGTACCTGACTCGGACTACTTAAACTTACCTAGAACGTTTTGTACGAGGACTTTTCCTCTCTGAACCTTCGAATTCACAACTCATTCGTGTCATTTGGTGGATTCTTAAGTCCTTACGAAGTTAAGTCCTTGCGAAAGATCTATATTCGTGTCGCGCTACCCTTAGTAAGCTAAGCTACCGCGACATATATGCCACGACCGAAACTTCATTCCTTCCTTCCTTCCGACACTTCCGAGCTCCGAGCTCTTATCCGAACACTTATCCTTCGCCGCTATGAACTATCGATGCAGAGTAGAACTCTGGCCACGGACGCCGTATATATTCCAAACTCGTTGTACCTGACTCGGACTACTTAAACTTACCTAGAACGTTTTGTACGAGGACTTTTCCTCTCTGAACCTTCGAATTCACAACTCATTCGTGTCATTTGGTGGATTCTTAAGTCCTTACGAAGTTAAGTCCTTGCGAAAGATCTATATTCGTGTCGCGCTACCCTTAGTAAGCTAAGCTACCGCGACATATTTTTGACATTACCTTGTTGTGTTTTCTTGTGCTAGACGGAAACCCTCCAGTCTGATCAACTGAAGCTCGCCTCTAGCTATCGAATCAAACCGAATCATTACAATGTCTCGAAGAAACTTACGTTCGCGCCGAACCCAAAGTGACCCGGCTGTTCCGGGTGTTCTTCATGGAAATGGTGAGTTGGATGTTCGTTCTGAATCTCCATTGACTCCCATTGAGTCCGAGAGAGGACCTTCGCCGAAAGGGCAAGGTTACGAGTCCGCGCTATCTGAGCCGGACCAAGCTGAGTCAACTGGACCAGCTGAAAATCCTGTCGCACAGTATCCACAAATCGGTGGAGAGTCTGGAGGGCGGGTTGTAGATTCTACAGGGAATGATGCCCCTGAGAATCTAAGGGCTGACGAGTCCTTAGTATATCTGAATGAAAATGTAGTAAATAAAAATGAGAATTCATTGAGTTCTGAGCAAGAACATACCGTTCGATTGGCGGAAGCCACCCTGACTGATGCTCAACGTGAAATGATTGGTCGTCGCCAGGGATCGGTAAAACTTCTTGATGATGAGGCTGAAAGCCAGGAAGCTGGCCCATCGTCAGGGAAAGGAAAGGGAGTGGATCCCCAAAATTGGGGAGCCATGGACCTGGATCACGATGAAGTGAGTCCCGAGATCCAGGGACAAATATTGAAAAGTATTCATGAGGCTCATAAGAGGCGAGAGCCTTCACCAGAACGTCGAGCCCGGATGCATGACATGTTTGAGGAGTTTCAGGCATGGCAGCACCAGGAAATTGAGCGTATCGAAGAAAAGTACCAAGCTCAGATTGAAGAGCTTAAGGCAAAGCTTCATGATGGGAAAAGGGTCTCTGATGCGGACCTGGGAATGGAGCAAAGACCTGCCACAGAGGAACCCGTTGTGACACGTTCGAAAACATTGAGCATGGAAACCGCGAAGTTTCCCGGTCGTCCTTCTGATTTGATAGCGCCCACTAGTCACGTAGGGAAACTGTTCGATCAGATGAAAGCTGCTCCGCAAAAACAGTCAGAGCCTGACAACGATCCTGAAGTTGAAGACCTGATGGACATTGACCAGGCTCCTAAAGTAAGGGGAATGCGTATCAAACCCCTGAAGCCAACTGAAATCTATGATGGGACAGCGAGTTTGCGCTCCTTTCAGAGAAATATGAGAGAAATCATTGCTTACCTTGAGGATGGTCAAGTGCCCGAATATCGTCAGGTTGAGGTTGCCTCCAGGTTCTTGAAGGGAAAGGCTTATACTTTCTTTGAAAGAACTTGCGGTGACAATGCCGGCGAGTGGACCTTGAAGAGATTCTACGAGAAGCTCTATGATTTCGCGTTCCCAATAGACTTCCGAACAGAGCAACGACGAAAACTTGTGAGCCTACAGCAAAAGGGTCGTCGGGTTCGTGATCATGTTGGGATATTCAACGATCTTTGCAATACCGCGGGTACGCTTGATGAGCGTCACAAGGTGATTTTCCTGTGGGATAGCCTGGATTCAGTCATTACAAAGGGTCTGTTGCGCATGGGCCACACACCTGAGACAAGCTCCTTGGAGGACCTTGTTGATGATGCCGAAAAGGTTGAGTTAATCGAGGGTGTGGGGAAATCAACCTACGTGAGCCATCAGAATGGAGGTGGTTCATCAGAAAATGGACCTACCTATGGATTCAAGGATCGTTCTGGAGGGCGCTTTGGTTCCCGGAATGGGAAGGCTGATCCCCAGCGGAAGCCGGACGATTCCCGGAACTCTGGGAATCGTTGGACGCCCCCTTCTGGTGACCGTAAACGAGAGCGGTCGCGAGACCGACAGCCTGAGTCCAAGGGAGGTGCATCCTCTCCAAAGTTCAATCGCGAACGAGCACCGAAGCCCCGTTTGTCTGAAACTCAAAAGAATGAATACCGTGCAGCGGGAAAGTGTTTTGAGTGTGGAGAAACGGGCCACCGTTCTCGCGACTGCCCCAGACGTAACTCGGTAAAGCCAGATTCTAGGAATGGTGGGCCTCCTGGATTGTCAACCCATAACATGGAGTTTGAGCTGATTGAGATGCCCGACGATGCTGAGGATATCTTTGAGTTGGCCGTAAACTCTCTTGATTGGTATCAGGACGTTGAGGACACCTATTACTCTGATAGTCAGAGCAGTGGTTCCGACAGTTACGATAGCTACCGTGGACAGGAGAACTTTGACTGGAACTCGGACAGTGAAACCTCTGAGGGAGGATTGTCAATGGGGGAGTCTGGCTCGGAGGGCGAGTCCTTTGAAGGCGAACCCATGGATGTTGACATGAAGTGTCCTCGCTGCAATGGATGGGAGTCCGTTTGCTCCTGCTCGGAGACCTCGGATGCGCATTCAGTGGATATGGAAACTCCTAGCTTGAATTTGAATGACCCCGAATGGGCCTACTCTGTTGAAAGCTTCCTCGAAATCAGGGACTTATATGCAAGCTCTGTGATTAAGCACTTACGGGACTCTGAGGGTTCATCTTCGGTGTTTGCATGGCCCAAGGAGACTCACCGGTGGGATGCGGATGCGACCCTTGCCCGGGGTCTCCACTGCGAGATGAATAACACACATTTTGGTTTTGAGGACAATCCGATGCAGCGTCGTTTTGGTGATCCGTTAGCAGAACATCTTGAATTTATATTGCACACGAGTACACCTTTCCCCGGGGAGTCTGTCGACAATGAGGAACATACCAGTCCTGATCGTTTTGTGGCTTACCGGATTTCGGAAACTGAACATATCTTGATTGACTCCGCATATGACAGTGCGGACTACATACTGCCGTCTGCTTGTCTTGCTAATCCAGACTTCGAACCGTTGCTGTGGTTCACAAGGCAGCTCGAGGTATGTTATGGACATCCCGTTGACGTTGGGAAGCTCCCTCGATGCACAATGGGAGATTCTAGAGCACGTCGCGTGGTGCAAATCCTTAGCCAGGGAGACGTATACCCTGGGGATGACTTACCTGAGTTCCATCCGAAACAGGAGAGGTTCCTAGGAAGGAGGACCCGTTTCAATTGCTTCTTGTCTGGTATGCACACGGAGATCTATGTCGTGGAGGATCGGATGTACGGACTTCGCTGGCCATTGCCAACATCATTATTGAACGATCCTCGTTTCGATGTGTACCGCTGGACATGCAAGCAGTTGGTTCGTGTCCTCCGGAAGTGTCTGCATTGGGATATGTGGGAAACTCGCTCGATGCTAGGAAACCTATTCGACTACACGGTCTATCCCATGCTAGAGGCGGGGACTGGATTGGAATTGAACGGGGTCCAGGTCCCTTCGAGCCAGTATCCGGCTCTCCAGCGAAACGCTGCCAGGGTGAAGGATCCTGGTCGGCGAATTGCTCGACCCCTGGTCATTGTTGTCCGGATTAATGGTCATCCCGTTACGGCCTTGCTTGACTCGGGATCACTTTGTACTTTGATGAGCACCACCCTGGTTGATCAGCTTAAATTCAAGGAGGAGGTTCTTGACTCACCTCTTACCCTCCAACTTGCAGTGCAGGGTTCCCGCTCAAGAATCAATCGGAAAGTTCGGGCTCGGTTTCAGTACCAATCTATCGATGAGGAACGGGAGTTCGATGTTGCGAATATAAACTACCCAATTATCCTTGGCACCGATTGGATGTTCGAACATTCTGTGACTCTGGGATTCAATGATGCTCGAGTGGTAGTGGGAAGCAATGCACGACTACCTTTGAAGGGTCCTACTATCTCCCAGATCACATCCTTGGCTGTTCAACTAGAGAACGATGACCTTGAGCAGGTGCGGGAGGAACTGAGGAGGTATGCTAAGCCTTTGTGTCGAACCATGGCAGAGACTGACTTACCTCCATTAAGGGACATCAACCATCGCATTCCTCTCATTGACGATTCTTTGATTATCCCATGGCGACCTTCTCGCTTACCTGAAAAGTTTCGTGAAGACTGGGTAGAAAAACGCGACGCTTATATCAAGAGTGGTAGGTGGAAGATCTCCACTTCCAACAATACAGTTCCACTTTTGCTGATTCCAAAGCATGGTGCACAGAAAAATCGTCTCCGCGTGGTGGCGGATCTTCGTCGTCGTAATGCGAACACAAGGAAACTGGCGTCTCCTCTGCCGGATATTGATGGCATCTTGAGGAGGGCTGCACGCGCAAAGTATCGCTCGACAATGGATGGTAAAGATGCGTATGAGCAAATTCGTATTGAGCCAGAGGATGTACATAAATCTGCTGTATCTACTCCTGATGGGAACATGGTTAGTTTGGTCATCCAGCAAGGGGACTGTAACGCACCTTCCACATATCAAACCCTGATGAATTTTCTGTTCTCATCGTTTCTCGGCCGCTTCATGGACGTTTACCTCGATGATATTATCGTCTATTCTGACACGCTTGAAGATCATGTTCGCCATGTTAAGCTGATCATTGATATCCTCGTTCGAGAGAAGCTGTACCTCAGTGAGTCCAAGCTGAATTTTTTGGCCTCGGAGTTGAAAATCCTGGGTCGCATCGTTGACGATGAAGGTATTCGTATGGATCCCGAGAAGGTCGATGCGATTTCGAAATGGAAGACCCCGACAAATAGGGATTTGCTTCGCGGCTTCCTAGGCTCTGTTGGTTACCTCGCTGATGATATCGCGAGTGTTCGTATTCCAATGGGCCACCTGAGCACCTTGACCGGCGACAGAGTACCTTTTCGATGGGGCTTCAATGAAGAGCGAGCTTTTCAGCAAATCAAGGAGCTCACCAGTACCTCTAAACTGCACCATCGTGTTCCTTTGGATTACTCGAAGGATGCTCTACCCGTTTGGTTGGTGACCGACGGCTGTGCGACTGGAATATCTGGATGTGTTCTACAAGGAAAATCGTGGAAAGAGGGCGCAACGGTTGCTGCCTTCTACTCGGCCAAGCTAAACCCCGCTCAACAGAACTACCCAGTCCATGAAATTGAGATGTTGGCCGGCGTCGAAACGATGTTGAGGCATCGGGATATCCTGCAGGGAGTTTCTTTCACCTGGACTACTGATCATAAGGGTCTTATACATCTTGTTGAGCAAAAGGATCTGTCGGGGAGACAGGCTCGTTGGTTGGAGAAAATCGCCGAGTTTGACTTCAAAATTGAATACGTACCAGGTGTGGAGAACGTGTTCGCCGACGCGTTGTCCCGAATCTACTCCAATGACGCTCCCGGGACCGTTAGAGCGCGTTCTGAATATACATACCACGACGTTATCGACAACGACGTCGTGGAGATTTCGAGCATAACGATGCCACTTCGAGTTGATCTTGAAGCTACTTGCTCATTACCAGATGTCGTGTACTCGAATGCGATGGAATTGCGGAGACACCGGAAACCCTCAGCTAAGAAAGCTGAGATGGAGAGGCAAGACAGTGAGCTGACTCGTGGTCGTCAACGGACGACCACGAGGAGTACGTTGAAAACCACGGTTCACACTCAGCATGAGAATGAACGTGTTGATACGAATCACGGGGATCTCACTGAATTGCCGGAGGCTATTGCTTCCGCGGAGCCAGATGGATCAACCTCGGCCTCGGCCTCAGCCAATCAGAATTCTGTTGATTCTGGCTCTTCTCGCGTTCCCACTAACGAGTCGTCGTCGTTTCTCTCTGTTCTTGCTGCTTTCCACTCGGGATTGGACGTCTACGGAACAGTCCAGCACAACTACTCCGAGGACTCTGCTTTCTCGCCGATCCTGGCCGAACCCAAGCACTTTCGAAACTTCGTAGTGGAAGATGGACGAATCTTCATCATTCTGGATGGTCGTCGCCTCCTCTGTATTCCTCGCATAATGGTAAACGGTCGAAGCATCCATGAGCTTGTGATCAGTGAGGCTCACTCTCTGCTGGCGCACTTAGGATCCCGGAAGACGCTGGCTTACTTACGAGACCACGTCTGGTGGCGATCAATGGCGTCCGACGTCAATAAATTTTGTGAGTCGTGCACTACCTGTGCGACGACCAAAGCTTCTAACCACAAGCCTTATGGGCTGCTGAAGAGCTTACCCGTGCCTTCTGAGCCTTGGGAGGTAATTGGGATGGATTTTGTGGGGCCTCTACCATTGAGTAAGAACCGGGATGGCTCTTTTGATTCCATTACAACGGTTGTTGACCATCTCACAGGGATGGTTCATCTTGTTGCAAGCCGCACTGACTATGGGGCCAAGGATGTAGCTGAACTGGTATTTGCCGAGGTCTATCGCTTACATGGTCTACCTAAAGTCATTGTAAGTGATCGTGATTCGCTATTCACTTCGCGGTTCTGGATGCATTTGAACGCGTTGATTGGCACTCAACTTCGTCTTTCGAGTTCTTACCACCCTCAAACTGATGGTCTGACCGAACGCGCTAATCGTACGATTACTCAGATGCTCCGGCAGTGCGTCGATACCTTACAGAATGATTGGGTCTCCAAGCTGCCTGCTGTGGAATTTGCGTTGAATCTTGCTAGGTCTGAGACCACAGGTTTCTCTCCCTTCTTCTTGAACTCAGGAAGGATGCCTCGCTCGTTCATCTGGAACGATGCCCCTTCTTCTGAGTTTCCTGGTGTTGTTAGCTTTGCAAATCAAATGAAATTTGCTCTCATCTCTGCCCACGATAGTCTCTTGACTCATCGTGTGAAGCAGACGCGTAACGAGAATCGACACCGAATCCCGTCGCCGTTCCATGAAGGTGACCTTGCCTATGTGTCGACGGCAAACATCTCCTTTCCTAAAGGTCTCGCTCGAAAACTTCTTCCTAAGTTTATCGGCCCTTTCAAAATCACTGCTATCCGGGGTGAGACGTCTTGCAAATTGGAGCTTCCCGCGGACCTCAAGAAACGCGGCGTACATGATGTATTCCACTCGTCGCTCCTGCGGATCCACATCCCGAACGACGATCGTCTCTTTCCGGGTCGTTCTTATGAACAAGTTATCGGAACGGACACTAATGAATGGCAGGTGGATAGAATCATCACCCACAAGGGCTTCAAGTCAGATGCCTCTTTTCTGATCCTCTGGAAGACTGGAGACAAGACCTGGCTTCCTTACTCCAAGATTCAAGACTTGCAGCCCTTGAAAGAGTATTTCGAAACTCTGGGTATTCAGGACGTCTCGCAGTTGCCTCCTATTGTCAACGGGGAGGATCCGATAGAAGGAACGGATAACCTCTTCGCCGGTTCCGTTGAGTTTTTGGAGTATAAGTACCCGTTGGACGACGACTTGGACTGTCCTTTATCTCTGAACCTTATTGGATTTCCTGCGATGTCCACAGCGCCTGCTACTCCATTCTTTGCTCCTAGGGACCACCCTGGTATTGTGCTCAAGTGGAAGGAGCAGCTTTTCGAGGTCACCCACACCGATAACGATCCGGTCCAGATTCCTGTTGACGACATGATCTTGGCCATTCAGACTTCGGCTGCTCTTCGTCGGGGTTGGAAAATCCCTATCACTCCTCGATATGTCGAAATCACTCGAGCTATCAACCAGTTTCTTCCGTTCGAATCCATTGCGTGGTTTACCTTCGTTAATGATGGGAAGACTTATAATTCCAAAGCAGTGATAGGCTACGACTGCTTCTTCACTACCATCCAGCAGATGCAGCTCCGAGAAGCTGGGAAGATCACAAAGAAACTTAACTTTGACGTTAACAAAGTCTTTCCAAAGCCTCCTCGATCATCTGACCATGTCCATCGTCGTAACACCCGCGCCTCTGGTGGCTCGGACACTAATGAATGGCAGGTGGATAGAATCATCACCCACAAGGGCTTCAAGTCAGATGCCTCTTTTCTGATCCTCTGGAAGACTGGAGACAAGACCTGGCTTCCTTACTCCAAGATTCAAGACTTGCAGCCCTTGAAAGAGTATTTCGAAACTCTGGGTATTCAGGACGTCTCGCAGTTGCCTCCTATTGTCAACGGGGAGGATCCGATAGAAGGAACGGATAACCTCTTCGCCGGTTCCGTTGAGTTTTTGGAGTATAAGTACCCGTTGGACGACGTCTGTGTCGAGAGTCCATAACGGCGAAGGAGAAGAGTTCGGATGAGAGCGCGGGGCTCGGAAGTGTCGGAAGGAAAGTGGATAGTGACTCGGTCGTGGCATACGCCCTCCCGGAATTCGAAGAATTTCGTATCTGTAAGAGAAAACAATCTGTAAAGGAAAGTCAGTAGAAGTACAACAGAGAGAGCTCGAAAATCTATACGAGCCTGCACTCAAGCAGTGCTGGGGCCAGCAGTGGGACCAGTAGCAGATGGACCAGAGCTGTCCATTGCATTGTCGTCCTTGCTAGGAGTAGTGATGCGCCACGCATTGATACGGTCACTCAAGCCAGCCACAGTACTGGCATCGCCGTTGACCGACTTTTGGTAAGCTTCAGCCCCTCGAACCGCTTTAGGCATGCGATTCTTTCGACGACCTTGAGATTCGGCTTGGCGAACGTAAGACATTAGACCCAACACCATGATGTCGCGGTCAGCCTGAGAGTGACGGAGGCGATCAAAGAGAGCAGATGAGCCACCAGAGGCGCGGTTGTTGCGACGGTTGTCATGACCAGACGAAGTACGAGGAGGCTTCGGGAAGGTTTTGTTGACATCAGCTCGGAGCTTCTGAGTGATCTTCCCAGCCTCTCGAAGCAGAGCTTGCTGGACCGGATTGAAGAAGTAGTTATAGTCAATCACTGCTTTCGATTTGTATAGCTTCCCTTCATGGATAAAAGAAAACCAGGCGGGGGTTTCGAAGGGAAGGAAATGGTTGATAGCCCGAGTGACTTCGACATATTGTGGGTCAATGGGGACCTTCCAACCGCGACGAAGAGCAGAGGAAGTCTGAATAGCAAGAATGACATCGTCAACTGTGATTTGCACCGGAGGTTTGCCATCGTGAGTAATTTCGAAAAGACGGTCAGACCACTTGAGCACAATCCCAGGGAAGTCCCTGGTAGCGAAGAAGGCAATCGTCGAGACAGTAGTCATAGCAGGGAAAGCAATAAGGTTCAGAGACAGAGGCAAGCTCAAGTCTCGAGTGAACGAGTTCTTATAATCCAGGAATTCGACAGACCCGGCGAAAAGGCTTTCCGTCCCTTCCATCGGATGCTCTCCGCTGACAACAGGAGGCAACTCTGCAATGCCCTGAATACCCAGAGTCTCAAAGTATTCTTTTAGGGGCTCCAAGTGCTGGACTTTAGAGTAAGGCAGCCAAGTCTTGTCACCAGTCTTCCAGAGGATCAAAAACATCGCATCTGACCGAAAGCCTTTGTGGGCAACGATCTTGTCAACTTTCCACTCACCACTGTCAATCCCAACGACCTGTTCATAGGAGCGTCCAGGAAAGAGTCGATCGTCAGTTGGAATGTGGATCCGCAGAAGAGACGAGTGAAATACATCATGTACACCACGTTTCTTGAGGTCCGCGGGTAGTTCCAGTTTACAGGAGGTCTCACCAAGTACTGCAAGAATTCGGAAGGGACCTATGAATTTCGGGATGAACTTCCGCGCAAGCCCCTTCGGGAAAGAGATGTTTGCTGTAGACACATAAGCAAGGTCACCTTCTTTGAAAGGCGACGCGATTCGATGACGATTCTCATTTCGGGTCTGTTTCACGCGATGAGAGAGGATACTGTCATGAGCAGACACCAGAGCTAGTTTCATATTATTCGCGAATGTAGTGACACCAGGGAACTCCGACGACGGCGCATCGTTCCAGATAAACGAGCGAGGCAGCCGGCCAGAGTTCAGGAAGAAGGGAGAGTAACCTGTCGTTTCCGAACGAGCAACATTTAGAGCAAATTCTACCGCGGGGAGTTTGAACACCCAATTGTCCTGCAATTCATTGACACACTGCCGAAGCATCTGTGTAATAGTACGGTTAGCACGCTCTGTTAAACCGTCAGTCTGAGGGTGATAAGAGCTCGACATTCGGAGTCGAGTCCCAATGAGGGTATGCAAATGGGACCAAAAACGCGAAGTGAAGAGAGAGTCTCGATCACTTACAATGACTTTAGGTAGTCCGTGTAAGCGATAGACCTCAGCAAATACGAGTTCAGCAACGTCTTTGGCTGCGTAATCGGTGCGGCTCGCGACAAGATGAACCATCCCTGTAAGATGGTCAACAATGGTTGTAATCGAATCGAAAGAACCATCCCGGTTCTTACTCAGCGGTAGGGGGCCTACAAAATCCATCCCAATTACTTCCCAAGGCTCAGAAGGAACGGGTAAGTTCTTCAGAAGGCCATAAGGCTTGTGATTAGAAGCTTTGGTCGTCGCACAAGTAGTGCACGACTCACAGAATTTATGAACGTCGGAGGCCATCGAGCGCCACCAGACATGGTCCCTAAGGTAAGCCAAAGTTTTTCGAGCACCCAGATGAGCCAGAAGGGAATGAGCCTCATTGATAAGGACCTCATGAACGTTTCGTCCATCGACCAGGATGCGAGGCACACAGAGGAGGCGCAAACCGTCAATAGAAATAAAAATTCGTCCGTCTTCAACTGCGAAATTTCTGAAGTGGTTCGGATTTTCCAGGATCGCCGTGTATGTAGCGTCAGCTCCATATTTGTCCTTAACTATCCGGTAGACGTCCAAGCCAGAAGCAGAGTCGGAGAGGACAGAGAGCAACGAGGAAGGAGTCAACAAGCGGTCATCAACCAGATTCGGATTCGCAGATCCCGAGGCCGAGGCTGACACAATTGGTCCCGCGGGAACAACAGACTCCGGTAATTCAGACGTGTTCTGATCCCCGCGATGGGTATCAGCACGTTCATTCTCAAGCTGAGGTTTAACCGTATTTTTCAACTTACGACTCCTCGTCGCTGTTGGAGGATGAAGCATGCCTCCCATGTCTTTACTCTGCCTGTCCATCTCAGCTCGCTTCGCTGACGGCTTTCGAAATTTCCTTAATTCCATCGCATTCGAGTACACAACATCCGGCAACGAAGAAGTCGCTTCAACGTCAACACGAAGAGGCATTGTGATGCTCGAGAGTTCAACCGCGTCGTTGTCGATAACGTCGTGGTAGGTGTACTCAGAGCGCGCTCTGACAGTCCCGGGAGCGTCATTGGAGTAGATTCGGGACAACGCATCGGCAAACACGTTCTCCACACCGGGTACGTATTCGACCTTGAAGTCAAACTCGGCAATTTTTTCTAACCAACGAGCCTGTCTTCCAGACAGGTCCTTCTGCTCAATGAGGTGAATTAGGCCTTTATGATCAGTAGTCCACGTGAATGAAACTCCCTGAAGGATGTCACGATGGCGTAACATCGTTTCCACACCCGCTAGCATCTCAATCTCATGGGTTGGATAGTTTTGCTGCGCCGGGTTGAGCTTCGCCGAGTAGAAAGCGGCAACGGTCGCTCCCTCCTTCCAAGACCTCCCTTGTAGAACGCAGCCAGAGATTCCTGTAGCACACCCATCCGTTACCAACCACACAGGCAACGCGTTCTTCGAATAATCCAACGGCACACGGTGGTGCGACTTCGATGCGCAGGTAAGGTCTTTAATTTTCTGGAAGGCGCGTTCCTCATTGAAACCCCACCTGAAAGGAACTCTATCGCCGGTCAAAGCACTCAGGTGTCCCATTGGAATTCGAACACTCGCAATATCATCGGCAAGGTAACCCACAGAACCCAGGAAACCACGAAGCAGGTCCCGGTTCGTAGGCGTTTTCCATTTGGAGACAGCGTCGACCTTCTCTGGATCCATTCGGATACCATCGTCATCGACAATGCGACCCAAAATCCGGAGCTCCGACGCCAAAAAATTCAGCTTCGACTCGCTCAGGTATAGCTTCTCGCGAATAAGGATATCAATTATGAGCTTAACATGTCTGATGTGATCCTCCAGCGTGTCCGAATAGACGATAATATCGTCGAGATAAACATCCATGAAGCGGCCCAGGTACGAAGAGAACAAGAAATTCATCAAGGTTTGATATGTAGAGGGTGCGTTACAATCTCCTTGCTGAATCACCAGGCTAACCATGTTACCATCAGGTGTAGATACAGCCGTTTTGTGTACATCATCGGGTTCTATACGAATTTGTTCATATGCGTCTTTCCCATCCATCGTCGACCGATATATCGCGCGGGCGGCCCTTCGCAAAATTCCATCAATATCCGGCAAGGGAGAGGCAAGTTTTCTGGTGTTTGCATTCCTACGACGCAGATCCGCAACCACTCGCAACCGATTCTTCTGCGCACCGTGTTTCGGAATCAGCAAGAGTGGAACAGTATTGTTAGAGGTGGTGATCTTCCACCTACCGCTCTTGATGTATGCATCCCGTTTCTCAACCCAATCATCTTTGAACTTCTCCGGTAAGCGAGAGGGACGCCAAGGTATAATCAAGGACTCGTCAATGAGAGGAATTCGATGGTTAATGTCCCTTAATGGAGGTAAGTCAGTGTCTGCCATTGTTCGACACAAAGGCTTAGCATACCTTCGTAGCTCCTCTCGCACTTTCTCGAGTTCATCATTTTCCACCTGCACCGCCAAAGAAGCAATCTGCGAGATGGTCGGACCCTTCAAAGGTAATCGCGTGTTGCTACCAATGACAACCCGGGCGTCGTTAAATCCCAGAGTCACGGAATGCTCAAACATCCAGTCCGTGCCAAGGATTATGGGGTAATTAATATTTGCCACATCAAACTCACGCTCTTCATCTATGGCTTGGTATTGAAATCTCGCTGTTACTTTACGGTTGATCTTCGAGCGAGAACCCTGGACAGCAAGCTGCAAGGTGAGTGGAGAGTCGAGGACCTCCTGCTTGAACTTGAGCTGATCCACGAGCGTAGTACTCATCAGCGTACACAGTGATCCTGAGTCCAGCAAAGCGGTTACTGGGTGACCATTTATACGCACAACGACCACAAGTGGGCGAGCAATCCGACGACCGGGGTCCTTCACACGAGCAGCATTCCTCTGGAGACCCGGATATTGACCAGCGGGAATTTGAACGCCATTCAGCTCCAGGTCCATCCCCGAAACTGGATGTGACACATTTGGTAAGTCAAACAAGTTCCCAAGCATTGAACGCGTCTCCCACATGTCCCAACGTAGGCACAGACGAAGGACTTGCACCAACTGCTTACAAACCCAGCGATACACATCAAAGCGAGGGTCGTCCAACAGCGAGGTAGGAAGTGGCCAACGAAGACCGTACATGCGATCTTCCACGACGTAGACACTTGCCTGGTGCCCGGACAAGAAACAGTTGAAACGGGTTGCCTTGGACAGAAGCTTCCCCCGTCGCGGATGAAAGTGTACTGTGGCTGGCTTGAGTGACCGTATCAATGCGTGGCGCATCACTACTCCTAGCAAGGACGACAATGCAATGGACAGCTCTGGTCCATCTGCTACTGGTCCCACTGCTGGCCCCAGCACTGCTTGAGTGCAGGCTCGTATAGATTTTCGAGCTCTCTCTGTTGTACTTCTACTGACTTTCCTTTACAGATTGTTTTCTCTTACAGATACGAAATTCTTCGAATTCCGGGAGGGCGTATGCCACGACCGAGTCACTATCCACTTTCCTTCCGACACTTCCGAGCCCCGCGCTCTCATCCGAACTCTTCTCCTTCGCCGTTATGGACTCTCGACACAGAGTAGAACTCTGGCCACGGACGCCGCGTATATTCATTACTCGTTGTACTTGATTCGGACTACTTAAACTTACCTATAACGTTTTGTACGAGGACTTTTCCTCTCTGAACCTTCGAATTCACAACTCATTCGTGTCATTTGGTGGATTCTTAAGTCCTTACGAAGTTAAGTCCTTGCGAAAGATCTATACATATTTTTGACATTACCTTGTTGTGTTTTCTTGTGCTAGACGGAAACCCTCCAGTCTGATCAACTGAAGCTCGCCTCTAGCTATCGAATCAAACCGAATCATTACAATGTCTCGAAGAAACTTACGTTCGCGCCGAACCCAAAGTGACCCGGCTGTTCCGGGTGTTCTTCATGGAAATGGTGAGTTGGATGTTCGTTCTGAATCTCCATTGACTCCCATTGAGTCCGAGAGAGGACCTTCGCCGAAAGGGCAAGGTTACGAGTCCGCGCTATCTGAGCCGGACCAAGCTGAGTCAACTGGACCAGCTGAAAATCCTGTCGCACAGTATCCACAAATCGGTGGAGAGTCTGGAGGGCGGGTTGTAGATTCTACAGGGAATGATGCCCCTGAGAATCTAAGGGCTGACGAGTCCTTAGTATATCTGAATGAAAATGTAGTAAATAAAAATGAGAATTCATTGAGTTCTGAGCAAGAACATACCGTTCGATTGGCGGAAGCCACCCTGACTGATGCTCAACGTGAAATGATTGGTCGTCGCCAGGGATCGGTAAAACTTCTTGATGATGAGGCTGAAAGCCAGGAAGCTGGCCCATCGTCAGGGAAAGGAAAGGGAGTGGATCCCCAAAATTGGGGAGCCATGGACCTGGATCACGATGAAGTGAGTCCCGAGATCCAGGGACAAATATTGAAAAGTATTCATGAGGCTCATAAGAGGCGAGAGCCTTCACCAGAACGTCGAGCCCGGATGCATGACATGTTTGAGGAGTTTCAGGCATGGCAGCACCAGGAAATTGAGCGTATCGAAGAAAAGTACCAAGCTCAGATTGAAGAGCTTAAGGCAAAGCTTCATGATGGGAAAAGGGTCTCTGATGCGGACCTGGGAATGGAGCAAAGACCTGCCACAGAGGAACCCGTTGTGACACGTTCGAAAACATTGAGCATGGAAACCGCGAAGTTTCCCGGTCGTCCTTCTGATTTGATAGCGCCCACTAGTCACGTAGGGAAACTGTTCGATCAGATGAAAGCTGCTCCGCAAAAACAGTCAGAGCCTGACAACGATCCTGAAGTTGAAGACCTGATGGACATTGACCAGGCTCCTAAAGTAAGGGGAATGCGTATCAAACCCCTGAAGCCAACTGAAATCTATGATGGGACAGCGAGTTTGCGCTCCTTTCAGAGAAATATGAGAGAAATCATTGCTTACCTTGAGGATGGTCAAGTGCCCGAATATCGTCAGGTTGAGGTTGCCTCCAGGTTCTTGAAGGGAAAGGCTTATACTTTCTTTGAAAGAACTTGCGGTGACAATGCCGGCGAGTGGACCTTGAAGAGATTCTACGAGAAGCTCTATGATTTCGCGTTCCCAATAGACTTCCGAACAGAGCAACGACGAAAACTTGTGAGCCTACAGCAAAAGGGTCGTCGGGTTCGTGATCATGTTGGGATATTCAACGATCTTTGCAATACCGCGGGTACGCTTGATGAGCGTCACAAGGTGATTTTCCTGTGGGATAGCCTGGATTCAGTCATTACAAAGGGTCTGTTGCGCATGGGCCACACACCTGAGACAAGCTCCTTGGAGGACCTTGTTGATGATGCCGAAAAGGTTGAGTTAATCGAGGGTGTGGGGAAATCAACCTACGTGAGCCATCAGAATGGAGGTGGTTCATCAGAAAATGGACCTACCTATGGATTCAAGGATCGTTCTGGAGGGCGCTTTGGTTCCCGGAATGGGAAGGCTGATCCCCAGCGGAAGCCGGACGATTCCCGGAACTCTGGGAATCGTTGGACGCCCCCTTCTGGTGACCGTAAACGAGAGCGGTCGCGAGACCGACAGCCTGAGTCCAAGGGAGGTGCATCCTCTCCAAAGTTCAATCGCGAACGAGCACCGAAGCCCCGTTTGTCTGAAACTCAAAAGAATGAATACCGTGCAGCGGGAAAGTGTTTTGAGTGTGGAGAAACGGGCCACCGTTCTCGCGACTGCCCCAGACGTAACTCGGTAAAGCCAGATTCTAGGAATGGTGGGCCTCCTGGATTGTCAACCCATAACATGGAGTTTGAGCTGATTGAGATGCCCGACGATGCTGAGGATATCTTTGAGTTGGCCGTAAACTCTCTTGATTGGTATCAGGACGTTGAGGACACCTATTACTCTGATAGTCAGAGCAGTGGTTCCGACAGTTACGATAGCTACCGTGGACAGGAGAACTTTGACTGGAACTCGGACAGTGAAACCTCTGAGGGAGGATTGTCAATGGGGGAGTCTGGCTCGGAGGGCGAGTCCTTTGAAGGCGAACCCATGGATGTTGACATGAAGTGTCCTCGCTGCAATGGATGGGAGTCCGTTTGCTCCTGCTCGGAGACCTCGGATGCGCATTCAGTGGATATGGAAACTCCTAGCTTGAATTTGAATGACCCCGAATGGGCCTACTCTGTTGAAAGCTTCCTCGAAATCAGGGACTTATATGCAAGCTCTGTGATTAAGCACTTACGGGACTCTGAGGGTTCATCTTCGGTGTTTGCATGGCCCAAGGAGACTCACCGGTGGGATGCGGATGCGACCCTTGCCCGGGGTCTCCACTGCGAGATGAATAACACACATTTTGGTTTTGAGGACAATCCGATGCAGCGTCGTTTTGGTGATCCGTTAGCAGAACATCTTGAATTTATATTGCACACGAGTACACCTTTCCCCGGGGAGTCTGTCGACAATGAGGAACATACCAGTCCTGATCGTTTTGTGGCTTACCGGATTTCGGAAACTGAACATATCTTGATTGACTCCGCATATGACAGTGCGGACTACATACTGCCGTCTGCTTGTCTTGCTAATCCAGACTTCGAACCGTTGCTGTGGTTCACAAGGCAGCTCGAGGTATGTTATGGACATCCCGTTGACGTTGGGAAGCTCCCTCGATGCACAATGGGAGATTCTAGAGCACGTCGCGTGGTGCAAATCCTTAGCCAGGGAGACGTATACCCTGGGGATGACTTACCTGAGTTCCATCCGAAACAGGAGAGGTTCCTAGGAAGGAGGACCCGTTTCAATTGCTTCTTGTCTGGTATGCACACGGAGATCTATGTCGTGGAGGATCGGATGTACGGACTTCGCTGGCCATTGCCAACATCATTATTGAACGATCCTCGTTTCGATGTGTACCGCTGGACATGCAAGCAGTTGGTTCGTGTCCTCCGGAAGTGTCTGCATTGGGATATGTGGGAAACTCGCTCGATGCTAGGAAACCTATTCGACTACACGGTCTATCCCATGCTAGAGGCGGGGACTGGATTGGAATTGAACGGGGTCCAGGTCCCTTCGAGCCAGTATCCGGCTCTCCAGCGAAACGCTGCCAGGGTGAAGGATCCTGGTCGGCGAATTGCTCGACCCCTGGTCATTGTTGTCCGGATTAATGGTCATCCCGTTACGGCCTTGCTTGACTCGGGATCACTTTGTACTTTGATGAGCACCACCCTGGTTGATCAGCTTAAATTCAAGGAGGAGGTTCTTGACTCACCTCTTACCCTCCAACTTGCAGTGCAGGGTTCCCGCTCAAGAATCAATCGGAAAGTTCGGGCTCGGTTT
Organism: Lentinula raphanica; assembly: GCA_027919835.1. Lineage (NCBI taxonomy): Eukaryota > Fungi > Basidiomycota > Agaricomycetes > Agaricales > Omphalotaceae > Lentinula > Lentinula raphanica. Next base: position 1,546,989 of record JANVFP010000002.1, on the reverse strand, counting down.
CAGTACCAATCTATCGATGAGGAACGGGAGTTCGATGTTGCGAATATAAACTACCCAATTATCCTTGGCACCGATTGGATGTTCGAACATTCTGTGACTCTGGGATTCAATGATGCTCGAGTGGTAGTGGGAAGCAATGCACGACTACCTTTGAAGGGTCCTACTATCTCCCAGATCACATCCTTGGCTGTTCAACTAGAGAACGATGACCTTGAGCAGGTGCGGGAGGAACTGAGGAGGTATGCTAAGCCTTTGTGTCGAACCATGGCAGAGACTGACTTACCTCCATTAAGGGACATCAACCATCGCATTCCTCTCATTGACGATTCTTTGATTATCCCATGGCGACCTTCTCGCTTACCTGAAAAGTTTCGTGAAGACTGGGTAGAAAAACGCGACGCTTATATCAAGAGTGGTAGGTGGAAGATCTCCACTTCCAACAATACAGTTCCACTTTTGCTGATTCCAAAGCATGGTGCACAGAAAAATCGTCTCCGCGTGGTGGCGGATCTTCGTCGTCGTAATGCGAACACAAGGAAACTGGCGTCTCCTCTGCCGGATATTGATGGCATCTTGAGGAGGGCTGCACGCGCAAAGTATCGCTCGACAATGGATGGTAAAGATGCGTATGAGCAAATTCGTATTGAGCCAGAGGATGTACATAAATCTGCTGTATCTACTCCTGATGGGAACATGGTTAGTTTGGTCATCCAGCAAGGGGACTGTAACGCACCTTCCACATATCAAACCCTGATGAATTTTCTGTTCTCATCGTTTCTCGGCCGCTTCATGGACGTTTACCTCGATGATATTATCGTCTATTCTGACACGCTTGAAGATCATGTTCGCCATGTTAAGCTGATCATTGATATCCTCGTTCGAGAGAAGCTGTACCTCAGTGAGTCCAAGCTGAATTTTTTGGCCTCGGAGTTGAAAATCCTGGGTCGCATCGTTGACGATGAAGGTATTCGTATGGATCCCGAGAAGGTCGATGCGATTTCGAAATGGAAGACCCCGACAAATAGGGATTTGCTTCGCGGCTTCCTAGGCTCTGTTGGTTACCTCGCTGATGATATCGCGAGTGTTCGTATTCCAATGGGCCACCTGAGCACCTTGACCGGCGACAGAGTACCTTTTCGATGGGGCTTCAATGAAGAGCGAGCTTTTCAGCAAATCAAGGAGCTCACCAGTACCTCTAAACTGCACCATCGTGTTCCTTTGGATTACTCAAAGGATGCTCTACCCGTTTGGTTGGTGACCGACGGCTGTGCGACTGGAATATCTGGATGTGTTCTACAAGGAAAATCGTGGAAAGAGGGCGCAACGGTTGCTGCCTTCTACTCGGCCAAGCTAAACCCCGCTCAACAGAACTACCCAGTCCATGAAATTGAGATGTTGGCCGGCGTCGAAACGATGTTGAGGCATCGGGATATCCTGCAGGGAGTTTCTTTCACCTGGACTACTGATCATAAGGGTCTTATACATCTTGTTGAGCAAAAGGATCTGTCGGGGAGACAGGCTCGTTGGTTGGAGAAAATCGCCGAGTTTGACTTCAAAATTGAATACGTACCAGGTGTGGAGAACGTGTTCGCCGACGCGTTGTCCCGAATCTACTCCAATGACGCTCCCGGGACCGTTAGAGCGCGTTCTGAATATACATACCACGACGTTATCGACAACGACGTCGTGGAGATTTCGAGCATAACGATGCCACTTCGAGTTGATCTTGAAGCTACTTGCTCATTACCAGATGTCGTGTACTCGAATGCGATGGAATTGCGGAGACACCGGAAACCCTCAGCTAAGAAAGCTGAGATGGAGAGGCAAGACAGTGAGCTGACTCGTGGTCGTCAACGGACGACCACGAGGAGTACGTTGAAAACCACGGTTCACACTCAGCATGAGAATGAACGTGTTGATACGAATCACGGGGATCTCACTGAATTGCCGGAGGCTATTGCTTCCGCGGAGCCAGATGGATCAACCTCGGCCTCGGCCTCAGCCAATCAGAATTCTGTTGATTCTGGCTCTTCTCGCGTTCCCACTAACGAGTCGTCGTCGTTTCTCTCTGTTCTTGCTGCTTTCCACTCGGGATTGGACGTCTACGGAACAGTCCAGCACAACTACTCCGAGGACTCTGCTTTCTCGCCGATCCTGGCCGAACCCAAGCACTTTCGAAACTTCGTAGTGGAAGATGGACGAATCTTCATCATTCTGGATGGTCGTCGCCTCCTCTGTATTCCTCGCATAATGGTAAACGGTCGAAGCATCCATGAGCTTGTGATCAGTGAGGCTCACTCTCTGCTGGCGCACTTAGGATCCCGGAAGACGCTGGCTTACTTACGAGACCACGTCTGGTGGCGATCAATGGCGTCCGACGTCAATAAATTTTGTGAGTCGTGCACTACCTGTGCGACGACCAAAGCTTCTAACCACAAGCCTTATGGGCTGCTGAAGAGCTTACCCGTGCCTTCTGAGCCTTGGGAGGTAATTGGGATGGATTTTGTGGGGCCTCTACCATTGAGTAAGAACCGGGATGGCTCTTTTGATTCCATTACAACGGTTGTTGACCATCTCACAGGGATGGTTCATCTTGTTGCAAGCCGCACTGACTATGGGGCCAAGGATGTAGCTGAACTGGTATTTGCCGAGGTCTATCGCTTACATGGTCTACCTAAAGTCATTGTAAGTGATCGTGATTCGCTATTCACTTCGCGGTTCTGGATGCATTTGAACGCGTTGATTGGCACTCAACTTCGTCTTTCGAGTTCTTACCACCCTCAAACTGATGGTCTGACCGAACGCGCTAATCGTACGATTACTCAGATGCTCCGGCAGTGCGTCGATACCTTACAGAATGATTGGGTCTCCAAGCTGCCTGCTGTGGAATTTGCGTTGAATCTTGCTAGGTCTGAGACCACAGGTTTCTCTCCCTTCTTCTTGAACTCAGGAAGGATGCCTCGCTCGTTCATCTGGAACGATGCCCCTTCTTCTGAGTTTCCTGGTGTTGTTAGCTTTGCAAATCAAATGAAATTTGCTCTCATCTCTGCCCACGATAGTCTCTTGACTCATCGTGTGAAGCAGACGCGTAACGAGAATCGACACCGAATCCCGTCGCCGTTCCATGAAGGTGACCTTGCCTATGTGTCGACGGCAAACATCTCCTTTCCTAAAGGTCTCGCTCGAAAACTTCTTCCTAAGTTTATCGGCCCTTTCAAAATCACTGCTATCCGGGGTGAGACGTCTTGCAAATTGGAGCTTCCCGCGGACCTCAAGAAACGCGGCGTACATGATGTATTCCACTCGTCGCTCCTGCGGATCCACATCCCGAACGACGATCGTCTCTTTCCGGGTCGTTCTTATGAACAAGTTATCGGAACGGACACTAATGAATGGCAGGTGGATAGAATCATCACCCACAAGGGCTTCAAGTCAGATGCCTCTTTTCTGATCCTCTGGAAGACTGGAGACAAGACCTGGCTTCCTTACTCCAAGATTCAAGACTTGCAGCCCTTGAAAGAGTATTTCAAAACTCTGGGTATTCAGGACGTCTCGCAGTTGCCTCCTATTGTCAACGGGGAGGATCCGATAGAAGGAACGGATAACCTCTTCGCCGGTTCCGTTGAGTTTTTGGAGTATAAGTACCCGTTGGACGACGACTTGGACTGTCCTTTATCTCTGAACCTTATTGGATTTCCTGCGATGTCCACAGCGCCTGCTACTCCATTCTTTGCTCCTAGGGACCACCCTGGTATTGTGCTCAAGTGGAAGGAGCAGCTTTTCGAGGTCACCCACACCGATAACGATCCGGTCCAGATTCCTGTTGACGACATGATCTTGGCCATTCAGACTTCGGCTGCTCTTCGTCGGGGTTGGAAAATCCCTATCACTCCTCGATATGTCGAAATCACTCGAGCTATCAACCAGTTTCTTCCGTTCGAATCCATTGCGTGGTTTACCTTCGTTAATGATGGGAAGACTTATAATTCCAAAGCAGTGATAGGCTACGACTGCTTCTTCACTACCATCCAGCAGATGCAGCTCCGAGAAGCTGGGAAGATCACAAAGAAACTTAACTTTGACGTTAACAAAGTCTTTCCAAAGCCTCCTCGATCATCTGACCATGTCCATCGTCGTAACACCCGCGCCTCTGGTGGCTCCTCCTCACTTTTTGATCGACTCCGTCATTCTCAGGCCGACCGTGACATTATGGTCTTAGGCCTCATGTCTTACGTTCGACAGGCTGAATCTCAAGGCCGTCGCAAGAATCGTTTTCCTAAATCCGTTCGTGGGGCCGAAGCTTATCAAAAGTCAATCCACGGTGACAGTAGTACCGTTGCTGTTTTGAGCGACCGTATCAACGCGTGGCGTATTAACAACGATTCCACCGGAAAGGACGATGAGGCAATGGATGGCGCTGGTCCCTCTGCTGGCCCAAGCACTGCTTAGAGTGCAGGCTCGTAAAGATTTTCGAGCATTTCATTGTTTTACTAACTTTCTCTCCTAGATCTTTGCTTCTTTCACAGATACGAAATTCTTCGAATTCCGGGAGGGCGTATGCCACGACCGAAACTTCATTCCTTCCTTCCTTCCGACACTTCCGAGCTCCGAGCTCTTATCCGAACACTTATCCTTCGCCGCTATGTCATTAATATGTCGCGGTAGCTTAGCTTACTAAGGGTAGCGCGACACGAATATAGATCTTTCGCAAGGACTTAACTTCGTAAGGACTTAAGAATCCACCAAATGACACGAATGAGTTGTGAATTCGAAGGTTCAGAGAGGAAAAGTCCTCGTACAAAACGTTCTAGGTAAGTTTAAGTAGTCCGAGTCAGGTACAACGAGTTTGGAATATATACGGCGTCCGTGGCCAGAGTTCTACTCTGCGTCGATAGTTCATAGCGGCGAAGGATAAGTGTTCGGATAAGAGCTCGGAGCTCGGAAGTGTCGGAAGGAAGGAAGGAATGAAGTTTCGGTCGTGGCATACGCCCTCCCGGAATTCGAAGAATTTCGTATCTGTGAAAGAAGCAAAGATCTAGGAGAGAAAGTTAGTAAAACAATGAAATGCTCGAAAATCTTTACGAGCCTGCACTCTAAGCAGTGCTTGGGCCAGCAGAGGGACCAGCGCCATCCATTGCCTCATCGTCCTTTCCGGTGGAATCGTTGTTAATACGCCACGCGTTGATACGGTCGCTCAAAACAGCAACGGTACTACTGTCACCGTGGATTGACTTTTGATAAGCTTCGGCCCCACGAACGGATTTAGGAAAACGATTCTTGCGACGGCCTTGAGATTCAGCCTGTCGAACGTAAGACATGAGGCCTAAGACCATAATGTCACGGTCGGCCTGAGAATGACGGAGTCGATCAAAAAGTGAGGAGGAGCCACCAGAGGCGCGGGTGTTACGACGATGGACATGGTCAGATGATCGAGGAGGCTTTGGAAAGACTTTGTTAACGTCAAAGTTAAGTTTCTTTGTGATCTTCCCAGCTTCTCGGAGCTGCATCTGCTGGATGGTAGTGAAGAAGCAGTCGTAGCCTATCACTGCTTTGGAATTATAAGTCTTCCCATCATTAACGAAGGTAAACCACGCAATGGATTCGAACGGAAGAAACTGGTTGATAGCTCGAGTGATTTCGACATATCGAGGAGTGATAGGGATTTTCCAACCCCGACGAAGAGCAGCCGAAGTCTGAATGGCCAAGATCATGTCGTCAACAGGAATCTGGACCGGATCGTTATCGGTGTGGGTGACCTCGAAAAGCTGCTCCTTCCACTTGAGCACAATACCAGGGTGGTCCCTAGGAGCAAAGAATGGAGTAGCAGGCGCTGTGGACATCGCAGGAAATCCAATAAGGTTCAGAGATAAAGGACAGTCCAAGTCGTCGTCCAACGGGTACTTATACTCCAAAAACTCAACGGAACCGGCGAAGAGGTTATCCGTTCCTTCTATCGGATCCTCCCCGTTGACAATAGGAGGCAACTGCGAGACGTCCTGAATACCCAGAGTTTTGAAATACTCTTTCAAGGGCTGCAAGTCTTGAATCTTGGAGTAAGGAAGCCAGGTCTTGTCTCCAGTCTTCCAGAGGATCAGAAAAGAGGCATCTGACTTGAAGCCCTTGTGGGTGATGATTCTATCCACCTGCCATTCATTAGTGTCCGTTCCGATAACTTGTTCATAAGAACGACCCGGAAAGAGACGATCGTCGTTCGGGATGTGGATCCGCAGGAGCGACGAGTGGAATACATCATGTACGCCGCGTTTCTTGAGGTCCGCGGGAAGCTCCAATTTGCAAGACGTCTCACCCCGGATAGACTTCGTAAGGACTTAAGAATCCACCAAATGACACGAATGAGTTGTGAATTCGAAGGTTCAGAGAGGAAAAGTCCTCGTACAAAACGTTATAGGTAAGTTTAAGTAGTCCGAATCAAGTACAACGAGTAATGAATATACGCGGCGTCCGTGGCCAGAGTTCTACTCTGTGTCGAGAGTCCATAACGGCGAAGGAGAAGAGTTCGGATGAGAGCGCGGGGCTCGGAAGTGTCGGAACATCAGGAAAAAGTATCTTATCCCTAGAGCATTTAAAGATACCCCCCAAATTTTAGGAACTTTTAAAGTAATCTATGGAGGCTTAGGTTTTTGAGGTTCTTTGAGGTTGCCTAGGTGTCTTTGGGGATCTTTCAGGATCTTTCAGGATCTTTCAGGAGCTTTAGGCACTTTGAAGCTGGTTAGGCACTTTGAGGCTGTTCAAAGGGCCTAAGAAATGGGGGGTATCTTTGAATGCCCTAAGCCTAAAACATTTTTCCTGATGAAGGAAAGTGGATAGTGACTCGGTCGTGGCATACGCCCTCCCGGAATTCGAAGAATTTCGTATCTGTAAGAGAAAACAATCTGTAAAGGAAAGTCAGTAGAAGTACAACAGAGAGAGCTCGAAAATCTATACGAGCCTGCACTCAAGCAGTGCTGGGGCCAGCAGTGGGACCAGTAGCAGATGGACCAGAGCTGTCCATTGCATTGTCGTCCTTGCTAGGAGTAGTGATGCGCCACGCATTGATACGGTCACTCAAGCCAGCCACAGTACTGGCATCGCCGTTGACCGACTTTTGGTAAGCTTCAGCCCCTCGAACCGCTTTAGGCATGCGATTCTTTCGACGACCTTGAGATTCGGCTTGGCGAACGTAAGACATTAGACCCAACACCATGATGTCGCGGTCAGCCTGAGAGTGACGGAGGCGATCAAAGAGAGCAGATGAGCCACCAGAGGCGCGGTTGTTGCGACGGTTGTCATGACCAGACGAAGTACGAGGAGGCTTCGGGAAGGTTTTGTTGACATCAGCTCGGAGCTTCTGAGTGATCTTCCCAGCCTCTCGAAGCAGAGCTTGCTGGACCGGATTGAAGAAGTAGTTATAGTCAATCACTGCTTTCGATTTGTATAGCTTCCCTTCATGGATAAAAGAAAACCAGGCGGGGGTTTCGAAGGGAAGGAAATGGTTGATAGCCCGAGTGACTTCGACATATTGTGGGTCAATGGGGACCTTCCAACCGCGACGAAGAGCAGAGGAAGTCTGAATAGCAAGAATGACATCGTCAACTGTGATTTGCACCGGAGGTTTGCCATCGTGAGTAATTTCGAAAAGACGGTCAGACCACTTGAGCACAATCCCAGGGAAGTCCCTGGTAGCGAAGAAGGCAATCGTCGAGACAGTAGTCATAGCAGGGAAAGCAATAAGGTTCAGAGACAGAGGCAAGCTCAAGTCTCGAGTGAACGAGTTCTTATAATCCAGGAATTCGACAGACCCGGCGAAAAGGCTTTCCGTCCCTTCCATCGGATGCTCTCCGCTGACAACAGGAGGCAACTCTGCAATGCCCTGAATACCCAGAGTCTCAAAGTATTCTTTTAGGGGCTCCAAGTGCTGGACTTTAGAGTAAGGCAGCCAAGTCTTGTCACCAGTCTTCCAGAGGATCAAAAACATCGCATCTGACCGAAAGCCTTTGTGGGCAACGATCTTGTCAACTTTCCACTCACCACTGTCAATCCCAACGACCTGTTCATAGGAGCGTCCAGGAAAGAGTCGATCGTCAGTTGGAATGTGGATCCGCAGAAGAGACGAGTGAAATACATCATGTACACCACGTTTCTTGAGGTCCGCGGGTAGTTCCAGTTTACAGGAGGTCTCACCAAGTACTGCAAGAATTCGGAAGGGACCTATGAATTTCGGGATGAACTTCCGCGCAAGCCCCTTCGGGAAAGAGATGTTTGCTGTAGACACATAAGCAAGGTCACCTTCTTTGAAAGGCGACGCGATTCGATGACGATTCTCATTTCGGGTCTGTTTCACGCGATGAGAGAGGATACTGTCATGAGCAGACACCAGAGCTAGTTTCATATTATTCGCGAATGTAGTGACACCAGGGAACTCCGACGACGGCGCATCGTTCCAGATAAACGAGCGAGGCAGCCGGCCAGAGTTCAGGAAGAAGGGAGAGTAACCTGTCGTTTCCGAACGAGCAACATTTAGAGCAAATTCTACCGCGGGGAGTTTGAACACCCAATTGTCCTGCAATTCATTGACACACTGCCGAAGCATCTGTGTAATAGTACGGTTAGCACGCTCTGTTAAACCGTCAGTCTGAGGGTGATAAGAGCTCGACATTCGGAGTCGAGTCCCAATGAGGGTATGCAAATGGGACCAAAAACGCGAAGTGAAGAGAGAGTCTCGATCACTTACAATGACTTTAGGTAGTCCGTGTAAGCGATAGACCTCAGCAAATACGAGTTCAGCAACGTCTTTGGCTGCGTAATCGGTGCGGCTCGCGACAAGATGAACCATCCCTGTAAGATGGTCAACAATGGTTGTAATCGAATCGAAAGAACCATCCCGGTTCTTACTCAGCGGTAGGGGGCCTACAAAATCCATCCCAATTACTTCCCAAGGCTCAGAAGGAACGGGTAAGTTCTTCAGAAGGCCATAAGGCTTGTGATTAGAAGCTTTGGTCGTCGCACAGGTAGTGCACGACTCACAAAATTTATTGACGTCGGACGCCATTGATCGCCACCAGACGTGGTCTCGTAAGTAAGCCAGCGTCTTCCGGGATCCTAAGTGCGCCAGCAGAGAGTGAGCCTCACTGATCACAAGCTCATGGATGCTTCGACCGTTTACCATTATGCGAGGAATACAGAGGAGGCGACGACCATCCAGAATGATGAAGATTCGTCCATCTTCCACTACGAAGTTTCGAAAGTGCTTGGGTTCGGCCAGGATCGGCGAGAAAGCAGAGTCCTCGGAGTAGTTGTGCTGGACTGTTCCGTAGACGTCCAATCCCGAGTGGAAAGCAGCAAGAACAGAGAGAAACGACGACGACTCGTTAGTGGGAACGCGAGAAGAGCCAGAATCAACAGAATTCTGATTGGCTGAGGCCGAGGCCGAGGTTGATCCATCTGGCTCCGCGGAAGCAATAGCCTCCGGCAATTCAGTGAGATCCCCGTGATTCGTATCAACACGTTCATTCTCATGCTGAGTGTGAACCGTGGTTTTCAACGTACTCCTCGTGGTCGTCCGTTGACGACCACGAGTCAGCTCACTGTCTTGCCTCTCCATCTCAGCTTTCTTAGCTGAGGGTTTCCGGTGTCTCCGCAATTCCATCGCATTCGAGTACACGACATCTGGTAATGAGCAAGTAGCTTCAAGATCAACTCGAAGTGGCATCGTTATGCTCGAAATCTCCACGACGTCGTTGTCGATAACGTCGTGGTATGTATATTCAGAACGCGCTCTAACGGTCCCGGGAGCGTCATTGGAGTAGATTCGGGACAACGCATCGGCAAACACGTTCTCCACACCGGGTACGTATTCGACCTTGAAGTCAAACTCGGCAATTTTTTCTAACCAACGAGCCTGTCTTCCAGACAGGTCCTTCTGCTCAATGAGGTGAATTAGGCCTTTATGATCAGTAGTCCACGTGAATGAAACTCCCTGAAGGATGTCACGATGGCGTAACATCGTTTCCACACCCGCTAGCATCTCAATCTCATGGGTTGGATAGTTTTGCTGCGCCGGGTTGAGCTTCGCCGAGTAGAAAGCGGCAACGGTCGCTCCCTCCTTCCAAGACCTCCCTTGTAGAACGCAGCCAGAGATTCCTGTAGCACACCCATCCGTTACCAACCACACAGGCAACGCGTTCTTCGAATAATCCAACGGCACACGGTGGTGCGACTTCGATGCGCAGGTAAGGTCTTTAATTTTCTGGAAGGCGCGTTCCTCATTGAAACCCCACCTGAAAGGAACTCTATCGCCGGTCAAAGCACTCAGGTGTCCCATTGGAATTCGAACACTCGCAATATCATCGGCAAGGTAACCCACAGAACCCAGGAAACCACGAAGCAGGTCCCGGTTCGTAGGCGTTTTCCATTTGGAGACAGCGTCGACCTTCTCTGGATCCATTCGGATACCATCGTCATCGACAATGCGACCCAAAATCCGGAGCTCCGACGCCAAAAAATTCAGCTTCGACTCGCTCAGGTATAGCTTCTCGCGAATAAGGATATCAATTATGAGCTTAACATGTCTGATGTGATCCTCCAGCGTGTCCGAATAGACGATAATATCGTCGAGATAAACATCCATGAAGCGGCCCAGGTACGAAGAGAACAAGAAATTCATCAAGGTTTGATATGTAGAGGGTGCGTTACAATCTCCTTGCTGAATCACCAGGCTAACCATGTTACCATCAGGTGTAGATACAGCCGTTTTGTGTACATCATCGGGTTCTATACGAATTTGTTCATATGCGTCTTTCCCATCCATCGTCGACCGATATATCGCGCGGGCGGCCCTTCGCAAAATTCCATCAATATCCGGCAAGGGAGAGGCAAGTTTTCTGGTGTTTGCATTCCTACGACGCAGATCCGCAACCACTCGCAACCGATTCTTCTGCGCACCGTGTTTCGGAATCAGCAAGAGTGGAACAGTATTGTTAGAGGTGGTGATCTTCCACCTACCGCTCTTGATGTATGCATCCCGTTTCTCAACCCAATCATCTTTGAACTTCTCCGGTAAGCGAGAGGGACGCCAAGGTATAATCAAGGACTCGTCAATGAGAGGAATTCGATGGTTAATGTCCCTTAATGGAGGTAAGTCAGTGTCTGCCATTGTTCGACACAAAGGCTTAGCATACCTTCGTAGCTCCTCTCGCACTTTCTCGAGTTCATCATTTTCCACCTGCACCGCCAAAGAAGCAATCTGCGAGATGGTCGGACCCTTCAAAGGTAATCGCGTGTTGCTACCAATGACAACCCGGGCGTCGTTAAATCCCAGAGTCACGGAATGCTCAAACATCCAGTCCGTGCCAAGGATTATGGGGTAATTAATATTTGCCACATCAAACTCACGCTCTTCATCTATGGCTTGGTATTGAAATCTCGCTGTTACTTTACGGTTGATCTTCGAGCGAGAACCCTGGACAGCAAGCTGCAAGGTGAGTGGAGAGTCGAGGACCTCCTGCTTGAACTTGAGCTGATCCACGAGCGTAGTACTCATCAGCGTACACAGTGATCCTGAGTCCAGCAAAGCGGTTACTGGGTGACCATTTATACGCACAACGACCACAAGTGGGCGAGCAATCCGACGACCGGGGTCCTTCACACGAGCAGCATTCCTCTGGAGACCCCTTCTACTGACTTTCCTTTACAGATTGTTTTCTCTTACAGATACGAAATTCTTCGAATTCCGGGAGGGCGTATGCCACGACCGAGTCACTATCCACTTTCCTTCCGACACTTCCGAGCCCCGCGCTCTCATCCGAACTCTTCTCCTTCGCCGTTATGGACTCTCGACACAGAGTAGAACTCTGGCCACGGACGCCGCGTATATTCATTACTCGTTGTACTTGATTCGGACTACTTAAACTTACCTATAACGTTTTGTACGAGGACTTTTCCTCTCTGAACCTTCGAATTCACAACTCATTCGTGTCATTTGGTGGATTCTTAAGTCCTTACGAAGTTAAGTCCTTGCGAAAGATCTATATTCGTGTCGCGCTACCCTTAGTAAGCTAAGCTACCGCGACATATTTTTGACACTGCTTCACACGATGAGTCAAGAGACTATCGTGGGCAGAGATGAGAGCAAATTTCATTTGATTTGCAAAGCTAACAACACCAGGAAACTCAGAAGAAGGGGCATCGTTCCAGATGAACGAGCGAGGCATCCTTCCTGAGTTCAAGAAGAAGGGAGAGAAACCTGTGGTCTCAGACCTAGCAAGATTCAACGCAAATTCCACAGCAGGCAGCTTGGAGACCCAATCATTCTGTAAGGTATCGACGCACTGCCGGAGCATCTGAGTAATCGTACGATTAGCGCGTTCGGTCAGACCATCAGTTTGAGGGTGGTAAGAACTCGAAAGACGAAGTTGAGTGCCAATCAACGCGTTCAAATGCATCCAGAACCGCGAAGTGAATAGCGAATCACGATCACTTACAATGACTTTAGGTAGACCATGTAAGCGATAGACCTCGGCAAATACCAGTTCAGCTACATCCTTGGCCCCATAGTCAGTGCGGCTTGCAACAAGATGAACCATCCCTGTGAGATGGTCAACAACCGTTGTAATGGAATCAAAAGAGCCATCCCGGTTCTTACTCAATGGTAGAGGCCCCACAAAATCCATCCCAATTACCTCCCAAGGCTCAGAAGGCACGGGTAAGCTCTTCAGCAGCCCATAAGGCTTGTGGTTAGAAGCTTTGGTCGTCGCACAGGTAGTGCACGACTCACAAAATTTATTGACGTCGGACGCCATTGATCGCCACCAGACGTGGTCTCGTCGCCGTTCCATGAAGGTGACCTTGCCTATGTGTCGACGGCAAACATCTCCTTTCCTAAAGGTCTCGCTCGAAAACTTCTTCCTAAGTTTATCGGCCCTTTCAAAATCACTGCTATCCGGGGTGAGACGTCTTGCAAATTGGAGCTTCCCGCGGACCTCAAGAAACGCGGCGTACATGATGTATTCCACTCGTCGCTCCTGCGGATCCACATCCCGAACGACGATCGTCTCTTTCCGGGTCGTTCTTATGAACAAGTTATCGGAACGGACACTAATGAATGGCAGGTGGATAGAATCATCACCCACAAGGGCTTCAAGTCAGATGCCTCTTTTCTGATCCTCTGGAAGACTGGAGACAAGACCTGGCTTCCTTACTCCAAGATTCAAGACTTGCAGCCCTTGAAAGAGTATTTCGAAACTCTGGGTATTCAGGACGTCTCGCAGTTGCCTCCTATTGTCAACGGGGAGGATCCGATAGAAGGAACGGATAACCTCTTCGCCGGTTCCGTTGAGTTTTTGGAGTATAAGTACCCGTTGGACGACGACTTGGACTGTCCTTTATCTCTGAACCTTATTGGATTTCCTGCGATGTCCACAGCGCCTGCTACTCCATTCTTTGCTCCTAGGGACCACCCTGGTATTGTGCTCAAGTGGAAGGAGCAGCTTTTCGAGGTCACCCACACCGATAACGATCCGGTCCAGATTCCTGTTGACGACATGATCTTGGCCATTCAGACTTCGGCTGCTCTTCGTCGGGGTTGGAAAATCCCTATCACTCCTCGATATGTCGAAATCACTCGAGCTATCAACCAGTTTCTTCCGTTCGAATCCATTGCGTGGTTTACCTTCGTTAATGATGGGAAGACTTATAATTCCAAAGCAGTGATAGGCTACGACTGCTTCTTCACTACCATCCAGCAGATGCAGCTCCGAGAAGCTGGGAAGATCACAAAGAAACTTAACTTTGACGTTAACAAAGTCTTTCCAAAGCCTCCTCGATCATCTGACCATGTCCATCGTCGTAACACCCGCGCCTCTGGTGGCTCCTCCTCACTTTTTGATCGACTCCGTCATTCTCAGGCCGACCGTGACATTATGGTCTTAGGCCTCATGTCTTACGTTCGACAGGCTGAATCTCAAGGCCGTCGCAAGAATCGTTTTCCTAAATCCGTTCGTGGGGCCGAAGCTTATCAAAAGTCAATCCACGGTGACAGTAGTACCGTTGCTGTTTTGAGCGACCGTATCAACGCGTGGCGTATTAACAACGATTCCACCGGAAAGGACGATGAGGCAATGGATGGCGCTGGTCCCTCTGCTGGCCCAAGCACTGCTTAGAGTGCAGGCTCGTAAAGATTTTCGAGCATTTCATTGTTTTACTAACTTTCTCTCCTAGATCTTTGCTTCTTTCACAGATACGAAATTCTTCGAATTCCGGGAGGGCGTATGCCACGACCGAAACTTCATTCCTTCCTTCCTTCCGACACTTCCGAGCCCCGAGCTCTTATCCGAACACTTATCCTTCGCCGCTATGAACTATCGACGCAGAGTAGAACTCTGGCCACGGACGCCGTATATATTCCAAACTCGTTGTACCTGACTCGGACTACTTAAACTTACCTAGAACGTTTTGTACGAGGACTTTTCCTCTCTGAACCTTCGAATTCACAACTCATTCGTGTCATTTGGTGGATTCTTAAGTCCTTACGAAGTTAAGTCCTTGCGAAAGATCTATATTCGTGTCGCGCTACCCTTAGTAAGCTAAGCTACCGCGACATATAAAGGACTTAAGAATCCACCAAATGACACGAATGAGTTGTGAATTCGAAGGTTCAGAGAGGAAAAGTCCTCGTACAAAACGTTCTAGGTAAGTTTAAGTAGTCCGAGTCAGGTACAACGAGTTTGGAATATATACGGCGTCCGTGGCCAGAGTTCTACTCTGCGTCGATAGTTCATAGCGGCGAAGGATAAGTGTTCGGATAAGAGCTCGGGGCTCGGAAGTGTCGGAAGGAAGGAAGGAATGAAGTTTCGGTCGTGGCATACGCCCTCCCGGAATTCGAAGAATTTCGTATCTGTGAAAGAAGCAAAGATCTAGGAGAGAAAGTTAGTAAAACAATGAAATGCTCGAAAATCTTTACGAGCCTGCACTCTAAGCAGTGCTTGGGCCAGCAGAGGGACCAGCGCCATCCATTGCCTCATCGTCCTTTCCGGTGGAATCGTTGTTAATACGCCACGCGTTGATACGGTCGCTCAAAACAGCAACGGTACTACTGTCACCGTGGATTGACTTTTGATAAGCTTCGGCCCCACGAACGGATTTAGGAAAACGATTCTTGCGACGGCCTTGAGATTCAGCCTGTCGATGCCAGTACTGTGGCTGGCTTGAGTGACCGTATCAATGCGTGGCGCATCACTACTCCTAGCAAGGACGACAATGCAATGGACAGCTCTGGTCCATCTGCTACTGGTCCCACTGCTGGCCCCAGCACTGCTTGAGTGCAGGCTCGTATAGATTTTCGAGCTCTCTCTGTTGTACTTCTACTGACTTTCCTTTACAGATTGTTTTCTCTTACAGATACGAAATTCTTCGAATTCCGGGAGGGCGTATGCCACGACCGAGTCACTATCCACTTTCCTTCCGACACTTCCGAGCCCCGCGCTCTCATCCGAACTCTTCTCCTTCGCCGTTATGGACTCTCGACACAGAGTAGAACTCTGGCCACGGACGCCGCGTATATTCATTACTCGTTGTACTTGATTCGGACTACTTAAACTTACCTATAACGTTTTGTACGAGGACTTTTCCTCTCTGAACCTTCGAATTCACAACTCATTCGTGTCATTTGGTGGATTCTTAAGTCCTTACGAAGTTAAGTCCTTGCGAAAGATCTATATTCGTGTCGCGCTACCCTTAGGATAACCTCTTCGCCGGTTCCGTTGAGTTTTTGGAGTATAAGTACCCGTTGGACGACGACTTGGACTGTCCTTTATCTCTGAACCTTATTGGATTTCCTGCGATGTCCACAGCGCCTGCTACTCCATTCTTTGCTCCTAGGGACCACCCTGGTATTGTGCTCAAGTGGAAGGAGCAGCTTTTCGAGGTCACCCACACCGATAACGATCCGGTCCAGATTCCTGTTGACGACATGATCTTGGCCATTCAGACTTCGGCTGCTCTTCGTCGGGGTTGGAAAATCCCTATCACTCCTCGATATGTCGAAATCACTCGAGCTATCAACCAGTTTCTTCCGTTCGAATCCATTGCGTGGTTTACCTTCGTTAATGATGGGAAGACTTATAATTCCAAAGCAGTGATAGGCTACGACTGCTTCTTCACTACCATCCAGCAGATGCAGCTCCGAGAAGCTGGGAAGATCACAAAGAAACTTAACTTTGACGTTAACAAAGTCTTTCCAAAGCCTCCTCGATCATCTGACCATGTCCATCGTCGTAACACCCGCGCCTCTGGTGGCTCCTCCTCACTTTTTGATCGACTCCGTCATTCTCAGGCCGACCGTGACATTATGGTCTTAGGCCTCATGTCTTACATTCGACAGGCTGAATCTCAAGGCCGTCGCAAGAATCGTTTTCCTAAATCCGTTCGTGGGGCCGAAGCTTATCAAAAGTCAATCCACGGTGACAGTAGTACCGTTGCTGTTTTGAGCGACCGTATCAACGCGTGGCGTATTAACAACGATTCCACCGGAAAGGACGATGAGGCAATGGATGGCGCTGGTCCCTCTGCTGGCCCAAGCACTGCTTAGAGTGCAGGCTCGTAAAGATTTTCGAGCATTTCATTGTTTTACTAACTTTCTCTCCTAGATCTTTGCTTCTTTCACAGATACGAAATTCTTCGAATTCCGGGAGGGCGTATGCCACGACCGAAACTTCATTCCTTCCTTCCTTCCGACACTTCCGAGCTCCGAGCTCTTATCCGAACACTTATCCTTCGCCGCTATGAACTATCGACGCAGAGTAGAACTCTGGCCACGGACGCCGTATATATTCCAAACTCGTTGTACCTGACTCGGACTACTTAAACTTACCTAGAACGTTTTGTACGAGGACTTTTCCTCTCTGAACCTTCGAATTCACAACTCATTCGTGTCATTTGTCAAAAATATGTCGCGGTAGCTTAGCTTACTAAGGGTAGCGCGACACGAATATAGATCTTTCGCAAGGACTTAACTTCGTAAGGACTTAAGAATCCACCAAATGACACGAATGAGTTGTGAATTCGAAGGTTCAGAGAGGAAAAGTCCTCGTACAAAACGTTATAGGTAAGTTTAAGTAGTCCGAATCAAGTACAACGAGTAATGAATATACGCGGCGTCCGTGGCCAGAGTTCTACTCTGTGTCGAGAGTCCATAACGGCGAAGGAGAAGAGTTCGGATGAGAGCGCGGGGCTCGGAAGTGTCGGAAGGAAAGTGGATAGTGACTCGGTCGTGGCATACGCCCTCCCGGAATTCGAAGAATTTCGTATCTGTAAGAGAAAACAATCTGTAAAGGAAAGTCAGTAGAAGTACAACAGAGAGAGCTCGAAAATCTATACGAGCCTGCACTCAAGCAGTGCTGGGGCCAGCAGTGGGACCAGTAGCAGATGGACCAGAGCTGTCCATTGCATTGTCGTCCTTGCTAGGAGTAGTGATGCGCCACGCATTGATACGGTCACTCAAGCCAGCCACAGTACTGGCATCGCCGTTGACCGACTTTTGGTAAGCTTCAGCCCCTCGAACCGCTTTAGGCATGCGATTCTTTCGACGACCTTGAGATTCGGCTTGGCGAACGTAAGACATTAGACCCAACACCATGATGTCGCGGTCAGCCTGAGAGTGACGGAGGCGATCAAAGAGAGCAGATGAGCCACCAGAGGCGCGGTTGTTGCGACGGTTGTCATGACCAGACGAAGTACGAGGAGGCTTCGGGAAGGTTTTGTTGACATCAGCTCGGAGCTTCTGAGTGATCTTCCCAGCCTCTCGAAGCAGAGCTTGCTGGACCGGATTGAAGAAGTAGTTATAGTCAATCACTGCTTTCGATTTGTATAGCTTCCCTTCATGGATAAAAGAAAACCAGGCGGGGGTTTCGAAGGGAAGGAAATGGTTGATAGCCCGAGTGACTTCGACATATTGTGGGTCAATGGGGACCTTCCAACCGCGACGAAGAGCAGAGGAAGTCTGAATAGCAAGAATGACATCGTCAACTGTGATTTGCACCGGAGGTTTGCCATCGTGAGTAATTTCGAAAAGACGGTCAGACCACTTGAGCACAATCCCAGGGAAGTCCCTGGTAGCGAAGAAGGCAATCGTCGAGACAGTAGTCATAGCAGGGAAAGCAATAAGGTTCAGAGACAGAGGCAAGCTCAAGTCTCGAGTGAACGAGTTCTTATAATCCAGGAATTCGACAGACCCGGCGAAAAGGCTTTCCGTCCCTTCCATCGGATGCTCTCCGCTGACAACAGGAGGCAACTCTGCAATGCCCTGAATACCCAGAGTCTCAAAGTATTCTTTTAGGGGCTCCAAGTGCTGGACTTTAGAGTAAGGCAGCCAAGTCTTGTCACCAGTCTTCCAGAGGATCAAAAACATCGCATCTGACCGAAAGCCTTTGTGGGCAACGATCTTGTCAACTTTCCACTCACCACTGTCAATCCCAACGACCTGTTCATAGGAGCGTCCAGGAAAGAGTCGATCGTCAGTTGGAATGTGGATCCGCAGAAGAGACGAGTGAAATACATCATGTACACCACGTTTCTTGAGGTCCGCGGGTAGTTCCAGTTTACAGGAGGTCTCACCAAGTACTGCAAGAATTCGGAAGGGACCTATGAATTTCGGGATGAACTTCCGCGCAAGCCCCTTCGGGAAAGAGATGTTTGCTGTAGACACATAAGCAAGGTCACCTTCTTTGAAAGGCGACGCGATTCGATGACGATTCTCATTTCGGGTCTGTTTCACGCGATGAGAGAGGATACTGTCATGAGCAGACACCAGAGCTAGTTTCATATTATTCGCGAATGTAGTGACACCAGGGAACTCCGACGACGGCGCATCGTTCCAGATAAACGAGCGAGGCAGCCGGCCAGAGTTCAGGAAGAAGGGAGAGTAACCTGTCGTTTCCGAACGAGCAACATTTAGAGCAAATTCTACCGCGGGGAGTTTGAACACCCAATTGTCCTGCAATTCATTGACACACTGCCGAAGCATCTGTGTAATAGTACGGTTAGCACGCTCTGTTAAACCATATGTCGCGGTAGCTTAGCTTACTAAGGGTAGCGCGACACGAATATAGATCTTTCGCAAGGACTTAACTTCGTAAGGACTTAAGAATCCACCAAATGACACGAATGAGTTGTGAATTCGAAGGTTCAGAGAGGAAAAGTCCTCGTACAAAACGTTATAGGTAAGTTTAAGTAGTCCGAGTCAGGTACAACGAGTTTGGAATATATACGGCGTCCGTGGCCAGAGTTCTACTCTGCGTCGATAGTTCATAGCGGCGAAGGATAAGTGTTCGGATAAGAGCTCGGAGCTCGGAAGTGTCGGAAGGAAGGAAGGAATGAAGTTTCGGTCGTGGCATACGCCCTCCCGGAATTCGAAGAATTTCGTATCTGTGAAAGAAGCAAAGATCTAGGAGAGAAAGTTAGTAAAACAATGAAATGCTCGAAAATCTTTACGAGCCTGCACTCTAAGCAGTGCTTGGGCCAGCAGAGGGACCAGCGCCATCCATTGCCTCATCGTCCTTTCCGGTGGAATCGTTGTTAATACGCCACGCGTTGATACGGTCGCTCAAAACAGCAACGGTACTACTGTCACCGTGGATTGACTTTTGATAAGCTTCGGCCCCACGAACGGATTTAGGAAAACGATTCTTGCGACGGCCTTGAGATTCAGCCTGTCGAACGTAAGACATGAGGCCTAAGACCATAATGTCACGGTCGGCCTGAGAATGACGGAGTCGATCAAAAAGTGAGGAGGAGCCACCAGAGGCGCGGGTGTTACGACGATGGACATGGTCAGATGATCGAGGAGGCTTTGGAAAGACTTTGTTAACGTCAAAGTTAAGTTTCTTTGTGATCTTCCCAGCTTCTCGGAGCTGCATCTGCTGGATGGTAGTGAAGAAGCAGTCGTAGCCTATCACTGCTTTGGAATTATAAGTCTTCCCATCATTAACGAAGGTAAACCACGCAATGGATTCGAACGGAAGAAACTGGTTGATAGCTCGAGTGATTTCGACATATCGAGGAGTGATAGGGATTTTCCAACCCCGACGAAGAGCAGCCGAAGTCTGAATGGCCAAGATCATGTCGTCAACAGGAATCTGGACCGGATCGTTATCGGTGTGGGTGACCTCGAAAAGCTGCTCCTTCCACTTGAGCACAATACCAGGGTGGTCCCTAGGAGCAAAGAATGGAGTAGCAGGCGCTGTGGACATCGCAGGAAATCCAATAAGGTTCAGAGATAAAGGACAGTCCAAGTCGTCGTCCAACGGGTACTTATACTCCAAAAACTCAACGGAACCGGCGAAGAGGTTATCCGTTCCTTCTATCGGATCCTCCCCGTTGACAATAGGAGGCAACTGCGAGACGTCCTGAATACCCAGAGTTTCGAAATACTCTTTCAAGGGCTGCAAGTCTTGAATCTTGGAGTAAGGAAGCCAGGTCTTGTCTCCAGTCTTCCAGAGGATCAGAAAAGAGGCATCTGACTTGAAGCCCTTGTGGGTGATGATTCTATCCACCTGCCATTCATTAGTGTCCGTTCCGATAACTTGTTCATAAGAACGACCCGGAAAGAGACGATCGTCGTTCGGGATGTGGATCCGCAGGAGCGACGAGTGGAATACATCATGTACGCCGCGTTTCTTGAGGTCCGCGGGAAGCTCCAATTTGCAAGACGTCTCACCCCGGATAGCAGTGATTTTGAAAGGGCCGATAAACTTAGGAAGAAGTTTTCGAGCGAGACCTTTAGGAAAGGAGATGTTTGCCGTCGACACATAGGCAAGGTCACCTTCATGGAACGGCGACGGGATTCGGTGTCGATTCTCGTTACGCGTCTGCTTCACACGATGAGTCAAGAGACTATCGTGGGCAGAGATGAGAGCAAATTTCATTTGATTTGCAAAGCTAACAACACCAGGAAACTCAGAAGAAGGGGCATCGTTCCAGATGAACGAGCGAGGCATCCTTCCTGAGTTCAAGAAGAAGGGAGAGAAACCTGTGGTCTCAGACCTAGCAAGATTCAACGCAAATTCCACAGCAGGCAGCTTGGAGACCCAATCATTCTGTAAGGTATCGACGCACTGCCGGAGCATCTGAGTAATCGTACGATTAGCGCGTTCGGTCAGACCATCAGTTTGAGGGTGGTAAGAACTCGAAAGACGAAGTTGAGTGCCAATCAACGCGTTCAAATGCATCCAGAACCGCGAAGTGAATAGCGAATCACGATCACTTACAATGACTTTAGGTAGACCATGTAAGCGATAGACCTCGGCAAATACCAGTTCAGCTACATCCTTGGCCCCATAGTCAGTGCGGCTTGCAACAAGATGAACCATCCCTGTGAGATGGTCAACAACCGTTGTAATGGAATCAAAAGAGCCATCCCGGTTCTTACTCAATGGTAGAGGCCCCACAAAATCCATCCCAATTACCTCCCAAGGCTCAGAAGGCACGGGTAAGCTCTTCAGCAGCCCATAAGGCTTGTGGTTAGAAGCTTTGGTCGTCGCACAGGTAGTGCACGACTCACAAAATTTATTGACGTCGGACGCCATTGATCGCCACCAGACGTGGTCTCGTAAGTAAGCCAGCGTCTTCCGGGATCCTAAGTGCGCCAGCAGAGAGTGAGCCTCACTGATCACAAGCTCATGGATGCTTCGACCGTTTACCATTATGCGAGGAATACAGAGGAGGCGACGACCATCCAGAATGATGAAGATTCGTCCATCTTCCACTACGAAGTTTCGAAAGTGCTTGGGTTCGGCCAGGATCGGCGAGAAAGCAGAGTCCTCGGAGTAGTTGTGCTGGACTGTTCCGTAGACGTCCAATCCCGAGTGGAAAGCAGCAAGAACAGAGAGAAATGACGACGACTCGTTAGTGGGAACGCGAGAAGAGCCAGAATCAACAGAATTCTGATTGGCTGAGGCCGAGGCCGAGGTTGATCCATCTGGCTCCGCGGAAGCAATAGCCTCCGGCAATTCAGTGAGATCCCCGTGATTCGTATCAACACGTTCATTCTCATGCTGAGTGTGAACCGTGGTTTTCAACGTACTCCTCGTGGTCGTCCGTTGACGACCACGAGTCAGCTCACTGTCTTGCCTCTCCATCTCAGCTTTCTTAGCTGAGGGTTTCCGGTGTCTCCGCAATTCCATCGCATTCGAGTACACGACATCTGGTAATGAGCAAGTAGCTTCAAGATCAACTCGAAGTGGCATCGTTATGCTCGAAATCTCCACGACGTCGTTGTCGATAACGTCGTGGTATGTATATTCAGAACGCGCTCTAACGGTCCCGGGAGCGTCATTGGAGTAGATTCGGGACAACGCGTCGGCGAACACGTTCTCCACACCTGGTACGTATTCAATTTTGAAGTCAAACTCGGCGATTTTCTCCAACCAACGAGCCTGTCTCCCCGACAGATCCTTTTGCTCAACAAGATGTATAAGACCCTTATGATCAGTAGTCCAGGTGAAAGAAACTCCCTGCAGGATATCCCGATGCCTCAACATCGTTTCGACGCCGGCCAACATCTCAATTTCATGGACTGGGTAGTTCTGTTGAGCGGGGTTTAGCTTGGCCGAGTAGAAGGCAGCAACCGTTGCGCCCTCTTTCCACGATTTTCCTTGTAGAACACATCCAGATATTCCAGTCGCACAGCCGTCGGTCACCAACCAAACGGGTAGAGCATCCTTCGAGTAATCCAAAGGAACACGATGGTGCAGTTTAGAGGTACTGGTGAGCTCCTTGATTTGCTGAAAAGCTCGCTCTTCATTGAAGCCCCATCGAAAAGGTACTCTGTCGCCGGTCAAGGTGCTCAGGTGGCCCATTGGAATACGAACACTCGCGATATCATCAGCGAGGTAACCAACAGAGCCTAGGAAGCCGCGAAGCAAATCCCTATTTGTCGGGGTCTTCCATTTCGAAATCGCATCGACCTTCTCGGGATCCATACGAATACCTTCATCGTCAACGATGCGACCCAGGATTTTCAACTCCGAGGCCAAAAAATTCAGCTTGGACTCACTGAGGTACAGCTTCTCTCGAACGAGGATATCAATGATCAGCTTAACATGGCGAACATGATCTTCAAGCGTGTCAGAATAGACGATAATATCATCGAGGTAAACGTCCATGAAGCGGCCGAGAAACGATGAGAACAGAAAATTCATCAGGGTTTGATATGTGGAAGGTGCGTTACAGTCCCCTTGCTGGATGACCAAACTAACCATGTTCCCATCAGGAGTAGATACAGCAGATTTATGTACATCCTCTGGCTCAATACGAATTTGCTCATACGCATCTTTACCATCCATTGTCGAGCGATACTTTGCGCGTGCAGCCCTCCTCAAGATGCCATCAATATCCGGCAGAGGAGACGCCAGTTTCCTTGTGTTCGCATTACGACGACGAAGATCCGCCACCACGCGGAGACGATTTTTCTGTGCACCATGCTTTGGAATCAGCAAAAGTGGAACTGTATTGTTGGAAGTGGAGATCTTCCACCTACCACTCTTGATATAAGCGTCGCGTTTTTCTACCCAGTCTTCACGAAACTTTTCAGGTAAGCGAGAAGGTCGCCATGGGATAATCAAAGAATCGTCAATGAGAGGAATGCGATGGTTGATGTCCCTTAATGGAGGTAAGTCAGTCTCTGCCATGGTTCGACACAAAGGCTTAGCATACCTCCTCAGTTCCTCCCGCACCTGCTCAAGGTCATCGTTCTCTAGTTGAACAGCCAAGGATGTGATCTGGGAGATAGTAGGACCCTTCAAAGGTAGTCGTGCATTGCTTCCCACTACCACTCGAGCATCATTGAATCCCAGAGTCACAGAATGTTCGAACATCCAATCGGTGCCAAGGATAATTGGGTAGTTTATATTCGCAACATCGAACTCCCGTTCCTCATCGATAGATTGGTACTGAAACCGAGCCCGAACTTTCCGATTGATTCTTGAGCGGGAACCCTGCACTGCAAGTTGGAGGGTAAGAGGTGAGTCAAGAACCTCCTCCTTGAATTTAAGCTGATCAACCAGGGTGGTGCTCATCAAAGTACAAAGTGATCCCGAGTCAAGCAAGGCCGTAACGGGATGACCATTAATCCGGACAACAATGACCAGGGGTCGAGCAATTCGCCGACCAGGATCCTTCACCCTGGCAGCGTTTCGCTGGAGAGCCGGATACTGGCTCGAAGGGACCTGGACCCCGTTCAATTCCAATCCAGTCCCCGCCTCTAGCATGGGATAGACCGTGTAGTCGAATAGGTTTCCTAGCATCGAGCGAGTTTCCCACATATCCCAATGCAGACACTTCCGGAGGACACGAACCAACTGCTTGCATGTCCAGCGGTACACATCGAAACGAGGATCGTTCAATAATGATGTTGGCAATGGCCAGCGAAGTCCGTACATCCGATCCTCCACGACATAGATCTCCGTGTGCATACCAGACAAGAAGCAATTGAAACGGGTCCTCCTTCCTAGGAACCTCTCCTGTTTCGGATGGAACTCAGGTAAGTCATCCCCAGGGTATACGTCTCCCTGGCTAAGGATTTGCACCACGCGACGTGCTCTAGAATCTCCCATTGTGCATCGAGGGAGCTTCCCAACGTCAACGGGATGTCCATAACATACCTCGAGCTGCCTTGTGAACCACAGCAACGGTTCGAAGTCTGGATTAGCAAGACAAGCAGACGGCAGTATGTAGTCCGCACTGTCATATGCGGAGTCAATCAAGATATGTTCAGTTTCCGAAATCCGGTAAGCCACAAAACGATCAGGACTGGTATGTTCCTCATTGTCGACAGACTCCCCGGGGAAAGGTGTACTCGTGTGCAATATAAATTCAAGATGTTCTGCTAACGGATCACCAAAACGACGCTGCATCGGATTGTCCTCAAAACCAAAATGTGTGTTATTCATCTCGCAGTGGAGACCCCGGGCAAGGGTCGCATCCGCATCCCACCGGTGAGTCTCCTTGGGCCATGCAAACACCGAAGATGAACCCTCAGAGTCCCGTAAGTGCTTAATCACAGAGCTTGCATATAAGTCCCTGATTTCGAGGAAGCTTTCAACAGAGTAGGCCCATTCGGGGTCATTCAAATTCAAGCTAGGAGTTTCCATATCCACTGAATGCGCATCCGAGGTCTCCGAGCAGGAGCAAACGGACTCCCATCCATTGCAGCGAGGACACTTCATGTCAACATCCATGGGTTCGCCTTCAAAGGACTCGCCCTCCGAGCCAGACTCCCCCATTGACAATCCTCCCTCAGAGGTTTCACTGTCCGAGTTCCAGTCAAAGTTCTCCTGTCCACGGTAGCTATCGTAACTGTCGGAACCACTGCTCTGACTATCAGAGTAATAGGTGTCCTCAACGTCCTGATACCAATCAAGAGAGTTTACGGCCAACTCAAAGATATCCTCAGCATCGTCGGGCATCTCAATCAGCTCAAACTCCATGTTATGGGTTGACAATCCAGGAGGCCCACCATTCCTAGAATCTGGCTTTACCGAGTTACGTCTGGGGCAGTCGCGAGAACGGTGGCCCGTTTCTCCACACTCAAAACACTTTCCCGCTGCACGGTATTCATTCTTTTGAGTTTCAGACAAACGGGGCTTCGGTGCTCGTTCGCGATTGAACTTTGGAGAGGATGCACCTCCCTTGGACTCAGGCTGTCGGTCTCGCGACCGCTCTCGTTTACGGTCACCAGAAGGGGGCGTCCAACGATTCCCAGAGTTCCGGGAATCGTCCGGCTTCCGCTGGGGATCAGCCTTCCCATTCCGGGAACCAAAGCGCCCTCCAGAACGATCCTTGAATCCATAGGTAGGTCCATTTTCTGATGAACCACCTCCATTCTGATGGCTCACGTAGGTTGATTTCCCCACACCCTCGATTAACTCAACCTTTTCGGCATCATCAACAAGGTCCTCCAAGGAGCTTGTCTCAGGTGTGTGGCCCATGCGCAACAGACCCTTTGTAATGACTGAATCCAGGCTATCCCACAGGAAAATCACCTTGTGACGCTCATCAAGCGTACCCGCGGTATTGCAAAGATCGTTGAATATCCCAACATGATCACGAACCCGACGACCCTTTTGCTGTAGGCTCACAAGTTTTCGTCGTTGCTCTGTTCGGAAGTCTATTGGGAACGCGAAATCATAGAGCTTCTCGTAGAATCTCTTCAAGGTCCACTCGCCGGCATTGTCACCGCAAGTTCTTTCAAAGAAAGTATAAGCCTTTCCCTTCAAGAACCTGGAGGCAACCTCAACCTGACGATATTCGGGCACTTGACCATCCTCAAGGTAAGCAATGATTTCTCTCATATTTCTCTGAAAGGAGCGCAAACTCGCTGTCCCATCATAGATTTCAGTTGGCTTCAGGGGTTTGATACGCATTCCCCTTACTTTAGGAGCCTGGTCAATGTCCATCAGGTCTTCAACTTCAGGATCGTTGTCAGGCTCTGACTGTTTTTGCGGAGCAGCTTTCATCTGATCGAACAGTTTCCCTACGTGACTAGTGGGCGCTATCAAATCAGAAGGACGACCGGGAAACTTCGCGGTTTCCATGCTCAATGTTTTCGAACGTGTCACAACGGGTTCCTCTGTGGCAGGTCTTTGCTCCATTCCCAGGTCCGCATCAGAGACCCTTTTCCCATCATGAAGCTTTGCCTTAAGCTCTTCAATCTGAGCTTGGTACTTTTCTTCGATACGCTCAATTTCCTGGTGCTGCCATGCCTGAAACTCCTCAAACATGTCATGCATCCGGGCTCGACGTTCTGGTGAAGGCTCTCGCCTCTTATGAGCCTCATGAATACTTTTCAATATTTGTCCCTGGATCTCGGGACTCACTTCATCGTGATCCAGGTCCATGGCTCCCCAATTTTGGGGATCCACTCCCTTTCCTTTCCCTGACGATGGGCCAGCTTCCTGGCTTTCAGCCTCATCATCAAGAAGTTTTACCGATCCCTGGCGACGACCAATCATTTCACGTTGAGCATCAGTCAGGGTGGCTTCCGCCAATCGAACGGTATGTTCTTGCTCAGAACTCAATGAATTCTCATTTTTATTTACTACATTTTCATTCAGATATACTAAGGACTCGTCAGCCCTTAGATTCTCAGGGGCATCATTCCCTGTAGAATCTACAACCCGCCCTCCAGACTCTCCACCGATTTGTGGATACTGTGCGACAGGATTTTCAGCTGGTCCAGTTGACTCAGCTTGGTCCGGCTCAGATAGCGCGGACTCGTAACCTTGCCCTTTCGGCGAAGGTCCTCTCTCGGACTCAATGGGAGTCAATGGAGATTCAGAACGAACATCCAACTCACCATTTCCATGAAGAACACCCGGAACAGCCGGGTCACTTTGGGTTCGGCGCGAACGTAAGTTTCTTCGAGACATTGTAATGATTCGGTTTGATTCGATAGCTAGAGGCGAGCTTCAGTTGATCAGACTGGAGGGTTTCCGTCTAGCACAAGAAAACACAACAAGGTAATGTCAAAAATATGTCGCGGTAGCTTAGCTTACTAAGGGTAGCGCGACACGAATATAGATCTTTCGCAAGGACTTAACTTCGTAAGGACTTAAGAATCCACCAAATGACACGAATGAGTTGTGAATTCGAAGGTTCAGAGAGGAAAAGTCCTCGTACAAAACGTTCTAGGTAAGTTTAAGTAGTCCGAGTCAGGTACAACGAGTTTGGAATATATACGGCGTCCGTGGCCAGAGTTCTACTCTGCGTCGATAGTTCATAGCGGCGAAGGATAAGTGTTCGGATAAGAGCTCGGAGCTCGGAAGTGTCGGAAGGAAGGAAGGAATGAAGTTTCGGTCGTGGCACCTCTTTGTGTAGTACCCCGAGACGGCTAAGTAGGCTATGCCCAGGACAATGAGGTCGATATTTCACGATTTCTTCGTAATTTGTGGTTTTCAAGTAACAGTCAGCACTACCTTTGCTTTCAATGTACAGTCTTGAGATGATTTTGAAGTCAATTCGAGTACGAGACTGACAACAGTAACAAGGAGTCGATACTCCATTATCTCTCTCAACTCCTCACTCTCCCATCAAGTCGGAGAGCCATTGTTTACTAGTAATATTTCTGCAAAGTTCATACCAGCACCCGCCCGTCAATTCACACTCGAAGACGCATAAGAAGCACCGCCAGCAGCACGTCTTCTCGACGTCGAGCCAGATCTCGATAATCTTCTCCAAGGCCGCTCCTCCTCCTCCGACTATTCGAGTCGTGCTTTGGCTAGCCCGCCTCTGGAAGCCTTTCAATTCTAATAATATACTGTACGCAGCTATCATGAAGGCTGAAGCTATCTAACGCTCACTGGAGTTCCAGGCTTCAGCAAGAGGTTGAATGCCAGTCGCTTGTGCAAATCACTTATTGTTGCCAAAGATCAGCTCAGTGCTTGCAGAGTCGAATTTGAGGAGCTTCGGCGCTTAAACTCTGCTGCGGGGCTCTTCAGGGTTCTTCCTATACCTTGTTCTCCTTTCTCATTACAAGCGTCTTTCGCCAACGAGTAAATTCCTCTAGAATCGATGCATCGATGCTACTCCCAAGAGCTCCTAAGGTACGGCATTTGCCATTTGCCAAGCGGAAGAACTCATAATCATATCAGCAACGGTGACGAACCTGAATGAATTGGATAAATTGGCCTTGTGCGTTGTTGATCTGATCCAGGCACATTTCTCCCTCTCTGTCGTTGCAAACGCCGGCGACGGCTTCAAACTTGCTTTCATAAATGACAGTTGTTGTCAGTTGAAAGGACTTGAGCTCGAACAGCCATCATCCTCTTGACAGTGAGCGCATATTTTCCCTCAACTCGCTTGCTTCTTACTCTAGTACAAGCCCCTTCTTTACAGGAACATGCAACGAAGAGATATCCCTCCTCTGGCTATTCCCAGTCGTCGTCACTTTTCACCATCTGGAGGCCCAGCATCTTGGTCTAGAGAGATCTTGATAGTAACGGATGACGGCGAATCCACAGTCCCTAGTTCACCGACGCCCATGAACTCGTCCATCATGAAGTTTGGTGCTCAAGACATAGACTCTGTCCTCGCTCTCCCTACCTCTCCTCTATCCGAGAATAGTCCTAGGCCCACACTCAACTCTCGCACGAAATCTTCACCAAGCTCCTCAACACTATCTCCCACTCCTTACAGTCCTTCCTTTACAATGCCTATGACACCACCACCTTCCCCACTAAAGTCTTCCTCACGACCACCATCCCGGGAGAGTGTCAAATCTCTCCCAGTACCGATACACACGCCTACACCTCCCAATTTTCCGCGCGTCCTCCATCGGAATTCGTCTCCCACCGTTCACACCGGTATCTGGCAAAACACCAATGTGAACGGAGAAGCTCCTCAATTCAGTCGGCATAATATGGGTTCAGACGTGATCATGCCCATTCCCGCAAGAAACCGCCAGACAAAGCCAGTTGTCTCCGCCAGACCGAAGATGATGGCTCGGAGTCCTAGTCCTGTCGCTTCGACCTCTACACTAAATAATAACTTTCTTGCTCCTCCTCCATTTCGTCGCCACGCACGCCGTAGATCGAACTCGACCAGTGCGATTCCTGAACAAAGACCTGCACCTAAAGAACCGGTTGCCCGGGTTCTTGAATCACCATCAGAGTCTTCGTCCTCAGGGAATACCGCCTCAGATACATCCCATATCAGTCTCAGCTCTCTCAGAGCACGTACAAAAAGCGTCCTGGATAGAGGGAGACTTTTCGTTCATGCGCGCGCACAGGCAATATCTAACGTGGATTCGATTCTGGGACCGGCTGCCCATAAAAGCTGACGTCCTGGGTCTGATTGTTGAGTTCGCTCGGAGCAGAAGAAGATTCGCATGCTGCTGTACATCGAGCGTCCGGCTAGAATCGAGCATGCTGAACCAGGACACCCTGTGCGACTGTTTCTTGGTCGTCAGGCCGGCAACAAGACCTTCACGACATATGCCGGTTGGTAGAGACTCGAGAGTGCCTCTGGTTGTAATCAGGGCACAACAGGGCACAAGGTACAGGAGCATCTTTGTTAAATATCAAAGGACTGCTGACTTTATAACGAATTTTCACTTTATTTATCACTGTAGATCGTATTATATCTTTATGACTACCGCTACCTGCTCCCAAGTATCATGTGTCCGATCCCCTCTTCACTTACGACAATGAGAGGTTGGGCGGACTTGGTCTGCCATACAGGATGTTAGTAAAGTAATTATCTGCCACAAGTGCAACGACTGAGCATATACTTGACATTGCAACGCAGGATGATGGGTTTCGCAAAAACATATAAGGATTGTATGCCTACTAGTGATATGCGAACATGTTCAATGACATAGAACTCGACAGACATATACAACCACCTCGACTGCGTTTGGGCCGACTAGTGCGAGACATGAACGAAATATACAAAATCACTGTTAACTCCAAGGTTTCGAAATTCGCTCGTAGTACTGTACTCCGGGCCATTTTTAAGATGCTAATGCTCGAGCTCTCGAGTGCTGTTTTCTAGTGCATTTCTCAAAGGAACGGCTTCAGATAATGATTGGTCGTACCCAACAAAACGGGTTACAAACTGTATAAATAATTGAGAACATCAAATGGGAAGAGTGCGAAGATTGAACCCAAGGTGGTGCATAGTATGAGAAACTCAAGAACTGAGAAACTTCACAGACAGTACTCTCAACGAGGTCTCCTGCATGGAATGAGCATTAGTGCTAACAAGAACAAGTATGAAGAAGACTTACAGCGCGAGGGTACGGCATCACATGGCAGTTCATGAGAGATATCTCCTACTGCTGACTACTACCAGGAATGAGCATTAGTGATATTGAGGACCAGCAGAAGAGATCTTACCTGGCAGCCCAGTGAGGTAATGGCATTACATAGGCGTTGAGCGGGGACGCTTTACGCGCCTCATTCATCTTCGTTACCAATTTTCCCCACTGAGGACTTGGGTTCGAGCCCAAAACCTCGATGACAGCATTAGCAAAAGAGATGTCGTTTGACTGTGAAGTCAATTTGGATTGGACCTTCTGTATGAACCCAGCGGGTCCGTTTGGCAATTTCTGCAATTTCGGATGACCAGCCAGCGCAGTATTTGAGAGTAAGATGAAGTATTCTTGTTGGAGTTGAAAATCGGAGAAGCTGACACCGTCCATTGGAAACTCTCCAACGTCAGAAATCTGTTTTTGAAAGCTGGCGCTATAACTGTAGACTCTTCGGCTGGTGACGGAGACTCCAATCTCGGGCTGGGGATGTCTGGAGTGGTCGACGATAACAACGCGAACTTCTTCTATCGCAGAAGGGGTGGAAGATTTCTCGATATACTGTTGCGTCTGAGGATTGAATCGGACAG
Organism: Lentinula raphanica; assembly: GCA_027919835.1. NCBI lineage: Eukaryota > Fungi > Basidiomycota > Agaricomycetes > Agaricales > Omphalotaceae > Lentinula > Lentinula raphanica. Next base: position 1,515,606 of record JANVFP010000002.1, on the reverse strand, counting down.
CAAACAAGAGGGAACCTTCACGTGAATAAGGCGCTGCATGGGTTGTGGGACCGAAGAGTAGTGCGAATACCAAAGCTAGGCGCAAGAAGTTACCTAGACGCAAAGGCGAGCACGACGAAAATTGCATCCAGGTCATGTTGAAGAGGTTGATGATGTATTCTAAACATTCAAAAATCATGTGAGAACTCGAGGACTCGACTAATACATACATACTGACCAAGAGTGGATGTAATATAACGAAAAGAGCTAGACGTAACATGCGTGCGTCACTGTAAGTTGGATGCCATCGTGGCCTATCAACGGAGGTGATACGCACTTCAAAAACCAAAATTCGACCAGCGAGATGGTGTCTAGTAAGCAAAAAGGTAACCACGAACAAATCAGCCTTTGTGCCGATGTCAGAGAGGAAGAACAGGGTTCACCGAAACGGAAGTAGCTGAGACTGCAAGAGGGTAGAAGAGGGTGGACATTGAATATTCAAATATTGAGAACTAGATCGATTCAAGCAGTCCAGCATGACGTACTCTTCGAAGTTTGGATAATTCGAATACTGGTGAAGGTCGCAAATCAGTAAAAGCCATCGTGCATTACAATCTATATCATCGAGACGCACACTGAAGCTAGATTTTAGATAGTCGACCAGCGAATCTATCTAAGATTTTTGGGAGAGGACAACGTCTAGCAGAACTTAGCGGTGAGTTTTCCAAATTTGAGAGGAAAACGAGTACATAGAAGAGCTCACCGAATGTCAAAGAAGTAGTTGAAGTTGAAGTTGAGGGCTACAAGTTGGACCTTTCGCCTCGCTCGCGTGACCCTTTTATATGAAGGTTTCGGCGGGCGTCGGAGTGTTCAACTAGGTTCAACCGCTTTAATTCTCGCGTAGCAGTGTAAAATCTGAAAAAATTCACGCTCAGTTTTGCTATTTGAGGATCTCAAGAGATATTATTAGATATCCCGCGAAGCAGCGCTCAGCGCTGCTTCTATGGTCTCACCTGGTCTCACCTACTTAGCCTCACCCAGCCTCACTCCTGAAAACAAGAAAACAAGACTTTAGACTACGCTACATCATGAACACTTCCCTTAAGGAAAATTGACAGAACTATCATAGCTATGTATGTACATAGCTGAAGATAGCTGAGCGAGGGATTTCCGGATAAATAAAAGGAGATCTCAATCAAGCGTTGTCTGAGCCGTTGTCACTTGTGTATCGCTTTAGTTCTGACCGGGACCTGTTCTGTGATGATCGATCGCCTGATACTGGCCTGAGTAGTGCTGGGTGATTGACCCTCATGTTATTAACAACAAGGGTAAATAACATGTTAATAACTGTTATATAACGTTATTACAGCGCTTTTCATAAGTTTGCGGAAAATCAAAAAAAAAAAAAAAAACTCATCAGACCTCTACGTCACCACTTACATCATTATTTCACCTTCATTTTTCCATCTTCGCAACCACCACCATCTTTTGGCTCAAGCAGAATCCAGCAGAATATCCTACTGTCGACTGCAACTTCAACAAGAAAGACACCCAATGACCATTCTCTCGTGGATTTCATCTATTTCTGCTCCATAGAGCCTGCTGAGAACCAATTGGAATAGAGATTCAAGTGAGGAATCAAGTGAGGAATGAAAAGCAGGTGCGTTCATGATATTCTGATATCGCCGAAGTCTTCAGTATTGATGTCACTTTCTAGCTGGCTCCTGCTGGCTCTACCTATGTGCTATCATCCAAACTATGAGATTACTTCCAGTCTCACGCTGTCCATAATGTCCTCTAATCTTGGCAGCGGCGCTCACTGCTTGTTCTCATTGTGTAACATTTGTTGAATTACTTGTTCAATTCCAAATTTTCCTTCATATCATGCAGAGCAGTCATCTATGCTATCTCAACTCAAATATATACAGTATACATATGTACATCTTCTGTATTTTGAGATATATGTTGTGTATATTGATAGACTCGAACCAGTCACTCTGGCAGAGACGTGATGAGCGGAATCACTTTCTCGGCAGAGAGACTGGAACCAAATCCGGCATTTTTGGAGGGTCGGAGTTAAGTCACATGCTTCTTTGGACTTCGTCCTTTACGAGGGTTTATTCGATTCGTAGCACTCCGTTTGATCGGACTTACGTAATTTTCTAAAGCCGCTTCGCGGCTGATAGCCGGTTCCGGCTTACGGCGTTACCTAAGCCATTCCTCCGGTCGTGACTAGTAACGCTATTCTGTTGCTATTCTGCATTGCACGATTTTCTCGAGTTTGCTCCTGTTCGCTCACCAGCTATTGACCATCACTTTTCCCCTCCGGGACATTATTGGAATAACTAGGAATGGCAGCATCCAAATAATAGGACCCAGTGCTCATTACAGAGAGATGCAGACTACAATGATACAGTTGGTTGTGTGTAAAGATAGAAAAACCACAATAGGCACACTGGTACCATCTCTAGGTGTGTGTATATCTGCTCAAGTGTAACTCATCATCACTTATAACCTGATCTAGCCACTGCAGTTCTCAAAATTTCCAGATCAACTATCAAGTCCGTCTCATAAACACAAACACATACCCGACATTCACAACATGTCCCATAATTTCCCCGGAGTTCTGTCCTTCCTTCTTCGCTCCTCCTCTCAATTCCGCTCGACTTCTACCCGCTCACCTCCATTATTCGATAACGTTATAGCCAGGCTGCTGTTCGCTCGGGCACGGGCGTAGGCCACGGCGCAAACGTTTATTGTTCCAAACTGTTATGAAGCATAACGCCCCCCAGCCCTCTACCATTTTTCCTGCTTTTTCTGTATTCCTCTGAGCCATAACGAGCCCAAGAACGATGAAACCATCTACAAACTACATGAAAGCTGAACCGGCGCTAAACAGCATTAACAATGAACGTTCAACATTCATCGATATTCATCGCCGGCCCCTAAGCCATCATTTTTCATTCTATTCTCGCTACCACCACCTCACTGTTCCCCTTCCAGTTCATTCCTTTGCTTCATCGCATCATGACCACCGCAACGACTAGAGGGACGTGGAAGTCTAATATTGATTTTGGGCACAGTCTTACAGGAGTGGAGGCCTCGGCAACAAGGCCTGCCACTCATGATACCTAGTGTGTAATCTGTTTGTACGACTCTCACTGACTCGTATTCCCAGAAGGAGACGCGTCTTTGGCGGCTCACCACCCTTGTCCTTGGTGCAGGGTCCACATCTTCTCGGCGGCAACGCCTTTCTTCTTCGTCTCCCACCGGCTCTATCACCTATAGGAACATCAAGTCAATGCGTTGACTTGACAAATACTCGGAATCGTGCACTAACAACGACCACGGGCCCCATTGCTGACCTCTCCTCAACCGATACCCAGATCTATACGAGCCACCCGGAAGTGTGGACTCCAGGGGATTTCGAGGATCCCTAGCATGTCAAATGGGTGCTACGAACATTTGTTCGTATCATCATCGTTACGTTCGGTATGTGAACGCCTCTATGTCTTCCAACCCTGGTATACCCAGGAGACAGTTGATGGACACCGGTGGTGGGAAAGGGTTTGGACATTGCATGGTTTTGAGTTCAAATTTCTTTTAATTTTCTTCTTACCTACAGAATGACGACGAGGCAGAGCTTTCGAGTCCGGACCGCCACCTAAGCCCTTCACCTTGAGCAAGTGAGGTGAGGATGGAGGATTTCTTCGGCGCAGGGGGAATGCGTCAAGCGGAAACCTGACGAGGAGCCCGAGCCGTGTCGAAGTTTGCTGTCATATGTATTTGTCCTCTCGACAATCATTAATTTTGTGGTTTCATTTCGATACGGTCGTTATAAACTCATGCCCTTGTGGGGTGGATCCTGGTAAGTACTGGTATAGTAAATCTCTACTTGTTTCAAGTCACTTCACCATACGGTACCATACTAAGACAAGGATACTGTAGATGAAAAATCAGATTTGATTTCCCTTAGAACAATCATATGAACTCGATGGGTATATTTTCCACAACGTCCCGCGCAATTGACGAAGCAATTAGATATTAGAACCCGTTCGGCGGCGGCGTTCGAGACTGTAAAAGTTTCTCCTTGATCAAAAGAAGCCGTCTTTGAGTTTTGTGAGTGAGCAGATACTTATGGAATGAATTTGACATCTGGGGAACTGTTATCGATTGCGAATCCCTTTGCATGAATGTGTCATTTTGAAACTTCCGCTCTTTCGAATGGGCGGGTGTTGCCCGGTGCCCACTGCCCACTGATGTAATCGAACCATGGCTTGGCATTGCACGATTTATAAAGGACTCGAACTATACCTCGACACACTACAAATCCCTTGCAAGTTGCTTTTCCTGTCCGCCATTCCTATCAGCAACCCTCAGGCTTTTGACCGATACAACCGACTGACTTGTAGTACACTGTTCAGCTGTGTACAACATTGCCGAGTCTCTGAGCTCTCTAGCATGACTTATGTATCTAATAGGTCACATCAATTCCACATGCTCTTGGTGAGTCCATGGTGAGTTGAACACTGGTCGGACATTTTTTTCCTCGATGAAAGTTTTGCAGTGTAGTGTTGTCACGCTGTCACTTACATAGTTCGTAATGTACGGTGTACTTAAAGTACTTGTAAAGTAATTAGTCCGGCCGCGACGGTCCATGCTTATGGCATCGGATCATGATCCGGCTTGAGTCCGATCAATCGGACTGCTACGAATCGAACCCCCTCTCGTCGTTTACCGCCATACACTGTGTCCCAAAACTCTTTGTACAACCTTGCGAATGATATCAAAATACTCGCCTGATTGCGCTGATCAACGAGATATATTTTTTTCCTCAAAATTCGTGCTCGATCAGCCGTTAGGAACCAATCTTTTCCCTCTATACCTCCGAGGCTCCCGGCCGACTCATGCCTCCAAATACCCTGGATTTCTTAACAAAACCTGCTCGTAGAAGGCAGAAAGGCTCCCTTATGATGTGTACAGTACTGAGGAGCTGCAGCAGCATCAGACATTATATTCATCCTGCAAGGTCAAAAGTTAAAACACACCACAGTGTACAATGTACTTAACATGGTCCCACAGGCAGCGGGAAAACCTTTGAATTCTCTGATTTGAATATACTCTGTCCTAAGACAAATACTGAATATTGAATAAGACTTGAAGCTTGAAGTACATAATGAGGAAAGTACTACGTAGCAGCCAAGGCTAGAAGGTGGTCACTGTGCGGCATGCACGCGAAGTCGGACACCCCTAACCAGACTAAACCCTACTAAACCCTAGTGAGTCTGACAGAATGTCACTCAAAGAACATGCAATATTTCAAGAACGAAATAATATTCTGAGAAACGGTAACAAACTCGTTCCTTACAGTGCTGATACGCAGCTTTTGTACTCTTTACTTTTTCCTCGCTTAGGTTTTTGGGACACACCTTTTTGCGAATTTCGTTCAAGTCCAAACAAGCATGTGACTTATCTCCGACCCGCCAAAAGTGCCGGATTCGGTACCAGTCGCTTCGCTGACACGTCTGAGCGCTCGATTCAGACTGTCGTGCACGAAGTTACTGGCTCAAGTCTAGTATATTGAGGGGAATTGAACGTTAATGAACGGTAACAACAGTGAACCAGTGTGACGTATGAGTGTCAGACGGGCGCCTTCATTTTTTTTTTTTTTGGTTTTTCCGCAAACTTATGAAAAGCGCTGTAACATACTGGGTCCCAGAGACCCATGTTATTTATTGTGACAAACCTCCATAAGCGCCTACAAGCGCTCAGGGTTTACTGGTGTGAATCTTGCTCAGAGATGCAGGGGTCAATGTTCTGCTGAAAATTTCTTATGTTTTGGAAAATTTCCTTCCTTCCCAGATATTTTTAGGTATTGTAACAAGGTGTGACATCCATAAATCAGCAGGTCACTGATTATTATCTTCCACATATAGCCGATCATTGTGCCAGTGACTCCCAAGTAGTGATGCCAGCAAGTTTTCAATGTGGGCAACTGGGTTATAGAACTGTCGTAGACTCTGTCAGCCTTGCTATATACATAGAGATGATTCTAACAGGTTATTAACTTCAATTTCTGTGTTATTAACATGTTATAAACTTGAAAAATTTTCGGCGCTTCGCGCCGCTTACATAACAACGTAACATGTTATTAACACTGTGATTAACCCAGCTAGAAAGGCCTGAGCAATGTCACAGTTATTAACAACCGGCCGGAGGTTAATCACTCAGCACTAGGCCTGAGGAACAACTGGCAGTGCTGCCAAGACCTGCCAAGACCATCCAAGCTCCGTTTCAGTCGGGTTTCAGCTATTTTCAGTGTTCACTGTTCAGTAGGTAGTGCCAGCCTTCAGGCCTCAGGCCTCAGGTGTCGTCCTGTTGAATTGCCATTCTTACTCATTTTTCTGTGCTCACTGAATGGGCAATTTTTAGAATTTACCTCCATTTGCCTCAAGTTGACCAACCGCAAATTTTATTCGATGCGGCCAAATCTCTCGAAATCTGTATAGGTCTTAGCGACCGGTGGAGAATTTTTTGCTCGGTTGCTGTCTTCTCTGGCACCGAGAATGTCAATCTCTCATACACTCTTTGAAACCACTGAGCCCAGACATTATACACACCCCATATATAGAGGTCCAGATAGGGCCCCTGATAATAGGGCACGAACCCTTATCGAAAATTGGTCCAATCTTACCATCATTGTGTGAACCAATTTGGCCAAATTTCTGTCGAGAATTGTGCATTTCGAGTTCCTTTCATTTAACGAGATATCTGGCACATAAGAATATATCATTTACAATTCATCTATATGAGGTCCTGATAATTTATAATGGGTTTAGCGCTAGTGGAAAGTAGATTTCTGCAACTACCGAACTCTACTAAGATAGGGAAAATACAAACTCAACCAAGGCCACATGCGCAAGTCACACCGTGACATTTCTATCCAAATGCAGACAAATTCGTTCAAAAAATAGATTCAAATATTGCTAGCTACATTTTGCAAAATGTGAGCCCTACAAGCTCTGCTAATGAGTCTCGAGGAGCTGTCAGTACAGTGGTTTCATTATATTATGTGAGCGTGTCAAGGAGATAGTGAAATACTATGGATGGATAGTAGTATTATAGAATTCCTGCACTATCAAGTTGTTCCATGATCGAGTCTGGTAAGGTGCAATGTCCGTGATACTTTTTGGCTGCCCAAGCTGCCTGTCAGCCATTCAAGCCATGAGCATAAGCGTACATGAAACGGCGGGAATGATTAGAAAAGCGCCGCATGGACAAAATAGGAACTGCATCCAAAGCTTCGAGTGCATTTTTGAGCAGGACATCTTCACGGGATGATTCCGGGTTGTATCTATAAACTCGTTTTGCATAGCCCCAGCACTGCTCTATGAAATTCAGCTCGCAGTGAAACTTCGGGAAGAAAATGACTTCAACACCCCGAGCTTTGCAAGTTGCTTCAAGCATGGATTCAACATTCTCGAAGTCTGGCTGGTTGAACAGTATCCGACAAAGACAGCAGTCTGTTGCACCTTCTGCACACTTGAATCCTTTGCACTCAGCATTCTTGATGCGGCCCTGTTGGTTTTTGATGTTGATATTTCGCTCCTCAAGAAGGATCTTCATGCCCTTGAATTGCCCGGCATGTGCATGACCATTGGGAAAGTATAAATCCTGCGGAGTACCATCTGCAAACTGCGCATGACCCATACGGATTCTGGTTTTCTGGAAAGATCCGTCGGGATTATATACAGGCTTCCCATTCTCTTGTTTTGTAACCTCGATGAGCCAATTCTGGGTTCCCTTGGGCATTTTTCGAGCGGAAAGCGAGCCCTCGGGACGTTTCAGGTGAGTGGTAGCGTTGTCGTATATCAGCACATGCTCAAACTCTGGGTAGTCGGTGAGCAAGATGTCCATTGCATTGTTGGCCTGAGAAATGATATCTTCGGACTTGAAGTAACCATCCCGATTTTTGCCAGGTTTGATGATCCGTCGTGCACTTCTTGTCCCATCTCGCGATGTCAACCATCCAAAATCGGCTGAGACATAGTCTGCCACCATCAAAGAGTGGCCTTCACCCTTTGCGTAAGGTTTTGCTGGTGTGTCTTTATGATACCAAGTCCGTCGGGAACAATCATGAGCATAGAAGATTGTCTTGTCATGGAAATGCACTAAGACAGGATTTTTAGGTGGCGGCTGTTCAAGATTTCCATCATCGTTGTAGTTTTGCATCCATTGAGAGTACTTCTCCCATTTAGGTAAGAATTTCTTCTCTCGGTACCACACAATGTCAGAGCGCTCATGGCCATCGACATATTGACCCTTCTTGGCTTGCGTGTAGCGGTACCCAAGGACACGTAAGTAGTTTCTTGCAGTTTGAACCGTGATTTTCTTTTCAATGCCATGCTTTTGCACCATTTCAGGACTGCCAAGAAAGTTCACAAGCTTTTCAGCTGTAATTTCTTTCCCAAGAGTTTGCAAGTATTTGTCAATGTCGGTAGCTATATCTTCATCACCTAACATTGATTCGTTCCAGTTACCGTAAGGATTGATAGGTAGAACCTTGTGATCGAGGATGTATTGACGAGTCAGCTTGCGGAGCTGTCGAGCGCAGTGTGTTCCCATGCCAAGAGAGACGGCTGCTGCAAATGAAGCTGCTGCCCAGTGTCCATATGTGGTCGGTTTCATACGTTCATCTGTATATAGACTGAGGAATGCTCTCATTTCTTCGATCCGAAGACGGACAAACCAATCCAGTCCAGGGTCGCGGTATCCTTTGGATTTTCCTCGAGATTCACCACGGAGGGTAATTTGAATGTCTGTCAAAGCTTGTTTTGCATCTTCGACAGATGGCGCCTCTCGCAGCTTTCCTTCACGTTTCATATACTCAAGCTGAAGACGTTGTGATATGGCAGAGATTTTAGGTGATGATTTAGATGATTCTGGAGAAGAGGACACAGTCTCAGAATGATTGCGTGTTGGTGTATCGAGTACATCTAGACTAGGAAATGGTTTGGGGACAGCAGATACAGATGCTGTGACTCAGATACTAGAATCAACAACCTGGGTCCTGATCAAGATGATCATTTGGACTGAAAAGAATCGGGACCTGCAGCTGATGATAATATTTTCGCCTCTCGAGATATGATATGTTATCTTCATCCATGACTTCCTCAATGGATATACCACGATGTTGGTGATTGGATGTCCTGGAGGTTGAATCGTGTAATGAAAAGCTCGAGACAGGTGCACTAGGCGTTGAGAATCTATGTTGATGTAGAGGAAAGTATGAATCGTGGTGGGTCTCAACAGGTTGCCCATTGGCATTGAAGAAAAAGCTGGTGTCGGGAGCTGGTTGAGATGGGATTTGGATATCGCCTGCAATACTATCAGATTCTAGACCTACTGACTCTGGGTTGGATGCAGAATAGTGAAGCTATTCTACCTATCAACTGAAATGTTATTAGAGACACGAGTGGCAGGTACATACAGTCTCATCATCTTTCTCTGATGTGCTGGAATGTGTCCGATGTGTTGATATCCTCTTGCGCTTCTTCTGTGGGGTTACATGCTCAACAAATGATCTCACTACAGTAGAAATGATTCCCGGATCCTATGGTAGAAAACCATGTGAGAAGTTTTCGAGTGCTTCAATTGGTTTAAACACTCACAATCTTATTCTCCTTAGCATCATCTTCTCCGGTTACAGTCCGTTTGCGCTTCAATGTTTGCTTCTTCATTGGTGTCAATGCAGTGAGTAGCTGTTTTGCACCCCCTTGAAGATTCTGTATTGCTTTCCTGACGTTTTGAGGTCTCAGAGGCATGGTAGGAATGTAGTAAGGCCACCTATCGAAGGGTTTTCCATTGTTTGTTGGCTTGAGTTGAGTGAGAGGAGCAAGAAAGCCCTTACCAAAATCTTCAATTTGCATCTTCTCCACTAGGACACGTCCGTTCACTTAAAAAAGCACACACATATTCTTGAACAAACTTGTTCGAGGCATTGTAGGTCGCATTTTTACTTGAGATGGATAGTATATTATTTCAAGGAATTATAGATACAAAATTGCCTTAAAAAAGCCAGTCACGCCTTTCCACATGGCCTTGGTCGAGTTTGTATTTTCCCTATCTTAACCAAGCTGGGGTGCGGAAAGTCAGTTACGAATAACCCACTTTCTGCAACTATCAGTATACTCATATTAATGAACTCACATATCATCCCATTAATTGTCCAAGGGTGGGTAGGAGGGTCAGAATTAATGAGGAATTTGGAGACTCTTCTTCTAATTTCAATATAGGAAAGTACCATTCAAGTACACAAGTGTAGAACAAGAAGTACGAAGACTCTTAAGCGCTCCAGATCTGTTTATTTCTCACACACTTGAAACCACGGATTCCCACGCTAACGAGGTATAAAGTCGGTTCTTAGTATAATGCCTTATGACAGGTCACTTAGCATGAACACAGAGTACGACTTCACAGATTTGTCAATCAAATTGTATTTATAGCGAGGTGTGGGGCATTGTCAGAGATTCTGCACTATCTTATATCTCAAGTCAAATGCAGTCTTGTAAGATCTTTTAGATTAGCAATACTGGTCAGCAGAACGAAGTGACACGGATTTACCAGTTGTAAGATCTGGACTAAGGGGTTTGTTTTGAGTGGCTTCCACTCGGATAAGGGGTTTTAGGCTCAGAAAGCAACGGGATACCAGACCGGGTCCAGACGTTATGGCAGACCAATTGATTCCACTCCCGGGTGAAGCAGTACTGATCACTATTCTCAGTAAAACCTCAAAGATCATACAGATCACCAATCACTACATGTCAACTTCTTGAACAGAGCCACCAAAACTCTGCACGTTCACTCGGCACAACCTGAGACCAAGTCCTCTGTATCTCCGGAATGGAGTCTACCTTCAACTAGCAAGTGACAGACACCAAGTCAAACCACTCCAAAGTCGGGCTTATTGCGATGAAGTAACACACTTAATCTGCAAGGTCTGGTACAGCTTAGAAGCCTTTACTCCCATGTATGGATGGAAAGGATTACCAGTTCAGAGAGATCTGGGCGCAAAACTTGTTTCATTTGTGCGGATACAGGTCTTTAAGTACACTACGAAAAGTCCAATACCCGTATTTGTCCTTGATCTAGCAGATCTAGCTATTTCTATGGATGGAGTCCGATAATATACACTTAAATAGTAAAATATAACTGAAACAGTACAAACACGCAAGGAATTAGTAAGGAAAACAGAGAAAAAGATGAAACTTGTCCGTATTTTATCGTACTTTTGCCAGACTCTCTAGAAGACCAAGCAAATTCTGACTGTGGTCTGTGCGGCCTCCACATGCTAGGGTGCCTAACTCGTCAGAGTGGCTCCTGCCTGTGTTGCTCAAGTGTTTCTGACGAATTTGCTTCCGCAGAATAGTAGTGGTCTCCCCAAGTTAATGAGATGGACTCACAATAGTGGCTGATCTCGCGGATCAGGTTGGTCTGGTCCGTAGCTTTCGAACGGTATGCATATAGCCTGGTGTTCTGGAGCAGACAACGAAGATCAATGCTTCAGGAGTGTTTTCCATAGGTTTCTGCGCGTTTCCGTGAGTGCTGGTCAAAGCTGTACATAGCATACGCTATATCCCAGTTTAGAACGTGAACATATGCATGTTTCTGCTGCGGGTTTCACCCGTACTGCCACGGAAATGCTAGATCATCATGTTTCCAACAGTTTCCGCCACTTTGCGTAGGCTTTCCATGTGGTAACTCATCTGGATAGGTTCTCATCATGTCTGATCTGCTAGATCAAGTGAAATTTCCATCATCACAGCCAAGTACCAAACTCAGTTGTGCCAATCCGGCAGATCCAGTGAGTGGTTTGACTTGGGGTCTGTCACTTGCTAGTTGAAGGTAGACTCCATTCCAGAGATACAGAGGACTCGGTCTCAGGTTGTGCTGAGTGAACGTGCAGAGTTTTGGTGGCTCTGTTCAAGTTGACACGTAGTGATTGGTTATCTGCGTGATCTTCGAGGTTTTAGTATTTACTGAGAATAGTAATCAGTACTGCTTCACCCGGAAGTGGAATCGATTGGTCTGCCATAACATCTGGTATTCCATTGCTTTCCAAGCCTAAAACCCCTTATCCAAGTGGAAGCCACTCAAAACAAACCCCTTAGTCCAGATCTTATGACTGGTATATCCATGTCACTTCATTCAGCTGACCAGTATTGCTGATCTAAAAGATCTTACACGACTGCGTTTGACTTGAGATATAAGATAGTGCAGAATCTCTGACAATGCCCCACACCTCACTATAAATACAATTTGATTGACAAATCCATGAAGTCGTACTCTGTGTTTGTGCTAAGTGACCTGTCATAAGGCCCTATACTAAGAACCGACTTTATACCTCGTTACCAATAATTTGGGAGATAAGGAATAAACAATGTGATGGTGCATAGAAACAAGTCAAGGTGATGACAGTAAAGCCAAGGACAATGATGATACTGCGGCAAATGGCATTGCACTATGTGAGCAGCTTTGAGCCAGATGATAATCTGATTTGAATTGAGTTCAACCAAAACAAAAACAGCAACTCTTAGACAAACTTACTCATAAAGAGCAATCTCCCCATCTAGGAGATCCTTCGCCAACGTTCTGAAGATTTTCCGCCTTTTGCAAATGGAAAGCCTCCAATCCTACCATTTCCATGTTCGATTTTGTCCAGTAGCAATCACATCGAGCAGCCCGTCTTTTGAATTTGTCTGTGAAAGCAATGAGGAGGGGGTGAGTTGGACCAGTGATGATAGTGTAGAGAAATAGAAGTAGGAATTATGGAATGAGTGCAACAACTGTGTTTGCACATTATCATTCTACTACATACTAGTCTGACTCGGGAGACTAAGTAGGAAGTGACCCGCGGGATGTTATCACCAAAATGCCAACCCATTAACGTTGTTCGTGTTCCTAGCTACAAGAACCGGAGCTTGCCATTCACCAGAGTCTCCATGAGTAGGACTTTGAATGAGGTGTCCCAAGGATTTGTGTACTAAATAAATAAAATTAATAAACCCTCTCTCTGCACTTTATAGAAAGACAAAGCTAGTAAAAATATAATTTTTGACGCAGAGTGCATACACAAATCAGAGAGATGGTCATAGCAATCTTCTGACTCTCCAACATCCATGTAGAGTAGCGTGTGGTTTTCGTCACATCAACTCCGTAGCGTTGGACACGCTACAGCTCATTAGGAAAAATACACTAGCATGACATTGTCGAAGCAGTTAATCTCCACAAACAAGCCTCAGAGATTCTGGAACTGTTTAGTAGTTCTTCTTCTTCTCATCAACTGAGAGACCGCCCGGACCCATGTTGACGAGTAAGATTAAGCCGCCCACGATAGCTGAAACGCGAAACGAGATGATTCAGTATTCATGGACAAACACGAACTACGGACAAAGCTTACACAATGTCTGGAAGAAATCGTATTTCAGGAAATCTCGTTGTGGGTGTGCCGATGGAACAGACCACCAGTTGTTGGCGAAGACATTGAAGATGCTGAGGACAAAGACGAGGAACGCGGCTGACCACTTGGCTTTGAAACCGACAGCGACCATAACGCATGCAGCGAGACCAACGATAGACACGAGAACACGTGCGATACTCCATGTACCCTGAATGATGAATCCGAGGAAGAGGAAAATGAGGAGGACACGACCGGCAAGAAGGAAGCTATGTTAAGAGATGTCAGCTAAACGGCTGCACAACAGCACTACACCTGATACTCACTATTTTCTACGATCCGTCTCGCTTAGAGTGGGCAGTCCGGCGAAAAGTTTTTTGCGCGTGATCATCGAGTCGCTGAAAACCATGAACAAGCCACCAATGACACTGAGGTTGCGAAGGAAGAATGTAAGATCGAAGATGAGCCCATAACCAAAGCCTTGGATTACGACAACGCCGAGCAGTCCCGCCACCGAGTACTCAGTATAGCGTTTGAGGATTACTGCACCAGAAGCACCAAGCATGACCTACGAAGAGAAAATCAGCAACGTGGATGGAGTAAAAGCGAGTTTTGGAATGAAGAACGGCGCTCCATATGCATTGGTCAACAGATGCTTAGATGAAGACATTGTTGCAATCGAGCACGGTTTGAACGCGTCCACAAAAAACGATACTCACAACAACGTTTATGAGCAGGAAGAGATGTGATAGTCCCCAGGGGAAGTGTCTGTGTCTGTGAGCAGAAGCATGTGAGTTTCCTGTATGTCCATTATCTAAAGAGACGCACTGTTGAAGGTACCAGATTTGGTCGCCCCATTGGGTGAGAATTCTCAATGCATCCTCCAAGAACGTCACAACAATCATAAAGCGACCAATTGCCGGCAAATGGGGCTTCAATGGTTGGGCGTAAATCTCGATGCTGTCCTCGACTTGCTTGCTGATAGCGCGAAGCTTTTCGATGGGATCATCTGGGTTGGCGGCACGGTAACCTGTGGATGGCCGTGAATTCGAGAGACCATGAGGGTCAGGGTTGTAATTGGAAGATTGCGGGCGAGCAATACTGATACGAGAAGTCATAATAAAGAAGACGGATGGTTGGACGCTGAAGAGTGAAAAGGCGAAAAAATTGGAGAAAGACGAATGGCGTGCAGTTTTTGAAAACGGTTATGTATACGTGGCGAGATAACGTGAGAAACCTCCTTTGATGGGTGGCTGTGAAACCGGCATCCGGACATAGTCACATACGCGCTTTGAATAGGTGAATATACCTCAGTTTCCGAGTTTTCATTCCTCCTGGGTCCTCAAAATCTTTTGAATGAAGGAGCAAGGTCGTAGATACAAAGCTTTGTTATAGTTCAACAGCACGCAGTAGGAGGCAAACGGAATCCTGCACCAAAATTCCCTGTTCAAGTACTACCCGGGCTCGCGTTTGAAACGCGAGCCTTTCACTCCTTTCAATTCTGCACATGGACTTAGATCTCAATCACCAGACCTCGTAACCTCAACGTTTCGAATCATATAAGTCGTCGTTCCTGTAGGCCCCGGGCTGCCAGAGCTTCCCTCCATCTACAGCGAATTCAGTACCCACCCGCAATTGAGTTTTTTCCACCCAGTTGAATGAAAGGACTTTACCTGAAGGTCAATGATCCTGCAGTAGCACTTCAATGAGCACGTCGATTTTCAGCCACTATAAATAGAATCACTTACAACCAAAGAGCAGCACCAACAAATCCAGAACCAAACTGCGTAGTCTTGAGTTCATCGTCCATGTAAAAATCGATCCGGACATCCACGTTGTTTGATTCGGCGGTGAGGACCGCTTTCAAAGAGTGGAATGATAAGTCCGTAGGCCAAGGGACGATGTCAGAGACTACGACACTCGAGGTGTTGAATGTGTTGAACCAGGTGTTCGCGGTTCCTTTCCATTCTCCTAAATCAGCTTCGGGGGGCCAACCAACCACTGCCTAAGCAACAACATCAATATGAGGTAATGTCGGTGAGGTGTAGTCCTCACCGTGAGCCTGACAAGTGCACAGGACTGAATGTCTTGCAGTTCTGGAACATGGTACGGTAACTTACCAGAATGCAGGCCAAGTGCCTATAAGCCCGGTTATATTAGAACGTTGAAGCGATTCGCTGTAAATGAACCAATGTACTTACCAAAAGTCGTCGGAGCACTGAACTCTCCTGTTATGGTATACGAATTCTCACTGGTCACCGTAATCTGTTCCTTCGCATAAATCGTCCCGCTGTGGAATCAAACATGAGCACGTCGGTTTGTATGTCGCTAACTATTTGATGTCGATACCTCGCATAGTGAATTGCTGGATTCGGGTTCGCGGTACTTGTGGGTGGGACAGCACCGGACGTTGGGGTGGCAATCAGGCTGAGGGTGCTAGACGCAACAGCGATATTCTCATGATAACTGGAATTCCCCACCATCCGAGCACCTGCCAGTAGAGTTAACCTAGTCAGTCAAGCAAGAACGTCGGTTGCACCTACTCCCGTTATGGTCCGAGCCCCAAGGATAGAGATAGGCCCAGTACTGCTCCAAAGTAGTATAAGAGGAAAACGATGTGGATGGGATTACTGTGGTAGCGGCTTGAACCGAGGAAGTCAGTAGGGAAACAACTGTTATAGCCGTAGCACAAATCGAGCTGAAAATGTGTTTGATGGTTAGCACAGTGGAATTTGGAGGCAGGCTGGTCTTACCGGAGGTGTATCATTATGGTGCTGTACAGAAGAACCTTGATTCTTGCTAGGTTGCTAAGATTGTCCGACGACTCTTTATATAGTGTGAAGCGAAGGGGGGATTGGGACAGCTCTTACCTACCTACCGATATTGAGTGCATGCATGACATACGGACCACACCTGATCCCTCACTGCATGTCCCCCCCGTAGCTCTGTGCCCATGACTGAGTGCGGACCGTAAAAAGCCAGGAAATGAACGAACATCACAAGGATAAAGGCAATCTTTTCCTGATCAGTGGTTCGTCGCCATATGCAACCGCAAGAAAAGAATCGAAAACGAGAGAAGCGAGGGTATTAAGATAGTACATGACATCTGTTGTTCTTGGAACAAATTAGAGCTTGTTCCAGGATTGATCCGAGAAATCCTGCGTCGTTCGCATCATGCTACCCTTGAGATGGCTTCCGAATTGCTCCCAGGTTGTGGATGCTCTTGTCTTCATCAGACCACAGAAAAGCAGAGATTGACCAGTCGATAGCTGTACGAACATCGGTTAGAAGTACAAATGGATGAGGATCCACGATGTGTATACAATCTATATCAATGTTATATTGAACGATGAACGTCATACCGTCAGAAATAATTAACTGGTTTTTCTCTTCAGCTTGGAGGAACGCCATATGGCACGCCAGGCTAGAATACAAGCCGCCGAAGCGATGCCATATGGTGGAATCAACCAGCTCAGAACCCAGGTCCATCCAGCCTCTTTCTTTAGTCTTTCCACAAATTCATCAACTTTAGCCTTTAGTTCCTCGATCCCTCCGGTATTGTCTATCCTATCATCAGCGTATTTGAGCTTGTCGTCAATAGGAATTTGGGAATTGAGTCGTGAAAGCGCGTCGTCTTTGTTCGAATTGTCGCGAAGCATCAACCGCTGAAGCTGGATATCAGGGGGACTGCATTACTGAATCAATATCAAGTCATTTTGGGGGACGGGGAGAACTGACGCACCAATACACAAGCACTACCTTGTAAACCAACTTCCACAGCGGACCCTCTATCAGAAGTGGTACGTCCAATACACAGACTCTATGTCCTGCTAACCAGCATTTGATCACGCCCCATAACATTGCTCGTCTGACTGCTGGGTGGACGATCGCGTTCAGTTGCTTTCGTTTCTGTTCATCTTTGAAGATGATTGCGCCAAGTGCTTTCCGGTCTAGCGATCTATTGGGGAGTAGAACGTTGTCGCCAAATGTTTTGACGATCTTTGCTAAGCCTGATGTGCCAGGTTCGACAACTTGGCGTGCTAATACGTCGGCGTCGATTACGGGTACATGTCGTTCCTTGAGAAGGTTGGAAACTGTAGATTTTCCAGTGGCAATACCACCTGTAAGACCGATGACTAGTTCATGTTAGATGTCAAAATAAGTTGCTGGGAGAGGTTGAAAGTACCCAACATACGAAGGTGGAGGTGAACAACTTGAACAACGACGGTGGGAAAATTATCGGAAGGCCCATTTCCTTTACATCCGCTTTGAATGCTCAGAAGACATGCTGGAGCTCGTTTGTCGCGGGCTTTCAGCACTGTCCCGCTCGACACAAAGGCCTTTTCAAACACTCTTCTCCTCCCGAAGACTGCTTTCCCACTAAGACCGGACCCAACGAAGAACGAAGCGCTCTATCGGACCCGAACTTGCGAGGAATTGTATCGATGGCAGGTTAGGAAATGTGCTTCATTTGAACTGTGCTCTTTGGTGATCTAGGAGCTTCAGCGCAAGAACGTCAACGGGCCAGAATTTGTGTTCCATGATGGACCACCTTATGCCAATGGTGACTTGCATATGGGTGAGCATATACTCAACTGATGTATGAGACGCGTCTCGTCTTAGAAAACGCGTAGGGCATGCTTTGAACAAGATTCTCAAGGATATCATCAATAGATTTGCGTTGCTGAAAGGACGGAAAGTACAGTACGTCCTCGTGTTCGCACACAAACGGTAGCAAAACTGAAGCTTTGTCTAGCTATATTCCTGGGTGGGACTGTCATGGTCTTCCTATCGAGAATAAGGCCTTGCAAGAGCTTGGAGTACGCGTTGGCCTTCACCATAATATCATCATGCATCTCAAAACATATCACTTAGGAAGACCCTTCTCATGTTCCTCCCTCGACCATCCGTAGCGCTGCACATGCAGTGGCCATTAGAGAAGTTGCATCACAGAAAGAACAGTTTCGTCAATTCGGAATAATGGCTGATTGGGACGACAATAAATCAACATACCGCACGTTAGATCACGACTATGAAATGAGACAGCTGCGAATCTTTGAGCAGATGGTCAATAATGGTATGTCCGAGCCTCTATCACAGAACACATTGTCAGACCTCAGACCCAATTCCACAGGCCTCATACACCGTCGATATCGCCCCGTACACTACTCCCCTTCTTCTCGATCTGCTCTGGCGGAAGCCGAGTTGGTTTACAAAGATAACCATGTTTCCCATTCTGTCTACGTTACATTCTCTTTGGATGTGCCTTCTGCCAAATCAGTGCTCAAAACGACCGGGGTCTCTCTATCTGGCCCGGTTCAATTCTTGGTCTGGACTACAACGCCTTGGACTCTGACTGCGAATATGGTATGACCTATCACAGTTCTGTGAACGTTTATTGACTGGCTTTCAAGGGTATAGCTGTGCATCCAGAGATGGATTACTCCTTGATCCGTCGAACAAATGACTCTTCTTTGACTTTAGTGGCTCAGAGTCGACTCGAACCCCTCAAAGATATTTTAGGTTCTGTTGAAATACTTGGAGAGTTAAAAGGTGATTGCACATTTCCTCTTCATCCGATTCAATGTTGCTGAACCTTCCTCTAGGTGTAGATCTGATTGGCCTTGGATATCGACCAATTTTTTCCTCCTTGCGTGAAATTGAACCTCTTTCGATACACGTACTGGGTTCTTCGCACGTCACGCCGGAGTCTGGCACTGGATTAGTTCACTGCGCTCCTGCTCACGGAGAAGAGGACTACAAGCTATTCCGCTCTTATGATTTGATCTCGTCTGGGACGCTCGCTGCTCGAGACTCCTTAGTCTGTCATGTTCACGAAGGTTCATTCTCGAACAAGGTTGTGGATGCCGTAGGACCTGCAGGGGAGGCACTTGTAGGACAACCCGTGCTTGATGAAGGCTCACGTACAGTCGTCGAACTCTTGAAACAAGCTGGAAGACTGCTCGCCGTGAAGAGATACACCCACAAGTATCCTTACGATTGGAAAACGGACAAGCCTATTATCGTTACGTGCGTTACGGTTAAGACTTAAAATGACTCTGACATTTGACTATGAATGACTGATAGCGCAACATCGCAATGGTTTGCAAACCTGGATCGAATCAAAGGGGAGGCTTTGGAGGCTTTGAAGGATGTTCGGTTCTATCCAGATCAATGTAAGTTGTCTTCGACTTTTTGAGTGTTCGTTTTTGACATACTCACCAGCGCGCAACCGACTCGAGTCCTTCATCCAATCGCGTTCCGAATGGTGTATATCCAGACAACGTGTGTGGGGCGTACCCATTCCCGCCCTACTCAACACAAAGACCGGCGATGCTGTGCTTAACCGAGACTCTCTCCACCATATATTGAATGTTCTGGAAGAAAAAGGTGTACAACATTGGTGGGAGGGGCCAGTAGAGGACTTCTTGCCCCCTCAAATGAAAGCAGCTGATGCCGGAGAATGGCGAAAATCCACAGATACCATGGATGTATGGTTCGATAGTGGAACTTCATGGTCGATGTTGTCACCTCCGTCTCC
This sequence comes from Lentinula raphanica, assembly GCA_027919835.1. NCBI lineage: Eukaryota > Fungi > Basidiomycota > Agaricomycetes > Agaricales > Omphalotaceae > Lentinula > Lentinula raphanica. The sequence goes on along the minus strand of JANVFP010000002.1, from coordinate 1,495,630 downwards.
ATCTGAGGGCAAGATGTTCCGTGCGGATGTTTGTCTGGAAGGTTCAGATCAACATCGAGGTTGGTTCCAGAGCCAACTTTTGACTGCGATAGGCTCTGCTTCGGCTCTGGATGACAGCGCGGAGGTGACGAGTCCTGTCGAGAAATCTCGCAGTCCTTACGGCGCACTCATCACGCACGGTATGGTTCTGGATGAAAAGGGCAAGAAGATGAGTAAATCCTTGGGGAATATCGTCAGTCCTTTGACAATAGTTCTGGGTGGATCTGTAAGTATTCTGCACGATATTCGTGGCTTTATTCTACTGTTCTTACCTTCAATATGTCTTCTAGGACAAGAAAAAGGATCCTGCTTATGGTGCCGATATCCTCCGTTTGTGGGCTGCTTCTGTGGAATACAAAAATGATATGTCCATTGGGCGAACTTCGTTGACTCAAACTGCTGAATCTATGCGCAAAATTCGAAACTCGGCGAGATTCATCTTAGGCAATATCGGCGATGGGGATGTGTTAGAAGGTCTTGAGAGAGTTGAGCGGAAGGACATGGGTCTGATTGAACGATATGTTATGCATGAGCTCTATGTACTTGAGCAGACTGCATTGAAAGGATACGAGGAGCATGATTTCGCAAAAGGTAATTCTTCACTTATTTGCGTGAATGGTTATTGAATTCTATTTCTAGTGACTTCTGCGCTCGTGAACTTTGCGAACATCACACTGTCTTCATTATACTTCGACATCACCAAGGACTGCCTCTATGCCAACTCTCTCCAGAGTTTTGAGAGAAGAGCAGTCGTTACGGTCTTGGAAAAGGTTTGGCTCTTTACGAATATCGGTTTCTCAAAATTTTTCATATTGACCAACCAATAGATTCTGAACACAATGACCTCGATTTTGGCACCGATCCTTCCTCACTTGGCTGAGGAGATACATGAACATTTGCGTCGCGGTCATAACTCTGACGCGATCGCGAATTCGAAACCAACGTCTGGCTTTGAAAATGGATGGAAAAAACTAGTATGTCTTTGGTCCGTCCATCTTCGTGTGTGACTCAAGGCTGTCTGTAGGACTCGGGATGGGAAAATTTTGAAGCCGCAAAAGATATGAGCTCACTGTTGAATATGAGAAAAGCAGTCCTAGGCTTGTTAGAGGAAGCTAGAGGACACAAGTACGTTTTCCAATATCCGTCCATTCCTTTCCCCGTTAACGTCACTATCTATCCTTAGGAAGGTGAAAAGTTCTCTGGAGGCAGAGATTGACATTATTCTACCAAGTGAAGATGTAGATCGTCCTTTCATTGAATTACTAAAACGAGAAGGTAATTCTCAATGTCAATCTTCTACTTCTTGTTCCTCACGAGCTCAATAATACCCTTGCTTAGAATCATTACTCAAGACACTTTTTATAACCTCGGATGCGTTTCTGGTCGACGAAGGATCCCTCGGAAGCGGAACACAATCTTTAGAATGGGTGTACACCGGCTCAGTAGAAATAGCAAGGGATCTAGGTACGCATACCAATTGATTGAGTCTGGAATTACTGAAAAGGTCTACATTTTCAGATGCGATTGGGATACGCGTTCGGCCTGCTTCACTTGCGAAATGCCCGCGGTGCTGGACTTTCACAAAACCACCCGGCGAAGAAACCTGTGTGAGATGTGCGGATGTACTGCATTCGTTGGGATGAACCGGGTTCACACTGACGTATATTCCCTGCCGATAATTTCTTCTACACTATACCTTATTCTCCTAGTAATCAGCCCCTGCTGTCCCTGCTGCCTTTCAAGTTGCACTCCAGCTCAATTCTCTTCTGTGTTCGTTCTATCAGAACGAATGGCGCGATGCACCTGATAACGAATTATATCGGATTTCGGAGGATATGAACCGATAGATAACCAGCCTTTGTTGCTTCATGAGCCTTGGTGAACTTTTGAGGACAGGTGTCGATGTGAGTAGTATACATATAGAGCCGGCGTATGACTACAAGTATAGTATTCCCAGCTCTACGTTGAGCTTAAGGTCGTCGAGCGGAAAAATTCGAGGAACTAGGTCGGACCGTCTGGATTGCTGACATGACGTCACGAAGCTAACCGCTTGCGATATAAAGAGAGCCTTCAGTGATTTGTCTTTCTCTTCAACCTCCCTCCTTCATCCTCATCATCATCAACTTGCCCGCCATGCCTGAAGGAACAATGAAAGCGCTCTGGTATGATGCGGTAAGTATCGATGTATGCGGCAAAATCACTCTTTCTTGGGCTGACAGTCTCTCGCTGCAAGCCTCATAAATTCTCCATCAAAGACGTTCCGATTCCCCAGGTCGGTGATGATGATGTACTTTTGAAAGGTGATACTACATCGTGCATTTGACTTTGGTTTCACGCTCATTGTCAATCTCAGTTACCTGCTGTGGTATTTGTGGCACCGATGGCCACATTCATGAAGGTAGGTTCACGGTTGTGTCCTTATCTACAGTAGGCGAAACATCGACGCGTCCACCAATTAGGCGAATTCATTTCCAAATTCCCGCTCATTCCTGGACACGAAGCAATCGGTACCGTCGTTGAAATGGGCAAGAACGTCAAAGGTTTTGAGAAAGGTGACCGATGTGTAGCCGATGTCGGAATCACTGTAAGTACCTACCTCAACCCTGTCATCTACCTCGAGATTCAGTGTCTACACAGTGCGGCAACTGCTTCTACTGTCGACGTGGCGAGGAGCTACTGTGTGAACACTTCAACGCCAGGGGTGTTACTCAGGACGGCGGTTTTGCCGACTACATCGTCTAGTAAGCATTTCTCTCACGTCTCACCGAAAATAAGAATGGGAAGTGGAGTCTTATTCGTGTTATCTCACGTAGTCAACAAAAGAAGCTTTACAAGATTAAGAATTTGAGCGATGAAGAAGCCACACTCCTTGAACCCGCTGCTTGCGCCATACACGGTCTCGACAAGCTTAACCCCCAAGTTGGAATCGAAGTTCTCCTCCTCGGTGCCGGCCCAACAGGTTTGATTCTGGCCCAGCTCCTCAAGCTCAACGGCGCCTCTCGAGTGGTCATCGCTGCCAACAAAGGTATCAAGATGGATATTGCTAAAGACCTCGAGGCTGCGGACGAGTACATTGAACTCGACAGACAGCACCCTGAGGCCCAATGGAAAAAGCTGAAGGAAGATAATCCTTACGGCTTTGATGTTGTCGTCGAAGCAACTGGTGTCGAGAAGTTAGCGAATGAGAGTATCAACTATGTCAGGAGAGGAGGAACTTTGATGATCTACGGTGTATACGAGAACAAAGCTTTGGTACATTGGCCTCCAAGCAAGATCTTTGGTGATGAAATCAAGGTTTACAAACCCTGCCTCTTTTTCTTTCAACGAATGCTGAAAGTGTTTACAGATCATCGGCTCCTTCTCGCAAACATACTGTTTCCCTCGCGCTGTTGCCTATCTCGATAGCGGGAAGATCAAGGTGAAGGGTATGGTCACCGATGTCTACAAGTTGGAGGACTATCAGGCGGCATTGGACAAAATGAACAGTCGAAAGGCATTGAAAATCGCTATCAAACCTTGAAGGATGGATGTCACAGGTTTTGCATAAGAACGAAAGCAGAGAATTCACATACGCGCCATACTATTTATTGTAGTGAGCACTGTATCAAAGAACTAGCAATGTACTCCTAAATTGACCTGTGGATATTCAACTCAGCAATTATTGTCAGTAGCCTTCGATGGCCAACATCGGTGAAAATCAGAATTTCAATCAATGTTCAGCGCTCAGCATTCGTCTAATACACTCATAAGATGTCACGTAGATACTCCCTTCCCCAACTCAGCTTCGTTCTCGATAGGAACAGCAGTACCATTATCCAACTTCTCCGTACTGCCGTTCACGTTGGTCGACAGTGTCAATTCTCGCAACTTGGCAAGTTCTTCAGGCGCCTTGAATGCCGTTGAGATTGTGAACTTGGTATCGAGGGCCTGGAGTAGTTCATCCACACGACTTGATTTGACTTTCTTCAGGAAATTCGAAATCTCCAGTGCAGTCTGCGAAGAACTCATAAGCCTCATTCACAATCAAAACAGATAGCCTACTACCTTAATATCCAACTGAACTCCATCGCCAAGTGCTGTGAACAACAGATCCTCTACTTCTTGTAACGGCGCGCCCAACACACGCGAAGCCTGTGCCGCGGCCAAGATGGCGTTTGCTGATGTCGAGTGGGTTTGTAGATATTGCGAATTGTATGTCTCTAAGGCAACGCCCTCTGGAAGTATTTTGTCAAGTGTCTCGTTGAAGACAGGTCCGACTGGAGGGGGTATAGCTTCGGGCAGAGAGGAGACTGTGCTTTCAGTGCATTAACATATATATGAGAAACAACCACTTGAGAGGATTACTGACCAAAATGCCTGGCATGCACGATACGTACGTGCAAGTCAGGATACTCTGGATCTAGCGCCCGTGCACGAGCCAAGGCCTGGGCAGCTTGTAGATACTTCCCTAAACGAACATTCAGACTTTTGTTGTAAGGTGAAAAGACAGAACTGACTTCGACGGATGGACACATCGTAGATCGCTATGCAAACCTCGATGTTGTTTTGAGCAAGGGTCGTTAACGGTTGCAGGAGCTTCCAAGCCAGTTCCAATGGTTCCGGGGAGGACAAGAGCTTCATCCCGTCTGGGTCTTCATCTTTGAAGGGTACATCTAACCCTTTATCTTCGTTCGAGGAGTTGTTTGGGGCAGCAGTAGCGGCTAGGGTAAGGTAATTTCTGATTGAGACACAGACCAGATTGCGGATAGGACTGGCATACCTTTCTTTGCAGCATCCTCCTTTTCTTTCTGATGGGCCTTCTTCGCCTTTTTCTTGGCCTTTTTCTCTGCATCTGTTGAGTTGCCTGGAGCAGAGTCGGTAAATACCCAAGGGTTACAAAACGAACTCATTCGTACCGTCAACATTGCCAGAGGCAAGTTTAGGGTCGTCAAAGACATCGACATATATCTATAGAGATGATCATGAGTCCTCAATATACTGACCTGATGGTAAATTCGATGCCCACTCGAGAGGCGGCTATGGCGGCTTTGATATAACTAGGATGTGACCGAAGATGATCTTCCCAGTTCAAGACGCTAGGTACAGATGGATTTAAGTTACATTTGTTCCGCACGATAGAGGCACTCACTTGAGATATATGTTGATCGTGGATTTGCGCAAAGAGTAGCCATGAAAGTCGTACTGGTCGTCTTCATAGTCATCAAACACCTATAATGAATATCAGTGACTGACTTCTCGGTACCCTAAGGAAGTTGACCACTTTACTCTTTGGACGGCAGTGTACTTCCTCAACGCCAGATTCAACTTCCCCGCTCGTCGGTGTGCATCGCCCTCCTCCTGGAGGTAGAATAGCGACTGCATTTCTTCAAGGTCCGCTCCTGGACTTGGTGCATCTTTCTAGACCATGAATGAGAAGGAACATCTTGATGAACGCACGTTATTCATGTTACGTACCTTGGTGAAAAGCCCCAGTAACGCACTAGCCTCGTCTATCAGCCCCGCTCTCATTCTATACTTTGCGCTTTTGGTATTCAAGAATCGATCTTGTCCATCTAGACGTCTTGCATCCTCCATCGCGCGGGAGGCGCCATAAAAGTCCCCAGCGCGTTTGAGCGTTCGGGCTCTGCAAGTATAGAGTTCTGGTAGGGTAGGCGTGTGACTCATAGCTGTGTCTAGAAGGTCCAGTGCCTTCGTGTGTTCTGATAGGTAGGAGTAATGCTGGGCAAGGAAGTACAGAGACCAGAGATAGGTCGTCGGTTCCGTAGATGAGGATGACGGGACGGATGAGTCGGGAGAGGTATCTTGACGTATCGACTCTGCGATGTCTTCTAAACACTTCATTTTGGCCGGGTCGGTATATAGAGATTTGACATCGACAAAGAGGGAGGGTATGCCTTTCTTCAATGCCGAGAGGAGATAAGGTTGAGCCAATGCTCTGAATTCCTCGCCAGATGCTAATGAGAGAGATAATCGACGAGGCACGTTAGCCTTGGGGAATTGCGCGGAGAATTCGCGAAGGACGGCGAGCGCCTCAGCGGGATTTTTATCTGATCAGGGTTGAGCAGGGAACACGGATGGCACAGGACAATTGATACACACCCAGATCAAGGTTTTGGTTTGACATGTAACCTTTGTAGTAATCGTAGCATTCCGGATTATGCTCGACCAGTACTTTCCATGCATGCTCGGCCTCTTCGGATTTCAGTTTGGACAATAGTCGTGCTGAAGACTACAAGTCAGCACACAAATGCGATATGATGGGAGTATGAGTGTACCTCGGAACTCCATGATAGCGGTTTTGTCTACAATTGCACGATCCTTTGCACTGACATCCAGCAGTGTCAGAGCTTCAGAATATTGCTCAAGTTCTTCCAGCAACCGGACATGATACAGTAGCATCTCCGAATGCTCTACATCATAATGAGGAACATTCTACACATTCCGTTAATTTGAGGTGACTATGCAGTCAAGCATTCAACAAACCTTGAGAGTCTTTTCGTATTCGACCACGACTTTCTTTGCTTCAGCGAGATTACCGCTCAAGTGGTAGGCGACGGCCAATGCGATCCAGTGTTGACGTACTGTCGGCCGCAACCGTAACAGCATATGCCTCGTCTCAACCAGGCCATCGTAGAGTCTGAGTTGTGTTTGTAGTTGAGCGACATCCCGAAGAAGGTTCATGTTTTCCTGCCCGATCCACTAAGCATCTTTCAAGAACCGATTGCAAACCACGTACTTTATCAAACCGTAATGCCTGCATGTAAGATTTGAGAGCCTCCTCATACTTCTTCTCTCCTTTCTGAATGAGCCCAAAAACGTGCCACACGATGTGCGAGGTGAGATCCATCCTGATGCCTTTTCTGACTAGCTCTATTCCTTCGTCCCGCCGGCCCATATGCACCAGGACTAGGCCCTTCATGCATAGTGTTTCTGCCGCAGAGAATCGAGATCACGAAAATGTTTCCATGCATATCGAGTGAAAGTGACTTGCCACCATGCTCGGGATATTTCTTCAGAATCTGGTCGGCAGTCTTCAGACCTTTTTTGAGCTGCTTGTTTTCATACAGGGATAATAGCTCCTTGAATAAGGTAGACTCTTTGGAAGCCAAGGTCCTATTGGAGGGAGCTGCAGCCTTTTTGGACATACCACACGTTGGCAGAGTATAAAGAAGTTGTAGAACGCGAGCGCTGAAGGTTACACATCATGATAAACACGCAAAGGTTAAAATCTTTCTGGCTATGCACGATGGATAGCAATTCTCTTTGGATGTAATATTCTAACATCGCTGACAATTGTATGTACCTATACATAAACCCAGCGGGAGAATTGTCGCTGTAAGCCTCACTCAATGATCAGAATTTCAAGTTTCGTCTGTGTTGGATCAGATAAGGAGGACATAAAAGGCATGCGAGGATGTACAAGTATGGCATAGTGCTTTCCAAAGCATGATGTACATAGAAACACGAAGAACAGACGATTACTAAATGAAGGGGATACGCATCAGTCAATGGATGGGCGGTGGATATGAAGACACCTACGAAGGTAAGTGCTGCTCCCTTGGTCTTCTTCTCACCACCGAGTTCGAAGCTGGATCGACAATATGAGGTCTCAACGTAGTCGGACAAATTGAGAGATACGCACTGCTTGCACCTCTTCAATGTCATCTGTGCCTTGTATTTGCAGACTGTACATTCTAGACGGAGCACGACTTTCTTCGTTGTTTTGGCCTGAACGATATGTCATCAATGGCTACTCTCAAGGAAATGAACAACAACACACTTTTTTGTGGAAGACCGGCTTCGTCTGTCCTCCGTAACCGCTTTGCTTACGGTCATAACGTCTCTTCCCTTGTGCGAACAACGAATCCTTGCCCTTCTTGTACTGCGTCACTTTATGAGGCCTAATGAAAGAAATTAGACACTTGTTAATGCAGATAGCCATGATTTGTTGACGCACGTATGTTTTTTGCATGTCTTGCCCTTGCAGTCTTGACAAACAAACACAAGATCATTCTACCGTGCAGATCTTATCCTGAGGGCTACTCACAAGTTCGGCGGGTTCTAAGGAAGAGAAGGAGATGAGTAGCTAGATCAGGCAATGATAGTCGAGGATATGTACGAACTTGGGGACGTTGACCATTCTTGCGGTTGCGCTACTTCGTGTGCGCTGCTTGCAGAGGGAATTTCGTTAGTACGGTGTGCATGACCTAGCTCGTGATTCTTCACATGAGCTATACAGTTTCTCACGCTTCAATTGGCATCGATAAGATAAGATATGATCATAGATTTTCTCTCTGTCTATTACTAAGTACTTGTACACTCTTTTATACACTGCCAACCTCAGTACAGCTATCTTGTCCTTCCATCTCTCGAGCATCAAATATTGAATACACTCCAGTTTCCATACTATAACGAAGCTCGGAGGCTCAGAAACTTTGTCGACGAGGCACAGCAATATAGTCCGACACAACTCATTGGCCGTCATGACTCCCCGCAATGATTTTGTTGTTCATTCCCTGTGCACGTCTCCTCTCTTTTCCTCCGAACATGTCCAGGATCTCCAAGATTTGGTGTTAGTATTGTACAGTCGTGTGCACACTGTGGAACCATTCAATGCCAGCCGCAAAGCATTTCAAGGTATTTCTCTGAATCAGAACCTATCCAGTGCTATTGGCAGTTCAAACTCAAATCGGAGACAGCGAGCATAACGGTGTTTTCAATGCTCGCTGTTTTCAAGTTCCTGCTCTGCGTCATACTCGGTAATCTGACGAGATTGCCAAACACTAATAGGACTCACTATAGAATTGCAGTGTATACCTGTGTATACTGACTAGACTCCCGAATCGAGCGATAGCAATGATATCCGAACCCTTCCAATTGTTCCGACTCCTACGCTTAGCACAAGAAAAGCAGAACCGAATGAAACTTATCTCAGAACTAGCCTGCTCGGAACAAGGAAAGCGATCGACAAGGCCATATCCGCTCGCTTTGGAATACAATAAGATCGCTTCGGCTCCGCTACGACGGGGGTTATCGTTAAAGACAGAAAGACAGAGCGTATGGCGTATCTTCTGAGTGTAACCTCATCCAAGGCTCCCAGGCTGTGAGCTGTGCTGCTCACGGAGACAGTCCACCCAAGTGCTTGAGTCGCTTGAGAATGTGATTCTTGATCCATGCGTGTTAGTGGGGCAACCAGTGAGGTTGAGATTCAGAGGGAGGTTTGGTAGCTTGCCACTAGTTGCGCAACAAAAGATGAAACTGCTGATATGCGTTTGTAGCTAGGTTATTGTTGTGTTTCGTGGTTCCCCTTTGAGACTGAATTGCTGGCCGATAAGGATGGCCATGATACCATCGATACATACGGCCGCAACATTTGGATAGTCCAAGGTGGACAGTTTCACCGCTTGTGTTTACCTCGTAGTACCCGGTTTTTTCAGCCGGATTTTATGACTAGAACGGCCGCCTCGAGGCGGCTGAGCCCTTGCTTGAGCTCTGAGATCTGAGAGACGACAAAGACTTGATACCAATGGATAGTTCAGAAGGCAGTTGACTCCAGAGCTTGAGCTTGAGCGCTCTTAGTGCATGAGCATACATATCTTATCTCTAGTTCATTCAGCGCTTGTCCTTATCGTGCTTACACATTTGTTTGTTCCCGATGTTTACGGAAAACAACCGGCGCCTATGAATTATACACCCCCAAGAGCCCTTGACAAGCAAGGGAACTGTTTTTGGGTAAAATCCTACCAAAACGTCACATGCTTTCTAAATAAGGCTATTTCACGAGTAAAAATTTCGTCCCTGACGATAACAGTAAAATGGATAAAAGTCCGAACCAAACGATGTCGTACCACCTCCAAATAATTGCCCTCTAATTCGCACCTTGTTTCCAAGTTTTCATCAACGAGCAGCCTCTACAAACGTTTATTCTAATCCTAGGCCTTGTGAGTTGAACGTTCTTCTCAGTCTGTTCGCCACATTTGCTCATCACTGTTCTCCTAAGCGTTGAACACTACTTGGAACTTGGAATCTAGAGCGTGCAGCGCAAACTCTTCATCATGCGCGCCGTACTCAAGCCCTTTGTCATCCATGCCGCCTACTCTCCTATCGAAACCATTGTCTTCTTCTCCATAGTCGGCACTCTGGCCTACTTCCATGTTCTTTCTGCCATCAAGCACTCAGCCTTCTTCGCCCCCTCTTATCCTTCGATTTTACGACCTTCACACGTTCTTTTACGCGGTGACGAATGGGTCAGTGTCCGAGACACTCTGTGGCATCATGCAAAGGCAAAATACACACCCGACGCTAATATTCTCCCCTTGGAGCTTTTCCCTGTCGAATACTCATTAGATTCGGTCCATGAGAACGCGGAGGTGTGTTCATTGTCACATTTTATATCTGTTTCGAGAGGCTTAATCTTCTAAAGGTTACTCCCGAATGGCTTACCTTCTTCGCAAACGAGAATTTGACAGACTCGGTTCTCAATTTCACAAAGAGAATTCCGGATTCAATATCAGGCTTCGCATACGACAAAGCTTGTTTTAGACCCATCACCGGTGAAACTCTCAACCTAACAGCACCTTGCTTTACCGACGAGTTGGTCAATTCCCGGACTATTTACCAAACATTGGCGTTCACCCCTGGTGTCAAGGAAGATTTCACGACTGCGTTTGACCGTTTAATCAAGTCCATTACTTTCTCAGGAGATGTAGAGTTCGAAATAGAAGCGAAGCAGGCAGAGTCTATTGGTGATATGAAGAGCAGCAAGTGGGTAGCATATGCTGCGACTGCCCTTGTCGTACGATTTTGGGATTTAGCCAAGGTTCGTCATTTTCTCCAAATCACCCCATAGTTGATTCAATATTGATTTATGTCTTTTTACCGTAAACAGAAAGCAGACTCTCTCGATATCCTCCTTATTCTCGCAGGTTACGTGCTCATGCACACGACTTTCCTTTTGCTGTTCTATCGTTCTCGCCGGCTCGGGTCAAACTTCTGGCTTCCTTCCGCCATCTTCACATCTTCCGTTTTCGCCCTACTTTTGTCTCTTCCGATCGCTATGTGGTTCCGGATTCCCATGGATCCCGTCGCATTGACTGAGGCTCTTCCGTTCCTCGTGTGCACGGTCGGTTTCGACAAACCGCTTCGACTTGCCCGAGTCGTATTTAGCCATCCCCATCTCCAAAGTCCCGTCGGTGGTTCGAGCACGAATGGGCAATTGAAGCCTGCAGGAGAAATCGTACTGGAGTCGCTCAGCAATGTCTACACTCCTATCTTCCGCGATTATGTTCTTGAGATCGCTGTCCTTGTTATCGGTGCGTATAGCAAGGTCCACGGTTTAAGAGAAGTCTGCGCGTTAGCTGCTTTGGTTCTTGCCATGGATTGCTTGTTGCTCTGCACATTCCTGTCCTCAATTCTATGCATCATGATCGAGGTAAGCTTTAACTTCGTCACGGGGTCGTTCAGTCTTCCTAATGCTGCAATCATCTTTCCTTCTTAGGTCCGTCGTATTCAGTCCATCCGAGCCATTTCAAAATCCCGAGCTACTTCTGTCGCTGCAACTCCTATGGGTTCCCCGAAACTCCGTCCTGTGAATCCTAGCCTGGGTAAGAAGATCTCCTCTTTGGTCCTTGGTGAAAAGGGATCCAGCCTTCCTGCGACTCGAGACAAAAAGCAAAGCAAACCCGAAAATCCCGTTGCCCGTCTGAAACTGCTTTTGGTGAGTTTTCACCTCGTCATTTTGTTCGAAGCTTTGCACTTACCTCCGCCATCTCAGATCACAACATTCCTCACACTGCATATCCTCAACTTCATTACTCCCTTGACACCTCAAAGGCATCTTTCCCCACAGTCGGTCAACTCTTTCCGCAAAGTAGACATTTCAACCCCTTCTATCCAACACGTCCTAAACTCACTCGCTGCTACTGAACACGTCGACGCCGAAGTCAGCGATCCGAGCGAAGCAAATGATCATGGTCTCTTGGTTAAAGTGAACCCGGCCATTCACGTCCGAGTCATTCCTCTGGACTCCACCATTGGCGCTTCCGTCAAATCCTACTCCCCCATTTCGGGTCCCTCTCGTTCTACTTCAGAAATCGTGGAAAACTTCATGTCCAGCTGGTCACGCCTTGTCGGAGACCCCGTCTTGTCAAAGTGGATTGTGATGGTGCTTGCAGTTTCTATCAGCTTGAACGGCTACCTACTCAAAGGTATCGCGGCTGGACTTGGCGGGAAGGGATCTGTTGCAAAATCAGGTGGTGTTCGATTTGGTGGAGAGGCTACTGCCGACGCTGCGGCTCCCGTCGTTGCACCGAGACCTATCTCGCCTGTGACTCCCTTGTCGCCACCCATCCTCGCACCTGCTCCGCCACCCCGTCGACCAACAACGTTCACTCTAGATGAAGTTGACCGCAGGCTTCAAGCACGTCGTCTGACTGAGGTCTCTTCTCCGGAAGCTTCGTCGTCGACGTCTTCTGATAGTGAGGATAACAACGAAGTCGTTCGCTCACTCGAGGAATGTATTGATATCTTTGAGAACGGTCCCCGTCCTCTTAGTGTTGCTTTGTCGCTATTGAACGATGAGGAGGTCATTCTTCTAGCTCAGAATGGGAAAATAGCTGCGTACGCGTTAGAGAAGGTCTTAGGCAACACCGAATATGAAAGGGCTGTTAGAATTCGTCGTGCGCTGATCTGTAAGCCCCACAAATTCTCTACCTAGCGTCCCTTCTAACCTTGGTCAAATTTCTTAGCTCGTGCGTCGTCGACAAAAACACTGGAACATTCGGATGTGCCTCTGCGCCATTATGATTATTCTCGTGTCATGGGTGCTTGCTGTGAGAATGTTGTCGGATACATTCCCCTTCCCTTAGGCATCGCCGGTCCTTTGAAAATCGATGGTCACTTGTTCCCTATCCCTATGGCCACAGCTGAAGGTACTCTTGTGGCGTCTACCTCTCGCGGAGCTAAAGCCCTCAACGCTGGTGGAGGAGTGACGACGGTTCTAACTCAAGATGGAATGACTCGAGGACCCGCTATTGACTTCCCCTCGGTTGTTCAGGCCGCGAAGTGCAAGGCCTGGATCGACTCTGAAGAGGGTTATACAATCATCAAAGAAGCCTTCGAGTCTACGTCACGGTTCGCAAGACTGCGGAGCCTCAAATGTGCGATGGCTGGACGGACTTTGTTCGTTCGATTCGCGACTGCTACTGGAGACGCCATGGGTATGAATATGATTTCAAAGGGTACTGAAAAGGCTTTGGAGGTTATGCAGAAGCATTTCCCTGATATGATTACACTCGCTCTATCCGGAAACTACTGCACAGACAAGAAACCAGCGGCGATTAATTGGATTGAGGGCCGGGGGAAGAGCGTTGTTGCTGAGGCAGTCATTCCAGGAAAGGTCGTCAAGAGTGTGTTGAAGACCACGGTCGAAGCTCTTTGCAATCTCAATACAAAGAAAAATCTGATCGGAAGTGCAATGGCTGGGTCTATCGGTGGTTTCAACGCTCACGCCGCGAACATTTTGACCGCAGTCTTCCTTGCAACTGGCCAAGATCCTGCGCAGAACGTGGAAAGCTCGAATTGTATGACACTCATGGAACCGTAAGTATTTGATCTACTTATCGTGTACGGGTTATTAATCTTCCAACAGAACAAATAACGGCGAGGATCTATTAATGACCGTTTCGATGCCTTCCATTGAAGTCGGTACAGTCGGCGGAGGAACTGTGCTTGCACCCCAACAGGCTATTCTTGAAATGCTCGGTTTTAAAGGTGCTCATCCGACACATCCTGGTCAAAATGCCCAAGCTCTCGCTCGCTTGATTGCCGCGGCCGTTATGGCTGGAGAACTCTCGTTGATGAGCGCTCTCGCTGCAGGTCACCTTGTCCGCGCTCACTTGGTACACAATCGCTCGCAGCTCAATACACCTGTGACTTCAGCACCTGCTACACCTGGCGGTCCTCTTGGAACCGAAACCGGCGGTATCGTTGGAGTAAAGGCGAAAGAACTAGGTATGGCCACCCTCACACCATCAACGTCCACTGGGTCATTACCCCCTTATTCGTTAGAAAAACCATGAACGGTTTATTTACAGTGACTTTCGTATATAACCTTCGTATTATCAGATACTTTTCGACATATCTCTTAATCATGTAAATAGCAATTGTATCTATCAACATTATTATAGTCAAAATCAACTTGGATTTGCCCAACGTATCATGACGCCTTTCCTGCCCCTGCAGTACGAGACCCACTGTGGTCTTTGTCTTTCTCCTTTCCTTCCCTGTCTCTTGCCTTTCCTGCTGTTGACTTTGTGCTCGACGTTTTGGTTTGTCTGAAGCACAAAAACTCAATGCCGGTTGCTCTCCGTGTATCCGCAAGTGTCTTCTTCACCCCGTCCAGATGATTTTGTAAGTTTTCGTCTCCCGGCCGACGTGCGTATGCTTGAGAAATCTTGTTGTATAGGTCTGACAGTGTTTTGGCTGCCGTGGGTGTGACATATTTGCCTAGGGTTTGGTGCATGAACTCGATCTCGAGGGTTGCCTGTAGAAGGATTATAGTCTGAATGAGACACAAGTTCGCCAGAAAATATTGGTCTGAACATACCCTCAACATTCCTCCCATCCCAAACCTCTTTACTTGTTTGAAACACCTCAATGCTTCTTCCGCCAGTGCTTCCGCGAGGAAGTTCAATGTCCTCTCAAGGACGACTTCGGCGACACTGGTAATATGCGCATGGACACCAACGAGATACATCAAGGTTTCATACATGTAAGGGCGTATTTCTATAACAAACGGGATCAACTCAAGACTGGATTCAGATGACTTTAACTAACCTTTCGGTTGAGGAGTTTCATACCAGTCCATACTCTCATCGAGGATGCCCCCACGCACAAGACTTGTTACTATAGCCGCCCGAGGCTTCGAGTAACCGTCGAACAAAGCCTGATCCAATTCTGCCACGGCTGACATCAAACTCTGCATCTCATTGATCAGAAAGCAGTCCGGAAAAAGTGGAAATTATGAATACCTGTCTCTCGTCACCAAGAGTGATGCTAAATGCATTCTCAAACTGTGTTATCATGCTGGGAAAAATTCCTTTAGCAAGATGGTTAAGGTTAGAGAGCACCAGCAACAATCGGCTATCCTAAAGAAGCGAGTTTGGCATGGGAGTTGTTCCGTACAACCGTATGACGAGCCTACCTTATCACTTAGGTCCAAGAGCTCTAGTGTGTTAGGCGCAGCCGGCGTCGAGGCACTTGCAACCGGCACTGTTCCTTTCACGTTTATCGCCATCTCCCTTTCGTCTTCTACTAATTTCACGAGGCCTCCGAGGAAAGTATACAGAGCGTCCATGAAAGCTTTGGTGATCTTCGACACAAACGCTGAGGGAATGGGACTTTGCTTTGTCCCCTTGCTGATGAGAGACGAAGAATCGACGCCGCCAGCAATTTTGTAAGCCGCAGTGGTTATATGTCGTTGGAAGAGCTCCATTTGGGTAAGATAGTGTGTCGCAGAAGGATCAGATGGGCTTGAGACCCATGCCTCGAGATGATGAAAATTGCTGGCATCTGAGAGTGTTCAATTGGAATCACAATGGACGGATAGTTGAGATCTCCTACCCCTCAGCCATGCGGAAATAAGGACATCCTCGAATCTCCACTTGGTACTATCCAAAAGGCCCTTGAGGGTTGCAGAGACCTCAGCAGAGATCTCCATCGCATTGAGTTCATTCACGCAATCCTGGATTTCACCGAAGATCTTTAAAAGATAATACGCTGTAGAGAATGAAGTTGAGTTCGAAGGCAACATTGTTGAGCTAGTATCATTGGCAGGGGGAAAGCTCGGTGAAGACATCACTGCCATATCTGAAAGGTTGAAAAATTGGGATAGGAAGGAGATATACAGTTTGACGACATCTAGAGCCATGGTGCGGCATTGGGAGGGACTACGGCGGCTGCTTGATGATGATGTAGTTGGCTGTGAAAGAATAGTTTGTATCAAATTAGTTTGATACAGCTGGCAGCGACAAACCTTCTTGAACTTTCCCTCAATGAATCCACTCGAGATCTTCCAGAAGTTTTGCAAGCTCCCCATCATAGCTTCGCCCACATTCTTCACAAGATTCAGAATGGCCTGCCACACAGGCTCAGCAGCAGACTTTGCTATCATGGGGCCATGAGGTAAATGCGTGTGTACATGCAGAAAATATACGCACCTATGACTGTGTCAGGCTGTTTAGCCTCTAACGCAGAGATACTTTGCTGCAATTGAGTATCTAATGAGTCTGCGATGGAATTCCCAGCGTTATCAAGAGTACTCTTCTCTAATGCGGCGGTAACCGCAGTTGTGGCAATCCGGAACGTTTTGTTCATTTGTTCCAAGATGTATTTGTGTTGACTGTCGAAATAAGTCCACGCAGGGTCTTCAGGAAATGGAAGTTCGGTGAGTAGCCTAGAGTTTAGGAAAGACGGAAGGATATTCAGCTTGTCGCTGGAAGCGTCATATGAACTGGCCTCACTCGAGAGTCTTCTCCTGTTCCTCTACACTCCTTCCTGGTTCTCTGAGTTGCCCCAGTAATACATTCCGCATTTCACCCATTGCTTTCTCAACATTAGCCCAAACCTTATCCAAGATACGCTTCTGTTGTTGCTGCTCCGCTGATGTCGGTCCAGCAGGTGGGCGGCTGCCTCCAGCTCTATCGTCTTTATCTTTGTCCTTCGATGCACTGATAGGCAGAAGTTGTCCTGGACGAGTATCGAGCAGGAGTTTCCCTTTTTTGTAATCGCGCATCGCAACTTCATAACGACCCTTTCATGTAGCATAAGATTTTCATCAGATCATCGAATTGAGGGGACAAACGCACAGCTTCTATCGATTCCATGATGAAACTAGGTAAATTGAAGAAGAATTTGCTCCTTTCAAAAACGCCCAACGTTGTCCGAAGCTTGTCGGCCTTGGAAGCATTCTCTAGCACTGGAAGAAAGACCTGATTGGCTTTCACAGTAGCCTCTACATTGAATAGAACGTCAAGGATATAGTTATTCGACCTGATGTCGACACACACGCTTCAGTTCGTCCCGTAAGGGTTTAGATGCATATTCCGAGGATGGTGCTAGTAGACCTTCCTTCATTTCAGCATATAGGGCTGTAGGAATATCGATGATATGATGTCCTATACGATAACTTGACTTACATACCATCCGTACTTGCCTTCACGGCCACGAAACGGTCAAAGTTGTCTTCGACAAGGATGCGAATGGCTTCCGAGCGTGCATCTATAGAAGATTGTAGGTGCACTATGCCAGAAGCAAGGTCTTGATATGTCGCATTAGGATGAACAAGAGATAGAAAGGCCTTGGGGTCGAAGGATTTGGAGGTGATTAGGACAGAAGCCTCTAAGAGAAGATGCATTGGTCGTAAGTTGCAATTCTTGTCGAGGCATATTTCTCCATATCTTACTCGATTCCATGTCCATTTCTCGCAGACTAAGCAGGTGCTAAGCAAATAAGCGGCGATAACTAGTGATGAGAAACGCACTTGACATCTGAACCAATACCCAAAGGATCTCCATCCACCTCATTATTGCTGGATAATAGCGCGCCAGCGACGGAGTCCTCCAGATCATGATCAATATCTTCCCATTGCCTGCAACATTTGCAGCAGTTGTAGCTGTCTGAGCTTCACGAAACGTGACTTCATCGCGAATACACATACGCAGGGTTCAGTGAAGAAATCTTGTACGCTTTGAGAAGTGTCGCTTCATCGGCGTCGAAATTGAGCTTGGGCATCTCGCAAGCAAAGCTGGAGTTGAAGAGTCTAGCGTCCACAGAGATGGATCGAAGGGAGTATATGAGGGTAACACTGCCAAGGGTAAAGAGCTCAAATCTTGACGATGTACATATGCACACTGCAAACAGATAGTGAGTTGTAATTGACAACTGTCGTTGTCGTCGACTAGAGATCTTATCTTATCTTATCTTATATATACTATCTAACACGGCCAGATAAGATTTTCAACGCTGTCGGCTGTCGCTACACTTAGCTTCACACCATCACTGGCAGCAACACTACTATGATACGAGATATCATACTGAAGGATGTCGCAAGGCCGCAGACTGAACGGCACTAAAGCTGAATCCAAAGATTGGATTTCCAGAAAAAAACTGTCCATTTTGAACAGTGAACACTGGAATGACTTCCCCCGTCCGCGCGCACGAAGAACTGACAGTTATCAAGCGAGTAGGTCGACCAGTATGGTGACAATGCCTAGGACTACGTTCGATATTGAGCCAAAGCAGAAGACCCGAATGGAGGACGAAACCACGCACCAATCTCAATGGCAATCAGAGCAATCACGATCTGTTCAAGGCGTTCAGCATGCTTGCTAGAAACGGACTCTTTCAAGAGCTGTAGCATGTCTTGCAAAACCTATGTATAATATCGCATGAACGAAACATCAGCGAAAGATACGGAGGGATTGAGCCTTACTTCCACACGGGTATTCAGCAGATTAATCCGTTGTGGAATTTCTAGGTAACTGCGAGCTGCATCATATAGTGGTTGTAGGTCCGGAAAGCTCTATCAGGCCCCCGAAACCAGCTCTCAGAGACTGAAGACATGAAAGGCGGCATAGACAAACTCACCCAGAAGACCTCCTGCGACGACAGTCAACGATAAATCGCCGATAGAGAGGGTGACAATGACACTCACTGGTGAGTCCAGAACGGATCCAACGGAATTGATGTTTGTCCTTAAGAGGAAGAGTTGGCCAATCTGCTGCATGATCTCTGTTCATCGTAGAATCGTCAACGTTGAAACACATTCCGTTGCAACCTGGAGCATACCGTTATGAGGCATTCCTATCTTTCCAGTTTCGCTAATCAATTCTGGTATGTCCTTAGTCTCCTCAATTGTATTGGATATCAGTTTCTCAAACTGGAGATTGAAAAGACGTAAATGGAATTCCAATAACAAAGAGAAAACAAACGGTAGCTGACAAGTGATATCTTGACTGATTGTGACAGTGCATGAGATAATGATAATTTCGTCCTATGGGACAGTTGAGCGTTGAGTTGAGGGCAAAGCGGAACTCATACATGTAACTGGAGCCTTTCCGCAACGTAATGACATCGTTGTATATTCTGTGTATAAGCTTTCAGAGGAGGCTATACAGATTCGGATGAGAAGCAGACTTACCTGCTGTAGTTAGCATAGTAGTAGTTGAGGTCTTCCATTTCAACATCTTCAGGAGCTTTACAAAGCAGGATATTCAGAAACCGAAGAGCACGGTAACGGTAGTCCATGACAGACAAAGTTTCTCCACCTCGAATCGCTTCCTGTTGAGATGATTAGGCAGTTCAACAAAGGAATGAAGAATACCCACAGAGAAGACAGGAAACGTTTTTCCTGCGCTTCAGACATGCCCCATATGACTACTGTTCCATACTCAAAAATGAATATTTCTGCTTCATTAGGCGCAGATCCGAATTTGCTCTTCTTCCTGATAGTCCGCAGCTCATCGCCTTCTTGCAGACGGAGCTCCTCTATTCCAAGGAGATCTCCTACCCTGCCTGCCGGTGTTGTTGTGGTATCCTTGTTGGCAGATGTCGGAACTTGATATGCATATGGTGAGTATATTACTTCGTCTATGAGTTTCGGATTAGTGTGATATGCGGTCTCCCGAGCACGAAGAAATTTGAGAACATCGTCCATGCGGAAAGACCTGTGCAATTTTGAGTTTGAATCTGTGGCGTTCAAGAATGTAGTAGCATACGTTGCCGTTGCATAGGCCGTCACTCTTGGTAGTGATTTCGCTTTTTTCTTTGTCAATTTCAAAGCATCTCGCCGGGCCTTTCCATCTGGTATGAGGGATATTTGGTTGTATACCTATTAAATTGTCGTTACCAATGGTAGACCAAAAGCGAACAACCAGAAACGGACATGAGACCAACCTCGACGTCTTCCATATCCTCTGTCGCCGAATCATCATCAATGTCTCCATCATCACTATCGCCAGTTGTTCCTGTTGTGTAAGTGGCTTCTTCAACAGCTTCGGCGCCATCTACGCGCTTGCCTTTGCTTTTGTTGATGTCAACAGAGGTCACAGGCTCAGGTTGCTCGGGTAGTACTTTGAGTTTACCTTGAGCAGCTCGTCAATCAGTGCATAGTCTACAGTGTAAAGATTTCGTGCATACCAGCGACCTTAGTAGACCTGTTCGCGCCTCGAGCTTTGGGTTCAGAACTCATGGTGGTAAACCAGAAGCTCGCAGCCTGCAGGCCGGTGAGGTATACATAGGCGCCCAGGGGATGTCATTATTCATAGCACAAATCAAGCGCTCAGTTGGCGCTCGCAAATATTCCCCTATCATTTTATCGTACTTGAATGGGGACTTCCGCGCGCGATATCTCTATCTTTGCAAGAAAAAAATTATATCAAGGCCTACAGTCTAAGTGTCAAAAAATAACTGCAAGGAAGGCCATCTGGCTCAGAGTAATTCTACAGTGGTCCCCGAGGTTAAAGTAAAGTACCCTCCAAATCCAACTTGAAGTTCTGTGATTTTGAACCCGGAACTAATTCTCAATTAATTCTCAATGTAATTTTGTCCTAGGGTGTTCAGCCCGCAAAATCTAGCTGCTCTCGGAAGGCCATGATCTCAACGGGTCTAGAGCTAATCATCGTAACTTTCAAATCTGAAAGGCCTCCCACTGCTGTACGGTGACCTACAAAATCCAGATTGTTCAAAATCTATCTCGATAAGGCATCTTTATACCAAGTAATGCATATGCATCATCTCTCGACTGCTTCGATGACTGGTGTCAAACCCCAGGTCCACCAGAACGAAAAAAGGAGCGGTGGTATGGCTACTACTCGACGCGTTTTTTCTAACAGATATTCTGATCTGTTTAGATTTTTAGCCACTAGCAATTCCTGCATTCCACCAGACCCCACCATTCCGAAAGCCAGATACAGTGGATACGGTTGCAACCATCACTGGCGCATTCACTCAACAAAACGCTTATTGAGCTTCATGTGCGACTGACATGGAGACACCGAGCCTAGGCCGTCATAAACCGCGCCATGCCCCGCTGGACGTGGACGTTGCGATGCCAGGACGGAGGGAATGATTGCTGAAAGTACATCTCGACCGTGCTGGCATCCCTTGAAGTATACAAGTATAATGCAATACCTTCAACGGAGACTTTGACGGTTTTGACATAAGGTTAGTGGACGTATCAGACAATGTTTACGCTATACGTTCAAGTTCCCCTGAAAGTGTCCCCACCTTGCCACGTCGTCCGAAGCCGACTCGGAAGCAAAGGTCTGGATCAACGATCTCGTATAAGTGGCTCGGTGGGTCACAGTCTCTCCGATAGCTGCTGATACTCGATTTGTTTACATCAAGCTTAGAAATTGAAGTGACTGGCGGTTTGCTTACTTCCGGTGGAGATCGCTCGCACTGCCAGGCCGCGATTGTCTGACACTCAGAGTTCAAAAATATGGGCTCGCGTCTAAGGTCTTCTAGATAACTTTGGCCTCCTATGGTATTTGCCTTTCATCATCTTCTCTTCCACTGGCCGAAACGGCGGAGGATTTACGTGGTTATTCCTCATAGTATGGCACAAGCCCTTTCCCGGACAAACTCCGTAAAATGGGAAGCGAGTATTTTTGCCCTGCCCTTTTCTCATTCCGAGAAACTTCCATGTGGTTCCAGTTCTTGAATTTTCCAGGTACTACTAGGGCGAGAGATGTTAGGAGGTTCTGTCATGCATGCTGGTCCATTAAAGTGTATCGAGCCCCTGCTGTTGCGCCACACGAATTGAATCACTACCATAGGCGGATTTATTCTGCAAATATCTCCGTATGAATAGCATAGATAATAGCTTATATGTACTCAGATTGGTCGCAGATTAACATTTCCCAGCTTGGAATAATCTAAAGTTATACTTGACAATCCCCTCCAACGTGTAGAGATTTCAGGTCTCTTCTCGAATATAGATCAATCTATGAAAGCAACTTCTTTATTCGGCAGGTATTGCATAATTGTATACACAGTTTCGCAGTCTCAATTTGCGGGAGCCCGATAAAGGGAGTTCATTTCAGACTACTACCTTGCTGAGCCCGAGCCAGTGATGCCATTGAAGCGCCGCAAAAGCTGTTCGTCTACAGGGTCACGCCTTGGGGACGAGCTATTTTCGATAAGGTGTTGGAGAGGTACCAACTGCTCGAGCTGTGTCGCAGTTGAAGTGTGGATTGATACAGGGCTCGGAAGACCGGTTGAGGAACCACGGGATGGAGAAGACATTGCCGTGGTCGCGATAGGTGGAATGATCGACATCGAAGAATGTGAAAGATGTGTTATTGCAGGGCCCGCATGAGGCCTCGGGCTCGAGTAAGGTGTCAAGCGAGGGCTGACAGTTTCTGCTAACGGAGAGGTTCCAGGTAATAGTTCGGCTCGAGTATCGCGGCGAGTTCTGTTTGCTCGCGCACTGCGAAACAATCCATCGGGCACTGGTGTATTTCCGATCCCCTGAATAGAATCGATTGTTCTCAATTGAGTTAGCCTTTCCTGGCTGAAGTATGCAGCTGTAGTGAGCACGGTCAGTCCTGCTAGCATTGATGGAACATGGACGAGCACTGACTGAGGTGCCATTTTCGGACAATCCCGCGAGGTCGATCGGCTGGCAGTGTTACATGAACACTGTAAGTTTGTTTGACCAGACGCTCCGTTTCGACGGAGTGTGGCGTGTTAGACGACCTGGAAAACCGGGACGGTGGTTCGCGTCTTCTTTGAAGAGTGAATTAATGAGAAGGAATAGCGGTGGCATATGCGAACCTGAGTAGCTGAGCCCATGGTGTGATAGGACTGAGTGGGTCGTCCTCTACATCCGACTCTTTCTGATGATAGAACAAAAAATCCTGTTATTATCGCCGCCGTCAGAGATCTGGTTGAATCCATGAGAGTTACACATACATCTCTGACGCCTAGTGGTTGGTGCACATGTAATAGTGAGCTGATCGATGTTTGGTTCCATTACTACGAGACATACGGCTTGGGCCCCATCCCATTCCATCGGTCCTGGTTTCGTGAGCTCTCAGTGGTGCGCCTGAAAACAGAGAACAGCTTACCATCGTTCCATACCGATGCCTATGGTCTCAGGGTTTGCACCTCGCTCCTCCCATACATAGACATTCCCAGCGATTATAGCTCTGCGTTCTTCTGCGTCCAAACGGCGGGTAATGAGAGGAAGTCTATTGGTGGCCACGCCGTAAAAGACTTGTAATGCATCCCGCGTTGAGCGTATGCGTACTCCTTCGAGTGTTGGTCGTTGCATAGCGAGTAGAGCAGAGAGGGCGGTGTTAAGCAAATGGAAAATCAGCGTAACCACCTTCAGTGCGAAAGCTGAACAAACCTGAGGATATCAAATGGCAGAGGATGGCAATCTAAATACCAGAAGGGTTACAAATAAGAGTTACATGTTCATGACTCTAGAAACATCGGATGTCTCCATGTGAGAGGTGGTATTGCAGATGGACAAGCACGACACGCAATTGATTGGACGTAATGATAGAAGGAAAACTTCATCTCACGCGAAAATGGTCGGTGTGAATAGATCGCTGACAGAACGGAGCGGGGAGGTTGCAAGGCATAGAATTACCCTATCGATACATTTGCTGTACCAAAAGGTCAATCTTAATGAAAAGATCAGATTGTTGCATATCATCCGAGGCAGGACAGACATTTCCTCAAAGTTAAACGCCAATTCATTGTATGTCAACCACGCACCGTTCAAGCGCTACGATAACACCCGTGCTGTGATTTGTTGCCACACTTACAGCCCCATATGCGTATGCAGGGGATCCAATCATGAGTCCTTTGGATTTCTTGACGCACTTCATGGGCCGGGTGGCATACTTTAAAAGCCTAACTAGTGCAAGAAGTTCTGAGCCTGAAGGGAGAAAAAACATAGGGAAATTCCGCAACGGGCCGGCCCAACTTTTGGATAAGATTCTCGAAAGAAGTGCACTTGCGTCATGACCGGTTGACCAATGAGATAATAATCGTTGTGTCTGGTAAACTTAGCCTTGGGCAGTGAAGATGTGCCAATCATTAGGTGCGCTCGCCACGGAGCTGGAGGCTTGCCAATTCTAGAAAATTGTATACTGATCCTTTATGCATAGGAGATGATGCAAAGTACCTCGGTGAAAGGCTGAGGGTTTAACTTACATACGCTTCATCAAACTAAAACTCGACCTTAAATTGTGTATGAGTCTATCTTAATAACCCTTATTCCAATATTCCAAGAAGAAAGGAAGTTCAGGAAGTTCAAACCCTGGTGAAGAACGAACCGCCGCACCAATCAAGTTCAACCTGTCAGCACAGACTTTGTTGGAGATATTTGCTACACACGACATGACCTGAACATCTTTGCCGAAGCTCAATAATATGGTGTACATACCGAGGTAGCCGGATCCTCAGGTTTTGAGGAGATAAGAGCATAATGAATGAATCTTGATCGATGTAGTGGTAATGATGTTTGCAATGTGTGTTCATTTTGTCGACTTGGTCCCTACTCACAATCGGATCGTTCTGCCCCGATTGTGATAAACAGCTTCCAAATCTTACTAACACCTGTACTGATGCTGAATGAACGAGTAAGCTACACCGATACTGTGAACCGAGACCACATACTTTGCTTTCGTCACCTCGGAAATAGACAACCAGATTGAATTTTGGGAAGTTTGACATTCTTCATGTTCTGGTTTTGGCTGACTATACTTGAGAAGGGGAGGCTTTATGCCGCCCTCGATCACAACCCATTGAGTATGGTAAGTCTTCTTTATGTGGGAGAACGTGTGCGATACGTCCCCCAAGAGTACGACATCCACTATACGATAATCAGAACCGCCGGAGTAATTGTGTCGAAGTCCTCGCGGTACTTCTTCCTTTTTATAAGGTGTTACCGAGTCTTCGATGACATCAACTACTTGTTGGTGAGCCAAAGTTGGTCCCCATCCATTTGATGTTGAGTCACAATCCAGGGGCGTTAAAGGAAATTCATAAAGCCCCGCAAGCAGACCTATGTCAGTTGTGAGAGTAGGCTTACGAAAAAAATAACAGATCAAGAACCTTTGTCCGGTCGTCTGACCAATAAAAATTGTCGATCGTCTACTGACCGCCATTCAATGACGCTCGCAACATCTACTTCTGTCCTGGCCTTCTTCTTTTTCACCTTCATTGGATAAGCCACCACACCGTGCTGACCGTCTGGTAGCGGCTCACACAACGTGCAGAGATCTTCGATATCAGTGATTGATTGCTAATCTCAAAGTTAATGATTCATTCTTCACAATGACAGTAGAAGAGTTCACCTTTTTTGACTCGTTATATGCACCACACCAACGATTCAGAGGACAATCCCCACACATAGGATCGCGTATCTTGCAAATCGTGCTACCTAATTCAATGAGGGCTTGATTGATATCCCCGGGATGATCCACGTCGTCAACGTCGTCTTGTACCATCGCTGTTGCTGCGGCCCAGAGAACATCTAAAGCTGCCTTGGATTTTGGAGGAGCATGAAGCGCCAGGAATCGGCTGAAGAAACGATGCACGTTCCCGTCAAGCTGTCACAGGGTTTGAGATGAGGATTGACAACTAAGAATCCAGCTGAGATTGCTTCACCACAGGAACACGTTCCCCATATGCAATGGAGCATATGGCACCTGCACTGTATCGGCCTATTCCAGGTATGTTGGCTTCCATCTCTTTTGCGTTGTCAGGCAATTTTCCTTCGTAGTCTCGAATCAGTATTCGTGCTGCGTCCAATAACCGTTTGCCTCTGGAGTAGTACCCTAACCCTTTCCATAGCGCATTGACTTCGTCCACAGATGAATTTGCCTGAAGCATGTCAATTAACAGTTCAAAAACTTCGATGATAATTGTGACAGAGCTTACCAAGTGTGTCACTGTGGGAAATCTATGCAGGAATGAAAGGAATGAACGAGTTGGTACATGTCTCTTGGCAGCATCTTACTTCTTCATCCATGCATTGTAGTATGGAATGACTGTAGCAACCTGGGTTTGCTGAATCGTGACTTCAATAAAAGAAAAGTAGTTTTCTGATCTCTATGTTATTCACCTGGAGCATGACTTCGCTTGATGATTCCCAACAAATCAACGACGGTGGCACTGGGGAGAAAAGGAAGCAACTAACCTCACCCAAACCTGTCGAAAAGCAGCGGTGAGACAGAATTCATAGCAGATCGTCAATCATTACCCACTTCGTAGGCCCTTTGGGCCCGGTCGCTTGTACTCAAATTCGGATTGTATGTTTTCCTCCAGGGCATACCTCGGTTACCTTCAACAGTAGTATACCATCTTAGTAAAGCTTTCCGAAGGAGTGAGGGTGATGACACGATATGAGTTGATTTTGGGTGTCCAGATAAAATTGGACGAGCTTCTTCTTTGGTGGTATCGTTGGGCTTTGAATTACTCCGAAGATGTTTCTGTGACAGTGCGCCTGATGCAATTTCGCTTTTTCTTCGAGGCTTCGAGCTCGAGGCTTGAAAGTTATCCTCTTCGCGTTCGTTCCGTTTTCGCTTTGGCATTCTAGGAGAAATCTTGGAGAAGTACGAAGGAGGAAAAGGAGTTCGTTTAAGGTTGAACGAATCAGACCACGATCACATGACCTGCTTAAACTACGGCCGGCAGCAGCCGGCTTAGAGACGACCCGCCGTCGCGCGACGCGAGCCATCTTGCCTTACTGTAGCCGTTCAGAATGTGACTCTGGAGCTAGTATCCCTCATCTCAGAATCAATATGTAGCATGTGATTCTGGGGGGCCAATCTGCTAATCCAGGCTAATATTAAGTAGAATACATGCACCCACAATGATGTACAACCTTTCAAATGCATGTTTTCATTACTGTTCTGCGACGTATTTACTCCTCTGTCACTTCAAAGGACAGTGCTTGAATACTGATAATATACATTTCGATAAATAAAGGGAAATACAAAAATATGCTGGAATATACAGTGTCCTAAACATGTAACTCATCCTCGAATAACAACTCGGGGAATTTCCTTGATACCTTCTTGGACACTCCCGCTCGAGCTCGTAGAAAAATTGGAGAAGCTTCCGGATTCGTTACAGAGAGCCGGTCTGAAATTCGGGTTCGAGCTGATCTCGTCCTTTAATTGACTACTCAAGATACTACTCCTTGAGGTTGCCTAACGGTAGATCATCGTGGTAGTTCCTTGATAGTAGTACTGTGTGAACTCACCTTTGACGAACTATGATGTATGTCATCACTGGTGGTAAGCGTTTCTGTCACAACAAAGACGTCGATCTGCGTAGGTCGCGATCGACCAGTGTTCTGTATCATGAATTTTCGCTAGTGAGATCAAATTTCAGTGAGTCGAGCAACACATACCTTCTCAGAGATCGCTTTACTCAAACCTCTGGTAAAACGGGGAAGTACTGGAGTGTCCATGTCGTTATCGCCGTTCTGCAGAATTTGGCGTGAATTCAGCCTTTATCAATCTGCGAGTGAGAATGAGTTCGTCGACCCCGACAATTTGAATGCCTACGCGCAAAAGAAAGTATTGCTATACACTGATTGAAAGCAGACGTTAGATCGATTCGAGTATGAATCTGAATTACCCCTCACGTCGACTGATTAGAAAACATAGAGTGAGATAGACCCAAGTCTTGGGTATTGCCAGATACTGATAAGACCAGGATTGGCATCAGTGTTGTAGGGAGAGATGCTATTGCACCCTACCGTAATGAGGCACGAAATGGATGCGACACTGGACATAAACATTCAACTTGAATGTTCGACTCCTGAACAGGAAGGAGTATCAACGGTTTACCTTGTTATCAGACCAGAATTGATAGAAAACAGCATCAAGTGGTCAATGATCTCGTCAGTTCTGTGTTACGGTTCTTAGAAGCATGAACAATGCATAAGAGTATACAGAAGTACACACCTCTTGTACCCAGTACGCTTCTTCTGGAGGAAATAGCAAAGAGAAACAGCAATGCCGGTATCACAAAGCGACGCGCTTCCCAGGCGAAGGACACTTGGCACCTGTTATTGTAAGTCCTTAGTATCATGGTGAATATAGGTACTGTTATGACTTTCCTTGACGCTTCCGAATTTAGCGAATCTACTAAGTTCCAAGAATTCGGCGGCGGACACTGGAAAAGCACCGTGAATTATTCAGTTGCAACTAGACTAGGGAGTATGGAAGGTATTAATTGAGGAGGTTCATACCTTCGCCACTGACTACAACACGGAGATTGCATTTGTCAGTCGTGTTCCTAGTAGATTCTGATGTTCAACGTACCGAAATGTAGCAGGCCGAAACAAAGCTAGCAACGTCTCACGCTCAACGTTGCCCATTAACACAATCATGAGGGGCCGGGCACTCACCAGCACACAGGTTAGGATGTTCTGCCTGCCACTCACTACAGAATACCATTGAATCTGGCAAACATCGGATATGATTGATAAGGCTTACGCATCCAGACTCGATAAGTCATGAAACTAGGAAACGATCATGAGTGTTTTCTATCCCGGCAGACACGTCGTAACGTACGCTTCCGCAATGCCAGATATGAACATCTATCAGCCATATTGAACGAGAAGTGCCGCGCAAGAATTGGTTTTGTCACGAACCGAAACCGCAAGTTCAGCCTATCAATAGCATAACCAACCAATGGGCATTGGTGACCGAGATCATAAGGGGTTTTACGCACATTGAGACTCCTGAGGATATAAAGCATGGTCAGCTAAGTTGACGCTTTACGAAAAAATTCAGTTCACCATACTGCTAACGTCATGGGACCTGAAGAAGTGTGAGATACAAAGGACTAGTCGAGAAATCCAAAGTTGAAAGACCTGTTGTCACCAGATAATACCTGCCAAGAGTTAAAAATGAGGATGCCTTCATGAATTGAATCGAATTTATCAAACCAGCATGCATGACATTCGAGTACAACCGAAACAGTGTCCAGGATCCTGCATGCAAATATTCCGAGTCCGTTCAAATGGCACAACTTCGTTTATGCTTACGCAGTCGCTATAACCTATGGTGGAGCATCAGTCTGCGACTAGCATCGGGAAAGATGAAGGACTACATACGAGAATCTTCACGCTCAACGGGTCGCGTGGAAAACGCTTGTAATATGTGTATAACTGAGAGAGAGCCAGGCCGTATAACCTATGAAGCTTGTCAGTCATTCCTACTAGAAGAGTTTGCAGAGAAATGAGTGCGCACACTGAGGAGAAGAACAGGCCCAATAGCGTCATCCCCAACGCGATCTCCTCCGCTCTCGTCCGAAAGACTATAGCCATGGTAGCGCACTATACATACAGCACACGACAAGTGTAATGTCTTTGAGTAGTGGGAGGGCTCAAAGTATATTTTGACGCCACCCCCCATAAGTTATATGTTGTTGTGTTGCTGTAGATGAGAGAAACCAACCAACTGCGGAGAATGAGTCTGGGAGCTTACAAGCCGATTTGGGAATACAGCATCACATAGAACAGTGTAACTGGAACGTGTCAAAAGTTGTTGATTTCAGACGTGATTCCGAATCAAACCGTCGTGCTTGATCTCGAGGACGGTGGTTCTAAATAGAGACGATGATACTCATCGAAGAGGTTTGGTCCGCCGCGGCAGTGGATATCGATAAACGCCTCCAATTCTGTGAGCTAGCAAGTGAGTGGTAGACGGCAAAATCAGCACAATCTTGACGCGATCACCGTAACTCTCAGGAATGAGTTATGAAAGGAAAGATGCCAAGAGATGTGCACAGTGGTATTACCTAAATATCACAACTTAGTGGTTGGGCAGATTGTTCAAACTGTCTCAAGATTATTCGTCAAAACTAGCTCTGTTCGTGAGAGCACAGCCGCAAACGATTCATATATTCGTTGTTCAGGTGGCCACGAGGATCTGTCAGAGAAGTGAATTCCTCCAAATTCCAAGTTGTGAAATATGCCCAATATATACCAGTTGTCGACTCGTGCACGAGGTTCTCAGCTTATCACCTTCCCAATTCCTCGTTCTGCGAGTTCCTTGCTCCATTTCCTAAGGACATGCTTCATCACTTTCCCACTCGCCGTCTTCGGCAGTTCTTCCGGTGCTCCATCTTCACCAACAAACCACACCCAAGCCGGTGCAGTCTAAAACACGATAAGAGCGCCGCAACATGATGATCGGAGGAAGATAAAATAGAGCGTACTTGGGGGTTCATCTTTTCCCTCACGATATTCCTGATATCTGTTCGTGATGATCGAGGACTCGGATGTCCGGAGGCAGTCCCAGTGTTTCGGACGATCCATGCTCCCACCACCTCTCCATATTCTTTGTGTGGGACAGATACGACGGCTGCTTCGCGAATGCTATGGTCGGCGACTAAAACGTTCTCGATTTGCACTGGGAAAAGATTCTATGGAAAATTGGTGTATCATGATTGAACCCCCTGCTCCTGGTTTTGCGGATGATCTTACCTCTCCTCCTCTGATAATAATATCTTTCATTCTTCCAACAACTTGGAAGAAGATCAGTAAGGGGCAGTGATATGAATCCAGGGAACGTACTCCTCAGATAGCCTTCCTCGTCCAATATCCCTTCATCTCCGGTATGCATCCAAACTGTATCATCATCTCCGGGATCTTTGTGCATGACTTGCCGCGTATGCTCCTCGTCATTCCAATAACTGCTCATCAAGTTAAGCCCGGCAAGAAACAAACAATGATCACAGAACCTGCCCTTTTTGCACAAGATATCCAGCTACGCAAACTTCTCCCGGCACCCCTACAGGAACGACGTCACCTTTGGGATCTATTATTTTGGCCTTGACATGAGGCATAACCTTGCCAACAGTCTCGACGCGTTTGATCACCGGGTCAGAAGGAGTGGTTTGGAACGAAACGGGACTGGTTTCGGCTAGAAGATGGGGTATGTAATGTGTGAGTGACATATCTCGTACAGCAAAGGCAGGAATCGCTAAATGACACTTACTCATTCCGTACGCATTCGTCAAATCACGTAGATTCATTTCTGATATCAGTCTGCGCATTAGCTCTATAGGAATAGTAGTGCCCGCGGCAATACCAGTTCTAGTTGGTAGATGAAAGATCACAGTGACGACACCCAAAGAATGAATCAATAAATACGAACCGTAAATTACTTAAATCTAGTCCTTCTCCCTCAGTTTTCCTCTTCTCAATCTCTGAAAGGATGCCTAGGAAATGGGTTGGCACCCCATGAAGAGCAGTGCATTTCTCGTTGACAAGGGTGTCTACAATCGCTGCAGGGTTGAAAGATTCTGAGGGATACACGACACATGCAGAATGAGTCCAGAACGCCAAATTTCCGAGGACGAGGCGTGCAGGATGGAAACAAAAGAAATGTCAGTGTATGCTGAAACCTGCATGGTAATATATCACTTATCAAAACAATGGAACAACGGAGGGACGTTGCCTATTCGAAGAACCCCATATCAGCATAGCAATGAACGTTAACAGAGCTTTGGGTGCACTCACATAAAATGTCGTTCTCGCTTATATTCATGTTACGACCTATAGATATACCGTTATTCAAAAGGTTGTGGTGGGTAAGCTGCTCGGATGAGAAGGACTTCGATGTCTCGATGAAGAGCTCGTCGACATACAGAAACAGCCTTTGGCGCGCCAGTGGTGCCGCTGCAGAATTCGTCTGTCAGCATAGGATTCTAGTTGATAGTAAGCACAGCTAGTATCACCTAGTAAATTGCAAGTTGATGACTTCGTCCTTATCCAGCCCTCGAGCAATATCTCTGACCAACTTTGCTTCTTGTGTATCCTCTCTCCATAGTATTATCTC
This sequence comes from Lentinula raphanica, assembly GCA_027919835.1. Classification (NCBI taxonomy): domain Eukaryota; kingdom Fungi; phylum Basidiomycota; class Agaricomycetes; order Agaricales; family Omphalotaceae; genus Lentinula; species Lentinula raphanica. The sequence continues at coordinate 1,463,708 of JANVFP010000002.1, read as the reverse complement.
CCGCCAATCAATAGCAACCTTCACGAGCTCCTGCTCGTCGCGATTGTTGACAACTATCAAATTACGAAGCTCGGGCAGTTCTTCCTCTTGTATCTCGCCTGGCTTCGAGCTGGTCAAGGAAGGGAACCTCTCAAGAAGGATTTTCAAGTACTGGGAGCTGCGTAAACTGGGTACGATGACGAGATGTTTGATTCCAACTAGTCGTAGGGTGCTAACCAGCTCATCTGTACGGTATGAAGGATTTATGGTAGCAAGGATAGCCCCAATACGGGCTGCCGCCCACTGCAGAATTGCGTAGGCGCTGAAACGGAAATGATGTGAGGACGAGACGCTCGAGGAGATACACAATATATAAGGGCTGCGGACGAACCTGTTATTGCCCATGATAACCCCAATCCTATCACCTTTCTGGACGCCCATCGACACCAGACCTCTCGAAACTGCATCTATATGCCTCTCGAATTCATCGAAATCCCATGCAAGATGCGAAGTTGTGCCCAGATTTCTGGAAGCTGGACCACCGTGCGCTCGAGGTTTCTCAGACGGGCATATCAAAGCCGGCCTTGTGCTGTGTTTGTGCAAAATCTCTTCAACAAAATATGCGGGAAGAGTTCTGTGTTCAAGTGCGGGATGTGAAAGCCCTTGTACGATGGATAATGACGAGGCTCTTCGAAGGTCCTTGAGGCGCGAAAGGTTTCTGGATATCGTTGGAATGCTGGCGCGGCAGACAAGAGACATGTTGAAGGAAAAGCACAAGATCTTTAACACATGGAGCCGCGAGAGAACGAAGATGAATTACATAGCGGCTGCCAGCCGGATGACCGCCCATTCGAAGCTTGTTCAAGTTCATTGACGTATTCCCGTCAGTTGACAGTAAACCAGCTCAATGCTCACTGCTTGGACAAAACTTCAATCAGTTTCCGGGTCGTTCAAGAGGTGAGAAAGGGTGAGTACCTGGAACGTCTTATGAACCCATATCGGGTGTTCAGCGGAGGCTTTGACTTTTCTCTGCAGATCGAACGACGAAAGAACAACGCGAAGAAAGTCAAGTTTTGTCAATCAACTTGTGGATTTTCGACATTTGCCAGCTTTCGCTTTCACATCGGGAGGTATTTTATAGAAAGAAAGAGTTCTCAAATTTCAATCTGAAGTTTGAATCACTATCATGCACCTGAATTCAATTCCGCCCCTGTCTTTTCTCCGTCTGTCAATCAGGGTTTTTTGTCAGTTTCACTGGGGGAATGAATAAATAAACGATCAAGGTCTTCCCTTGTTCTTCCAATACACCCATGATTTGGAACATGGGTCGTATGCCCTCTGCACGTCCTACTCGCTCAGCATACTATTTCCTCATCGTCGGCGTCGTTTTACTATCCATCATCCTCTACCTCACATTCTTTGTTTTCATTTATTCTGATGCCGAGGGCAACTCCACATTCTCGTTTGGCTCGCCTTTATCCTTCTGCAGTCCTGGCAACTCTCAACGCATTGCGGACTCAATATCGCCCGTCTCTACTACAACGGTCACTGTCATGGCGAGACCCACGCATACAGCGACGTCGACACCTGTCAACGAAATAGTGAAGGCGGTGGACAGTCAAGAACCGGCGTATTGCAACTACTGCACGTCTACCGATGAGCTCTGCAAACGATACGGGTAGGTCTCACCCTTCTCCATAAATCTTGCTCCACGTCGAATAAGCTTCCTAGTTCTTTCAATCTTGCTCGTTCACGAGCTTACGAAGGCCCAAACGCTCGCCTCAAGCGTGTTTTGCGCAAAGTACGTTCTGGCCAGAAGATCAAAATCGGCATCATTGGCGGCTCCGTCTCAAAGGGCCACGGTCTTCGAGACCGTCGTCTTAACTGGTCTCACCTCTACGCAGAGTATATTCGTGAAACATTTGCCAAATCAACTTCTGCCGATGCTGCCAATGTAGAGGTCGAACTCATCAATGGGTCAGTTGGAGCCACAATCAGTCAATATATGGAGACGTGTTTTCTAGAGCATATTCCGGAAGACGTCGATCTGGTTATCATCGAGTTGGCAATCAATGATCAGCGATTGGAATACTTGGCCAAGGGTTACGAAAACCTTATTCGGGCGATCTTTGCGCTACCGCAGGCCCCTGCGATCATCAACGTCCAAGTATGTTTCTTTCATGAATTATGTCGCTGGCTAATAACATGTTCGCAGGTCATGGCACTCATGTTCCCAACTATAACCATGGGTGGCGACCTTCACACTGCCATAGCTCAATATTACGATACTCCTATAATAAGGTTTGTCAAGACCATTTAATAAAGTTAGTGGAAGCGAAGCGAGCTAATTCGACGCTTCTCTCTGACAGTCTCCGCAATGTCATCCTCCCGCACATCCTACGTACCACACAATACAACGCCTCAGACGATTCCCTCGAAAAGTACTGGTTTTATCATGATGCCAACTCAATCGACCTTCGTCACATCAGTTTCAATGGCCACCGTATGCTTGCCGATCTTCTCAAGTCATTCACCTCACGCGTCGCATGCGAAGGGTGGCGCGAGGAGCAAGCGCAAAAAGCCGGCCATAACGAAAACATAGTCGGAGGCTGGGATTGGGCACCATACGACAGCGACCGGTACGAAGGACTCACTCTGAGTCTGCCAAACCCCAACGAAGGCAAAGAAGTCTCCGAATACATACCTCGCCTTTCCTTGTTCCAAAAATATGACCACACCACCGTTCTCAGGCCCGCCAATCCCTTCTGTCGGACGACGACGACGCTGACAGGGAACGGAAATGGGATGTCTTCACCTTACGCACACCTGCTCGAGGCTTTGCCGGCGCCTTTGTCGACGGAAGGTCCTGATGCGTTCGCGATGTGGAGTCATCCACAGAATCCTGGAAAGGTCTGGTTGACTGGGAGGAAGCCTGGTGTCAAGGTGGCGTTTAAGGTGCAGACAAGTGCTCTGGGACGGATTAGAGTGACGTATTTGAGGAGTGAGAGTTATGGACTGGGAAGTGCATGGTGTTGGGTTGACGACAATAGAAACCAAGGGAAGAGATTAGATGGGTATTGGCCGCATAAGAATATGTTAGTTCGCTCATGGTTCGTTTTACTATCGATTTGACTAACCTGAATCTGTTCCCTCACTTTTAGCCATGTCGCAAAGTATGTTTTTTCTCCTTCCTCCTCACTCGTGGTTCACTTTACTGACGTCGTCTCTGTCTAGCTCGGAAGTCATCACTGAGAGTGCTACACCCGGAGAACATATTCTTCAGTGCGAGATCATGAAGGAAACTAGAGATCCTCGAGGGGGAACAGAATTCAGGATTGTTGCCGTGGACGCTTTGTAGATTATTTAGTTTCTGTAATGTTACGATTGTATATTCCCCTCGTTACAGCGTGCTACGTCGGACGAGTACTGCATCCGATATATTGTTATTTTTCGGAATCGTTGTCAGTTGAAGTTCGAAATTCGCATGGGCCTCAAATGAATGATTCAGACTTTACCCGGGACCTACCATACATGGTTGAAAGGCGCGTGTACCGGCAATCACCGCTGAGCGCTGAGCGCTGAAGCCTGAAGCACTTGAGCAGCAAGAGGCAGTGGTAAGTCCCAAATCTTGAGAGTTGAGATTGATTCTGCAAATGTACAAATTACATACGAAAATAAAATACTATGCCAGATTCTAGTTATTACACCCGCAGATGATTCTAACCTTCAAAACATCGAATTATTATCACTTCCTGTTGGAACATCACCGCCCCCAGCCACAGAGTGTAAAATATCATCAACCTGGTCCATAAAAGACGACCAAGTCTCTTCTGACGTCGCGACTAGACCTCCTGCCTGTATCATACCATCCATCTGCCAATCCTGAGGATCAACGAATAATCCCGAGCTTGGGTACGGGGCATTCGCATTCGTTAGGCCAGTGAAATTGTTGCTGAGATACATGTTACTCGTGGGGTTAAAGAGATTGGAACCGCCGGTCTCGTATGCGTTAGGAGCGAAGGAGAATGGCGAGCCTGAAGCACTGCTGATGCTTGTCGAACTATTCGAGCCTTCATCCGAAAGCATTTCACGAGCAATATGTTGAGCAAAACCATTGAGGGGACCGACATTGACGTTGGTCTGAAGAGTCGTCCCCGTGCCCGAGATGTCGGGAGTAGAGAGAATATCAGCTGGTGTTGAGTAACTCGAGTTTCCACAATGACCTATTTCTGAAAAGTGTTGATCGCCCAAACTGATCACAGAGCGCAGAATATCACTGTAACTCTAGAGTTAATTCAAGCGGAATATCATTGAAATAATCGCTTACTGCAGTCGACCTGCTATTTGGTAACTGGAATGAAAACTCGAGTATCAGATCAGTGTATCCTGAACAAGCTAGACACTCACAGCTTCTCATTCTTTGCTATGATATCCAAGCAGCATTGAATTTCCTGCATTTCTTTATTCACATTCGAAGGTGATTCTGCCTTCCTCCTCGTCCAACTACACAAGAGCAATATAATCGCTGTGCTGAACACCGGAGCCTATGTTGATTGTTAGCTAAGATCGAGAAAGAGTTAATTCACATTATAGAACTCACCACGAAGATAGCAGGAAATTGGAACTGAGACCGCCGCTGAACTTCTATCACTCTAACACAACACCTCGCAGCATTCATACAGATCGTCATATTTGGAGATGACGGGGTTGGCAACGTATATCCATCTTTCCCTGGAAGTTCTCGAAGGAACCGGCCATGCACCTGCATTTGCGTCCAATAGAAGAATGTGATGAGAGCAGAAGATTGACGAAAGAACAGCCCGTCTGGTTTGCTTGGGTCCCATTTCACTGTAGAGTTGGTGAGAGCTTGAATGAGAGAAGACGAATGGGTCTCTACTGACAGAACTCGGGCAAAGACGACGACCACTGGTTGAGCGCGGAATCAAGCTCAATGACCGCGTTTTGTTCCCAATTGGGGCCCATGAACTTGGTCAACTTTGCTTTGTTGGTTGGATACTGGATCGGACAAATTTTCAAGTCAGACGCACAAACCCATATCGAGGTGGCACATACGATTGCACGATGGGCATAACCCAGAATCTCCATGAGTTTGCAGTAATAGACAAAGAAGGAAATTTTGCAGGGAACATCAGCAGGTTGTTCAGGTTTCTCGTTCTCCCAATATTCATCATCAATTTCCATCGGAGGCTCAAGATCAAAACTGGAGTATAGCAAGATGTTTGAAAGTGAGTGACCTGGTCATAAGATTGACCTGAAAGAAGATTGTAACATACTCTTCACCGTTAGTAGCTTTCGGTCGTCCGAACGTGAAGCTCAGGATTGCATCGAAATTCAACAACACCCAGAATGCGCGCGTACAAAGCTCGCTTTGAACAGTTTTCCAGTTCGTGAGTCCGTCAGGTCGTCGCTTCTTCTTTCTATGCAGACCCATGTCTTGCGCAACGCGTATACCTAGTCCTACGATGCTCCACAACGAATCTGAAGCAGAGGTACCCATAAGGTATATCGCCGAAAGCTGGAAGAAGTATGAACAGGTAAAATTGCCGGATAAACTCCAGGACTCACGCAACAAACTTGTAGATCGTACAACGATGGCGGCTCTACAGAGAACGTTTTGAACGGCAGAGTTTGCTTGTACCACGGCCAGCCTAGCGAATGTTCAGAGCTTTCTCCGTCAGCAAAATTCCGGGGGTCCCGCCGTGAAAAACGAGAGGCGATGGCACAAACACAAAGGAGAACGACAGCGAATCGAGAATCCCGAAGATGTAAGCCTTCAGTGACAGATCTTTCGAAAGTGGGACGGTGGAGAAGAGGAATGTAGGGTTGGATATGGGTGAAGTATGCCGTGACAAGGTCGCAGAGAAGATCATTCTCGGGAAATATGAATGACTTTTGTACTTCTAGTTCGTGTTGCCACTAAAAAGACATGAGTTTAGACGGTAGGTCAAAATGGTGTTGATAGAGCAACGAACTGACTGGATAGTAACTCCAGTATTCTGGCCGCCGGTGCATCTTCTCGGCCCACTGTGTTTCTGACGAGGGGAATTGCATCTGATCTCCGAGTATCTCTTTCTTGATTTTCACCGCCGTCTTCATCATCACCATATTGCTCGTTTTACCAAAATGTCGCTGGGACAACCTCCTGTCTCCTGATATCAGTCCGATGTCTCGAAGGGATCCAGAGAGATGGGTCTCATCGTCATCGCCTTCCGACAAGCTGGAGTCACAGTCGATTCCGTCTGATTCGTCGTCACTGTTCAAATAGCTGAGGGTGTTCAACGAAGCTTCTGCACTGGCTGAAGGTGAGCCTTGTGCTGCTTGTCTCCATCGAGAGACCTGCCGTTCCAGAGAGCGGGCGTGATATGATAGATCGAGGAGCATTTTGCGAACAACATTTGGGTCCTCGGGGACAGCATATGTCTCTGGTTCTGCGATTACAGCACCGATAATTGCTTGAACTGAAGCAGATTGCTTGCGAATGGATGTTCTGAGGGAGTTGTTAGGAAGAAAACGAGATATATAGCGAGCACTTTTTGGACTCACCCTGTTCTCGGCCCACGTTTCTAACTCATCACAATCAGCCTTCAGTTTGACGATTGAATATGCAAGAAAACGACACCTTTTTGCTACTGTGGATACAGACGATGTCCTCCCTTCGACAGTTTGAACAAATGTTATCCGGTTTGAGAGCGCTGTCGCCTAGTTTGTTCAGTACACCACAGTGCAGATCGTTTGAAGGCACTTGCAACTCACAGCGAACTAGGGGTAACAAAGGTTTCAGTGGGCCAACGTTATCAAGATAAAACCCATGGAAATTTACCCTTCTTGGTTTTACAGTAGATACATGCACCTTGAAGCCTTGTTTGTCTTCTTCTGTCTGAGGACATGGAGGTAAACTGGAAAGAGAGAAAAGCGCATTGTCGTCGGGTGCAGAACGGATCCGGAGTGAAGAGGAGGATTTTCGGCAGCTGTCATACGCGTTCTCGGCCAAAACTCTGAAATTCAAAACTTCATCTCAACACCGTTCCACCAAAAAATTCAATGCATTGATTTTCTACAAGCTCGCATTTTTCATCTACAATCAGGTTTTGTCAATTCTTTCTAGGCAACTTTTACCCTAGACTATGCACTCGGATGGTGCATCACGGCCTAGTTCGAAAAATGAAGTCTCCCAACAATCTCAGGTCGGCGAAGACGCAGTTATATCGATGAGGGCAGCAGCATTAGACATTGCTTTTGGAAGCGTCAGTCAAAGTCTTCAGCTCTCTGGCTTTATCTTGTATTGAAGTCCAGTCAGATTGCAGGAATGGTTTCCGAAGTTTTCGAATACCCGTTCGACTTGGCCAAAGTTCGGCTTCAATCTCAGCTCTTGTCACCAGCAAGCTCAGATGGTCAGCCTCGGTTCAAGGGACCTATGGATTGTCTTATGCAGACATGGCGCGACGAAGGCTTCAAGGGATTGTATCGCGTGAGCAAACTGTATCCGTCTTCACAGCGTGTTGAAGTGTTGATTCTTGAGTTTGTGATCTGCAGGGCCTACCCGTACCGCTTGTAGGTTCTATGGCAGAGACAGCAGCCCTCTTCGTCGCCTACTCGTCGCTCAAAAACGTTATACACCGTTATTATGCGTCCCCGTCTTCAACTGAACTGACTATCCCACAACTATGTTTTGCGGCAGCAGGAGCAGGCGCTGCTACATCATTCATATTGTATGTTCAGTCTTCACAGTCTTTGGACGATGTATCTGACTAGCTTCGCATTCCAGAACACCCATAGAATTGGTCAAATGTAAACTACAAGTCCAAATGATGACTACCCCGACCCCTGCCCGTATCCCACCTATACACGTTCCTATCACACCCAAACTCACACCAAAACCCCCTCCGAAAAATCCCTCCTCAACTTCCATCTACTCTGCTCATCCTACCACCACCTCAAAACCCACACTTCTGCCTGATTCCCGCCCACCAGGCCCATTCTCAATCGCGCGTCACGTAGTCGCCACCAACGGCCTCCGTGGTCTCTGGCTAGGACACACCGGGACTGTCCTGCGTGAGACCGGGGGTACAGCCGTTTGGTTCGCGGTCAAAGAATGGGTGGCCAGGGTATTGAAGGACCGCAGGTCCACTTCCGGCTTTTCATCGGCTGAGAAAACCCCTTCCACACCGCTGCTTCCTTGGGAATCTGCATTCTCGGGCGCGATAGCTGGTGCTGTATGTGTCGCGGCGTTGTATCCGGCAGATACGGTGAAGAGCGCGATGCAGACTGAGGAAGAGTTACGTGAGGTGCGGACGTATCAGAAACGGGCATCGAGCGCAGCGAGGGAGTGGTCGACTTCGCCTTCGTCGGTTCCTTCATTGTCTGTGTCTTCACCACCGTCCACTTTCCCAACTACAGCCTCTACAACTGAACCCTTGTCTCGATCGGCCTCATCTGCATCAAAACCTACATCCATCCTCAGAGCAACAAGCAGCAAGGCTGCTACGATTGCGAGTATAGAGTCAATGTCATTTTTAGATACCTTCCTCAAAATATACCGGACTCATGGCATAAAGGGCCTTTACTCAGGTTGCGGAATGTCGATGGCGAGGGCGGTGCCAAGCAGCGGGATCGTGTTCGTGGTCTATGATGGGTTGACCGCGTGGTTTTCGTAGCATCGATATCATTGCTGGTTTTCCCGGGTGTATTTTGTTGGACCTTCTTGGTTTCCCAGCCCTCGCTCTCTTAAAAGTTATAACTTTAGGCAGAACTCCTTCGCGCGGGCTTGTCTTCCGCCCACGTTAACCCACGCGAGAAATTCTTGGTCTCAGTGCTTTCTCTTAGACTATAATCCACCTTGCCTTTGCGTCCGCGGCTTCTTCCTCTGCCTGAGTCTTGTATTCTTGTACACCGGCTCTTCATCCAAGCCTCAAGGACAAAACTAGCCTGGAACCAAGGGCTCGTAAAAGTATCACACAAATGAATTGATTCACATGGCTGTCCAAGCCCCCTGTTTCCCTTGGACGCTTGCATGTTGGACCATGGTTTCGGTCAAAAAGTAAGAAAAAAATCAGCCATAAGCTCTTTCAGAGCCTATGAATCACTTCTTTAGCATCAAACAGCTTTGAGAAGCAAATGTCAGCTACAGTTTGTACAACAATCTGCTACAGTCTACAGATATGTAGGTTGATACCACCAGTAATCTGTGTTTCCCTGCTTGAGATGTCCTGTTCCATAAGCCATTGGCAACATTTCCGCAAGAATGGTCTCTGGCAAGCTGATTGTAATTTGATCTACTCGAGTTCTTCCCATTGACTCTGGTAATCCAGAAGTTGACATGCAAACCAAGCTTTCAAGCAGTTCATCTACTGATGCATGGTGCAGAAAATTCCTTGCAAGTATAGAGTAAAGACTGGGTCCCAACAATACATGTAGCAGTTTGACTTCTTGGACAATAGGCAATGATTCATCTAGGTGATAGACATTGTCAGATAATGATTCAACCATATCATGAAAGTTGTTCCAAGTGCGGTACGCGGTATGTATTCTGAGCTGTAGAACTTCCAGTTTTGGGAAGAACCAGAATTTGAGACTGAGATAACGAGCTGACAAGATATTAGAATCACAGAATCAGAGGAGGGGCAGAACAAACTGACTTGAATCATTCATGTCCAGAGTGAGATGGGTTAGAGTTGTTTGCACCTTGGAAAACATGAACATGTAATCATAATCTTTTGGCATCACAGATAAAGCAAGGTGAGTCAAGCTCCTCACAGAGAATACACCCCGATTGAAGATTGCATCTTCAATCAAAACGGTGGATTCTGGGTCAAATCCTTGGATGAAGACCCGTTTGAGGGAAGGACCGGTGAAATTTTCCGGCGGCAGAGGGTTGTCAACTGACATAACATATGGTACTTCCTTGCCAGAGGGATATACTGGATGACTTTCGGACAGGAAGTCATCGGTGCCTTTAGGTTGAACTGATTGGAGATGTGGAAAGTATGGCTCTCGTAGACCTCCGAGAGACAGTGTTTGGAGATTCGGTGCGTTCTTAGCAAGAAGATCCAACAGAGCGTCTCCACTCGATATCGAATCATATCGCTCTAACTGGAATCCAGGATAACCATAGATTGAGATATGATCTAGAGTATCGGCATTGGCTGCGATCAGCATTGCGAGCTGATAACCCGGCCAATGATCTGGGTTGATGGAACCTACAAGACCATGCTCTGGAGGCGGTGTCCAGCTGAATACACTCCACTGGAGCGAAAGAAACCTTAAGTTCCTAAATGGCAACGTATGAAGACCTAGATCAGGACCATGTCCCCAAGGTAGATCAACAGCGTCCCACAGCGCCTTCTGTCTCTCTCGAAAATGTTCCTCCAACAGCAATCTCTGCCCGTCACTGCTATGCTCGCCCGTATATCTGATCCAGTAGCGGAAGAAGTAGTCCCTCGCTGATATGGTTTTACCACCCAATCGGACATAGGATCCCAAACGCAAACCGCGAACATAGGGAAGGGCGTTTGCGATAGATGACAAGAAAGACTGTGTAGGCTGAGGATTTTCTGCAAGTGGCGAACGCAGAAATGCCTCGTCATTGAGGGTCACATAATCCGCAGGATCTACGATGTATGGAAGAGATGCTCTGATCTTCAAGTCGGCGTAGTGATCACGAATGGCCTGCAAATCTTGGGGGATAAGGATAAGAGAACGAAAGAGATGGTAGCGAGCTCGAGGTAACCAAGGCCTGCCAACAAGAGATAAAGCCTTGAGATCTTCAACTGAATTCTGGAATTCGTCGACAAAACGGTCAATGAGTTCTTGTGGTAGACGAGACATGGTAGTATGTAGTACTGGAGAAAGTACAGGCGGAGTTTCAATTTAGGCGCTAGCACCTATTTATAATATCATATATGAAAGATAATATCATATATGAAAGAGATGCCTCGAATTCGTATGCTCATGTTTGGTCCAGGATCCTTTTTCGGTCACTTTTATTGTTGTTATTGTTTTTTCAGACCTCGGCAATGATACGTAGCTTTGTCCTCAATCGTCTGTCCCCGTCGCCCGATTAACAAACTGGTTAGCTTTGAAACACCTCGTCCTCATATTGCTGAAGGGGAAAGGAATACTGCAATCCACATTGATTTCACTCCGCCGAAGCGAAGCGTAGGCACTGCCTTGTAGACAGTAGATCAAGCCTCGTCGGAAGGTAAAATATTCCAACACTCTGATATGATTTTAGACTCGTTATGCTGATACCTGTACACGTTATTATCGCTAACTGTCTCTCCATATCGCTCACACCTTGCTCAGCTCTGGACGGCTTTCAATGATGCAAGCGGGTATGCAAATGTCCTTGATAAGTCCATGGAAAGCTATAGAAATACAGTAGATGCGAGCAAGCGATAGACAACAAGTATGATATATAGATGAAGATACAAAATAGACCTTAGAAGGGGAATCGCATAGGTCCGTCCAATGCCGTGTACGGGGGATGAGGTCTGCGACAGGTGAAGAAAGGGGGAGTTAATATAACGTTTCCAATGTTCAGACGATTAGACTCACTCTATATTCGCAGAGGCAACATTCGCTCGCCTCGATCTCAAATGCCAAGGAGGGACTGTCAGAGGCTTCAGTACGGGTTCGCCTGTCTCGTCTTCGGTGCTAGTAATAGAGGAAGCAACACTAATGCTACTATCCGAAGCAGCATATGTGTGAACACTGGCTCCTGCGTCTGACACAGACTCATTGGATGTATCCTCCGTGTCTGAATCCGACTGCCCTATCGGCGTCAGGTTGATGGACTTTGGAGCAATTGAGGGAACCGTCGGGGATCCATTCAACGAAGGAGGGCGGGCAAGAATCTTTTGTGCGAGTCGACCTTCGAATTGGAGAGCACTGTCTTTTGGTTTCGTCTGCTTCGAAGAACGAGAAGAAATTAATGCATCGTAACCACGAGCTTCAATTTGATACGTACCTCTGATGCTTCGATAGTATTTGTCAAAGGTTCAGCAAAATCCGTTCTATCACTCGATCCTGGAGGATTTGCTCCATCGAGTATGAGGGGGATGTTCTCCTTATTCATGCAAAGATCCTCTGGAGATCGAGGATCCGTAGGTTGTGCCGTATCGTACATCCCGAACGACGCAAAGGTCATCGTAACTCTGGCATTTGACGTAACTGTCGTTTTGTATGAAGCGGAACCCTGACCGGTACCAGCAGAAGACATAGTTGGTGGCGGATATTCTTTGTGGTTGGGTGGTGGTGAGGGGGAAAGAGCAAGATGCTTGATATGAGACAGTAACGTAGAAACCTGAAAAATGGAAGTAAAAGCCAGAGTTGATATAGTCTGAGACGGATAGGAGTAGGACTGGGAAAGTAGCACTGATCAGTGAAAGGGGCGGGGCGGACTAAAGAATTAATAAGGAGTAGGAGCGCTTTTATAGCATCGTAAAGTGGTCCATGGCTCTCTAAAGGTGGCAATGAATGAGCATGAGGGAACAATAGAGTGTGGTCAATCTAGACGGTCCAAGCAAACTTTGATCATCACAATGACTTCGACATTTTAGGGATCAAGGGCTTTCAAGATGCTATAGCTAGCTGAGTATCGGGGGAGACCACGCAGCTTGGATATTCCTAGTAAGTGACAATGAGTTAGCATTATGACAAACGGCAAGGATGTCCAGCCCAAAATGGTGAATTTGATCGTTGACAATTTGAAGGATGAGTTTAAGGCAATTGAGCGCCGCAACCTACTAGAAGTCGTGTCTTGCCTCGAAGCACAACTTCTGGCGCAATGCTACCAGCTCGACTGCCACTAGAAGCTAAAAACCCTGAAGCTGAAGTTTCTTCAGCTATAAAGTTATAAGTCTGGCAGCAGTCACATACTGCGCCCAGTTTTATTGTTGCAAATCCATGCACGATTAATGATACTAGGGAATAACGACGCCTATGAATATGATGATAAGAAAAGGTTTTCTCGAAAACACAATCGACAGCGGATAGCAATAACTCGATGGAAATGAAGAAGGACAAATGGAAGATGCGATGCTGAAGGGGGGACATGGAAGGAAGAATCTGTAATTACGCTGAAGAGACACGACCACCAGAAGGGACATGTGAGAATAATGGGAGGAAACTGCATAACAAAGCTTGGGAAGCATAGGTAAGAAACAATACGGAGTCCGTTGACGAAATTGTTCATGCGAAAGAAACATGCATTCAATGCATGAGAATGAGAACGATTACGAGAGGCAGACTGCAACACCGGGAGGGATCCAGAGATCTGGAAGCTGTTTTATACAAACCGTTGAAAGCGAGTGAAAGCAAGGAAACACATAGGGACCACAAGAGGAATGGGATATGAATTCTAAGACGTAGGAAAAAGGAGGGAGGTCGTTTCAATGCCGAGCGAGGGATAGACGTTGAATCAGAGCTTCGACCAGCTGTGCTTCAACTCCAAACTCGCGAGCGATATCGTCGCGCACATTTTCCTGGGCAGATACAGTGTCTCCGCTTTCAGGGGACGGCAATGCACTGTTTGCAGCAGTGGCACTACTCGGAGTGTGAATTTCATCCGTCGAGGGACGTGAGCCTTCGCTCAAAGAAGCATCTGCTTCAGCGTCATTTTCGCCGTCCTCGTCTTCAACGTCTGCATCTGTAGGATCTGTGTTTTGAGGAGACTCATTGCCGGATCGCACGTCAGAATGATTGGAGTCGGAGTCGCAGGAAGACGATGGACGAGGTTGCTTCTCAAATTCGGCCAATTTCGACTTTTGTTGGGCGTTGAACACTGGAAGAAGACTGTCAGAAACGAACAAGATAGAAGTCGGGAGAAGGTAAGCACCTTGACAATCCAGAGCGGCCTTGGTCAGTTCTTCAACAAGGTTGGGGGGATACGCTGCATCGTCGACATTCTTCTTCTGCTCAATACGGGAAATAAGTACTTGGATGGCAGCTAGATGATCGACTATGAGCGATGAAACAAAAAAAAGATAGATAGAGGTTTACCGAATACGACATCGAATAAGGATTCGCGGAGGGAACTACTCCAGAATACTCTGGAGTCAACATCGGCAGGGAATTTGGACAAAACGCTAATGAGGGAGTGGAATGGTAGCGAAGGAACTTTGAGGAAGTGCGCCTATATATTCGAAGCTTTTGTGAGTATGAATACTTCTTGTCGAGCCGGAATACTTACGTCAGGGGAACGAATGAGATACAACAAACAGGCAACCTCAGTTTCACTCATTAACCCACTCTCCAAAGCAGCCACCACCCTGTCGTTATCAACGCCTGCGAGAGAAGGTCTGGCGCCATCGAAGGAGCCAAGCCAAGACGGAAAGAGCTAGTGAACACCATCAAGAATCAGAAAAACGGAAGACAAGTTCGTAAAGTGATACGCACCGCACTCATGAGTTCACCTTGTGAACTGCGCGTCACCGTGACGCCTCTAGCCCTCTTGCCTTTACCAAGTACACTTCCTCTACGAAGAGCATTCGATTGCACTTCCCCCCTGAGTATCTTACCAGCCATCGTCTCATTCTCAACCTCAACGAAAGCATGGCTCATAGTCTTCCCTTTCTTATCTAAGAGCACATGTACGCGGACGATAGGTTGATCGAGCCAAGCGGTGATTCGTGGTGGAGTGATGTCCTGAGCGATCAATGAGTATCAATAGGAATGTATACACGAAAACACTGGAGTAACTGACCCAAGGAACGTTGTCGATCCTTAGTACAACGGGATCGCCATCATTTTCAGCCCCTTGGACTGGCATCGGCTCAGCGGCTGGAGCGGATACGCGTCGCATGCCTTTCGCCTTCGGTGGAGGAGTACTTGCTCTCACATTGTCATCATTGAAGAAATTAGGCTCGTCCATGCTGCTGAGATCGAAAGTATCGATTTCGGTAGAGTTCCCGAGAATCATATTATGATTCTCCTTCTTCTCGTGTGCTTTCACAGAACTTCCTGTTTGTTCGGTGAGTGCATCGTCTGAAGCGATGGAGATGAGTTTGAAGTCGGCAACCTTGGCACGACATCCAGCACATTCCATGTCCTTTTCACCGACAATGTTCAGGGCGCTCGTTAAACATGCAGGGCACAATGCATGACCACAGGGAGTAAGAATGGCAAGACGCGTCAAGGCAGGAGGTTTGCGAGCGCAGATAGAACAGCACTTCGGAGTTTCTGTCGCGTCGGGTGTTTCTGCAACGGTAGGTACTGGAGTAGAGACCTGGGAAGATGGATGAGAGGTCACAAGCAAGCCCGCGTCAGTGTTGTGCAAGGCTTGGTGAAGAGGAAGTGGGACGGGCATATGCGCGGGTGGAAGTTGGGACACGGGATGCATCGGGTACTGAGGCAACATTTGGTTTTCATGATACATAGGAACACCCAGAACCTGTCCTATTGGGAGATATGCGGACCCACGGGAAGCAGCAGGATGAGTGAGACCCGGGGGGTGAGGGTAAGCCGGAGAAGGATTGTTATACGATGGAGGAAGAAGCTGCTGCGGCTGGTAAGGATAGTAGTATTGATTCTGCTTCTGCTGGGGAGGAAGAGTTGGATAATCAACTTCGTATTCCTCCTCTTCAATATCAGAATGCGTCTCGCGCGAACCAAAGGAGGGTTCTTGTTGGTAGTGGTAATCGTGCAGGTCATGACGATACGAGCTGTACCCAAGCTCGTAATCTTCGTCTTGTTCATCTTCGTGTATGTCAAACAGATTGCGATCAAAAGAAAGATCGTTTTGATGCAGAACCTAGTGGAGACTACGTCAAAACACGCGCATATACGCAGTACGAAGAAGGACATACTGCGTCATAGACGTCCCTCCTCCTAAGCTGCGCGGGTTCTGTCAAGCTTCCGTTCAACCGAAGACGTTCTGCCAACTGTCGGTTGGGCGGAGGAGTAGCCATCACGTTCTGATGGTTGACCAGATTAGGTCTGCGTGCCTGGACAGGTGATGAAGGAGCGATTCGACGCGTTACAGGAGACAGCGTGGCAAGCGGAGGGCGATTTCTGGCTTTCGGTGCACTGTGAGGTGCGCTGGGTAGCATAGAGGGTGTATGCTGAGGAAGTGAACCGGCGTGAGATAACGCACGACGACGTTGAGTCGACATAAACGGAGCGGGAAGCAAAGCTAAACTGATCTCAATAACAAAGAAGGGAACAAAGAGCATCAAAAACAGCTCACCGGCTTCATCGTCGCCTTCTTGTTTACTGGCGAAGCTAGCTGTAGCCGATACGCGTCAGTGACCCACGAAAGATGAGATATGACAACACACACCATCTGCGTCATCCAACAAAGAAAAATCGTCAGGCAAATCTTGCTTGGAGTGATTCGTAACTTTGATGCCGTTTTCGTTGGCTCTGGACCTCCAGTTACGAGCTAAATCTGCGATACTTGGCAGACTATCTGAAGGAGAATGACCAGTTGGGGACGGTGATGCCCAAGAGATTTTTTTCACTTTGGAAACCGGAGGAGAGCTGAAACCTGCATGATTAGCGAAGTTTCGTACACTGGCTGGTGTGGCAAGTGTCGAAGATGGAGACGGGTTCAAAGAACCAGACGACGTAGAAGCTGAAGTAAAAGACCGCAACGAGAGCGGAGTGTAAGGTGATGCGGGAGAAAGGCCATGAGGAAGAGAGACCGAGACTGAGTGAGAGTGGCTGTGGGACGCTGTGCGCTGAGGAGTCGCTGGCGGCGCTGACATCGTGGTTGCTCGCTAAGATTGAGAGCAGCATCAACCACTTGGGAATTTAAGGCAATGTCGTAACACTTATCACGTGACCGTGTTTTACAACACGCTTCATGCTCCACGCACGCGTCTTAGGAGCCTTAAAGTTATGTAGGAGCATTGACCATCGCAGACATCTATCATACATTGTAGGTAGCTACAAGGAGACACTCTTTCTCTGCTTCTTCTCGTAGGTCCTCATTCTCAGCCGGATGGACCGGAGATAACCATTGCTATTACAAGGTTGACAGTTCGACTGGTGGGATTCGGGTTCAAGTTGGGTTTGTCAGATAGTGCTGTGGAAGCCAATTCGGAGCGTTCCATTGCTGACCGCGAGAGTCTGCTTTTATCATGGTGGTAATTACTTCCGCGCTGTAAGAATCGATTGATCAGTAACTACCGCTGTTGGTATTAGGGATGAGTAACCCACCAAGCGAACGCACGCGGCATTCCATGACCAGAGTATCCAGCAGCAATGAAATGGCCTTTGTAGTTCATTTCCTCGCTACTCCCTGAGTTGTGTGATTCGCCCACTGGACCGACCTAGAAGATTGATGTAAACACTTGGATTTAACTGACCAGTAAGCCAACCTACGAAAGGGTCTCTAGAGGACGTAAAGCCCATGATTCCAGTCTGTCAATGCATGAGATGCGTCTCTAGAAGGACAGTCACATATTCACTAACCCATTCCATCACCGGCTCCCTTCCTGACTCGAACTTGTCAGGATGCAAGGTCGGGAGGAATCCCCGGAGGACCTTTCCTACAGCTTCGTTGCATTTAGAATCATCTGTTTCGCCATGCTCGAAGTTCGTTTCTACTTCTCTACCTCCGCCAAGAATGAACAGAGGTAGTTCGGAGGTAGAACCCACTGGACGAGGAAACCAATACTCAAAACCATCGTTTGCGTCCCACGACGACTTGCCGCCAAACTGATGTAGGGGTACCGATGCACGGACGGCCACAATTTGTCCACGTGTAGGTACGATGCCGGATGATCCACGAAGGCGCGGAAGAAGATGGGATGCATATGCATTTGTGGCATGTACAACGTATGAGCACGAGACAGAACCACGAGATGTGTGGACTTTCCAACGATGAGGACTGTCTCCTCCATTCGACGAGATGCTGTTGACTGGAGTGGAAGTATGAAGGGAGAGAGGCAGTTTTGATTTCGCAAAATGATACATATGTGTGACGAGTTTTACCGGCCAGAGATTGTGTCCACCGAATTTGACTCCAGGGTATGGAACCCCGTAAGTCTGTATCGCGAAATGTTAGACTCTCAGATTGACGAAAAAAACAGAAGGTAGTGCACGAACCGAGAACATCTCCTCCTTGTTCAGCCAATCGACACTTGAAAGATCAACACCCGCTTCCCTGGCAGCTTGATAATCTTCTTGGGCACGCAAAAACTCGTCTTCGGTGATAAACATAGTGATGTGCCCACCAGCAACCAGATCGACTGCTGGTTCAATGTTCTGAGACGATATGAACTCTAAGATCCCATTTGCTGTATGACTTTCCAAATCCAACGCTTTCAATGCTTCCTCTTGTCCAAATCTTGATTTCAAAGAACAGAAATCGATGAACACATTAGGTGTAAGATGACCTCCATTGCGCCCTAGATGCCTGGATTAGAACGCCAGTGTCGTATGCTGAAAGCGATGAGTTCACCCGTTGCCCCGGAACCTGATTCGTTTTGTCAATAACAATATCCAACCTCATCTCGATGAATGCTGACAAAAATCTCTCGCCTCGAGTATGATGACCTTCAATGGCTGTTCCTGTTGAGCTTGAGTTGCTAGGTGGTAGGCTACCGATACGCCTGTGATTCCTGAACCGATGATACAGACGTCGGCAACCGCAGGAAGATCTCCTGTACTCCCTTCCTTTGCTAATGGATTAGCATTTGGAGTGTTGAGCCAGAAGGATTCTGTGGGTTTCTGAGCCGGCAAGCATTCGTCTGCAGCTTCTGTGGATTGAAGGTTGTCTTGACACCTTTGTAGCCTTGATGTTGGCACTGGCAATGCAGTCGGTTGCATCGCGCAGAGGTTTGCTTACGTACACATTGTAATCAGCGAGATGGCCACGTGCGTAATTCTACCTTCTCCGCAAGCGGACCGCATGCACACCACAAACTATGAAGTTGTTCTACGCTGACGGAGTTCCTTCCTTGACAAAACCTAAAATCTGCTGGCTTCCGACAATGTTTAAACCCAATGACATACGATTATCTCGAATCTTCCAGGTACATCATGGGCACTAAGCAACACCACCAAGGACGCGTTCATCGAGAGCGTTTTATCTACCTTATACTTTCCCTTTTCTTGGTACACCTGTGCTTTTCAGCGCTGTCGGCAACTCATCAAGGAGACTACTTTGAAGACAGGACGCGAAGGATCGAGGAAACTTTTCTGTGCGTAGAGTCTGCTTCTCCGATCGTGAGTGGAATCACTCACAGCCGAGTAGGTCTGTCCCCAGCAGCGACAAGGCTCAAGCTTACTCTCGAGAGCTTTCCAGAAAGCCCCATCTCCCAGGATCTCAACGAGACATCTTTCTCGCGAAGAAGATACTAACCTTTTTCCAATCCGAACTGGGCATACTCTCTTCTGAAGATGTGATATTTCAAGCTGGCTCACCAGAGTCTCGCAACGCAACTCTCCGACTGACGACAGAAGATCGCGTTGATCGACCGACTGCATGGATAGATGTGTATTACCCTGAACTTGACACCCCGAAACTCCAGAATGTCCAAGTTCTCGATGGGGATGGTCGGATAACATGGACTGCCAACTTGACCGAAGAAGCGGACCCCTTGGATGAAGACGCTTACTCTTCACAACAAGATGTGTCCACCTGGCATTATTACAGCGCAGATGGCGAGGCAGAGGGGCAGTTGGTATACGTGAACTATGGGTCGAAGCAGGCAAGATTCATTTCCTCGATGAAATCTGGGTGAACTCTAACGTCTTTCTAGGATTTCCAAACTCTCCTTTCTGCAGGAGTCAATCTGACCGGCAAGATTGCTCTAGCTAGATATGGGGAAGTTTATCGTGGCATCAAAGTAAGTAGGCATATTCCTAGACTGTGAGTCGCGTTCTCAGTTTACGACGTATCGAAGGTCGAGAACGCTCAAGCTGCTGGTGCTGTCGGGCTACTTATGTATACCGACCTCCGTGACGACGGGCACATCACGACTCAGAACGGATATGCGACTTATCCGCACGGACCTGCCCGAAATCCAACTTCAGTCCAGCGAGGGTCTGCACACATGCTGTATGTGTATCCAGGAGATTTGTCTACCCCTGGCTACCCTGCCTATCAGAACTCGACACGACAAGAACCAAGTAATGTCCTCTCTATCCCTAGTATCCCTATCAGTTGGAACACAGCTCAAGCCTTGATGGAGGAAAGTGGGCTAGACCGAGGACTGATTAGTAAGAAGGTTGTGCGGATCACCAACAAAGGTTTGCCCCTTCAATCTCCTTCGAATTCTATGAATCAGAACGTTTGCCTAGTCGAGCGTGCATCGGCTCCTATCTGGAATACTATGGCGTCGATTCCTGGACATATCAGGGATGAAGTGGTGGTCGTAGGGTGCCATAGAGATGGTACGACAGTCTTGCATCCACACACCGATATCCATTACTCAAATCTACGAAAGCTTGGGTTCTAGGAGCAGCTGATCCCGTCAGCGGCACTGTGTCATTAATGGAAGTGGTTCGAGCTTTCGGTGCTCTTTTACGCACAGGATGGAAGCCTCTCCGAACCATCTTAATCGCGAGCTGGGATGCGGAGGAGGTTCGTGTCACTTTCCGCCGATTTTACATGACACTCACATCATACCTCCAGGTAGGCTTAGTGGGAAGTACTGAATATGGCGAAGATTTCGAGGAATGGCTTTCGCGTTATGCAGTGGCATATCTCAACGTCGACATATCTGCTGCTGGTCCTAGATGGCTCATATATGGCACCCCTTCTTTGAACGACCTGATTCAACGTACAGCACAGGATATACCCCATCCTACCAAGAAAGAACGGAGTCTGTGGGATGCCCGGCATGATAAAGGGTTCCAAGATAGCCCTATCGACACGCAAGACTCCCGTCCAGTCGCTACCGGTATCCAGATGCTGGGGCTTGGCAGTGATCATGCTGTATTTCTCCTCCGATTGGGAGTAGGTTCATAGTCCATGTTCGACATCAACAGCCGCTTGACGATCTTCATGCAGATTGCTGCCAGCGACCAAATGTTTAAGGGCGTCACAAAATACGATGTACCCTATCATTACCACTCAATCTTTGACTCGCACAGATGGATAAAACTATACGGAGATCCAGGTTTTACAAAACATGTATTGCATTCAGTTCATCTTGCCCTTCACTCGCACTCAACGCGAGAATTTCTAGATCGCAGTCGCAAAGCATCTTGGACTTATGGCTCTCCGCCTTGCAGACTCGTTTATCATTCCTCTGAACGCTTCGCATGGGACATCTGCCTTGTATGACTATCTGTCAAAGTGAGTTTGCCCGCATCTCATTCTTTGATTCAAACTCAAGCGGCTACAGTGTAGAGACTAGATTCAATACAACGACAAGTCTCAATGGACTCAGAAAATCGATTGACGCCCTTCAAGCTGCCTCAATGGAGCTCGAGCGAGAAAAGAAGGAAGCTGAAATGAATTTCTATGCTACGCTTAGTGGCAATTCCCCATCATTCAGCTCGCGTTGGGTTGATTCACCGTCGTCTGAGTCATACGTTCTCCCATATCACCCATACTCCGGCTGGCTCAGTCACTTCGTGGGTCAAACACCCGCCAGCGCTTTCGAAGAAGGTATTCGTCAATCATACGCCCGGATAGCAAATGCCAACAAGAAGTCGATGATTTTCGACCGAGGTTTCTTATCCAATGAAGGGCTTCCTGAGAGACCTTGGTTCAAGAATTTGATAGTTGGCCCAGACAGAGAGCAAGGCAAAGCTATCTATGCATTCGATGAAGTGATTATGCTAACCGCTGGTATTCAACACAGGATATGAGGGAACCGCCTACCCTGCACTTGCGGAAGCGTTGCAATCTGGAAACAACCAACGAATAGAGTACGAGATTCAGAGATTGAAGGATCTCTTCGAGAAATTGACCGTCCGGCTCAGATCATGAGATTTCCTCAGTTCTGACCCGAGGATGACTAGCATAACAAACTTTCATGAAAGCTATATCTAGAGTGTGCGAGTAGAAAAGGCTAGTTGAGCTGGACAATCATCTCGGATATGTCTGAGCAGAACATCAGTGGGCGCACACATTAAGAGTGTCGACGTATACGAACATCAATCAGTAAAGACCAGCTGCATCTAGACAGAGTTCCGCGGTATCCATCCCGTTTACTCTTCAATAAATACGTGGACTGTTGCGTGGGCTGTTGAAAAAATATTTGAAGTATGTTGTACAGATTTTGGGAGAGGATTTTCCGCGTAAAAATTAAAGGAACGAACCCAGGTACTATGTAGAAAGTTGGACCATGGATGGTGAGGGGAGCATCAAAGTCCAAGATTTGTTACGTAATCAAACTCCCGCGCGACAGACGCCGGATAGACGCCGACCCGTCTCCTCCTTCCCGAAGGTCGTAACTTATGAGATTCGAGCTACAAGCTACTCACTGCTTTCTCCTTCTCTTCTTCCTATTCAACCTTGCATCCGCCTCTTACGACACTGACAGCTCATTGCACTATACTAGCCAAGAAGTGTTTATGGCAGAAAGTCCCAAATCGCATTCACCTCTGGATGTAGAGAAATATCCTGTGGCTCCTTCAGGTCTTGCACTTGAACAGGTTCATATATATGTCAGGCATGGTGCGTCGTCTGTAGAACTTCTCTTCCAACCTAGTCTAATTGTGCTACTGTAATTCTAGGTGAAAGAACACCTGTTGGTGTCCGACTTGCTGGCCCTCCTGCTAATCTTCCAGAGCATTGGATGATGTGTAAAACAGCGCGTAGATTTCAGGCTGCTGTGAATGTACCAGGGATGGACAGTGAGATGGATGAATTCCAGCAATCCCGAAAGATAGTTGAACGCGTTGACGGGACTCATAAAGAGGGCCAGTGGTATGTCACAAAAGTTTGATATTAATGCGTTCAATGACCAGGTCTTTTCCCATACTCGTAGTCTGCTAGGCGAGCTCACTGATCTCGGTAGAAAGGTACGCTGTGCATTGCTTCGTTCAAGAAGAGAGTGCTAATTTTCGTTCAGTCTACATACAGCTTCGGTACCTCTCTTCGTGAGCTCTATGTTGAAAGGTAACTACTTCATTCTATACTCGTCCGGACCCACGACTGAACCGAATATCTTCAGGTTAGGCTTTCTTCCTGATACGCTACAGAATGATGGAGAGGTATACTTCCGGTACGAAGTGTCTTGGTAACTCAACGCTATTCTTCTCAATCTTCTTATACAAGAACTACCAATGTTCCAAGAACAACGGAATCACTACAGCAAATCGTACACGGTCTCTATCCAACTACAAAATGCCAACCCAATGCTATCCCTTCTATCTTTGTGAGGTAGAATCTTGATGACACGCGAGCTTTGACATTTAATGATTCTGCAAAACCAGAAATGGGAGAGATGAGAACCTCCTTGGCAATGCTGGGTCTTGCAAACGTTTGGAAATCCTCTTAATCGGCTTTGCTCAAGGTAAGCATAAATCGAATACCTTGAAGATTTATCAATACGAATCTCATTACATGCGTACAGCGGCTGCCTCAGCATACAATCATACCTTAGAACCCTTAGATAAGAAGATATCGAAATACATAGATGGCCACCCCGTTCGTATAGACGGGAAACCCAGAGCATCGGGTATATTAGATACGGTAAGGCGATTCGAGACAGTGCAGCTGAAGTGTGCTTTATGATGATGTCCTGCACAGATACGAGCGGCGACTGCACATAATGTGAAGGTTCCGCCCGAATTCGAGGAAAAAGGCGTGATAGACGTTATCGTAGGTTTCATGAAAACTTCCTTATTCCGTCTAGCTTATTATGCTGCTGCTAACATTAGGAAAAGGCAGTGGTAGCCGAATGGTTCGCAGGCAAGTCGTCTATACTTTGATTCATGCAAGCATCTTGTACTCATGTTCTTTCCAGGGTGTGAGATATAGTCCTCTTAGTCCTGACATTCAAACTATACCGACAGCCGATTTTCTAACATTCAAGTCTTCTCCAGACAAAACTGAAGAGGTCCGCCGTCTGGGTATGGGTCGATTATTGGACGACCTTTCTACCAAAATGCAGCACAAAGTAACGAACGGAGAGAAGGACCCGCTCAAAATCCTCGTGCATAGCACCCATGATACTGCCCTAGCAGGACTCGCCTCTACCCTGGACGTTTTCGACGAGAAGTCCGTACCGTTTTTCCCCTTTGATGATTTTTCTACTAACTCTCGGTTAAAAAGATGGCCTCAATTTACGAGTTCGATTACTTTCGAACTCTTTAGATCGACCCCAGCAGGAAACAATTCGTCGTTCCTCCAAACCTTAATGTCTCCCTTCCGGTCAAAAGCTAGTCCAGAGCACTGTAAGCCCTAGCCCTTTTCACGCTATATTGCTGCACATTCAATTCCTCCGTGGCTGTAGATATCCGTATGAGATATCAGAACAAGAACATGGTTCTACCTATGTGCGCTGACGAAGGCAAACATCTTCCAGGATCACCAGAGTTTTGTACTTTGACTGCATTCCGGGAACGGGTCAAGGAGCTTACTCCGTTGGATTTCGTGGCTGAATGTGCACCTGCTGGACGGAATAGTACTGCATGATGCCCAAAAATTCTCATTGATACCATTTCCGAGACTTGATACTGAGTGGTCGCGGTTGATAGAGCTCATAGGTTACTATACAGGATATACAAACTATGGAATCTCCAGCTAACCCGTTGGAAATCTATCTATTCATACTACTATATGTAATATTTGTTGGGCGTGAGGTATTCCAGGGTATTCCCAGAATTGCAAAGGCGTAGCATCAGTATAATTGTGTGGCATTGCATAGTATTAGTATCAGCATCTTTCGAAGACTTTGTACAAGTCTGGCAAGTTAGCAACTTGGACCACGTCTCTATCGAGCAAAGACTTCGGAGCCGCCAAGTATCGCCGCATCGTTGGGAACAGTATATGTTGGATCTGCCATCTTTCTGCTTTACTTCCAGCTTCGTCTTCCTCTATATCGTCCCCTGAAATATTTGGTATGGGCTCAATGATGGTGGGCCCAGGAATATAAAAATACGCCAGTTCCCTCAAGAAAGATTCGAAGCATTCAGTCTCAGACATCCAGTTTACCTTTGATGAGGAGTTCAAGATAGGTTACAGATTGGACAGTGAATCACTGACCTGTGGACCAAGGCGCATGAGAAACAACGGTAATTTGTCCAAATTGGGTGTGTAGTCGCGAAGTAACAGGGGAAGACTCTGAACCAAACCATCTTCCGATATGTTCAGCGAAAAATACTCGGAGAGCATTGGCCGCCGAGATTGAAGGATACCGACGATACGCTGTTGGATATAAGCATCACAGCATGGAGAAAACGATATCGACACTGACATCGACTATTTCGGATTTAGACAACGTCGTCTCTTCAGATGTCTCCTCAGCGTCAACGGCTATTTTGATTAGTTCATGTAGTGAAGGAGGCGGTTCTAGCTTCAACCGACTGAAATCACCGAACTGGCGCAGACCCAGTTGATAAAAGAGCTCCTCCCTAAAAGTGCCGGGCCAGATAGATTGAGCAGAGATACGAGCACTTATAGTGAGTACTTACGCTAATGCAGCATGGTTCACAAGGTAGAGCTTGGTTGAGTATTGGATCAAGGACAGACAACGATTGATGTCGGCGATGCCAACAAATGTATGCTTTTCGAGGATCTCAGTAAGCACTGAAATCGGAAGCTGTTCAACGCTCGAATTCACTCTGCGCGGCAACTGCACATACATTTATGTTTTCCTTTCGCAATACGGCTCCGTAACCTGGTCACAGATGTCAAAAAACACTCTGACTCCTTGATATCCTTGGATCGAACTTCTGTTTTTTCTTTGGACTTCAGAGAAGACGTTTCCCCGTCAATCTGGCTTGGATTTGCGACAGGGAACATGGAGTCGAGCGTACGATCCTTGAGTGACGTTCGAACTTTATGACGTGGTTGAACTTTCTTAATTCCTGAGCCAGATGCCTGTGTATCGTCTTGATCTTCGTCGATGGCCGTCTCGGACTCAGTAGGAACACCTTTACGTTTCTTATCGTTTCTCTGAATAGGGGCTTCAATTTCTCCTGTCAGTAGGGTCTGATATGTTTTGGTTTAGGAGAAGAGGATATTAACGGTTTGGGTGAGAGCTCACTTGATATTCAAACACACGCGAATGGCTTCCTTCTGCTATTTTGGCTTGCAAGGAATCACAGATTTGGGTTGTGATTTCTTCTTCATCCAGAAAGTGCACTTCTTTCTTGGTTGGATGGACATTGACATCCACTGACCGAGGATCTATCTTTATGCTACACCAGATGTTTGGAACGGGATATTCTTGGGAACGTGCAAGAACCAAGACTCACCTGAGATACACAAATGGGGCGGCACCTTTAGGGAGGATGCCACTGTAGACATTTTCTATGGCTCGTTTGATGCGCGATGACTCCACAAGTCGGGCTAAATTATTGCGGATGAGGAGCGAGCTCACCACTGAACAAAAAGAGGGCGGCGTAACGCACAATTGATGAAGAGTAAAAAGATCATCTTCTTTGCTTGATAATTCGCGCTAGTGAAATATACTTCCGAGCTCCAGACCTTGCTATTATTTGCACTTTCGTTGACCGTAGCTTGAAGCAAGTCCTTCTCAATACTGTGGCCATACAGCATCTTGATCGCTTGTCTAGTCGTGGATGCCGACGGTGTGCTGAGATCAGGAGAGGATGAACCAGCCTAATCCCATCTCAGCGCAATCAAATTTTGGCGTAAACGGACAATGGCTTCACCTTTTTGCACGAGAATGAAACCTTGGCATTATGGATCGCATACTTGGTAAGTACATCGAGGATCCGGGCATATTCGTCAGACGTATTTCGCAGTGCAGATAGACGTGTGGGGGTGTTAAAGAAGAGGTTTTCTATCTGAAAGGCATTGTGATGAATATGGTTCTACAGCGGACGACTGAACGAAGCGAACCGTGATAGTGGTCCCGTCATTCCCGGCGCATGGTTTTGGCTCCTCAGATTGACCTGGTTGTGCGGGAACAAGTTTGCCATCTGAGTAGTGTGCTCTGATCAGAGCCTCAGTAGCCGATATTTGAAGAGGTTATGAGCTTACTTGTGGGCACAAGCCGAGGTTTTCGTTTTTGTCACGACAGAGAGATGAGCAACATGAGATATAGACGCCAAAGCTTCTCCTCGGAAACCGTACGTGGTAAGTTTTGATAAGTCAGAAAAGGTTGAAAGTTTTGACGTCGTGAACCGTTCCGCAAGAATAGGGAGATCTGATTGCTGGTAGAAGATGTTAGGAGAAGGATAAGGATATGAGATGTTTGTTAACACACGCGAATTCCACACCCGTTATCTTGAATCTGCAGCAGCTTCAAACCACCATCCTTCACTGTGACGCGTATCGCAGTAGCACCTGCATCGAGAGAATTCTCTAACAATTCTTTGAGAGCGGAGGCTGGTCTATGAATGATCTTGGATAGTTCAAATCAGTTTTCGAACGACGGTTCGAATTCAAGGCCAGCACTAACTTCTCCAGCAGCAATACGATTGATGAGAGACTCTTGAAGTCGCCTTATTGGCGCAGGGCCTGAAGGTTCGTATACTGGTTCGTTGACATTGTTCATTGAAGAGAAGAGAAAGACTCCAGTCCAGAAGATTTCAATGGTGGTGAGTAATTGCATGCGAGCCACGTGCATATTCCCAGCCTACTCTTTTCAAATGAGAGTCTTTGAATTCTTTCAAGTTCGTCCATCATCCATGCTTCGACGTTCTCAAAGAGTAAAGGACAAGAAGGATGCTTCGAGCGACATTCAGTCACGAGAGATGTCTACTTTGAGCCCAGACTCGGATGCCGCCCTCCAATATACTACAAGGGACGATGAGGATGAGGACAAAGAGTACGAAGAAGAGGAACAAGGCGACGAAGATTATACAGAAGAACAAGACGAAGATATTCCGAAAAGGAAGAAGTCGAGGAAGACAGTCTCTACAAAGTAAGTCATCGCTCTCTAATACAGGTTGCGGCTTCCAGGCTGAATCAAACCTCAGGAGACAGCGTGTGCCGGAACAATTCAGAAAAGTTCGAGGAAAATTAGGCCTACTGGAGAAACTGGCGAAGGAGATGCCTTTGGATGTTATCCTTGAGGTATTGAATCTTGATATCTTGCGACTTGGACTAACTGCTTCGATGTAGATTTTCTGTTATCTTGAACCAAGAGATCTTCTACGACTAGCGCGCACAACCCGAGATTTGCGTGGTATTCTAATGAGTAAATCTCGGGAGAGCATATGGCGGACCGCTCGTGGCAACGTAGAAGGGCTACCAGGGCTACCAGGGCTACCGCCCCCTCCGGCTGACCTCAATGAGCCCCAATATGCAAACCTTGCTTTCGAAAACTATTGTCATGTACGTAGTCCACTTGCACGACAACGAAGTATAGATTATTCAAACCTAACGTAGGTCTGTATGCGCACCGGGCGCTCCGAGATACTGTGGAACCTTCGTATGCGGTCGTGTCAGAAATGCTTGCAGACGTATGGTACTTGTGTCTTACCTCGTTTTCATGGTTCTGAATTTCATCCAGGTTTCCTAATCTGCTAGAGGTTACAATACCTGACCACCCTCTGAATGATGATATATTTCCATCGGAGTTGGTTACTGTAAATTTATGTTGGTCTAACTTTCGAGTCCTTTACATGGTTTTGAAGTTTCAAGTAGGTTATAGAAAAGTTGGCAACCCAACAATCATACAACGCTACAAAACAGAATATGATGCACTCAAAACGCAGGAAGAGCGCGAGGCATGGATTGTTTGTAAGAAAAACGAGTGTCTGGCTGTCAAGGAGGTGAGTTTGAGCCTCCTGTCACCCGTACTGATCTCCTCAGTATCGTTACAGCATAGTCAGCGGTGCCAAATATGGTACCTGTATCGTCTGAAGAATCGTGCGACTGAGCTCGACGCTCTACGAAAGAAGAGGAAGGAAGCGTGAGTGGTAAGCCACTCCGGCTGTACACTCTGCTCAACCATTTGTTTCCCTAGAATCCTCGATCGACTTGAAGAAATAGGCTGGCGTGATGAAGCCGAGTTAATCTTAGAAGAATCTTTTCACAATTATGATGCCTTCAGCATGCTCAAATCGGTAAGGCAGGCCAAGAAACTCACTGATTATGGTATGCAGGAATCAATTTCCAACCCTATTCACTACCTCTCATGTGTTTTCTTCCCAAGGTTGGCATTGCATCAAAGACGAAATCGTGAAGTTCCTCTCGGATCGTAGGGAAGAACGCATAGCTCAAGAACACAGAGATGGTCTTCCTTCCCTCGTTTGGCGCGTTGATGAGATATATGAATACCTCCTTTCGATATCTGATCTCCGAGAACCTTACCCAACCGTCGGCGACGTTCTTTGTAATCAGGCCTACCAATCCTACATACGGCATCCCCCTCCAGGTGTGACAGGAGGCACCGCACGCGTCAAACTCGAAGAACTCTTACCTGAGATCTTGAACGATTGGCGGGCCGCCAAAGTTCAGAAACTTGTGGAAATCATGCGAAAATCCCGTCCTACAGCCACAGATAGCGATTTGCATCTAGCGACGACGATGTTCGAATGCAAAGAATGCTCTGGGCCTCCCTTGTACTATCCTCAGATCTTCTACCACAGTTGCTGCACAAGACGAAGGACAGCTCCCGCGAACGGTCCCATGGATCTCTTGGAATTACTGCCTGTGGATGGCAAAGGTCCATGGTCACATCTTTCAATCAAATTCAGCGATACCTATTCGGATCATGCGAGAGCGCTCGTATTAACATGTTCGCTTGACCCTAACGTAGCAACATTCAAAGACATGTGCGATGCTAATCCGCTCTTCGAATGTACAACCTGCGAACGGGACCTGCAGTATCCAGACGGTGGTCGCTATTTTATGCGTTGGCCAATTCCGGTGGGTGATACAGATTCTGTCAGAGGTCGTACACTCATATTTCCAATATGTCACATAGCTCATCCATGATCGAACTCATGCCCTTGTCGTGAACAACCTGAGCAAGGAAGAAAAGAAGGCTATTGATGTTTGTGAACCGAACATTAGCAGCCAGAGGCCTAACCCCATATGTTGTGCTCACTGTCACGAGAAGGCCAATCCTGGGGAATTTTACTATCGTCACTTGAAATCCAGGTGCGTGGTACTTGTATTTGAATCGTTTCTCACTGTGAACTGAAGGTGTAGCAGACATCGGGATCTCATCGAGTATCCAGAACCCAAGGAGTTCCCGAAACTTCAAGCTCTCTATCAACATTGGTATTGGAATCCTCGCACGCAGCTTGATGGTTTAGGAGAGCCTTTCCGGTATAGAAAAGATTCTGCTACCGCCGCTGTCGTAGCTTTGGAGGACTGACCAGTCTGACCTGGACGAGAAGTACTTGATGACTGTCGTGACTTGAATACCGGAGTACCGTAAAATACCTACACTATGGATAAAGTAATACCCAATCAACAGCTATCAACAGATGCTAAAACTACATTCTAGATGTGTTAGGAAAACCGATAGATATGCGTGGCGTCGATATGTTTACGTCGGACGCGGTGTCGTGACGAATATACGGGCGAGATCGGTGTATGGGTTTGTTTGTATTCTCGATTTGTCTATTTAAGTCATCTTTCTGTATTATCACTCTTCAACTCGTATCATCACGTTGAAGAGTGAGTATTCTCATTTCCATCGCTATACGCTACCTTACTTATAGTACATTTCTAGCTTACTCCGTATTCGTATAGGTATTTGATAATAAGGAACTCGTATCATCACGTTGAAGACTTACTCCGTATTCGTATAGGCGGCGAGCGAATCTTTTATAGATTCGCAGTCAGAAGCGCGAACATTGCCATTTCGTTTCTGTATCGAACTTTTTCCGTAATCGCCTTTGCATATCGAACCTCTGCCGTATTCGTCCACGCATATAATCTGTTTCCATGTCGAACTCGAACTCTCTCCCGCCGATTCAGATTTTCGTTGAAACTCGCCAATTGGACAGCGTCTCGAACTTTCTCGCATTTAGTGACTCTATTGTGAGCATCACCCGTGGTTACGGTCTTGAAGGGTACATCGACGGCAGCATTCCTCGTCCGGCCGGTACCATCGCACCTTTTGTTCTCGCCGCTGGATCGACTCCTGGGCAACCCGTTATTCCGACTCCTACTGCCAATAACTCCAACTCGCCCACTCTTGAAGAATGGGAGCTTCGCAACGCCAGAGTCGCCGCGATCATCTATATGAACATCAAAGATCCTCGCGGCATTGGCCTCAATCCCAACCAGTCGGCGTTGGAGATGTGGAATAAAATTCTCGCCAAGTATAATCCCAGGACTAGTGCTGCCCAGACCATCGCTAAAGAGTGTCTCAAGGCTCTCCGCTTCAACGAAGGCGATCGTTTCGATGTGTATTTCAGCAACTTGGAGCGTTTGAAATCCGAGGCCAACGAAGTGGGGTGCTCGATCTCTGATGAGGATCTCGCCTCTCAGTTCCTGACAAGTTTACCTCCGTCGGATGCTTTCGCGTGGATCATTCAGAACTACACTGGAAAACCATACGCCGAGATCTATGCCAGCCTCATCGAGATTCAGCTCCGAAAGGACGTTGTTAGCAATAACGCAGGAAGTTCTCAAGCCGTCCCTACCGCCCTCGCTAATTCCAGTAATCATCGTCAAAACGGCATCCTTCGTTGCGTCAACTGTGGTCGCCGTGGCCATTCGAAGGCTAAATGCTACGCGACCGGCGGCGGTAAACAAGGCGAAGGCCCTCCCACTTGGAGACCTCCTCTCAATATGCCTGCGGCTTCCTCTTCGACCACGCAGCCTGCCACGCTATCCACCGTTGTAGACATGGGCTCTGACACCGGCGGTATGGTGTTCTTCCACGCTCTCGCTACTACTAAAGCTGACGAGTTATCCTTTAGACATCCAGGAGAGGCTTCTCCCATTCTAAAGGGTAACATCAGCGAGAGTAGTGAGGGGAATACCATACCATACCAGTGTAATAGTGTCTTATCCGTGTCCAATGAATCGTCATATTGTTCCCCCACATTCCTCGATAGCGCGGCTTCTGAGAATTGCTTCCGTGACAAGAATCTGTTCGTTTCGTTTACGCCTCGTCAAGCACACGGTCGAATGGCTACAGATGGAGCAGCTGGACGTTTCGACATCGAGGGCTTTGGTACCGTTGAAATCAAAGTGAGGAACAGTGATGGATCACTCAAAACTCTAAGGATGGCTGCGTTGTATACACCATCTTTCGCAATGAATCTATTATCAATCCCCACGTTCGATTCAAAAGGGTTTATTGGATCATGGGGGAGTGGTGTTCTCAGCGTCAAAGATCCAAAGAGCGGTACCGTCGTAGTGGATGGGAAGATCGCGAGCAGTCTGGGAAGTCACCGATTATATCGAGTCGAAGTGGTTGCCCACACCTCTGGACAACATGTTCTGGCCACTGGCATTTCGGTCGCTGCTGGGGGAAGATCGCTTCGGAAACCTTGCTCTCTCGCGATGTGGCATACGCGATTTGGTCATATTAACACCAACGTGATCGCTCTTATGAAACGACGAGAACTAGTTGACGGTCTGGACATAACTGACTCAAGTCTCAACGGCAAATGCGAGCCCTGCCTACATGCGAAACCCACTCGTCGCCCTTTCGACTCCATTGTAACTCCTGCCACCGAGGTTCTCTTTCGAATCCATCTAGATCTATGGGGTAAAGCTCGTACTATGAGTCTCGGCGGAGCTTGGTACATGATGCTTGCCGTAGATGATGCCACCGGAGTGCCATCTCCATCGTTCTCGGACACGAAAGAGGCGCCTAAGATCCTAATCCTCGTCATTCGATTCGTTGACAAAGCTGAAAAACAAACTGGCAAAACGGTCAAGCGTATCCGGATCAATCTAGGAAAGGAGTTCGACAATAAAATAATGGACGACTGGGCGGCGTCTCGAGGCATTATCATAGAGAAGGTCCCTACCAACTCTTCGGCAGCAAATGGTGTTGTCGAACGAGCTAATCGCACAGTCATCGAGGGTGTTCGGGCAATGATTGAGGATTCAGGTCTCGACTGGCGCTTCTGGGCTGAGGCAGCGGAGGCTTTTTGCTATATCACCGGTATGGTTCCGACGTCCCGGGTTCCTGGTGTAGTCCCGATTCAATCTTGGTACCCTGAGCATGCCAAGGTGAACGTATCCCACTTGCGTCGGTGGGGTTGTCGAGTTGTTGCAAAAGATCTAGATCGCCGGGAAGGAAAACTTGGGGATCAAACGTTCGAAGGTTTCTTGGTTGGTTATTGGGATCGTAGAGGATGGCGGGTATGGGACCCCATTAGAAGACGAATTTTTCCAGTCAGATCAGCTGAATTCGACGAAGGAGTCCCAGATCGCACCGTATCTGAATCAACCAAAACCTTTCCCCTTCCCTTGTCCTCTCCAAACGACACTCCCGACGACAACGATGTTCTTGACCCTGCCTCCATCGAAGACATTCCAGAAGAAGTTATCGACCTTGACGACGGTATTATCCAGCACCAGGATGACGAAGGCATAATTCTTCGGCGGTCTTCTCGCAACTCTGCTCCTTCTCAGGCACTGCAACGATCCCGGGAGTATGAAAACGATGAGCGTAGGGCCCGAGAAAATCGTGAAGACTGGGCTAATATCATGATCTTGGCCAGTGTCGTTAAAGGTGCCGGAAAAACCTCGAACCCCATTCCGAAACGTTATGATCAGGCGATGACTGAACCCGACCTCTGGAAACCTCCGATGCAAAAGGAATTCGACTCGCTCACGGAACGTGGTTGTTGGGAGCTCGTCGACAGGCCTAATGACGCAAAGATCCTCAAGGGCATGTGGGTCTATGATCTCAAGGTCGACGGAAAGGGAGAAATTCTCTCCCGTAAGGCGCGTTGGGTTGCCAGGGGAGATATGCAACGTCCGGGTCTTGACTACGATAAGTCTTGGTCGATGGGCACTCGTATGGAATCAGCGAGGATTCTCATCGCATGTGCGGCTGCTCTGGGATGGTCTACACGTCAATGGGATTTTTCTTCGGCGTATTTGAACGGGACACTTCCGGAGGAACCGAAAATCTTTATGAACCAAGTCACCGGTTTCACCAGGCAGGGGGAGGAGAGTAAAGTTTGCCTGATGAAAAAGCCTTTGTACGGACTCGCTCAAGCTGGACACATATGGTTCAAGGAACTCCGAACTGAAGCTCATCGTATTGGTTTCAAATCATCCAGAGCCGACCCTTGCATCCGTTCTCGCAAAGATCCCATCTCTGGCGCACATTCCATACACTCGGTTCATACGGATGATATTTGGTCTGCTGCCTCGTCGGACGCAGAGGCTGATAAATCGATGAAAGACTTCAATCGGTGGGACTGGAAGGACGTAAAGGACAAGAGATTCCTGGTCGGGCTCACTCTAAAGTACTTCGAAGATGGAAGCATCGGCATCTCTCAGGCCCCGTTCGTCGAAAACGCGCTCAAGTATTTCGGTCTCTGGGATTCCCTTTACCCTATCGACACTCCTCTGCCCCCGAAATATCATGTTGTTCCTCCCATTTCCTACTCTGACGAAGACGCGGAGTTCATGAAAGACAAGCCATACCGCCGAATTCTTGGATGTTGCTGGTGGATAGCCTCGTCGACTCGCCCCGACATCGTCTTCGCGTGCTCGAGTCTTTCTTCGGTACAAAATCAACCCACCCGGGAGCATTGGGAATTGTTAATCAAGCTCTGCCGCTACATTAAACATACGATTAATTATGGGATCGTCTACCGAAAGTTCGACTGCAAGGATTCCATCAAACCAATTGGGTACGTCGACTCGGACTGGGCTAGCAATCCAAGTACTCGACGGTCGGTCTCCGGTTACGTGTTCCTCATCAACGGTTCGCCCGTTTCTTGGTCTTCCAAACCTCAGGCGATCACGGCTTTATCCTCCACGGAAGCTGAATACGTAGCTCTGGCCCGGGGTGTACAACAAGCAGTGTGGCTCAACAGCTGGCTCTCCGAAGTCGAACTTGGCGGGGAGACACCGATGCGTATCCTAAGCGACAGTCTGGGTGCTATTAGCCTTTCTGAAACGACTCGAGAACATGGGATTTCGAAAGCTATCGACGTTCGTCTACATTTCATTCGCGATGAAGTCGAGGACAAGAAAGTAGAAATCTATCCGGTCGCATCTGAGGACAACGTTGCCGATCTCATGACTAAATCTTTGTTGAAGGACTTGCACCAGCGTTTTGTTCGGGCCTTGGGTCTTGATTGGTGGTATCGTCGCCAGGGGTGTTAGGAAAACCGATAGATATGCGTGGCGTCGATATGTTTACGTCGGACGCGGTGTCGTGACGAATATACGGGCGAGATCGGTGTATGGGTTTGTTTGTATTCTCGATTTGTCTATTTAAGTCATCTTTCTGTATTATCACTCTTCAACTCGTATCATCACGTTGAAGAGTGAGTATTCTCATTTCCATCGCTATACGCTACCTTACTTATAGTACATTTCTAGCTTACTCCGTATTCGTATAGGTATTTGATAATAAGGAACTCGTATCATCACGTTGAAGACTTACTCCGTATTCGTATAGGCGGCGAGCGAATCTTTTATAAGATGATAACTTATTCTGACAGTCAGAATAGCGCAAGAGCTAAACGCTAAACATTCATATGCTGCCAATATTGACCACAAGATTTTCGAGAAAGAGTTATGTAAGTAACGGTGACTCGTGAGTAATGGCAAACGGGCCACGTGCATTTTCTCACGTATACTGTTTAATTTTCCATTCATTCAATTTGAATGTTCACTGTTCACCCAACATGCTTCGACGCTCTCAAAGAGTCAAGGACAAGGAGGATTCTTCAGTCT
Organism: Lentinula raphanica; assembly: GCA_027919835.1. NCBI lineage: Eukaryota > Fungi > Basidiomycota > Agaricomycetes > Agaricales > Omphalotaceae > Lentinula > Lentinula raphanica. The sequence goes on along the minus strand of JANVFP010000002.1, from coordinate 1,427,821 downwards.
GCAATGGAACTCAAGAACCGCTTGCTACTGCTTTGGGCTCGAATATGATTCCCGGTTCCAAATATACGAGGGACGATGAGGATGACATCAAAGAAGACGAAGAGGACGACGACGATTATAAAGGAGACGAAGAGGAAGACGACGAGGCCCCGCAAAAGAAGAGATTGAGGAAGACAGTCTCTGCGATGTAAGTCATCTGTTACTGTCATATCGCAGCTTCCAGGCTGAATCAAATTTCAGGAGACAGCGCGTGCCGGAACAATTCAGGAAGGTTCGAGGAAAATTAGGTCTACTGGAGAAACTGGCGAAGGAAATGCCCTTGGATGTCATTCTCGAGGTATGTATCACATTTTGATATTTTGCAACTCTAACGAACTGCCTGGATGTAGATTTTTTGTTATCTTGAACCAGGAGATCTTCTACGGCTAGCGCGCACCACCCGAGATCTGCGCGATATTCTAATGAGTAAATCTCGGGAAAGCATTTGGCGACTCGCTCGTGGCAATGTAGAAGAGCTGCCGCCTCGCCCGGCTGATCTCAATGAGCCCCAATACGCAAACTTCCTCTTTGAATCTTATTGCCATGTAAGTACTCCGATGAAGAATTGTCGAACAACCAATCTCAGATTATTCCAACCTACCACAGAGCTGCTTGCGCTCCAACAAGCGCTGCAAGATAACCATATTGTGGAATTTCCGTATGCGGGCATGTCGGAAGTGCTTGCGGACGTATGTCGACTCTGTGATTTTGTCTTTATAGTTCTGAAATATTTCCAGGTTTCCCAAAGTGCATGATGCTAGAATACCTGGTGATCACCCTCTGAATGCACATCGATATAATGATATCTTTCCAACAGAACGGGTCATTGTAAATAACTGTCGGTCTAACTTCCATTCGTTTACATGGTGTTGTTCACTGAGTCATATCAGCTCACCGAGCAATCAGCAACCCAGTCATTGTAGAACGCTACAAAACGGAATATGATGCACTTGATCCGCAGCAAGATCGCGATGCGTGGATCATTTCTAAGAGAAACAAACGTCTGGCTATTGAGGAGGTGAACCGTGGAATTGAGCCTCCTGGTATCCCTGCTGAACTCCTGATTATTGTTCCAGCATAGCAACTGCTGCCGAAGATGGCACTCGATATGGCTCGATAATCGTGCCGATGAACTCGCTGCTCTACGAAAGGATAGGAAGAAGGCGTGAGTCGAAAGCCACTTGCACTGGACATTCAAATATATTGCTCATTCCCCCAGAATCCTTAATCGACTCGAAGAGATTGGCTGGCGTGCTGAAGCTGAGCTGATCATAGGTGACGATTGGTATGATTTCGATGACTTCAGCAGTCTCAAATCCGTGAAGCAGTCAAAGAAACTCACTGATCAAGGTATGCAGGACTAGAAATCAGGTATATCACCAGTTCTGATGTAATAACTGTGCAAGGCTGGCATTCCATCAAAGATGAAATCGTGGAATTCCTTTCAAACCATAGAGATCAACGCATGGCTTACAAGCGAGGAGACCTTCTTTGTCGTCGCGTCACTCGCATTGCAGGAATGTACAGTGACATCTTTTCAAAAGCTGATCTTCGGGGACCTCAGCCGACCATTGGCGACATTCTTTGTGATCAGCTCTTTTCGGAATTCTTCTTGCAGGACCCACTTGAATATGATTTTACAGACGACGATATCCACTCAAAACTTCTTGAACTCTTGCCTGAGTTCGTGGATAAATGGCGGGCCGCAAAAGAACAAGAACTTTTGGAAATCATACAAGGGTCCTTGCCTCTAGCCACGCTTAACGATTTGCATCTAGCAATCACATTCTTCGAATGCGAGGAATGTTCAAGCCCACCCTTGTACTATCCTCAAATTCTTTATCACTATTGCTGCGTAAAGCATATCAGAGCTCCTCTCGATGCTCTCGAGTATCATTTCCGATCAAGTATGAACTACAAAGGTCCATGGTCACACCTATCAATCAAATTCAACAATACCTATTCGAATCGTGCAAAAGCACTCTTAGAAAAGTGTTCACTCGATCCTGACACAGCAACATCCCAAGACATTGATGACGCCAATCTCCTCTTTGAATGTATTACCTGCAAACGAGATCTGCAGTTTCGGGATGGTGGTCGGTATTTCATGCGCTGGCCCCTTCCGGTAGGCGATGCACATTCTATCAGAGGCTGCTTTGCACACTGACACTTTCAATATCTCAGCTCCTCCATGATCAAGATCATACTCTTGCTATCAATGACATGGACAAAGAAGAAAAAGAGGTTATCACTGCCAGTGAGCCAAGCATCAGCAGCAAGTGGTATTTCCCCATATGTTGTGCTCACTGTCACAAGACGAGCGATAGCTGGGATTTTCATAGTCACCTGAAAGCAAAGTTTGTGGTTCTTGTATTTTCAAGCTGATCAACGTTGATTAAAGATTAATGGTATTTGCAGACATAAAGATCTTGTGGATTTTCCAGAGTCTGAAATTCCCCCGAAACTTCAAGATATTCGGAGACACTGGTATTGGAATCCTCATCTGACGCTCGATGGCTTCGGGCAGCCTTTCCGATATAGAGAAGATTCTGCCACCGCTTCCGTTGTAGAGTTGAACCGAAGAGCACCGTGGACACGCCTAGTAGCGTACTAGACGCGGCGGACAGGCCAATTGGATATTTCTTTGTCTCGTCTCCCGTAAACATAGGGCGAAAGGATATGTGATCATCTATGGCTTTGGTTCCTCCGTGTCAGACGCGTTGACGTTCGCAATGTTCAGGAGTTGATTCACGTTGATTCTTGAAGCTTGGAGTTAAACGTTCAATGCTTGCAATAAATGTGATTCGAACACAGTGAAAAGACAGCATTTGTGAGATTGGCTTTCTGAACGTACAACATATCTACCACTTGTATGTTATAGAAAGCGTAAAATTCTATACTATGTACCTTCATTCCAGTGGGCTGAATTCAAATACAGTACGCTAGGTTCGAACACGTTTTCCATTGAAATATGAGTCAGCGATAACATTGGATTCTCCGCGGCGTATTAGCGCTTTGGCCACTATAACGGTTTACACCTACCTCCATCATGTCTGATGCAGACGATTCCGAACCTCAGGTAGAGCACAAGAAACCCAGACTCCCAAATGCGTGTAACAATTGTCGCTCAAGGAAGGGTGAGCAGCCTGTTCAACAACGTCTTCCTACTACTACTACAGCTTTCCCTAACATCTTCATCGGCAGTCAAATGTAAGCAGGTATCTACACTCTATATGAGTTCTGTCTATAGCACTCATGAAACTCAAGGTGATAGCGCGATTATGCCAGGAAACATTTGCTCCAACTGTATCGCGTACAAGATGGTATGCATCCGTGATCTTGGAAAGGTAACAACTGCGAACTACATATCCAATAATGACCAGATAATGACCTTCTATACTATCAGAAACGTGGTCCCCGTATAGGGTGAGCTTACTGCGTTCAACTCAATTCGCAAGCATGATAGTTATTCGAGATTATGCAGGATTCCCCGAGGTCAACGATCTATAGAGTCTATCGTGGATGCTATTTTATCCATTAGGAGACCTTTCGAGATACCAAAAGATCCAGTGAAAGTCAAAGACATTCTAGTTCAGCTAGCAACTCACATCAAAACGCTGCAAGAGGACAACGATCGGCTACGACGAGTTGTTTCCTCAAAAGTGGTTCCCTCCAATGAAACTACCCCTCCCTCCGAACAAGAGGCGGAACTATCCTCTTCTTCCAGAATCATAAACGATCAGCTCCCAACTTCTGATGGTTATTCCATCGAAGATCTCACCCAGACTTTCGACTTGCTCGAGTACGATGATAATTGTACCCGACATTTTGGTAGTTCAAGTAGCAGGACCTTCGTCAAAGCTGCTTTGGAAATTCAGAAAGAGTATGCGGACAACGTGGGGCTCATTGATGCAAGACCTTCTTTCAAGCGATTAGATTTCTGGCTCGTACAACCGGTCAGACCTCTTCATATTCATGCTATTGTGGCTGACAGTATTCTATGATTATCAGTGGCAGAAAATCAAAGCTGAAAAGCCACCTCCGCCCTTTAAATTCCCCCCAGACGATTTGATGTTTGATCTATTCGACCTATATTTCACGCACCTCAATCCAATCTTCCTCATCTTACACCGCCCGTCGTTCCTCAAATCTGTAGCCGAAGGCCTCCACCACAATGATCGTGCTTTCGGAGGCCTAGTGCTAGGTGTATGTGCCCTAGGTGCACGGTTTTCGAATGATACCCGTGTCCTCGAGGACTACACTACCTCCGAGCGATCCAGTGGCTGGAAGTGGATACGCCAAATCCAGCCCATAAGACATTCTTATGTTGAGGCTGCTTCTCTTTCCGAAATACAGATGTATTTGGTATGAAATCTGATACTATAACCCATCTCTAACTGAAAAGTTGTAAACTACTGCTAGATCTATATTACTTTCGTGGGGTCAAGCACTACCCCGGAGGTTTGCTGGATTCTTATCAGCATCGGTGTTCGTTTGCTCCAGGACATTGGTGCCCATCGAAAACAACCTACTGATTCCAAACCAACCGTCGAATCCGAATCATGGAAAAGAGCATTCTGGATGATGAATATGTACGATATATTCGTAAGCACTATGCTGGGTCGTCCTCGGTCTATGTCTCAAAATGAGTATGTTTCATTCGTGATCTTGTGCCAAAAACTCAGAACTGATCGTAGCCTTCAGTTTCGACACAGAGCTGCCGATTGACTGCGACGATGAGTACTGGGAGAATCCAGATCCCAATCTATCATTCCAACAGCCTCCAGGGATCCCGTCGTCGACGTCCTACTGGATTTCTCTCTTGAAATTGATGAACATCTTAGGCTTAACGCTACATACTATCGTAAGTGTACGAGATGAACGAATTCCAATCCTTTGTGTTTTCAAGGCTGTTGTAGCATGGCGTGAGGTCCAGTGATATATGGTCCGCGTCTGTGGGTTTAACAAAGCAAGAATGGACCAAAACAATCCTTCTTGAGCTTGATTCTCTACTCAACAATTGGATCGATGAGATCCCTGCCCATTGTGAGTAAATTCCACTTGGATAACGTCCGTCCGAATCGACTAACACGACAACAGTGAAATGGGACCCTAATCGAGAGAACCTTCAGCACTTTGATCAGTCTGTGGTACTCTACACTACTTACTACTGGATTCAGGTCAGAGCGAACAACCAAACTCCATGTTGTACACAAAGTATTCATGTGTTCTTCAGATCATGGTCCACAGGCCGTTCATCCCTACCCGAGGAGAAGATACACAACCTGATATCCCGTCACTCGCGATCTGTGCCAATGCTGCGCGATCTTGTTTGCGAATTCTAGAAATTCAGCAGCAGCGGAAAAGTAACGCACTTATCGCACCGACCGTGATAGTCAGTATATCATCCCAAACTTGTTGTATCCTCTTGTTGAAGCTCTTGCCAGATGTCCGTTTGTCATTGTTCTATCATGATGTTGATGAACATGTGGAGAAGGAAGCACCTTTCAGGGTCCTCTTCTTCGAGCATTACCACCGAGCTTTCTGGGGTTCACCGGGCCATCAACGCGTTGCATGCAATCGAACAGAGGTAAGGTTGTCAGATCACCAAGTAAACCGCTCTGATCATGTTTGTGGTAGGTGGGAATATGCTGGGAGGCTGGCGTGAGTTTCAGATTGGTTCGGCGTTGATCAGGTCTTCACCCTTTACGCTCTTCTATATTCCAGGGATATACTGACGGAAGTGATTTCCGTCAGTCACTTTCAACCACTCAGTCAATCTAATCTCTCCAATTTGTCCTTGAAACGACCCCGGATAGACCCCGACAACCCTCAAGTTTTTTTCCTTTCCTCCACGTTGATAAATCAAGCCCTTGACAGGGAGGAGCGACCGATAGCTGGAAGCAACCGAGTTCTAGCTGCTCTGGACAGAGTGGAAGATCCTTCAACACAATTCACTCTGCCTCTGAATAGCAGAGAGCTTGGAAGACTTCCAATTCACGAGCCTCTAGATTGGAACACCCCACAAAATCGATGGTTATTGCCCCCCGAAAACTTTAACGATCAAACTCAGGTCACAGACAATGGCTCGTTCTATCCAAAATTGTCTAACTCAATCACAGATATTTCTTCCGAAGGTCAGTAATCCTCTCAATACTGATGCCAGATAACCTCACATTGACTCAACGTCTTCCTTGCACACAGGACTTGAGGCATCATCTTTTGGGGGGTTCCATACTAGGTAAAATATTCTGTTCCTGTTCATCATTGAACTGTATTCAACATCCTCTAGCAGCCCTCCAAGTTTTCCCGATGACTGGGCTTCGTATATGGCAACCATAGATGAAGTACTTCAACGGGCGACGTACTATCCTCGGCCAGATTGAATGTGGCGTAGCACATCTTCTTAGTATAATATTTGCTTTGACGGGATATAATCGATCAATCACTAATTCTAATGTACCGTTAGTGAGCAAAGGTAGTCCTAGAAACACTACACAAGGTCTAGGAAGCGGATAGGAAGCAAGGTTGGTTTGGGCGCTGATGATACGTCGATAGTAGATTCACTCGATGATATTAGTACTACTTGAAAGCAAAATCACTGTTTTTCAGCTTCCACTGTCGCAACCGAAAAACTTCAACGTAAATTTCAAAACATTTTGACGACATGTCTACATTATAGCTGCATTCTACTGTCCTCGCTCTCCCATCCTGGATTCTTTTTTAATATAACAAATCCTTCGAGGACTGCAGCGTATGGGATGAACTCCTCTGTTGCGAGCTCCGCACGTTCCGTGGTTCCAAGTCGTACGGGTGTTGTATGTGTTTGGAAGCCAGATATTGTGCGCGGCTTCCCTGCTTGCCCAACAACATCGACCGCCTAAGGTATCATCAGAGTCAATGCACGCTCATGAGACTAGATAATGAAGATGTGTTACCTGACCGACGCGAACAGCCACGGGTATATTCTTGAGTTCTTCATCGAGTGTGATCATGAACCGAGGATACATGGCAATTACGAGGAAGTAAAGCATCCAATGTTGTTTATCTAGAATGACTGTACGGGGAGAAGGGTCAGTATCCAGCTGGATGAGGTACTTTCGACTTACATCCTTTGGCGTCTGTAAACGCGGTGAGGACAGCTAGCAACCCGGCGACAGCCGGTTTGTGCATGATACCACGGTCTGAGAAGAATGGATTCACGCCAATAGTTCCTTTGCCCATATGGACCAATCCTTGTGCAATGCGAACCATGAATAGACAATCAGCTTCCTTGTGGTAATATCCTGCAAGTTGTCGTAGCATCTGTGCCAGTCGCGCGTTGTTTGATCCTGCTCCCACCAGACCCATCGCGAAGATTGCGTTGAGGGCGACAGCCAAGTCATTGTCGTGGCTGTATTTCGATAACGTTTCTAAGATAGGCAGTTGTGGATTTGAAGCGTTGACAAGACCGATTGCGAGAGGTACTGCTTTCCTTATGTTGGGCTCGCCGTAGTGCATCTGAAGGTGTTCAGAACGACTTTCAAGGGAATAGCCAAAACACATTTCACTTACAAGATGGTTGAATTGCCTCATAGACATCTGGGAGCCAATTTCCTCGCCCATTGAGATCAAGGCCACTGCGATAACAGCGAAAGTTTGGAAAGTGTCATCCTGTTTGGTAGGCTCCTCCTTCTTCTCCTCACCGTCTTTCTTGTCTTCGCCATTCTTCTCTTTGTCATTGTCCTTCTTCTCTTCCTCCTTCGGCGGTACAATATGCTCGTCACATTCATGTAACATTTTCTGAACCCTGAGAACGTTGGTCGTCCCAGCGAAAGCGCATGCTTCGACGATGACCTGTGCCGTTTTAGAGATGGGTTTCTCGATGGCCTTAAGTGTCTCCAGCGTCGCGTCACTGCCATTCTGTTGACCTATACAAACGTCAGAATCGGCAACACATGCTGAGCAGAAATGTGAGGAGTACCCAAATATAGTAAGCCCAAGCCTAAAGCTAGGAAACGGGCCCACTTTCCTTCTAGCTCAGTGTCTCCCCGTTCAGCTTTCTCCATCAATACCTGCAGGATCGTGCCGGTGATTTCGCCATTCTCACTACCCACGAAGACAAATCCAAGAGCTAACGCAGCCAAACTGCAAATCTCCATTGAAACCTCTTCGTCAATGATATATGGCAGAAGAGTTGCCATGACTTCTTCCCGTTGTGATCCAGCATAAGCCATTCCGAGACCCATTATCGCACCAGTACGGAGAGGGACAGATTTGTTCTCGACGTGTTCAGCCAGGAGAGCGAGAGCTGCATCGGTTTCTGTGCGGATGCTGGAGTTGGAAATTCCGATGGCTAGATAACATCCTGCCTGGAAATTCATCGAAATAAGAGTCTGGGCATGGATATAGCGTTGAACAAGTTCACCTTGATGTACTCCTCTGCCGAGTAAGTGTATTTGTCGATATGTGAAAGACCCATCTCAGTGTCCCAGAGCAAACTCAAACCAAGTGATGCAGCAGCGCTCATCATACCTAGTACAAGATCAACAAGGTGTATATGGATGGGACAAGAAATGCATACCATGCTCTTTGTTTTTGTAGATCCAGCTACTGCCAGCCTCAACATCGACCATCAGTTTGTCGTTTCCAAATCCAGCATTCACAAACGCATTGACAAATGTTCCGGCCAAGTTACCCCGCGCGGAGTCGACATTTGAAGTTGACGCACCTGCACGCATAATTAGAAAGCATGAGGGATCGATCAATATGAACTCACGAGTGTTTTCTAAATGCGTCTTGTACACATCCTCCAAACTCTTGGCTTCTGACACACCCATTTCTTTTCCAAACTCACGGAAGGAAGAACTGAGACGAGTGTTACTGAGACATTCTAAGAGGTCCTGAGGGAATTCTTCTTCCTCTTCTCCATCCGCACTGTCTGCTTGTAGCCATTCGATAGGTATCTGAGCACGAGCGAGAATGAACGCCAGCTGTCGCTTCATTACTCTGTTAAATCAATGAGCCTTTGTACAAACCACATAATTGAGAGCACGTACGGATTGCCAGCCGCATGGAAGTCATCTCGCACCAGATCCCGGTCACCCAAACGAATGGCAATGGCAATGGCCTCAGGGAATTTCTGAAAGTGAGTATATATCTTATGTACAGTCTGAAGGAAGGTGATGTCGTCCGGTGGAGGAAGGAAGCTAACGCAACGCGTCATGTATTGGCAAACCCGGTCAAACGTGTTCTCGTCCACCAAAGACACAATATCCTCGATCATCTCCAATTCCTGGAGAAGATCAACAGCATCTGGTTCCGCGTTGTGACTGAGCAAGAACGTAGAGCACTCTTTCGCGAGAGACCGTAGATCGTCAATGGTTCCGGGAAGTTCGACTTTGGGAACGTCCGACTCAGAGGGCGTATTATCGTCTTGTACTTCACGATACTCAAACTCTTCGCCAAGTTCAGCAGCAAGGTGACGGACATATTCGTGTCCCCATGTGCCGGGATCGACCTGAGGTGTGTTGGCCGGCCTAAGGGAAGCTGAGAGTAAACGATATTTCAGAGTTCCTCGAGGTTGTGTGTCTGAATATGTCATGGCAAGTACAGAGAGGATATCCGCAAATTGGGCCTACACATCGATCGGTCAGTGGTACGGATTGTCGCGTAGTTGATTGACCGACCTTGTTTTCCGAAGCAGGCCACGCCTCGTACAATCCTTGGAGATCCGGGAAATGTGGACGGAGAAATTTCAGAGGTTTGGGGACAGATGTCATAGAGGATGTGGATGTCCGTATGAGGGTCCGAAGCGATTCTAGTGCGGGTCGGTAAAGGTCTGTATTGGGTTCCTGCATAGGGCTCATGAGCACAAATTACCAACGAACGCAAATTGATAAAGTACCTTCAGTCGTTCAACAAGCATCTCTAACTCTGAGCGTAGCTGAAGATCTTCCTCAGACTAAAGCAAATCAGAAATTTCCCCATCAACATTTCGAAAGTGGACAATACCAATTCATCGCCCTCTTTCTCTTCATCCTTCTTCTCCACCGACTTCGAAGTTCCCTCCTCCTTGTCAGCTTGATCCTTCTTCTTAGCTTGCGGATCTTTTGAAGGGACTGGAATGGCAATCTTTGTAGGGTCCGACATGGTGTAAAGATGAAGAAGTAAGTGTTCCGATAGATGTTCGTGACAGACGCGACGCGCGTCCTGATCTTTTGTTTGTTCTTGCTTGCATCAGAGGCTCGACGGGCGCTAATTTCATATCAAGCGCTGACTACGAGCGCTTAGTAGGTCGCCATTCCTCTCCAGGTCCCAGGTTATTTGCACTCTGTTTGCACTCAGGAAGATCCAGCAGACCTTTAACTTTGTATCATTATAATCTACAACTGTTAGACTTCCTCATACATCCACAACCACGAAAGCCACCATCAGAATTGCAAATTTTGTGAGGTATATGTGTGCGTTATGTCACAAATGTACGTGGTACCATCTAAAAAGGTATGCTATATAGAAACAGTGGGCTGGGGCAAATGTACCGTGGTATATACATATAATAATAAAAGAACGACTGTAAACCAACAGTCCGAAAAAAAACAATCGGTATGAACATGAATTTACTAACAAAACGAAGGGAAAACTGTACTTACAAGATAAGAGCAATAGGTACGAAAAACCTGATCGCGAACTTTTTGGTCGATAGCGAAGATTATGGTATGCGAATATGGAACGATGAAGACGATGAACGTGATGGAGGATAGGGATTAAGTATGATGTCGAAGACGCAGACAATGGAGGAACGGAGGTGGACCGTGACGATAGGATGCAATACATGGACGAAGACAATAATCATATCATAAAAGGTTGAGTGAATGAGAATTGGATATTGGATCGTCAAGTACAGAACAAAGAGAATTTATCTGGGGGTCAAAGTATCAATGGATGCCTGTGATGGATGATAGTAGAACATGCGATGCGATGCCAAGATAGAAGGACGAGGAGAACGTTGGGAAAACCATAGAACATGAGGGAAACATAAACTCCAGAACATAGGTTGAACATGATAATCGACAGAGATAGATGTTTTGTCGTGCTCTAAGGAGCAGAGCGAGAAAAGAAGTCGGTCCATATCTGCTGGTCAAGTGTTCCTCACGCCTAAAACATGTTCTGCAACCGCTAGTTCGTCCTCTTGTGCATCATCATAGGCTACATTGAAGGCCCTCTGCGCGCGACAGTCGGCTTTCAGAGCAGGAAGCTCTTCTTGAAGATTGACCATAGTACCTTCCGGCCACCGATTCGTTGCCCAGCGCCTCATAAACACACTGACCTGAAGTGACGTTGAACTCGGATATCACCATCATAATTGACCGTGACTCACCTTCATGTATTTACGGCGAGCATATTTACGATAGAAGGACTCGTGTCTGATGGGCTTCAAGATGTAGTTCAACATCAAATTTGCCGTGGGCATCAACACGCTTTCGGAGTAGGTAGAATAATGTGCCAAGTTTGGAGTCTGAAACGCAAATATATCAGTCTGGATTCAGGGTACACGAGGCAAACGTATTACCCAAACTTCGATACCCAGACTCATTCGAGCCAGCCACATAGCAGCAGCAGCGAGCAGACTAGGTGGTGCAGCGATGAGCCTCCACTCCAAACAAGCGATTTCGAGTAGATATTTTGCAATCGTTCTTGCCTTGACGTTGTAGTCGTCCGCTTTACTGGCACGTCGAAGAAAATGCACTGGATTTGCATAGTTGAGATTCCAGTTCAGAGTCTTCAATACATATCGTTCAGCTCCGAAGACATCTGCGAGGGTGTACGAAGCTTCAGTCTGCTGAAGGAATTCTTCAGCTGAAGGACACATTATTTCTTCCACTTTGGCGGCGATGAACATGCACGTCACACCGACGAGTTGAAGCCTAGCAAGAGAGACAACTCGGGCCGAAAGAAAACGATCGACGATATTCATGCAGAGGAAAAGCGTCTCTGGAAGTAAACGGAAACGTTCTTGTAACTCAATGAGCCAATCGAAAAGAATGCCGCGCATGGTCCATCCAAGATCCTTTTGGTTTGCCATGTAATTAGGATTAGGCATAGTTTGAACCTGAGGCAGGAACGTGAGTGACACAGGAAATGAATCGTGGAAATCACAAACCTCTATTTGCTTTAGGTATTCGAATATTTCCACAACGTATTCGCTGACCATTGCTGGATCATCCCCGTCGTCCTTATCTAAGTCATCCCACTCAAGCCCATTCGGGTCTGCTTCAACATCCTCGTCCTCTTCATCCAAAACATCGAGTTCTTCGACTCCAGCCCACTTTTCCTGAACAGCATCCTCCGGAGCATCCGAGGAAGTTCTTGCCTTCTTGAAGACACGCTCAGCTTCGAAGTCATCGTCCGGTTCCTGATGAGCAGAGCGACGACCAGATGGCCGAGGGCGGGGGATATCGCGCGGGTTTGCAAGAGATTTCGGAATGGTGAGGGCAGGAAGGATGCTTTGGGGTGGTGGATCGACGAGCATAGCATGGTCTTCTAGAACGTCAACCTCCTTGTGCTTCGTGGTCTTATGGGAAGGTTGAGCGCTGGCAACAATTGTACTCGCCGTCGACTGTCTGGTACTCGCAACTGTCCTAAGAGGTTGACGAAGAGTCTTGGACTTGTTGATGACGACGCCGTCGAATTTTTGGGAGTTGTCAGCGGTTTTGCCCTTTCCATGGGGCTTATTGTTCGCCACCAAGGAGGTGACCTCGCCGAGAGCTTCTCGCTTTCGCTTTGATGGGAGATGATCACTTTTGGAGTCGCCATTGGTACTGGTCTTTGCTCGGGAAAAGGCGGTTGTACCGGTTGCACGACTGACGATACCATATGTAGCACCACTGTTGTTGGAAGAGGATGAGGGTTTCGCGCGGGTGTTAATTCGTGAAGGGCGTGCGTTCGCATTTTCAGCGTCTTTAGCTGTTGCGGTGCGTGTGTTTCGCAACGCACGCCGTGTCTATTACGAAGGTTAGCGAGATGATGCAAGCTGTGAATCAGCGATACGACTTACGGGCACAGTAGTAGACATCAAGTTGCAGGAACTGGCTTCCTCGCTGAGGTAAAGCAATACAATATGAAGAGAGTGGAAAGGTGAGAGTCGCTGTGGTAGAAGGCAAAAGACGCGGAGACAATTTGATGTTATCCCAAACTGCACGTGCGGTACAAATACGGGACAACAGAACCGTCTCGCGTTAACGCGCTTAGTCACATGCTCGAGTTCACTTATTGTCCCACGATCCACGATAACGCGTCGTGCTCGAAAAAATTCTGGCCAAAGCTCGTTGAAAGACTTTTTGCAGCCTCGTTCATCCATCCGGAAAGGCAAAGGTTGAATCTTCCAAGAGCTTTTAAATATTGGATCCGGCCATTGTACTTCCGCGGACACTATTTCTCCATTCCGACACCGTGGAGGCTAAGCGCTAAGTACTGGCCGTCGCGACTCTATTACATGACCAATTGCTGCCGGACCAATTGCGACAAATGTCGTTCTTTCTATTCTACCACAACTAGCACTCATCGCGCCGTCGCTGGGAATTCCGCGCTCATCTCTGTCTCTGTCATCACCAATGCCTTCATTCGTCATCAGCGCACCTTCCAGGCTCTTCGAGTCGTCAGCATCTTGGCGCTACAGGGAACAACATCGTGACCTTCTCTAGCTCGGTAGAATGAAGAATGACGTCCGACTAGAACTCAGCGAGCCAATCCAGTGCAAGAGAATCTTATCGGCTTTCTAATTCCTCACGTCCATTGAAAGTTGAAAGAACCAAACCTCATGCTATTGGATAATCTGTCACGGATCCCACTATAGGGAAAGGTATAAAGCCGCGATTGAGCTTGATCAGAGTAACTCGAAAACTCCCATTCTCAACAATGTCCACTCACGAAATCCCAACCAACATCAAGGCTATCCAAGTCCAATCCGACAGAACTGTGAAAGTGATTGAGATCCCTTTCGGTCAAGATGAATTGGTGAAAAACCTCCCTGAAGACCAGCTCATTGTGAGGAAATTTATACTACCGATGCGGTACCCTTCGAATGTCGCTGACGATGAGCATCGATACCACTAGATACGCGTCCGTGCAGTGGGACTGAATCCCACAGACTGGAAAGTCAGTATACCATTCGATCAATGACAGCCAACATGTTGACCACGATCATCTTTTCTAGCACGGACTCGGCGATTGGGGAACTGGCGGAACGATCCTAGGCTGCGATGCCGCAGGCGATGTTGTGAAAGTAGGATCTGCCGTTAAGCATCTCAAAGTCGGTGACCGTGTAGCTGGGTTCAAGTACGTATCGACTCTCAATCTCCGACGTAACCGTTCCAAAAGAACCCCACCTGATCTTCGAACCTCCTCTCTCTCACAGCTACGGTGGCTCCTTCCAAACCAATAACGGAGCCTACGCCGAATACGTCCGACTCATCTCTGCAGTCACTTTCAAGCTCCCGGACGGCATCACATACGAGGAAGGTGCTTCCTTGCCTGTTCCTCACCTTACCGCCGTGCAAGTATTCTACATGCGCCTTAACATCCCCAAGCCATTCACCCCTCCGGCTGCCGAAAAAGAGATCATCCTCATCTGGGGAGGCTCAACCGCAGTCGGCCACAGCGCTATTCAGCTCGCACGTATCTCAGGCTTGCGTGTCTTTGTCACTGCCTCGCCATCCGTGCACGACGAGCTCAAAGCTCTAGGGGCGGAGCAAACGTTTGACTATAAAGCCACCGATGTGGTCAAGCAGATCCAAGCTGCCGCTGGAGAGCGAGGGATCATCTACGCGGTTGATACCGTGGGCGAGAAGAGCACCAATGACAGCACCATTGACGCATTGTCTCTCTCTCGTAACAGTCATCTTGTCTCCATCCTTCCTCCGGATCCTGCATCTGTGAGCCGTCGCAAGGAAGTCAAAGTGGACTTTAGCCTTGTGTATACCTTGCTTGGCTTTGACTTCACTTTTGCCAATGCATTCAAGTATGAGGCGATTCCGGAGGACAAGAAACTCTCGCTGGAGTACGTGACTACTTTCATACCCCGTGTTCTTGAAGGATGGAAGGCTGGTCAGGGAAGTAGCTTGTTCAAACCGCAGCGTTTGAGGAAGTTGGAGGGAGGACTGGAGAGAATCGAAGAGGGGTTGAAGATCATGAGGGATGGTAAATACGGAAGGGAGAAGTTGGTCTATGTCATTGCTTAAATGGCGCTACCGCTTGAGTATCAGTGTGGTCATTTGCTACTTTACTATTGCCAGTAGTCAAAACGCCAGATCAAAATGATATCTATGTATCGTGTACAAATATATGATTCCTTTCGCCGTTGTATTACTTGGTCGAGATTGTTTTATTCCGCCACATACTAGGTCTACTAAATCATCCAAAATTCATCCATAACATACATGTACTACGCTGTTGCGGTACTTACACTGTTACAAAAGTCATGCTTAGTATGCGTACATTTCGTCAATGTCGGAACGTCCAATGGTATCGACGGTAGATCCTTCTTTATACCGGAAAGGGTACCCCAAGCCATGGAGCTGCAGGTGAGGATTCCAATACCAATGCTCGCGAAGGGTCTGAACTTTCGGGGGATTCTCAGACTGTGGAATATCGACAACATCTTTATGTCTGCAACATCATCAGTCTACATTAAGCAATGTGGAACACAAGAATCACAAACTCGTTCTTCAGGTGTTCGACAAAATCACTGATGTCGGGCAAATCATGGCAGTGAGCACAACATACAGGGTTATACCAATCACTGTTGATGCTGGGTTCACAGGCAAGAATCGCGTTCTGTTCTTCCTGATTCAAGGAGTCGACGGCAATAAGAGTATGAGTCCGATTGTGGACAAGCTAGGATATTGGAGGTGACTATCGGTGTGTGGATAAATCTCTGATAGATCTGCATCACCTACCGGAAGTGGCCAACGCATGAAATACCGACCACCATGCTGATGCAGCGGATCCCGTTCGCAGGTTGTACATTCGAAGAGCGGATATATGTCTTGAAATGCCGCATTGTTGGGGTCAAGTGAACACTTTTGTAGAAGTGCTTTGGCATAGTCCGAACAGGCGTCGCTGAACTCGATTGAAAGAGGGGACCATTGTCCTGGATGATCCATTTTCAGAGGTACATAATTCACGAGAGATTCGAGAGGAGCGGGTCTTCGCTTTGTGCAGCATTTGTGGTAAAAGACATGAGGATAGTACAAGGCGTGCCCTCGACATTCGCGGCATTCGAAGAATGTCGTCGCTAGATGCAAATCGCTGACGGTGGCTGTAGGACGGAACCTTTGCATGATTTCCACAAGATTCTGATTTTTTGCCGCTCGCCATTCCTTCAAGAACTCGGGCAGATGTTCAAGAAGTTTTGAGCGGACAACGTCCTCTGTGAAGTCTTCGTCTTTAGGGAGGTCTTCGATGAAGGATTTGAACACCTCATTGGATAGGACATCACCAATAGTCGGCTGAGGTTCTCGGAGATCAGATCTTGAAAGGATGTCATCGTAGATATCCGCAGTGAGAGCAACGCGAGAATAAAGAAGATGTCTACGTTCTTGAAATAGCCGTCGTTCTTTATGTTCCGAAAGAAACTCCACTAGGCCATCTTTGATGCAATCCCAACCTTGAGTAGTATACCAATGAATTCATGATATGGTTGTGCTCAAATCCTGATCCTGCATACCTTTTTCATTAAGTTTCTTGGTCGTCTTCACTGCTTTCAGACTGCTAAAGGAATCAAAATTGTAGGGGGTTTGTCGAAGGATTATCTCAGCTTCCTCGCGCCAGCCAATCTCTTCAAGTCGGTCAAGGATTCTGGAGAAAAGAACGATCTATCAGAATTTGTTGCGGTGTAAGTGGATTGCAACTCACGCTTCCTTCCTGATCTTTCGTAGAGCATCACGTTGAGCGAAACGATTTCTTTGTATGCATGTCCTATACCACTCTTTGCAAAGATCATTATGCTGCAGTGCGAATTCAGATATCAGCGTTAACACTAGGATGCTCCGCCTCACTGCCGTGATGACCCGACGTTCATCCCTCTTCCAGATGATCCACGCATCGCGGTCTTCCTGCGTCTCGAGTGCATCGTATTCTGTTTTGTAGCGTTGTACAATCTTTGGGTAGCTGATTCTTTTGCTACTGTAAGCTGATTCATGGTTTAGTGAACAACATTAACGAGTAGAGGGTTCGGTAGCGAGACCAACGTGTGCGAAACTCCGTGGGGAGAATAGAGCCATAATATGCATCCAGAGGGTGGTCGCCATCTATTTCATCACCCTGCAGTACAGGAAAGCTGAATTGAAATCAGAACCGTAAAGCGGAAGGAAAGCACAAGTGTCGTACGTCCGTAAGCATTTCTGACACGACCGCATACGGAAATTCCATAGTATGTCGCAGCGCCCAGACCCCATGCAGACCTGTTTGTAGTTAGGATGATCGATCTTCGCGTGTAAGTAGGTCTGCGGATGACTTACATGGCAATAAGATTCGAAGAGTAGGTCTGCATATTGAGGCTCATTCAGATCGGCCGGACGGGGAGGCAACCCTTCTACGTTGCCTCGAGCGATCCGCCAGATGAACTCTCGGGTTTTACTCATGAGAATACCACGCAGATCTCGGGTTGTGCGTGCTAGCCTTAGGAGATCTATTGGTTCAAGATGGCAGAAGATCTACATCGAAGATGTTAATCGAAGTGGCAAGACATCGAAATGCAGTACCTCAAGAATAACATCCAAGGGCATCTCCTTTGCCACTTTCTCCAGTAAGCCCAATCTTCCTCGAACTCTCCTGAATTGTTCCGGTACACGCTGCCTCCGAGTGCTGATGCCACTCATGTCAGAAAACTGTATGCTTATGCGAGAGGCACGAACTTGCTTCGTAGCGGCTGTCTTCTTCGATCTCTTCTTCTTCGGAATGTCGTCGAGGTCTTCTTCTCCTTTATATTCATCCCCAATGTCCTCTTCTGCAAACTCTTTGTTGTCACCCTCATCGTTCCTTGCATGTTTGAAAGTGGCAATCGAGCTTGAGTTAGAGGTAGCAGACGTCTCTTCTTGCGGTTGAGTTTCCCCTGAAGCATTCTCCTTATCCTTGACTCTTTGAGAACGTCGAAGCATGATGGGCGATCAGTGGGCGATCTTCAAAGAACAAAGCTTCGGAGTTCGAACTTTGGACGCCTTTTTCAATTTGTGTCAAGTCCACGTGGGAATTTGCACGTGTCCCGTATGCAATTGCTCAGCGCTTGAGTTTTTTACTTAGAGTCACCGGGAAAATCGAAGAGGACTTGAACGTTACAAACTTTGAAGTCTGAAGGACATCAAAGCATGACACATGAGGATGGTAGATAAGCGCGTCTTGCCATTGCTTGAATAATGCTTCCGCTGGCCCAATGGTTGCAGAACACCAGATCAAACATTGAGTAGTTATCCTTCCGTTTGGTTGAGATGAATAGAATACACTTCCAGTGAGATTCAGAATGTGACCAGTCATTAAAAATGGCAACCATGGAAGGAAGGAGGTTGGAAGGAGGGAAGATACACGGCTCCATCAAAAGACGTCGATGGGTTCCTACCTACCTATTTTACAGTGAGCGCATCAAGCAAGGAGATGGCAGACTGCAGTAAGTACAGGAGGAATATAAAAGACAACGTCCGACGCGAGTTACATGGTATGAGCTACATGGTTGCAATATATCATTGCAATAGTCGTGCTCGGTATAGGTACTACGTTTAGTCAATTCTCTGAACGTCGAATGGCAGCGGTGGCAGAATCTTCTCTATACCGGAAAGGCTCCCCCGCACCCTCGAGCAGCATACGAGGATTCCAATACCAATGTCTTTGAAGAGACTGCAGTTTCGGGGAGTTCTCGGACTCTGGAAGAACAACAATATCTTCATGTCTGCAGCACCATCAATTTACATTGAGCAACTTGAGGGACAAGAATCACGAACTCTGCTTTCAGGTGTTCGACAAGATTCTTTATTTGCGACTTTTTGTGGCAGTGAGCACAACATATAGAGTCATACCAAACACTTTTGATATTTGGTTCGGAGGCAAGAATAACCTTCTCTTCTTCCTGGTTCGAGATATTGACGGTAGTAAGTGTATGATTCCGATTGTGGACAGCCTAAAAACATTGGAAATGTCGGTGTGGAGTGAATCTTTCGATGAATCTGCATCGCCTACCGGAAGTGGCCAACGCATGAAATACCGACCACCATCCCTTTCCTGCACGTCCCGTTCACAAGTTGTACATTCGAAGAGCAGATTAGCATCATAGATGTCCTGAAATGTTGCTATGTTGGGGTCAAGCGAACACTGTTGTACAAGTGCTTTGACATGATCCGAATAGACTTCGCTGAACTTGATTGAAAGATGTGACCATTGTCCTTTGTGGTCCACATACGTAGGTAAATAAGTCACGAGGGATTCAAGAGGAGCTCCCCTTCGACTTGTGCAGCAATGGTGGTAAAAGATCTGAGGATAGTACAAGGGACGCTTGGCAAAACATTCGTCGCATTCGAAGACTGTCGTCGCTAGATGCAAATCGTTGACTGTTGCTGTGGGACGGGACTTTTGCATGATTTCCAAAAGTTTCTGATCTTTTGCCACCCGCCATTCCTTCACGAACTCGGGCAGATTTTCGAGAAGTTTTGAACGGATGACGTCGTCTGTCAGATCTTCACTCTCAGGAGTGTCCTGTATGAAGGATTGGAAGACCTGATTGCATAGAACATCGCCAATGGTCGGCTGAGGTTCTCGGAGATCAGAATTGGAAAGAACGGCATCATAAACTTCCGCGGTGCGAGTGACGCGAGCATAAAGGAGATCTCTTCGTTCTCGAACTAGGCGTCGTTCTCTATGTTCCGAGAGAAACTCCACTACTTCGTCCTCGATGCAACGCCAACCTTGAGAAGAAGGAAACGTATGAGTTTGAAATAATTTGTACATCGATGCTGCATACCGTAATCAGTGAGTTTCCTTGTCTGATTCACTGGTTTGAGTAGGCTGAAGGCATCACAACCGTAGTAAGACTCTTTCAAGATCAACTCGGCTTCATCTCGCCAACCAATTTCTTCGAGTCGATCAAGGATTCTGGAAAAAGAAACGATCTATCAGAGTATGCGGTCCAAGTGGCTTACAACTCACGCTTCCTGCCTGTTCTTTCGTAGAGCGTTAAGTTCAGCGGCACGGTTCTCCAGGCATACCGTGTACCAGTCTTTGCATTCTTCGATATGCTGTAGTGCTGTTTGAGAGATGAGCATGGACACCAGGATGCTCAGCCTCACCTCCTCGATGGCTAGACGCTCGTCCTGCTTACTCGAAATCCACGCGTCACGTTCTTCCGGTGAAGGTTTGAGTGCATCATATTCTGTTTTGTAGCGTCGTACGATTTCTGGGTTGATGATTGTTCTATAAGCTAATGTATGATTCCGTGAACGAGACAAAGTAGAGGATTCGAAAGTTTGACGCACATGAGTCCAACTCCGTTGGGATGATATCGTTATAATGTGCATCCAGAGGGTGACAGCCAAGTGTCTTGTCTTCCTCCAGTTTAGGAAAGCTACATAGATCGATTTCAGAACCATGGAACGAGAGAAGAGCACAACTGTCATACGTCCGCAAGCACTTCTGACACGACCGCATACGGAAATTCCATAGTATGTCGCAGCGTCCAGAACGCATGCAAATCTGTACGAAGTTGAGATGATCTATCCTCTCTAGCCATGTATGGAAATCCGCGGAGTACTTACATGACAGTAAGATTCGAAAAGTAGGTGCGCATATTGGGGCTCATTCAAATCAACCGGACGGGGTGGTAAGTCTTCTACATTGCCACGAGCAAGGCGCCAGATGCTCTCTCGAGTTTTACTCATCAGAATAGCCCGTAGATCTCGGGTTGTGCGCGCTAGCCGTAGAAGATCTCTTGGTTCGAGGTAACAGAAAATCTACATTGAAGAAGTTGATTGAGGTTGTAAGACATTGAAAAATCAATACCTCGAGGATAACATCCAATGGCATCTCCTTCGCCAATTTCTCCAGTAAACCCAATCTTCCTCGCACTTTCCTGAATTGTTCTGGGACGCGCTGCCTCCTGATGCTAAATTCAGGGAGCTGCACAACTGTATTGGAGGCCCGAACAGACAACTTACTTCGTAGAAGTTGCTTTCCTCGATTTCTTTTTCTTCGGAACGTCGTCATTGTCGTCAACTCTTTCTTCTTTGTAGTCTTCGTCGTCGTTGTCATCAACTCTTTCTTCTTTGTAATCTTCGTCGTCGTTGTCGTCTTCTTCATACTCCTTGTCGTCTTCTTCATACTCCTTGTTGTCCTCGTCGTCCGTTGTATGTTTGGAACCGTCAATTATGTTTGAGCCCGAGGCAGCAGACATTCCTTGCATTCGACTGCTGCCTGAAACATCTTTCTTGTCTCTAACTCTTTGAGAACGTCGAAGCATGATGAGCGAACTTGAGGGAACCAGATTCAAAGATAGTATTTACTATTAGAAGCCCTTACAGAGGTCATTCTGCGTGTGAAATTGCACGTGGCCCGTATGCAATTGCTCACCCTCACAGTTGGCTACTACTACAAGCCAAGGGTTCCCACGCCCGACCTTTTTTGACCGATTATTTCCGAGCTGACCGATTTGGACCGATTTGACTTTTCACATCACATGATCGAATTAAGCGCCCAACCAACTCCTCTTCGAGTCTTCATTTTCTCATTTTCCTCTTCTTCATGCAAGATTTCAGTGGCATTGAAGCAAGTGAGAGCACTGATATTAGTGCTTTCTAATCAGCTCAAGTTTGAGTACTTACATCCCTAAGCAGTCAAAATTCCACTGAATTCAAACAGTCTGCATGATGATGTGCATCAGGCTGTGATCAACTTACCACATCGGGCGCGCGCGAGCGCGCGCCAAAATTTTTGCATTCACACATACTGTACATATCAATGAATTGTGCTATTTCTAATAATAATGGCCTGTTTTCAGACCCCAAAAAGCCTGAATTTCGAGTTATATTCAAACAATTTTGAACAGAGCCCTCGGCTCATTTGCTTCCGCTCCTCAGAAAACCCTCGGCAGGTCAGTGGACGCCTGCGGCGTCCTCTGACCCTCGGCATGACCAATTTTTCACAGTTGGCTACTACTACAAGCCAAGGGTTCCCACGCCCGACCTTTTTTGACCGATTATTTCCGAGCTGACCGATTTGGACCGATTTGACTTTTCACATCACATGATCGAATTAAGCGCCCAACCAACTCCTCTTCGAGTCTTCATTTTCTCATTTTCCTCTTCTTCATGCAAGATTTCAGTGGCATTGAAGCAAGTGAGAGCACTGATATTAGTGCTTTCTAATCAGCTCAAGTTTGAGTACTTACATCCCTAAGCAGTCAAAATTCCACTGAATTCAAACAGTCTGCATGATGATGTGCATCAGGCTGTGATCAACTTACCACATCGGGCGCGCGCGAGCGCGCGCCAAAATTTTTGCATTCACACATACTGTACATATCAATGAATTGTGCTATTTCTAATAATAATGGCCTGTTTTCAGACCCCAAAAAGCCTGAATTTCGAGTTATATTCAAACAATTTTGAACAGAGCCCTCGGCTCATTTGCTTCCGCTCCTCAGAAAACCCTCGGCAGGTCAGTGGACGCCTGCGGCGTCCTCTGACCCTCGGCATGACCAATTTTTCACAGTTGGCTACTACTACAAGCCAAGGGTTCCCACGCCCGACCTTTTTTGACCGATTATTTCCGAGCTGACCGATTTGGACCGATTTGACTTTTCACATCACATGATCGAATTAAGCGCCCAACCAACTCCTCTTCGAGTCTTCATTTTCTCATTTTCCTCTTCTTCATGCAAGATTTCAGTGGCATTGAAGCAAGTGAGAGCACTGATATTAGTGCTTTCTAATCAGCTCAAGTTTGAGTACTTACATCCCTAAGCAGTCAAAATTCCACTGAATTCAAACAGTCTGCATGATGATGTGCATCAGGCTGTGATCAACTTACCACATCGGGCGCGCGCGAGCGCGCGCCAAAATTTTTGCATTCACACATACTGTACATATCAATGAATTGTGCTATTTCTAATAATAATGGCCTGTTTTCAGACCCCAAAAAGCCTGAATTTCGAGTTATATTCAAACAATTTTGAACAGAGCCCTCGGCTCATTTGCTTCCGCTCCTCAGAAAACCCTCGGCAGGTCAGTGGACGCCTGCGGCGTCCTCTGACCCTCGGCATGACCAATTTTTCCTCACAGTTCACTTTGTGGCTTTCAAATTCACCGTCATCTTCACTAATACTTGCATCTACAAGCATATCTGTAGTCTGTAGATATGGAATGCAAGTTGAGGGTGAAGCTGAACCTATTCTATGTATATTCATTACGGGACAAACTAGAGAGTAGGGTGAGATTTCTTCGGCTTGATATGCTACAAAATGCTGGCGTTGAATGACAATAGAAAGCAACAAACAGATAGAGAAAGTCCGACATCTACTTATATGAAGGACGGATAACAGTAGTATAGCGTAAATCGAACGGCGGTACATCTTCAGTACGAGCGTCACCCCTCAGTTACCAGAAGACGGCGGAAACCTTTCTTTGGGCTTGACCTGAACACTCTCTGCCCATTTCGACACAATATCTTCACCTACACCCTCTCCATCAACCGCAGCACCACCGAACACCTCCTTGAGCACCTCTCTAACATCTTCCACATATATCAGCTTGATTCCCTCTTTGACACTGTCTGGTACATTCTCTTCAATATCAGCCCGGTTGGCAGCCGGAGCGAGGATGGTTTTGATACCAGCACGATGAGCAGCCAGGATTTTCTCCTTTAGTCCACCGACAGGAAGGACATGTCCTGCAAGGGATATTTCTCCTGTCATGGCTACACGATGGCGACATCTCAATCTCGTCAATTCACAGATAGGGAGAATTTGTGCTTACCGACATCCCCTCTGACACCAACTCCCGATCCAAGACTGACCAACGCACTCAAGATTGCAGTCCCAGCACTCGGTCCCTCTTTCCCAATACTCCCTTCGGGCATATGTATATGCACATCACGATTGGAGAGCCACTGCTCGTCAGGAGACGACGTTATACGAAGATCATACGCGTGCGCTTTGACCCATGACAAGGCGATTTGCGCAGATTCACGAATGACTTCACCAAGTTTACCAGTCAAGATGAGCGATCCTTTGCCAGGAGTAGTCTGTGCAACATTGTTAGCAAGAAGGGGATGATCAGTTCGAAGGTTGAACATACTATTGTCTCGATAGGCATGACGGCTCCGCTTCCATTACCCAAGTAGCCTAACCCAGTACTAACTCCTTTGACCAATCTCCCGGGCCCTTCATACATTCGATCCTTTTGATATACAGGAGGCCCGACGTAGTCTTTGAGGTTATCTGCTGTGATACGAACATGGACGGAAGGAGGTATAACTAACGGTGCCCGCTTCTCGGTTGTGGTCGGATGGATTTTCTGATCATGTTCCGGATCAGGCTGAGTGAGCGGTGTTGCTGGTGAATCCGTGCTGGGCTCGGTAGCAGGAGTGACAGCGGCAGCTGCAGCATCGGCTGGGAATGGGGGTTCAGGTAGTTTTTCTTCGCCTAGATCTTGTACGATTTTCAAAGCTGTCTTGCGGAAAATCTACGTGTATGTTCATTTTAGCAAACACTCAGGAGGGATAAGTTTCCGACATACCTTCTCGACCATCTTCTTTAAATTTCGTACACCACTTTCTCTGGCATACCATTTGATCAACGAATCAATCGCAGAACGTTCGAGTACAACGTCGGCATCCTGGAGACCAGCAGAAGCTTTGGCTTGAGGGGCGAGATATCTACAAGATGGATGAGACTCTGCGAGCTAGAAGGATGAACTAATGGTTGGCACCTTTCTGCGATAACCCTCTTTTCCTCGCTAACATATCCACTAACTTCGAGAACCTCCATACGGTCCAATAACGGTGCCGGTATAGTGGAAAGATTGTTCGCCGTACACACAAATAAGACCCGGGAAAGGTCTATTGGAAGATCTAAGCTGCGGGACATCAACTCCAAGTTGCTCTTGAAGAACTCAACAATACATACTAATGGTCCAAGAATTCTCTATTCTGTTCAGGATCCAGCATTTCAAGTAAAGCACTGGACGGATCGCCATTATGTCCTCTTCCAAGCTTGTCGATTTCATCTATGAGGACGAGAGGGTTTGAAGTGCCAACTCGTTTCAGAGCTTGCACGATTTTCCCCGGTAGGGCACTGGGGGGTAGTCATATAGAATCAGGTCCTGTCGCACAATGTGATTAGATGACCACTTACCCGACATAAGTTCGCCTATGCCCTTTGATCTCAGCGACATCACCCAGACCACCGACCGAGAAGCGGAAGAATTCCCGGCCTACGGCTCTAGCAAGAGACTTGCCAACCGAAGTCTTTCCGACACCGGGTGGTCCGTGCAAGAGAATGATCTTTCCTTCGGGAGTGGGAAGCCGGTCACTTTGAGGAGCAGGAGTAGGAGCAGGAGGTGGTGGTGGTGTTGTAGAACCATCTGAATCTGGAGACGAAGGAGCAGAATCCTGCTTTGGGGCGACCGAAGATGGAGATTCGAGGCTTCCTCTCAGCTTTCCCACTGCGACAAACTCCAGTATCCGCTCTTTCAATTCCTTTAGACCGTAATGATCTTCCTCTAAAACCTGTCTGGCCGCTTCGACGCTATACCGAGTGGGTGTATAGACACCCCACGGGAGCTGAGTGATCCATTCGAGGTAAGTCCTTGTAACGTTTGCCTCGCTCGCGCTTGGCTCTAATGATGCGAGCTTGTTCAATTCTTCGTCAAAAACCTTCCGAACCGCCACAGGCATATCCAACTGCGCTGCTCGGTCCTTGAACTTTTGCAGAAGCTTATCTTTTCCGTCAGACTCAAGCCCCAACTCCTTCTTGATACCCTTCAACTGCTCCATGAGGTAATACTCACGTTGACGTTTAGCTATCTTCGTGTCAACGTCCTTGGAGATTTTATTCTGCAGCTGGGCGTTTATCAGTTCCTTCTTCAAAACGACCAGAGCCTTTCCAAGCCTGTTTGCAACGTCCGCTTCTTCCAAGACCTCTTGCAGCTCGCCTGATGTACCACTGGAAACAGCGGCAGCAAAATCGGCTAATCGATCGGGTTCGTCAAAGACGTTGGACGCGACTTGGTTGATGGAGAAATTAGTGATCTGGTCTCGGAAGAGAGGGTTGAGCTGGGCAATATCCTTGAACACCGTCACTATCTCAGCCGTGAGAGCTCGTATGTGCTGCGAGGTTTTGGTGTAGGGTAAAGTGGGGTAATGCACGGTGTTGACGACGGATACAGGATGAGAGTGAAGGAAGGATGTGATAGGGGAGAATTGACCGGAAATGGATTGCTCTCCAGAGGGTGTAGGGGTTTGAGTCTCCGAAACTTGGTCATCCTGAACAACTTCGATGCGGGCTTCCGTAGGTTCTGTAGTTGTACCGTTTTTGATGAGTTCAGTGATCATGATCCTCCGATGTGGATACAGAACGGCGGTGAGATGCTCTTCTGACTCTTCCCCAGAAGCCTTATCTGAGTCTTTGCTCCCTTCTGAAGGTGCAGTAGGATTGGGATTGGCGCTAAACACAGATGTAATCTGGGCGAAAACACCCACTTCATGTACTTCATCCAAGTTCGAAATGATATCTTTATCCAACGTCTCACTTTCACCATCCTTGCCTTCTTCCTCTTTGAGTAGAAAGGCGCCAAGGTAAGGCTGTCCTCGTGCCATCATGTCCTTGACTACACGTACAACGGCGGGATTTTTTATCACGACGGCTTTATAGAAACCAGGGAAGAGAGGACGGCGGGCGATGGGTAGAGCTAGGACGGTAGGGTAGTTTTGTGGTACAGTCGGTTTGGTCAAGGATTTATTGTTGCCGGAAGACGAAGCGGGGGGAATTGATTCCGAATTGCTTTCACTTCCCTCTGGGATGGACCCTTCGGTACTGCTAGTTCTGACTTCCTCCGTCTGTGAGTCATCCTTTTCCTCGCCCTCATCATCATCATCATCCTTTTTCCTACCGACTCCCTTCCCGTCCTTTCCTGAACTAGAGCCTGAGCCTGAGCCTGAACTATTTATCCACCTAGGACCTGCGCCGCCGCTCCCAATCTTTGGTGTCCGCCTCATCATCGATGTACGTGATGAGGAGAAAGTCCGTGAGTTGGTCGCTGCAAGAGACATCATCCATCGTGAACTCCGAGTAGAATGATTGAAGAACGAAGTTAGCAAGCTCCTGCGTGAGGGACTTGTTTGAGTAGAGAGTGTCGAGGACGACGGAGACGCAGAGGTCAGTCTCTGCCCCAGTCTATTCATTATGGACCTTGAACGGAAGCCACACTAGATATAGGAATGCCTGCAGTTCGAGATACCCGTGGCGCGTCCGACAAAGAGTCGTTTGATTATATCAGTGTACGGGGTGACTGGGAGCGCACAGCCAGTCAGTGAGGAGTAGAATATCACGACGCTTCAGAGTCGTTGAGAAGAAGAAAGAGATGGTAGTGGTTAGTGAGGAAGTGGTTTAGTCAGAAGTGACTTGATTGGCCGGGAAGCGGAGACGCGTATGTAAAAAGTGACGCCGAGCTTACCAATTCTTTATCTGATTAGATAAAGCGTGGGTACTGGGTAAATATGCCAGTCTCCGCTCAGCGACTCGCCAACTCCTCCTAGGGATGGCAAGCAGTCTCTTCGAAACTCTCCGTTCTATGTATTATCACAAAAATCTAGCTTCACTATACTATAACCATCTCGCCAGCGAGAATGGTAAACTTATCAAAACACAATCATCATCGTCTAAATCCAGCAATCTGAGAATGCAGCTGAATGCAGTCAGCCTGAGCAACGAGACCGAAAGGTGAATGCATACTCACATTTCATCCTTCCCAAGTTCCACTCGACGAGCCACTCTCCGCCTATTTGAAGTCCAGCAACTTCTCAACTTGGCCTGTCCCAGAATTCGAGGCCGGGGCGGCAACGCATTCATACTTCCAGTAGCGTCCGGACTCGTCATGCTTAGCTCGCCCAAGGCTCGCAGATTCAGCACAAACCTCTTGAAAAAACGAATCCAACATCTTCATCCAATCCACAACTGGCATTAACTGCGGTCTATTCTCCACTGGCACCGCCTCGATCAACGGAGTCCAACGTTTATTTCCCTCAACCGACAGCGGGAGAATATTCAGATACAGCATCTTCAGCTGATCAGCGGTGCTCAGTTTCTTTATCTGTTCGAGGAATTTTTCTGTGCACTTCTCGGGATGTAGACCACCGCGGTCATGACTGTGAGTTATAGCATCGTTGTATATCTCCACTACGGAGTTGAAATAGATGCGGTTGTCCATGTTTGACTCGAGTGTGGCGCGCAAGAGTTTCAGCCGAGAACGGAGGCCATCGGGGAGGTCGTTGATTTGAAGGTTTTCGGTCGATAGCGGATCATGACTATGTGAACGGACAGGGGAGCCTGGAGTCGAGTGGAAGCGCGTATCGTCATCGGAGTCTGTGTTACCACCAAAAACGCTGGGGTATAGAACGAACCTTTATTCAAAAGCGAAGTATTCACAGATCAGCTTTTAAGTAGCAAAAGAGATGGCACACACCGCCGTCATCCGATTCTGAGGCTGGGGATTTTGGTGAATTATCTTTGGCGATTGTTTTACCTTTACTTTCAGAAAATCGACTAGTAGGGATATGGATACCAGGAGGGGAGCGATCAGGAACTTCCTTGGTCGAGGATTCGTGATTGGAAGGCTTCGGGGAGGAGCCTGATTGAACTTCCGGAGAGTCTGACTGAACTAGATAGCCTACATGGGCTGGGGCGCCTGGATGGACTGGGGAACCTGATTGGACTGGGGAGTCTGATTGGACTGGGGAGCCTGATTGGACTGGGGAGCCTGGATGGACTGAAGAGCCTGAATGGACTGGGGAACCTAGATGGATTGAAGAGCCTGGATGGACTGGGGAGCCTGATTGGACTGGGGAGCCTGGATGGACTGGGGAGCCTGACTGGACTGGGGAGCCTGACTGGACTGGGGAGCCTGACTGGACTGAGAAGACTGGATGGACTGGGGAACCTAGATGGACTGGGGCGTCTGATTGGGTTGGGGAGCCTGAGTCACTTGGGGAGCTTGGATGAACCGAGGAGCCTGGATGGACTGGGGAACCTGGACGGACTGGGGAGCCCGATTGCACGGGGGAGCTTGGACGAACCAGTGGAGATGCTGGGGCGGAATGGAGAGGTACGCCGTCATCGGAGCCTGCCATACTATATAGCTCACTGGGTGTCTGGAACGAACCTGTACCCAAAGTCCATGTATCACAAAGCTAGTTCTCGAATAGCAAAAAAGTGAGTACGCACCGTCGTCTTCAGACTCCGAGTCCGAGGCTTCGGGGTGACTTTCTGCCAAATGATATCAGTTAGTATCGATCGTCGAGTACGTACTAGAACGAAGAAAGAGGTAGAAAAAAAGCTTACCTGGGAACTTTCCGGAGGAAGCACGACGAGCTAGGGAGTTTTCATGAACGCCCAACGGACCATCTAGAGATGTATTCTGCTCGAGGACAAGACTGGGTGGAGAATCTCGCGCAACGACACGGATAGCGCCATGATGAGAGATTGGAGCAGCAAGCACAGAGGCTATGCCAATGGCACTGAACAGGACACCGACGCCCAACGTGAATTTTGTACGCCAACGACACTTCATAATCAGGAACGATAAACAAGGACTGAGGTGAGCTTCTTGTCAAGTTGTGGGGATATGAGGAGAACCAGCTCAGAATACGACAAACCTGCGGACAAGTTTATAATAGATTTTTGGCCATCAAGAGATATAGATCTGATAGCATGGCATCGTATGTAGACGATGAGGGCTGATGAGGGACTTTACGAATCTATGGCATGGTTATCAAGGCTAATGAAAAAGACGCTAAAAAACCGGAATCATGCTTGAGAGGACCGACGGATAACCTCGACCAACGGCGACGCACGAACTGGTATTTTCTGCATAGCACGAAGCCATCGTCGTTGAGAACAGTTGAGAACACAATCGAGTACTAGTCGCGAAGGTACCATAAATCCTGGCTTGCTCGAGATCATTTCAAGGCAGAGATATCTCAAAAAACCAAAGTTAACGCCATCCGAATTCGGAGGCAGTGGTGTTAATAGGGGAGCCCCGGGCGGCTAAATTACTTAACTGTGGCCAATGGCCACATTCCAAACAGGGCCAGGCGCTGCAGTTTCGAGCGGGATAAAATCATCTCCAGGGATCACCGTTCTTCTGGATCTTCACTCATGGTGACGTGGACACCTTTCCGGTCTTTGCCAGAAAAAAATCGTTTGACAGACCATGTCCGACAGTACCTCGTCTACACGAATAAACTATCCTCATGACTACATCATTGTACAACTTGAACAACCCTTTTTCCCGTTCTCCGAAACTGTTACGGGAAGAGGGTTGTTTATAGTCTGCTTCAGCACGTTCTTATACATTACTAGCTTCTCACTGGTACCATATGTCTCCTCGCCAGGGATTCTATCCTGCGTCAGCAACTGCGCCAATTGCAAGAACTCCCGAGCATCATCCTTGACTTTGGTTTTCCAGTCCCCGCCCGGCAGCTGAGTACGAGCAAGTTGACCACACGCTCCTATCATATCTTCGTACAAGGTGAACACAGCGCCTGTGTTTATGAATCTATCTGCGAGAGTGAGTCGTCTCCCCTGGTAATCCGCACGATTCGGCTGATCTTTCTCCAAGTTTTCGTATTCGGTAGACCATTGTTCGAGTTTT
Organism: Lentinula raphanica; assembly: GCA_027919835.1. NCBI lineage: Eukaryota > Fungi > Basidiomycota > Agaricomycetes > Agaricales > Omphalotaceae > Lentinula > Lentinula raphanica. The sequence continues at coordinate 1,396,901 of JANVFP010000002.1, read as the reverse complement.
GCCCGATTTCTGTAGACGTCTGCAACGATCTGGGCATCCTGGGCGCAACGAGAAGTGTAAAAGATGATCAAAGACGGAGCAACACGAGATCAGGATTTATATGCCCACCGATTTGCTTGTCCATGCGGCTTGAACTTGCTTAATATCATGTTTTATGCGATCCTGGTATTCATTTCGACGATCCAAGACAGGGACTGCTCTAAATCGGTTGTTGTCGGGCTAAAGGAAATAGATGATAGATGGTCAGCAAAAGATTGGGAATTAAAAGGAGACCAGCTAGTGGCCACTCACAAGGTCCCTGACATCCTTACCCTCGAGATCGTACTTGGGATCATCGATAGTGAGATCACCGCCTACCTAAAAAGATAAACCAAATGTTAGCGTGATATTCAAAGCATCAGCAGACAAAAAAAGACGTACTCGAAGGGGCGACTTGAGATTGACATCTTCTTGACGACGTTGAAATGTAGCGACTTCTGAGGTCTGGCCTACAGATCGAGGATGTAGAGGCTGAGCTCCAGTCAGGACCGGACTGTCGCTCATCACATGGAGAGGCTGCAAGCTTGTGGGAGCAGCGAGAACGCTCGAGGAAATAGCTGCTCCGAGAAACAGGATAGCTAGCATGCGAGATGGGGAACGAATCATAAAAGCGATAGAGATAGCAGTTGAGTACTTGAGTTTTTGAAGAGAATCGGCGTTGAACGTTTCCGAGGAAGGCGAGGGCGCTTTTTGGTAGCAGTAGTAGTGTTGTGAGGGGAGACCAGCTCTGGGGGGAATTGTTTCGTATCATTTGAGGCTTTATGTATAGAACAGTTTGGGCAAAGGGGATGAGGCTATATCGCCTCTTGACATTGTGCTTCCACCATGTGCAAGATTGGGAACCATTTGGAACCTCGAGTGGCCCCTAGTGGCCCCCGACGGACAGCAGTTTTCGATGTATCATAATCAAAGCCTATATCGCCCTCCTTGTCATCTTCTTCAAGCCTCAATCTGCCTCAAGGTGCGCTGTATGGGTCTGATAGGGTGCACTATGAAGATTATATGGGACAGTCTTCAGATTTTCGTCAGATAAGCAGATCAGAAAAGGGAAACGGGAAGACGAACTGCGTATGTCCACTCCCCCAATTCTTCGTGTTGAATGACTGAATTCTAAAGCTCCCTTCCCAGCAGACAAGTCCGAATGCACGGAGCCGATAGAGACAATATCGCGAGTGTATTTGTGGCAGCTTCCGAGCAATTTCATGAGGCCGGGATGATATTTTGCTACTGGTTAACAGCAAAAGATTCAATCATGGGCTAGTCCCTGCTAGTCCGTGACCAACGTTAATCAAGAAGGCGCTATGAAACAACCGCAATGATGATTGAGGCCTTGAGGACCGATGGATCACCTCGACCAACGACGACTCCGAGTCTTCGAGAATGGCACTTTCTGAATAGCACGAAGCCACCAGTGCGCGCAATATCTTGTACTCGCGAAGATGCATAGATCCTGGCTTGCTGGAGATCAATGTTGCGGGATATCTCGAACCAATCAATGCGATTATGAGGCAGTGAGAGAGATGCTGTTAAGAGGAAAAGGCGCCGTTAGGCGCTGGCGGCTAAATCATCTTTCGACCACTGATATATGATACTCCGACCTTCAGCCTCAGCTTCAATTTTCAATGAGCTCTTATTTTTAAACTCTTCGTATTGATTTCAATGCTATGATCTGCTCTGGTATGACTTGCGTTTCCCGGACTTTTATCCCATTCCTGAGAGGTTCGTACTTGATCTCTAACAATAACCTCCGATACTCAACAGTATACTGTATCAGCCACTATCATAGATCAAGTTCAACCGACAATCTCGGCCTAACCAATGCACCATGAAAACAGGAACATGGGCCATGGCTATGCATTGTATACTCAGCACAGCATGCCTCAACTTACTGGTTAGCCCAGGGGCCAGGTTGGCGCACGAAGACCCACCATCGTACAGAAGTAACAGAATGACCATGTTATTGTCAGTCCCGAGTTGCTACGTTTCAAATCTCAACTGTATCTACATTCACCGTTTCACAAAGCCCTGGTCCAGCTTACTGGTTTTCCCAGCTTGGTCCACGAAGACCCACCGTCGTATAGAAGTTAACAGAATGACCAGGAATGACCATGCTATTCTCAACCCCGAGTTTCAACGTGAACTGATCACAACAACCCTGTATCTACATTCACCGTTCGCAAAGTCCCGCTTCAGCTTACTGGTTAGCCAAGGTTGGCCTACGAAGATCCACGGACCACCGGCGTCGTACAGAAGTGACAGAATGACTGTTATTATTATTGTCAACCCCGAGTTCCAACGTTTCAAGCCAGCCCTGTATCTGCATTCCTCATTCGCCAAGTATAGCCACTCTCTGACTCCAGCGAAACACAGAGATCCAGATTCGGACTAACTCATTACGTTCAGAGAGGTCTGTGCGTACTCGATATTCAAGCTGTCTGTATAAAATCATACAACCAGCATCGATGCGAGTATAACAATCCATAACCCCCTCACCTGTCATAGTCCTTCCTGGTGAGACGATGTCGGAAGCCTTAGACGGGATACTAGTGGCGCAATTGCAGGAGAACATTATAACTTATTCCATCGGTGGTATCTTCTTCGGTTTGCATCTATTCCTCTCAGCTATCAAACATGATCTCAATGTTTTCTCAAGGCATATATGTCGTCTTAGCCATTGTCGCCGCATATATCCTCCTGTACGTGGTCACATACGCTCTCAAATTCACTATGTTCTAATTCCACATCTGATCATAGTCAACAAGGCCTCCGCCAGTCCCTTGCTCGTTCGGTGCTGTTCGCTCTGAACCTAGTCATGTTTATCGGTCAAACCGGCAATCTCGTCGCTCTCATCGTATCAGAGCTGAAGATTCTCCAAAGCCTCGGTGATACACTCTACGATCCCACTCAAGCGCTCGAGCACTGGGAAGTCGCCATTGTAGTATTCTCTCGGTTGAACGTGCGTCCGTCTGTTCCGAGCTGATCCCCATAGTACCAACTATTCCTTGCCGCAGTATTTTATAAGTGATACGATAGTTATATGGCGGGCCTGGGTGCTTTACGACGACCGGCTCTATCTACGTATCCTCCTCGTCCTTTGCGGACTAGGCTCGTTCAGTTAAGAGATTCCATCCAACTTCGATACCTCGGCTGAATGATCTCCACCTAGTCGGCGTCACGCTAGATGCAGTATTTGTTCTCAAAGAAGCACTTTCCAATGACGTTGGCGAAACAAATACTCTATCAAAGATCCGAGTCCTCATGCCCGTGATGCTCTTGATAACCAATTTCATCGCCACTGCTATCATCGCGTTGAAGGTTTGGTAAGACTATCATCATGATTTACTTCCCGAGATTTCTTTCATTCCGTGTAATGAAACTATAGGGAATACAGACATTCCATCAAGATCAATTTGGGAAAACAAACACGCAAGACTAGCGTGGAACGGGTCTTGATTCTCTTGCTAGAATCTGGTTTGGTTTACTGTGCATGCTGGGTAAGCAGTCTCTCTCAAAGTCGACGTAACCTCGAAAATATGTTTCTCATTCGCGTGTCATCAGATCGTATCGATAATATCGTTGACGCCTGGAGCGCTCTCGTTCATAGGCAGGAATGTCTTTGCTACGATGGTCCCAAACCTCACGGTATGTACCAAGTTCCCTCGACTCAAAAAACTTGGAAATATCGTTACTTGATAACACTAATGGAATTTTTGCAGGCTATTTACCCCACTCTCATCATCATCTTCGTAGCTGCCCAGAAATCCTACACCGAACTTTCGATCAACGTGTCTCAAACATTACAATTCGCAATACCGACCTCCCTTCCGAATATCGTCGTATCCCAAATATCAGAAGCTCAAGCTGGAGTCCGCCGTCCGTCCTTTGTCGCTCCGAAAGCGACGGGTATCGTTGAGCTTGGAACACACAGCGCTCATGAGTCGGGCACGGAATCCCTTAGCGATAGCGGGGCTTCTCGATGACATGGTATGAGGGTATGTACCAAAAAAAATATGATGTACATGATTATTTGTAGAACATAACTTATCGATATTTTCTTCCTGTCCATGGTGCTGCCTCTCCCTCTCCGATTTCAAGTCTGCCATCGCATGTTTCAAGAGGAACTTGATCTCAACCACCTGGATACCTGGTCCAAACTCTCTCTTCGTTAGGACACTCCTGCTTAGTAGAACCTCAAGTACACGGCCTGCCCATTCATCGACCATTGGTTCCCCAACACTAAGCACTTCACACATTGTCGAGTGCGGGCTTTACTCGTATCCTTTAGAATTCTAATTCTACTATCCTGCGCTGCCCAAGGCCTTGACACCAATGAGATCGACCACGGCCAATTCTGATTCTACTAGCCTGCGTTGCCTACCAAGATCAACGACCGCCAATCTCAAGCACGTTCGCACAGTCTTGACACCTCAATCGTATGTCCTCCCCAGGTCCTCCCGCAACTTAGCAACGCTTTTCCCGGTATCACAAAGCTCCGGAGATCTTTCCTGTTCTCTGGTCCTAATAAGTAGTATGGTCCTCGAGAGGCCGTCATCGTCTATTGCTCTCTCGGGTGCCGGCCCTGCTCTATTCTTCCTCGTTGAAAGACATAGCATTCGAGTGACATCTTCAGGTACCCGGCAGCGCTTTTACTTTTCTTCTTGAACTATTGCGGCTAGCCAAACAATACGTATTCTCTAAAATTATCCCTAGCTAGCTCAAGCTTCACAATTTGTCGTTAATGTGTTCATTTCTGTATCTAGTACTGAAAACGACTAGGTAATTTCGTTATGGATGAGGCCTTGAGCAAAGAATATTTGTAAACGAATGGGGGAAGATATGATGATGCGAAGATATAGTGTTACAAATGGGAGTAGATGGGATGAAGATAGAGACGAAATAAATGATAGAATACATACACCGAGACGCAGATCGATGCGATGCATATGTGGATCATGACATAGAAAGGCATTCTGTAGAAATGTCCGGTTCCAACTCCTTACCCCGAGGAGCTACGCAGCGTTATGGTCATGACCAACCAATACTTGCACATCGTTCCGAGTACATCATTCGGCGTTTTAGATGAGATTGCAAGGTGTTCGGTGTTGCAATGTATGGATTTCAAGCGAACGGCTGGAAGAAAAATCAGCGGCGCCGTTGTTCTGCTGCCATTTTAGCGTTACGGCTTTCCACAACGTCACTTTTGAGGGCATCGAGTGTCGCATTGAGGTCGACCATCGTGCCGGCCTCGAATCGCGCCAGACTCCACTTGCGTATATAGATAGAGCACTACAAATCAATGTGAGCATGAGACGTTTCGAGAAGAATAGTCAACACCCCAATTACCTTCAACAGCTTTTTCGACGCATATTTCTTGTAGAGAACTTCAACAGGCGCGGGGGACACGATAGAAGTAAGCATAACTTCCGCTATGGGAATAATGTCTCGCTCTTTGTACGAAGTGTAATGAATGAGATTGGCGGTCTGTGTATCCATTGAACAAAACAAATCGAACGAGATTGATAAAGAGAGCTTACCCAATCTTCCCGACCTAGAATGAGACGAGAGAGCCAAAGAGCAGTAGCAGAGACAAGGGAAGACGGTATTGCGACTAGTTCGGCGGAGAAGCAAGCGAGTTCCAATAAATATTTCGCAAACGTTCGGGCAATGGGGTCAAGCTCGTCAGCCTTGCTTCCTCGTCGCAGCCACGACATAGGACCAGGAAAACTGAGATCCCAATTGATTGTTCTAAGAACATAACGCTCCGCCTTGCAAATTTCATCGGCGGTATAAATCTCGCCAGTGAGCAAGACAAGCTCCTGCGTTGAAGGCGCGACACCTTCCTCAAACTTGACCGCGGTGCAGAAGCAAGACACACCCACGAGCTGAAGTTTCGATAGTGCGACTGTGGGACGGAGAGAGAGAAAACGGTCGAGGATGTTGACGAAGAGGAAGAAGGATTCTGGGAGAAAGCTATATCTAGCATGAATCGATAGAATCCATTCGACGAGAATGTAGCGTTTCTCCCAATCTAATTCAGAATGATACGACATGTAGTCGGGGGTAGGCAGCGTTTTGATCTGGAAGGTGGCGGGACATGAGTGTTAGAGTAAAAAATGTTCCGTCTATTCAGGAAACACTGACCTCTAATTCTTTCATGTAATCCATGATCTCGTGGATATACTCTGCGGCTGAGAAAGGATCGTCCGCGTCTTCTGCGTCAAGATCATCCCATTCTTCAGCAGTTTCTTCATCTTCGTGGGCAGGAGCCAGTTCATTGGCAACCGTCTCTTCATCTAGTTGAGATTCGTCAAGAATAGTGGGCAGTCTGGTAGTAGGACGAGCTATCGGTTGTCGATCATCTTCATCTTCAGTGATGCGCTTCTTGAATACAGGTTCTCTATCCTGATCATCTTCTAAGGTCACTGAAACGCGATGACGTGGGTTGTCGTGTTCTGGAAATGGTGGTACAATTTTGAAAATAGCGGAAGGAATCGTCTGAATGGATTGCTGAGGTGGAGCTTGAGTGTGGTCGGCCATTACTTCGTCTCTATCTTGATCCTCCTTGATAGGCCCCAGAATCTGTCTGTCGCCAGCGACAGGCTTAGACCGGAGCGCCGTCTTCTGAGCCGTGGCTCCTACACTAACTTCACGTAGAGGAGCGCGGGTGGTTTTGCCGGTGGTTTTCGACTTCGAGGTAGCCGGACCAGCAGTGTTGGCCTTCTCTTTACCCTTCGAGGATACTTTGGACTTTCCGACGTTTGGCTCTACGGGAACTTCTCCAAGGATTCCTCTCTTCCTCTTCATTGCTGTTTTTTCGGTTCCAGTTTCGACCATTTTCGCTCTCGAAGTGACGGTGGTGGCAGTAACTCGAGAGTTTTCAGCCAGAGAGCTACTGGCTAGAGTCCTGGCTCGAGTCATGATTCTGGATGGTTTGGCATTAGCGTTCTCGTTGTCCTTGGCCGTCTTGATTGCTCGGGTGGTCCGGCGAACCTACAACACTGCGATTGAGCACAAGAAGAAGTGAAGAGGAGAGAGCGCTCACCGGAATATTAGAGGACATCCTAGAAGAAGATAGCAAAGTACAGAAGAGACGAAGCAAGAAGCAGATGAGCAGAGGATGAGGAAGGTCGTCAAGCTATAGTCTAAGTCAGAGTAGACTTGAAGAATTTTGGAAACCCTAACCGAAGTGTTCAACGGTACACGTGACTCGATCGCGTTTACGTGAACGCTTCCATCACGTGAGCGCGACAGTCCCGCTTCCGTTTTAAATTAGCGCTCGTCCAGTCGTCATCGTTGTGGATTCTCTCAATGACATTCGCAACTCCACTCAGCTCATTCTCGTACACTCATACCTCTCATGGCAGACTATATTCGCAGAATTGTATCAGGTAACAAGGCTCGTTTCAAGGATGGCAATCTCAACCTCGAGCTCGGTATGTACTATTACGCAAGACACGAATCTGTCCTCAATTCACAAATCGATCATCTACTAGATCTTGTCTACATAACCGACCAGGTCATCATTATGGGCTTTCCAGCAGCAGGTATTGAAGGTCTATATCGCAATCGTCGCGAGGACGTAAAGAAATTCTTGGACCATCGCCATGGAAAGAACTATTGGGTCTTTAATTTTTGTCCTCTCAAAGAGAATTCATATCCCCCGGAGACATTTGATGGACGAGTTTCTCGATATCCATTTCCTGATCATCAGTAAGGAATTGATCATAGATTTGAGCAGGACCACTCATAAATGGACAGTGCGCCCCCATTAGCTATCATGCCCTTAGTCGCGCGTGAGATGCAGATCTGGCTCAGCGGTTCTCCAGAAAGAGTGGCTGTCCTTCATTGCAAAGGTAAGAGCGCCTTTGTTGCAAGACAATCGTCTATCTGAATATCGATGTACACAAAGCTGGGAAAGGTAGATCAGGAACGATGGCATGCGCCTATCTATTATCCAATGACCAGCTTGCCTCCCCTCCTCGTCTAGAAAGGAGTTATTCACGGAAACAATGGGCAAAAATACGTGCAGATGAGGCGATGGATGCTATTCCCGAAGATACTGCGACCCACAGGCTGTCGAATGGTCCACTTCTAGGCGAAGGAGCACCGATAGAATCACCTGCTCCCCTCTCAGAACCAGTCTCGCCCGATCCGGAACAACCCCAGCAGAAATCATACACGGAAGCGCTTGGGCACGTCCTTGATCTTCATACTTCGCGGAGAATGAGACCTTCGTCCGATTCCGAAAAGGTCAAGCAGGGCGTCAGTATCCCTAGCCAACGAAGGTTTCTTTACTATTGGTCTCTCCTCCTATCTCACGAAGCTCCCTCGCATCTCTGGGCATCTGAACCTTTGGTCCCATCTCCTGACCAGGATTCGAAAATCCTGAGCACACCAATTTCACGGGAACGTTCTCGTTCGAAGGTTCGCCTAACGGAGATCAACATTAGGATGAAAGAACTCTCCAACATGCGCATTAACCTGGTTCGAGCAGCGAACGCCGTGATAGACAGGACAAGTATGAGCAAATCAGGCTCGATCGCTAGTCAAGCTGACAAGAACACGCATGTGTGGGTATCCCTTGCGAGATACGATGATGATTTTGTCGAGACCCTCGAACGATGGGAGAGGTACACACGCATGAATGACCAGAGTGGCCAGGGACACATGGGACGGCGTGAACCTGGAACAGAACATTTTGGCCAAGAGATATTGAACGAACTCTTCAGCGATGGGCGATGGGACAATAAGAAGATGGTAAGAAGCTTTGCGAGAATGGGGGCTGTAGGCGAAGAGTCCGTTATCAAGAACAAGACAGAGGAGGTATCGATTGCGATATACCATGTAGCGCGAGTTGACTACTTATTGTCCTTCGTTCTCCTCAGGATGGCAAAATCAAAACTTTCAAACTAAGACCGTTATCTGAGACGAACTGGAAGGAATTCGAACAGGACATCGCAGGGAATCAGGAGCAATACAGCGTTAATCCGGAGGACATTGATATACCCGCTTCAGAGGCCAACTCCATGTACGATTTGACTCAAGGTGTGAAGGGTAGGGGCGTTGTACTTGATGCCGGGAGGGAGGTCCGTGTAAAGCTTTACATGGGCCAGGTAGGTCGTCGTACCTCTGATATTTCCGAATCTCTCTCTCAATATGTGTTGTTTTAAAGGTGTTCATGGGTTGGCTATGGTTCATTCCAACATTCCACATGCCTCAGCCTCCACCAAACTCGGATCTTTCTCAAACGCAGCCATCGAGCTTATCATCAAAGCTCACCCTGCAACGGAAGGAACTCGACTTTGCCTTGGGTATAGGAAGCTCAATCATAGACATCGAGATCTCGCTCGAGTGGCTCAGAGAAACTGAAGTGGAGGCGGTTCAGCCTCCTGCGCGAGTCAACACGGAGGACGAAGAGAGGGCACCCGAACGAGCGAAGGAACCTGGCGGCCTCGTTGAAGCGATGGCTTCAGGAAATGTGCGAGGTATCGTCGAGACAAAGCAGGCTGCAGAGGATTAAAAGAGCCCAAGAGATATTGTACTCCGTTTCCCGGTGAGGTGTCTCTCGGCCTATGGGGTTGGCGGTCTGCGTCTTGACCTATGTTCCGAAAACCAGTATATCCCAAATCCATGACCTTTGAGTTAGCAATATCAGTGGTCAGCGAAAGAGGACCGTCGTAATATCGTAAATTGTAATCGTACAGTGTTATATTATACTAAGATTGGATCTACTTCACCGTGTCCATGGACCATTACCCGCGTGAACACAGACCAGCTTTCCCTTACAAGTACTGAACAAAGAACCATGTCCGATTCTACAAATTTGTTATTTTATAGCATTCTGGGCATTTCAAGCATTAGCTCTCCCCTTTCCACCCCGTTTAGCGTTTCCCTTCCCCGATTTTCCTCCTCGGCCTCCCTGGTTCCCTTTAGGGGCTGAGTTGAGGGTCAGCGAAGCATTGTTCTTGGGTGTATCGCTAGGTGTAGCTGTTGCGGCCTTCTGCACACAAAAAGTGAGTATTTTGGAATGAAAGTAGATATGGTAGTGTACTCACGGAATTCGAGGTTGCTCCGGATCCAGAGCCAAGAGTAGGGGTGGTTTTGACAGGAGAATCCATCACAACATCCTCATCCTTCACCGTCGCATCTGGCTCTGCAATACCAGACTCATTTGACTCAGACTCCGGCTCGACCTCCCCGACAGGTTTCATCGCATCAACCTCAGCTTGCTCCTGTGCGGTGACTGTGTTCTTCGCATTTATGGAGGCCGTGGGCAATGCGGGCGGAGCGTGGTTGTTTTCCAGCATTTCGACTGCTTCGGTTGATAGAGGCTCATGTCCATCATCTTCCATCACAGTCGCGTCTGAAACCCGGTGCTCCAACTTTGGTGCCTTTATTCGAGAAGGAGAGGGCGACATAGGCGGACTTGGAGGTGTCGGTGTTTTTGTCCTTCCCCTAGCCTTTTCCCCGCCTGCTGCTGAGCCAATCGCAGGCTGTCGGTCTCTCCCTCGCTCAACCCGATTCTCCTTGTCCTTTTCTGTGTCTTTTTCAGTCGAACGACTCCGACTCCGCTCTTCCGATATTCTCTTGATTCGCATCCTTTCTAGTCGCTCTAAAACGTCTACTTCGCCTTGGACGACGATATCTGCAAGCCAGCCTGCGCCGGGAGCGGTAAGGGAAGGTATCGATGGTGGTGGGTGGTAATTTTGATGACTTTGCTGGGACGGTGAAGAATTGGAGTGCGGAGGGGATGAATGAGAAGTGGATGAATGGGAAGAAGAAGACTGTGGCGGCTGGATCGGAGGTGGTAGACGACGTGAATAGGAAGAAGGGACACCAAGAGCATTCGCGGTCACTGCTAAAGCAGCGATTGGTGTGATTTCATACGGCGAATCGGAGTCATCTTGGTCGTCGTTGGGGGGTGATGCATGGGAGGATGTTGAGCTACCTAGAATGAGCGGTTAAGGATGTAAGACCATAGGATTGAATAGCGAGGGCCTTGTAATCCAACGTTAACATTTAGATACGTACCAACCAGATTACATCCAAATATGAGCATATCTCTAGCGCCAGCCCTTTTCTCTGGGCTTCCGGTCAGCATCGGATTCAAAAATCCTGCTAGATGCGAGGCTGCATTGCTAGGGAAGAGATACTTGTCCGCCAAGACGGAATGTAGGGGCCAATAACGAAGTTTCGAGATGTGTCGAAGGTCACCTTCACGACGGAGGAGCTTAGTTAGACCATAGACTCTTCCTGGATAGATAAGCTATACCTTTTCGTGTGAAGAACTCCCCGCTGTACTTCCCACCCATGGTTAGAGAGCTCGGGAGAGTACCCATGAGCTCCATTATTTGTGCGATATGATCATCGTCCTAGGATATCCGAGGAACGATAACGTCGGAAACATCAGCTGTTAATCATTTCTGACCATCAAAATTGAAAAATTACCTTGGAATACCTCGAACCGCTCGCAGGATCGAAGAGATAATCTCCACCAGTAATAAGCTCGAATAACTGAATGAATAAAAGTTAGCAAGAGATATGAATCCCTTTGGACGACACTCACCACACAAGCTAAACTCCACATATCAGCGCTCGTACCCCATTTGGCGCCTAAGATCACCTCTGGAGCCCTATATTGACGCGTTTGGATGTCGTCAGTAAAGTGGTGTTCAGTCCAAGTAGCTGATGGAAGAGGATGGAAGCACGTCTTGTTAGGAGGCATTTTATTGAAGAAACAATGTTAGGGGTCAACGCCCACCATTTCCCAAATCAGCAATTTTGACCGTGATCTTCTCTTCTATGTCAAGCGGAGCCATTGCGCTGACACTTTCTTGAACACGATCCATCCCATCATTCGTGATGTGCATATCTTTCGGATTCAGTGGAGGTTGTGCTCCTGGCGACGTATTCAGCTGTGAACGTGAAGGATGTTGTTCGGGATTTGAAGAATGAGAAGGTGCCTGCTGCGTGAGCAAAGAAACCTTGGCTTCTTTTGTTTGTGTTTTTTTCGACTTGTTTGTCGAAAACTCCAGCACGTCTTCTCTGTCCTCGGCATTAGACGTTTTATCCAAAGACACGTTCCCCACACCTTCAGCGATCTCTTCTGCATTCAACCGACGTTGCGCCGAGGGACCAGCTTCGGCATCTATTTTGCTCATACCGAATGAAAACTTGTCGAAACCGCCACCCGAAGATACTGAGCTGCTCGCGGAATAGATAGACTTGGGAAGATTACCGCCCGCCGATGCCAAACTCGAAAGGAAACCTGTGCTGCCGAAAGAAGACGATGGACTCGGCAGTGGTTGTGAGGAAGTGATGACCAGACTTTCAGAACGAGGAGTCTGGTTCCCTCCTCTCCCTGTCGATGGTGGCACACCAACTACACCAGTCATTCTTCCAGAAGACGAGGATGAGTCCGAAGCTGATGCGTTGAGTTGTTTAGCCTTCGCAAGCTCCGCCTGAATGATACCTTCAACATCGTCGATGGCAATGAGCACGTTTTCAGGTTTAAGATCCGTGTGAATAACACCGCAACAACGGTGCATGTAATCCAAACCGAGTAGAACTTGTTTTCCGATCTGCTTTACCAAGCCCATGGGAACACCTTTACTCTGGTGCCTTTTGATTAAGCCCAGTAGATTTTCTCCTAGTACTTCGAAAACCATACAGACATGTGTCCCGTTTGGTCCACGATGCCGGAAATGGTCAAGGAAAGAAATTACGTGCGAGCGGCCGGGATGCAAAAGAGAAGGAGAGAGCGCTCCTATCTGCGTTGTGGCCGATGGTGGAGCAGAACTCGTGATGAGCCTCTGCAAAAGTTTGATCTCGTCCAAAGCCGTCTCTGTGTACCTCGGAGCAGATTTCACGACTTTGAGAGCTACATGTCGCTTCATTCTGGGGCAAATCATCAGGATCGAAAACCTGAACCGGCAGTCTTGGCATTCACCTCCCATCCCAAGCCAGCCAGACTGTACTGAAATGACCCCAACCAAGCTTCCTCACGACAACATATCGTCCTTCACTGAATGCATCACCGATGTGGACTGGATGGTAGCCTCCTTTGACATAGTCCTCCCAGTCTTCTTCATCTTCCGTAACGGTTGATTGGTATGATTGACCAGAAGGAGAAGAGGCATAAGACTGGGTTTGTGATTGACCAGAGTGGTGAGATGCGTAGGAGGACATGAATGATATGATTACACTTCGTAATCGTTGTCGTCGTTCACAACGACAAGATGGAAGTATAAGGTAGAAAAGATAAGCGGATTTGGACCGATTTGTTCAAGATCCGTTTTTTCACATCGGACCTCGGGTAAAGCTCGGTCCGCTTCTTCCGCAGGGTCACGTGCTAGTTCTAACTGGGCGCTTAAAGACCCGGTCCGGTAATACCTTCGAGTCACAGCCCAATCGCTTTTTTTCCTCCGATCTTCATTTCTTACAGCCACTTTCATTAAGGCTGTAAGCCTGCAACGCTGTTGTTTTGACTGTATAAAAGATGTTCTGCTGACGCTCTACAAGTCTTCTCTATACCCATCAACCTCTTTTACTTCTGTTATGGACGTTCCCAACGACACAATGGCTGCGACGCCAAGCCATGTCCGTGTGCTGAAGGATATCACCTTTGGAAGTGTAAGTCCAACCTGCCAGATTTGTGCGCGGCTGGTTCACACTATACAGATTGCCGGAATGGTTTCCAAAGTGTTTGAGCATCCTTTCGACCTCACGAAAGTGCGGTTACAATCCCAGGTACTAGATTCGTCTGCTCGATTCGCAGGCCCAATAGATTGTCTAACGAAGACGTGGAGAAATGAGGGTGTAAGAGGCCTTTATCGGGTGAGCATGATGCGAAACCTCTGGATCTCCGTGTCTATGCTGAAGGAATGGTCGCATAGGGTCTTCCGGCACCTGTTGCTGGAGCCATGGTCGAGAACGCCTCACTATTCTTGTCATACAGAGAACTCCAAAACTTAATCAGGCGTGTTACACACCAGCCGGAGTCACAAAAGCTTCCTTTACACCAACTCGCGATCGCAGCTGCAGGCTCAGGCACTATAACAAGCTTTCTGCTGTAGGTTTATTATCTGATCATCTAGTCATCTTTCTATTCTTACATGCTGAACATACGTATGAACTTTCCAGAACACCTATCGAGCTCGTGAAATGTAAGATGCAAGTACAAATGCTTATCCCATCATCATCATCCTCTCCTGCACATTCACTCCCCGGCCCATTCGCAGTGTTAGCCTCAGCATTCCGCGGTGCGGGTTTCACAGGTCTGTGGCTGGGTCACACAGGAACGCTCATCAGAGAGACTGGAGGCACAGCAGCGTGGTTTGCGACAAAGGAGTACGTTGCATCCTACCTCCTTGCACGGCGCGCATCAGGAGGCCAAGAAGATCTCACACTTCGTCCTTGGGAGTCTGCTTTATCTGGTGCCTGCGCAGGAGCAGCCTTTAACCTTGCATTATTCCCAGCCGATACTGTAAAGAGTGCCATGCAGACAGCGGAGGAACTCAGACCGCAATTGGAGTCATCTGGCGCTCCGTATCGTTATTCCCCTCCGTCGTTTTTGGGAACCTTTGCGCAGATGTACAAAGCGCAAGGGATTCGAGGTTTGTACGCCGGTTGTGGAATCACTGTGGCGAGGTCGATACCAAGTAGTGCGATCATCTTTCTCATATTTGACGAACTCAGCAAACATTTTGGATGATGAATACATATAGTGTTACTCATATAGATTTATACAACGTTGATTTCGTGGTACAGCTCGGACTCTTCGTGAACATTCGGTTCAAAGACCAGTGCATGATGTAAACATGGACGTATTCTTAAATAATACCTATATACATAAGTACCTGCAAGCTGCATCTCAATGGATATCGAACCCGTCCTACCAACTCCTACCAACCTTATTCGACTCAGCCGCAACCGATAAAATATTTCGGGTTCATGATCAGAGAATAAAGGGCGTTCTTGTTCTTGCTGAATAAGTCTCCTACTAGTGTTCATGAAACAGGAACTTCCGATACAGAGCTAGTATAGTGACCATAGTGCAGTTATAGGCGTTGATGAAAGCTGGGTAGACTGGCACAAGAGATAGAATTAATACAATCAATAGATGAAGCAAGCATCAACTTTGGGTGGGCTCCAATGAATGATAGCATATGCTATGAGCGGCGTCGTATGCTTGCGTTTGAAGTTGTCATCCCTCAGGCCTCAGGTTTCGTTGCAACTTTATCATGCTGGTCCATACTGAGCCAATGCTGTTGCTGCTCCCAGAGCCCGCAGCAATATCAGACTGCGACGCCACACCACGATCAAGTACCAGTACCACGATTAGTCTGCTCACTTTGAACATACGCTCATGTGCCAAAGACGAATGAGCGGTATTTCCGGGGGAAAAATACCTGAATCTTTGTCTCCATAGGCAGAGTCATACCTGTGAACGCGAGTTGTGGTATTACAGGGTTCAGAAACGGGTCTGTTAGAATTTCTAAGTATTGCCACGACGAAGCCACTGAACTTGTTGGTGAATCGATTCAATTAAGAAGATCGCGCGGGGCTACATAGATATCGTTGGAAGAGTGGGTTGGTAATTTTGTTGTTTCGAGGCTCCTGGTGAAGTCTTTATGGGCCTTGAGCTTGAAAGCTTGAAGCTTGAAGCTTAAGGACCTGTGAGTGGTAACAAGTTGGATTGGGCAACATGAGGGCCCAGCGTATGTAGGTGCCTGTAGGTACATGTGGTGCTGGAAACACTTAAAACATGGCGGCCGTGAAGACGTCGGCTATGAGATACGCACGCCGCAAGAGCGAACCCCGGTCTGGGAGCATGACAAGACCGGCCGGCGACGAGGGTGGGGAGGCGTGGGGAGGCGCGAGGGTACATACTAAGGGAACATTGAAAAGTTGACGAGTCACGACAATTGAAGGTGCCCACTGCCCGGTGCCGATTTTTAGGTATACATACCGCGTCGCCGTGTATTGCAGTATCTAGTGAGAAAATGATTATGTAACTGGAAGAGTAATTCCGCTGAGGTATGGTTTTTGCGGTGCATTCACGGTAGAAACCGACGGCTAAGAAAGGACAAGGGGATGCGCGACGGGGGTAGCTTCTAAAATGAGCTAGACGGGAAATCAGCACACACGCGCGGCGAATCAGAGTAAATGTCGAACGGTTCGACAGTCAGTAGAACGAGAAAGGGTTTGATTTGCTGGAAAAATTGTAAGTTTTAACCTTGAGGTTGTTACAAACCAATGGATCGCATGAGGCATCACAGAATCAATTTATACGCTCAATGTGCATGCCACCTCATGCCACTAGAGCGCATGTGGATAGATGTAAACGCATTCAGAAAATCCCTCATTGATCCTTCCGACGACGTGAAGAGGTATGCAGATGTATAACAAATGCGCAGACGCACACCCACCTCCTATACAGGACATTCGATAGTATTACAGTATGTTAGTTTGAGAGAGCGTTTTGATGAGGATGACTTCTTGGACTGGATGGGTAAAGCTAATGAACACGAGGAACATGAAAGAACGAGGCTTTTTCTCACTGTGATTAATGACTGTAGCAGTTGCCTTGGTATCCTAGGGAAAGGAAAAATCGTGAGGACTCGAAAAACCTATAGGGCTACTACGACAGGGAACGCACGATAGCGCAGGTCAAATGAGGATGCATCTTCCGTTTCTTGCTCGGCGAATGTTGCTTGTGCAATGCCGTGAACATGTCCAAGAGATCTACAGCCAGCAATCACATTCCTGATATCTAGAGGAGGTTGAAGAACACTCACACTTCGAGACCGCATCTGTTTCGTTAGGTTTATCTCGATACGACGTGACGTACTTGCCGAATTGGACGCCAGCCTTCAATTGTGCGTCGAGGATGTCAATTTTGTTGAGCAGGAGAATGAGATCAACTGAAGCTAGCAGTTTGTTTGTACATATCATGCGCCACAGCTTCATTGAATCGGCCTGGTGGACAGCGTAGTTACATCAAGGTCCAGAACGAGAAATTGGAGTACTCACCAGCCGATTCACAGTCTCGTCTTCTGCAAGAGCCTGGTTGAAGGCTTGGCAGCAAATCAGACACAGCGCACTCGATCAAGAGGAAACAAGCCAAACCAGATACTGGGGCAAGGAAAATTATCACGGTCACTGTATCAAAGAACTGAGCCCAAGCAGCTAACATCCGACATTCAGTTCCGGATCAGGCGAAGTACATGATTGAAAATCACGAACCTCTTTGACTTCTGTCACCTCCAACGTCGTATACAATCCAATCCTTGCCGTTGCCATTCTCAAGGCCTGGGATGAATTCTTAACGACCCATGATTTTTTTCTGTATGAGAAATCTAAGTTCAGAACGTACTGCTCTCCATCGGTATTCGGTGTTCTTCTGGACCTATTGTGCTGACTCGTGCTCGTAACACATCATCTGAAGTATATTCCATAAACCTCGGGTTGCAACGATCATCTGAGTCATCTCGACACACCTGGGGTGGGGAGATAGTCTTCTCTAGTTATACGTTCAACGTCTTCGAGGAAACTTTGATATAACAGATCGAGATAAGTACGTAGGGCGGAAACGTCAAGGGAAGGTGATCGTACAAGCCTGGTTGGTCCTTGAGAGATATCTCTTCCTGCCGCAACTTCTCTTGAACATCATGATTTCGCCAAAGCGTCATTATATCGTCTGCACATGCGTTAATTATCCTACGGTTCTGTATGTCCTCGGGGGAAGATACAGCGCCAGATTGACGGCGGAATTTGAGAAAATGTTTCCAACCCGCTCCTGACCTGACAGCGATTTCAGGAGCTTTGGAAGGATTGTAGTGAGAATGAGGTCCGTCTTTTGAAGTTGTCCTATCGTCAGCGCCGGGAGTATTTGATGAGCCAGATATTCGTTTTGTAAGAGACGTTTCGACAGATTTAAGGGGAGCGAGGCTGAAGATTAGACGGCGGACGGTGTCGTTAAGTGCTATACTCGATGTAGGAGATGTGGTACCAGAGGATCGCGGAGATATAAGATTCAGAATGAAATTGACAGAGCGAACAAGGTTGAGGTGAATGACTGGACGCCATAATTCAGCCTTGGGAGATCGTTGAGATCGAAAGAGTTGACAGAAAGTGAAAGACGCACTTCAGCATGGAAAGCAGTTGGAGAAAAGTGAAGCTAGGTATGGAATCCCTTCAGTATATTGCCACTAGCGAAGAAGAGGAGAAAGGAAATAACCTGCATGTTCTTTAATATCGTCGATTTCCCAGACTCGGCCTGACCTAATCACGGTGGTAAGGACATATTCTAGAGATGATACAGGAACGAACCTAAGAGGAGAATCTTTGCTCCGTGAACGTTTTTCTTCTTAGCCTCTCTTTCCGCGTTCAGAGCAAGGTCGATAGCATCGCTGACTCGTTTTGCTTCCCTCTCCTGCTCGAGCCTTGCATCCCTTTCTTCGTCGGTCTCGTCTGGAGAGATTGGAGGTGGCCAGGCAGCGTCCGGATCAGTCCTGGCGGGGCGCATGTATCAGTATTAGGAGTAGTGTTGTTCTCTGGGGAGTAGATAGAGCTGTAGGATAGATGGTAGTGGGTGTCTTAGGAGGAAAGTTTTTCTCTCAGATAAGCATAGACATTTATTTAAGTAGGTAAAGTACCTTAGCACCCAGTTGATCGGTTATTGGTAGTCACACGTTATGAAAAAGCTGAAACTAAACTTGATGACCCTGCACTCCGCTTTATGGATAAAGAACGCCACTTTGCTTTTTGATCCTTTGCAACTCAGTGACAAAATGAAATCATAGAATTGTCCATTGTCAACGCACCCCCTGACGCCTGGATTGAAATATTCACCTGTTTCTTTGCTTTGACAAAGGGAAGAAAGATATACGTACGTTTCTGCGTTGTGCAGAGCTGAAAAGCTTCAAGGCATGCAAAGAAGAAGGTGACAAAAGACCCTCATTTCCGCTTGTGACTTGCGGTCGTCGTCTTGGAACCCCCTGGAACCCCTCGGAGCTCAATCACGATTCAATAACGGGAACCGGCTCGTCCAAGCGACAGTATGTTTCAATCCTTCACTGTTCCCGCAAATATCCCGTCTTCAAATAATTATACGTACTCCATATATCAAGCAATATGAACTCCGGTGAATTTTTCTCTTCACTTCGTACCAGTTCGTACCCAAGTCATTTCCCTCGACATATGATGACCTACGCCAATGGTAACTTTGAAGTTTGAATGGAGACACTTGATTTGAAGGCCTTTATCCTGTCCTTCGAACCGTCCTTACACTGGGACATACATGCAAACCTTGCTTCCGATGATACCGAAGAAAATGTATGTCCATTGTCATTGTCAGAACGAGGAACTTTATTTACACCTTTCACAAGTTTCCATACACAACGGACACAGTGCTGTAAGGTACTTTACAGGCTTCCTGATGTCTTCTATCAAGGAGATCCGTCTTAAAATTATACCCATCTTACAATGTCAAGACAATGATAGGTTCACCATTCCACACTTACCGAAAGTCACAACCATCACTATGTACTATCATAATGAATCAACTTCCATCGTAGCTACAACAAGATCGCTGAATGGCAAAATGAAGTGATAGGTACTTTCCGAAGAACAGTTCAACGACTACAGAGTCGTTCTACATATGCCAAATGACACGTATGCCCAAAATATCGTGT
Source organism: Lentinula raphanica (assembly GCA_027919835.1). Taxonomy (NCBI): domain Eukaryota; kingdom Fungi; phylum Basidiomycota; class Agaricomycetes; order Agaricales; family Omphalotaceae; genus Lentinula; species Lentinula raphanica. The sequence continues at coordinate 1,377,165 of JANVFP010000002.1, read as the reverse complement.
GGGGGAATTGTAAGTTGTAAGAATGTATAGGAGGTGAAAGTGGTAGAATGTGGCAATGGGGGCCCTGAGGCAATAAGCCGAGACAAGGGATTCGAGAGGTGCAGTCGGCCAAGGAGAGAGCACGATGGCCTGACAGCAAGGCCTCGAGCAAGGATTGGAATGGGGGGAAGTGGCTGGAGAACAAAGCTAGGATGGGAGATATAGAAATAGAAAGACAAACTGTATGCCAATGACAAGATACACATGTACATGGAGGAGGAGGAGGAGGGGGAAACAATTACAACTGGACAGACAGCAAAAAATAATAAGTAATGAGACGATGTATGGGGGAAGAAAGACGATATGAAGCATGAAGCACGAAAAATGAGAAGACCCTTCTTCGGAGATATCCCTCGAATCGAAAAACAAACGCAAAAGACAATAAAAATGGTGAGAGGGAATCGATGACATGAGTCATCCGTGCTCATCACATAACAAAGACAACTTCTTCCTCTTCCTCTTCCTCTTCCTCTTCTTCCTCCTCCTCCTCCTCTTCTTTCTCGCCTTCTTCTACTCTTTCCGCTCCCACTGCTCCCTCCGTCGCAGTCGTCTTCGTCATAGCAACGCTCTCACTCTCACTGCCACGACGCATAACCGCGTCCAAAACAAAACTCCTCACCTTCGTAGAATCCGAGGAAGTCGAGGTCTGCGGAAAATCATGTATCGAACTCTCGACCCCACTCGCCTGTGCATCAGGGAGAACGAACTGCTCCCATTCGCCTTCCTTCATCCGGACCATGTCTCCTTGGACTTCCACGATACTTGACACTGCTAATGCGTTCCGAACGTCTGCTACATCAGTTGTGATCGAACGGACACGTTTGAAGGTCGCGATTAGTGGGATGGGGATCCAACCGTGTGAGTCCATCTAGATCGAACAAGTGAAGAACGGTGAGGTCAGTATCCAGCAGGTATGCGACCACGCACAGAAAAAAAACCTGCCTGTTGTCTCAAGAAAAAGTCCGATGCCAAGTTCTGAGGACTGAGGTAATACTCCAACTGTCCAAGCAGATGATACATCTTTGGATCCATCCCGTCAGTTATTCGCGATACAGGCGCAGGTATCGGAGTCGCGAACGGACTCTGGGACGACACAGACGTATCCGGCGACAGTGCTTGGTAAGCCACATCATACACACTCGGCAGAGGGATGTACGTGTGAAGCCCATTCTCGACAGGAGGAAACGGTAGCGGTTGGAACTGCGGAGGATGTGTCACAGCAAACGGAGGTTGATGGTGATGATGATAATGCTGAGACGAACGATATCCAGACCTGAATTCTCCTCGAGGTGAAGTCGCGTAGTTCTCCCTCGACCGATCCATATCGTACCCATAGTATGAGCCGTGGAAAGACCCTCGCCTTCCACGATAGCCACGACCGGAACCTCGTCCTCGTCGTGGAGAATACGATCCTCGATCGACGTATCCCGCGTAGGGATTGTTATACGAGAACGAACCTCGTCTGGAACGTCCGTTGTAGGAGTGGTTGTACCCCGTGAAATACTGATCCACCGTGAACTCTCGTTTGAACCTGCCATTGACAGCAACCGCCTTGGCTTCTCTTCCATTGCCAAACCCATACCCAAAATCACGCACCGTCCATTCCGCCCCGGTACTGTCTCCATCCAGATTTTCGTGAGTGTGGTGGTGGTGGTGGTGGTTGTACTCTCGGTCTTCTTCAGGACTCGTGCTTGCTCCGATATCACCACCAGAGCCGTTGATGGGAAGTGTGGGTGACGTCGAAGGTCCTGTTTCGGCACTGAAAGGGCCTAGACGTGATAGACTTGGGTGTGGAGGGATAGGATTTGGGAAATTGGTGTGTATCGGGGGTAATGAAGCCAGACTCGACAGTGGTAGTGGCGGGACCGGAGCCGGGACTGGCATTGGGACTGGCACGGCACCGACAGGTATATAGGCGGGAGGTAATGATGGATGTGGAGGGGAGCCCAGGTGAGCATGCAAGTTCTCAAATTGTCGATAATGTGTGTTTGATTCACCGCACTCATCCCCTTCATCCTCGTCAGCGCCCTTTGCTCCTGCGTCAAACCAACCAAAAGTCCATCTCTGACTCGGTCCAGTATCACCTTCACTCGCTGACGACGAAAGAGAATCCTCTGTCAAGTCGACAATTTCACCTTTTCGACTCAACATCATCACTCCCGACGTACGTTTCGAACGCTTCCCCCTTCTCAGACTTGTTTTCTCAAGCCGTGATGACCTAGCCTCTCCTGAAGCCACACCCACAGAGAATGAAGAACGTGACATGATCACAGGCATGTTACCTGACTCTGCATCTCTATCCCCGACAACGAAACTTCCAAACGCAACTCTCGGCCGTAGTGGTTCAATACCTTCTGGATTTGCGTTTAATGGTACCGATATCAATGCATATGCATTCGGCCTATAGTATAGTTCCTGGTTATATGTGTAATCATGTGTCATAGGTGAATGGATTGACGGAGAAAATCGGTAATCGACTGGGTACATCGAGGAAGGTTGAGTCTGGCGGTTGTAGTTTGCTGCCATCAAATCCTGACTCGGCATGTACGTCTGAGGGTTCGAGTGGAAGTTCGGAAAGTGGGTGTAATCATATGCTGGATAGAAGGTATACGGAGTGGGGTATGGAATCGATGGACTGGAGAACGTATTTGATGGAAGGGAGGGAGAAAATGATGAATGGTGTATGCTTTGATCCGCAGAGTAAGAGGGTATTGGGGATGTATGAGAGGGAGGTAATTCGGAGTTGTTGGAATCCTGTTCATTAGGGATATACGCAGGTCGTCCTTCAGCGAGCGGCTGGTGGGGTGACACCGTCCCAGATGTCAAGTTTTGACTTGCGTTTGATTTTGCCTGCTGTTGCCGCTGAATCTGGACAGGGAAAACGGAAGGTAACGGAGATGGGACCGGAGGGGGATAATATGTACTGGGTGGTTCCGCATTTGATGCGGACACCGTCTGGTCTCTGGGCGTAAATCCTTCTGCGTCCTGAGAAGGAAGTCCGACTCGTTGGGCAGCAGGGCTTCCATGCACACTCCCTGCACGACTATGCACACTGCTATGCACACTAGACGCAACACCAGTAGAAGTACCCGATGTCCTTCCGGGAGTTCCTACGGGTCGGATAATCATCCCCGAATTGTGAGGCAATGGTTGTTGAGAACGGCCCATGTCACGAGACTCTGAATGATTCCGAGAATGAGAACGAGATGAGGATCGGGTGCTCGCGACATTAGTGAGCGGGATTTTGGGGTTCGGCTGTGTTTTGCCTGATTTCCGGCGAGAGGACGACGCTGCATCCGCAGCAGCTTGAAGTTCCTCGGCGGGTATTGCGACCCATCTCGATTTGGATTTGGCCCTCATCGATTTGGAAGGTGAAGGATTTAGATTGGTGTCTTCATCTTCTGGATACCGAGAATATATGAGCATCGCGCGCGCGAAGGAGACAAATTGAACGCTGAGCAAACACAAACGAAGAGAGAAGGGCGGGATGAATCTCATACACACCTGGAGGCACAACTTCTTCTTCATCGTTGGATCTCCCCTTACCCTTGTCTTTGCTCGGAGAGAGCAAACCCATGCCGACCTCTGGCCAAGCTTTAGAATCCTTCAAGTCCAACGACTCGTATTTTTCAGGCTTGGCTACTCCGTGAGGTCGAGGTACTGAAGCAGGAATGGATGGTGGGCGAGCGGACCAAGTGTTCGGCTGAGATCGTGTTTTGACCACGAATGGATCGTTATCTTTCTTGAGATGTGCATTTGTATGAGCACTGGTTGGCGGTGATGGTTTTGACGAGGGAGGTTTCAGGGTAGATGAAGGTGACAGGTCATCTTCTTTAGGCTTGGGCAACCTTGCTTCAGCCATTCTCTGCTGCCAAACGTTGACCGATGGTTCTCGTGAACTCGTCCGGGATTCTGTGTTTCCAATGTCCCTCTGCTCTTTCTGGTGGGATTTCAACTCGGCGTTGGACTCTCCATCTGACTCTACGATGACCGATGAATTTGAGGTTGTGGGCGCGGTTAGATCGGTCGCATCTATGTCGGTACTATTTGACGATATAATGGTACTGCTGCCGGCACTACTTCTGGTATTGCTGCTGGTGCTACTCGCACTGCTGACGTTAGATGGGAAATGTGATGAGGCCGATGTTGATCCCAACATCGAGACTGAGACTGCGTGTATCGTATTCTCTATTGGAGATCGAATCTTTTGAGCCATCTTTGCACGGTCGGCGTAGGAAAACGATGTGGCGGTCATCGTGGTGATGGTTTGTGAGACGATGGTATTGTGGCTGTTGCTTGAGTGAGCTCGGGAGCGAATATGAATTGTGGGGTTAGACCCTGAGGTCAGAAACCGGTTGGATGAACCAGAGGAGAGATAGAAAGAGAGAGGAAGAGAGATGAGAGATGAAAAGAGAAGATGAGAGGAGCGGTCCCGGGTCGAGAGAGAAGGATGACTGAAGAATAGCAAGTCCTCTCTTTGGCCTTGTTACTTTCACAAGCGGTCACTTATTTCCCCTTTAGGAAGGCTATTCCCCAAAACGAGCAAGTCTCTTGCTCTTTTCAAATTTTTACAAGACAACATAACATTCACTGCGGGAAACGACGACCATGCTCAAAATTCAAAGCGAATCTTCCAAGTTCAAAACCCTCGACGACTAACAAACTGTTCTAAATCATGCATTGTGGCAACTCCAATAACAAACTTTCGTTCAGCATCAGTCACTGTAATCAACAGTTGATTCAGAACGCAGTTTGTATTGTCAACACAACAAGCAATCTCAACATACCAAGTGCGAAGATATTCGTCTGTAGAAATCGTTCCAGCTCATCGAGCGACGTTAACGGAGTGATAAGTGTGTAGGGCTCCGAGCTTGTCCGTTTGAACTTGATCATATACTGCAACACCTTGTCGTTCTACCAAGCGAGATTAAGCATGCTGCCAATGATCGTAGAACTATCTGGATAACAGTCGCGAGCCAAGACTTACAGGATTAGCCTGATTAGATTCCCATAACTGCTTCAACTTCGACACATCCACGTAACCCAACGGACGACGGTTCTTATCCAGAACCCTATAATCAACGAAAACAATCGTAGAACGATCAGCACGCGCCAGAGATTGTCGCAGCATGCAAACCACGCACGGTATATGTGAGAAATCTCTATCATACGCGAGCTCGATCACTCGCGAGACGGGTTCTGTGAATGGAAGTGCAAACGCAGGCGAAAGCTGGAGGTCCTGATTATCCAAGAAGATGTCCACAGATGATCCATCATAAGACGTTTAGTGCAGGATTAGATTCGTTCATTTCGAGTTTACAGAGAGCGACGGCAAAGTAGATCGATAGGCGATAGAAAGATTGGAAGCTCTCATTAACCAACTGCAACAGTTGACCGTACCACGAGACTTACTTCGACGACAGCCCCACGATATTTGTCTGGTGAAATCGTATTCATATCAGGCGTAGATGGTAGCTTGACGGGCGAGGAAGGTCCCACCGGGAGTGAATTGCTAGGCATTGACGTGGCGAGCATACCAGGAGAGGTAGCGTATATGGAAGACTATGGATATGAAGAAAGATGGAGTGAGCCCTAGGGCAATACCTGGTCACTGATCATGAACGGAGTAAGGGAGAGGGTAAAGCCTAAAGAATGCCACGTGCTAGTACAACTACTCCCGGTCAAAGCGTCAGTCACCGCGTCAGTCAAAACGACGACTCGGAAGGCTTAGGTACATATCCTCTGAAAGTCTGCATCAATTCTCGTGTATTGCAATAAAGAACGGAGTGGGGTTGTGGTATAACAAAAATCGTGAGCGGTAATTCTACGCTACGAACGGTATCTTCCTCATCAGAGTAGGAGAGTATTATCCTGGAAGCCCAAAAAAATTCAAAGAAAGTGATGACAGTATAATGGATACAGTCTGATAACAAGCTATAGCATAGAGTCGCAATCTATCTTCCAATATATGTAGTATTCCTAGTTCACAGGCGACCGCTTCCAGAACATGAGATTTCGCCGAGTGGAGGGTATAGATCCTGTCGTGTAGTATGAGCAGTTAAGCATAAACAGTGACGGACACAGGAAAACACAAAATCTCCTCACCAAAAATAAAAACTGGGCCCCATGCCGCGAGTAACATCGCGACATGTTGCGTCCCAAAAGGAGTAGGTCGTGTGCGTCGTGAAACAATATCGATGAAAGTAGAAATACCAGCGAGAACCAAAATTAGAGTAAAAGAGCTAAAATGTACCGATGTGAAGACGGAGTGAGATGGATGACAGGAAGAAGGACTGACAGTTGGAATATGAGTATACGCCACAAAGCAGGTTGGATGATACTCGCATTCTCGAATGCGGAGAAAGTTCCTGCTAATGGTGAAACCGGGTAGATACGTCTTCGAGAGGCTGTAGATACAAAATATCGTTCGTCAGTTTTCTAAATGCAGAGTAGAAATGATTTATTCAACTCACTACCAGTGTTACTCAAAGGTGAAGGCATAGCGAATAAATTCGCGTCAAGTTGTATATTTCGAGTGGTATATTGGATTTCTTCAACCCCAGTCTCAAAATCTTCATCGTCATCGAGATTCGCCGTCTCCTTTCCATATTCATATTGATTCTTTCCATGGGTCCTCACATAGTCTAGCTCAGCATCGACATAACTCGAGTGACGGTCGTTTCTAGTGCTAGCACAGCGCGTCCATTCTATGGAGCTCACGTCGTCGTCGTCATGGGCATCGCGATCATGGCCAGGCGATTCCCAGCCCGTCGTTGGTGAGTATCGCGGAAGATTTTGAGGGTGAACGGCCGGAGAATGGGAACCGCGGCGGTAATCCGGATTGGCACGATTGAGATAACCAATAAAATCATGCCCAGGAGGTGACTCTCTTGGAAAATGGGGTGTACGGGGAGTACTGGGCGAGGCAAATACCGGGAAAACCGAAGACGCGAAAGAATCTGTGTCCTCGTGGTCTTCGAGAGTGGACGAGTGACAAGAGCCGAGGGGATCGTGAAAATCGTCGGTAGGTAAAGGAGAGAACGGTAGATGGAACTGGCGAGAAGAAAACACAGGACTCGACAATGCAGGACTTATGGGTGCTCGACCGGGTGAGATAGGATACACGGTGGACGGGGATGGAGAAGGTATTGCGCGAGGGGTAGGTATCGGAGTTGGTGTGTTGGTATTGCGAGAGCCAAGAAAATTATTCATGTTTTTCCGGTGAGTACGTTTCGGTGGTAACGAGGTGAGATTCATTGAATTAAGGTGGTCGGTTGAATTGCGATAGCGTTGACTAATGCGTTGTTGGGAACGAGACATTCGGATTAGAGCCATCAACCCAAAGTACGAAAAAGGTATTGAAAATACGAGGGGCATTCCGGCATATGAAAGGAATCGTACCCTAAAAGAACAATTGTACTTGACTTCAACGATGAAACACTGTGAGGCATGATTTGAAAACCTCACCATTCAGGACTAGTCGCGTCGCAAACAAAACCATCTGCGGGTTGAACAGCATCCAGCTTAAGGACTGCTGCTATGTGGGCCATGGAGGAAAGAAGTGGGAATAAAATGAGCGTGAGGATATAACTCGGGTGCCATGCATATATCCTGATTTCGAAAGTTTATAAGTGTTTTTCGGTGGAATTGAGAATTCAGCCTCACTTCAAGGAAGTCGTTTTCCAACCTCCTGTGCTTGAAATGGCCAGGTTGGTGATCATTGAGAATGTCGCACAGACTCCCGTCAGCAGATAAGAGGCGAATCCCGTGAGGATAGCTTGCGCTAGTAGGATGGCGAATAAGACGCATGTGGAAGCAGGGAAGGAGGTCGCTACATACTAATGCAGAACGAACGAGGCATGAGGAATGGATCCATCCTCCAGATAAGACCTTGGAGACAAAGTCAGGACGTAGGAACTAGCGAGCGGAATGCAACTCACCTAAGCAGAACACCCCCTGTAGTATAGTACACCCAATGCAATATACCAATGCGAGCCAATACGATCGGACGGTGGAAGCGAATGCACATAAAACAGCCCAGCATAATAACATTCCTGAATATCTCATTGAGAAATGCACGTTCAGGAGGCTCCGGAGCAGTTTTTGACATACCAGATAGTGAAAGCGTGAACCAGACTATCTTGAGGGCGTATGGAAGCATGTTGTTATAGCCTCCACATCCAGTACGCACCAGCGCGGAGGGGGCCAAGCAGGAGTTTTGCACGAGCCTCGAGGGTATAAAGAAGAAGGAGGTCGGAAAGACAGGTCCGGGTATTACTTATATCGACTTTGTATACGAATTTCTGCGAGATAATGATCATCAAAGATCATATGTTGCAGCTTCCCAGGTTACCGGATTTGATAGTTTGTTGGACGAGCGGCGATTATCCAGCAAAAAATGAAGACGGAGACGTATTTGTGCAACAAAATGCTTGCGATGTGCGGAGAATGAGTGAGAGAAGCGAGGAAAGGAAGGAAGCCAAGGCTTACCATTGAAGCCCATATTCTCAGATGATCTGTGGCCATTGATCATCAAGATTCATCATTCATGAATCAACGACGGAATTAGCTCGAAGAGGTTGTATCCCCAAATACTCATGTGAGAAATGGGATCACGAGAACGTCGCAACATGTATATTTCGAGACTATGAGAGTTTTGAGTTCTGCGAGGGCGGTGAACTCCGAGTCGAGCCGCGAGTGCATTCATACTGCGCACGCATGGTAAGAAGCGATGGTGTATTTGCCTCTGATCAATGTCAGATACGATGAATATATGCTTCGGAGCGAGAGATTGAGTTCAGATATTCAGCTAAAAGACAGAGAAGAGGAGGAGGAGGAGGAAGATGGAAGTCGCTGAGCGGCTAGCTCGGCAAAGAGGACTAATAGGCGCTGGCCATGTTCCCATGTTCCCATGACGTCGATAGAAAGAAGCGCCTGAACAGCAGTGGCACACCTTTATCTTCAACCTCACACCTTCACCACAAACTATTCTACGAATTCTCTTCTACTATCATGGTCAAAGCTTCAGACGTTATCCTCATTCTCGTAAGAACAGCTTTGCCAGCTCTACTGACAGCTCATGAACACATCTCCTCAGGTTGCAATCATCTTCCCGCCAGCAGCAGCCGCATTCATCACAGGCTGCAGCTGTGACCTCCTCATCAACATTTGCCTTACGCTGTACGTTTTTCGGAACCCTGACTTCCGTTAAAGGTACTGACAGCTCCATTATCCAGTCTTGGATACATTCCTGGGCACATCCACGCCTTTTGGCTCATCTACAAGAAGATACAAGCCGAAGAGCGATATGGACGAGGTGGTTATAAATGTGCGTGCTCATTCTCTAGCCATTTCCTTTACCTGTACTCACTCCTTACCTGCTAGACATTGGAAACGGAACTTACCAGCCTTACCCTCAAGCTGGTGGTCCAGCACAGCCGATGCCAGCTCCTTATTACGGAGCTACCAATTAGGCACGTCCTTCCAAAGGCCACTTGACGTCAGCCTCCATGTTGTCTTTCATCTCGGGTTACATCTCCTAGTATTTCTTTCACGGCGTACCTTTGTATAACTCAGTGTAGATGGACACCTAGTCACTGTCAGTAGTATTTACAGAAATGAACACATCCATGACAATTTGTGAAGTTCAAGTCAATTATAGGAATGGTTCAATACTTCACTACGGAGTATGTGTTATATCTAAGGAGCCAAGACATTCTCCCCTACTTATAGTAGTAGTCACACTATGTCATTGAGAAGCCCCGCTTTTCCTCATTTCTGTGCAACCCAAAACACTCATGAGAGCTGTGCATCCTGAGTTCAAGAATTCTGAATGCCTGTCGCATCTGGGGCACGAAGCAGCTTCTGAGGATGCGACAATATTCGGATCGGAGATGGGCGACATTGATAGAAAGTTCATTGTAGGATCTCTGAGCAGCTACAAAGACGATGACGGAAGTAGAGTATATAAGTTGCAGATATCACATACCATTGGTGATGGTGGTGGTACCTTGGTGTGCTGACTTTGAAGCTTCAAGCACCCATTCAACGACATTTTGGATTGAGCGCATCCAAGCTCGAAGGTCATTTACACAGCTTGTCATTACAAGATTTTGAAGCATGAGGGTAAAGATGGAAGAGATATCCGACGATATGTGTTTGAATGCAATGCAGAAGACAGAAATCGAGAACAGCAAAATGATACATACAATCGTCAATGAAAATGAACTGATACCAGCGTGTGTTACTTATCCAAGAATCAATGCACAACAAATCACGACAACGCATCCCAAACACTAAGACCCGCAAAGAAGATTCCTAACGAGACCAACGAGCCAATATACACCACAGTATGCACCCCAGCCTTTGGCAAAACCAGCTGGGAATGTAGAATGGAAAGGCTCATTTGCACAATGAAGACCACCGGCACACCGATTGTCAACAGTTGATTTGACTGTCTCAGAGTGACGGGAAGTAGTTGGATAGGTGACCACGGCCATGCGGGAGATATGACAGTTTCGAGGTATGAGTTTGGAGCAGATTCGGAGGGAATGATATATACAGCGGAATGTTCCTCCGCTGGGTGTATATGAGGGGACATAAACCATGAATGGGCGATGGCTGCCTGAAGGTAGGCGGAAGAGAGTATGAGAGTCATTCCCAGCGAGAACAGAAGCGCATTGGCGCGTTGTAGGCAAGGAATAAAGGCAGGTATGCGCTAGAGAAGTCGATGAATCGATCAAACGATGTTTATGAGTGGTGATAGATATGTAGAACTTACGACGAAGGGTATACCATAATATTTCTCGAGTTCGTCTCGCTTTCGTACAGCGATCAATTGATCAACGTCCTCCTCAACTTGTAATTCAAGTGAGGCTTCGAGATCGACGTTCGAGTCTCTTGAGTGTCTCTGCAATAGAGGGGCACGTTCCGTCGATGATTCCACAGCGGGCGCAGGAGCAGGAGCAAGGCTATTCTGCGGTAGGACATTCACAGGAGAAGTACCACCCACACTGGAACTACCAGCGGAAGAAGAGGCCATAGGAAACTCCCCATAACGTGCGGTTTCGTCTGTGGCACCGTATATACGTCCAAGTTTGGTGGCGCCATCCTCTATCTCAATGAACCGTTCTTCATCATGCGTGTCAGTGACCAGAACATCACGATATAGCATAATGTTCTGGTACCCTTGCTTGATAGCCACGATGGCCTCTACAGCAGCCCAGCCCAGGGCCACCCACCAGACACGTCTGAACGCAGGATCACGCCAGGTAGGAGTTTCGTAAACGAGGTAATGAGGGATCAGAAGAATGGGTATCGCGATGACACGAAGGAGGAGACAAACAATTGAATGTAGCAATGTCGATAGCAGTGTTGGGAAACTATAGTGGGATAATTTGCAGCTAGTGCATATCAAGAGCGAAAGACCGTAAATCGGTGTTCGTAACATGTGTGACAAGCACCAGAGACCGGCCGATACAAAGAGTTCTGTCAAGGGGAAGGGCAGCACAGAGGGGAAATCTGGTACCACTTGAAGTGGGTATGCCCAAGTGGGGAGCAACGCTAGGAGAGCAAAGAGGATTGCGAAAGTCAAAGGAACGAAGGTGTACAAGATTAACAATCTTCTGTACGATCCTGGGTATTATCAGATTCCTCTGAATGAATTCAGCAGAAAAGTGATGTACTTACCTCGATACAAGCCCTGGCTCTCTAAATCCTCGTCAACTGCGTCGTCGTCAATGTCATCTTCCTCTTCTCCTTCGTCTCTGCCATCGAATTCAACAGCGCCATCTTCCGGTACACGGTCAAGGAAACCAGAACCAGAACTGTCTGCTCTGAAGCGTTCTGGACTTGATTGAAGTCGGTGAATGGGACCCGGTCCACTCTCAGCATGCATATTATGCCCAGCCAAGGACCCAGTTTCGGTCGACAATCTTCTGGGCCAAGAACGGAAAGAAGTAGCAGCTTTAGTGAGGCCGAAAGAGACAGGTTTTTAGCAGCCGTTGAGGAGGATGTGGCGGTTTCGCCAGGGTTTCGCATAGAGAAAGCGCAGCCGGCCCGTGCCTGATCAAAAAAAAAATTTCTAAGTTCGCTCTTCTCTCTCAACAGGTCCTGACAAACAAGATTATATTGAAACGAATGGCAACCTCAATGGCACCTACCAAGCCTTGAGGAGAATACGTTCAATCTTTGGGTCTTTGTCTCAACTTCTGCAAATTCGTTGATGCAAGCCCTTACAGTCTTACTTTGGCTTTCTGTTGTTCTGAGCACTTTGTTTCTGAGTTCTGGTGGTTTGGTAGTGGTTTGGACCATTGAATATAAGAGTCCAAGAGTCCACTGTTACAATGAGAAGAGACCTCCAAGTACTATGTATGTTGAAGGGTCTGAAGAACAGAGAGGGTCGAGAGAGCGAGAGAGTGATGATACGAGTGCAAAAGAGTTGCTTTACCCAGCGAAGGAGGAGGATATGGATGGAGGGACCCAAGAGCTGCACTGAAGCCATGAAAATTAAGAACTTGAGATAATTAAGCAAGGTATACACCGTGGCACGGTGGTGACGAAACCACTTGCTTCGCTTCACTCGCAACAATAGCTACAACTCCTTCTCGGCATCTAGCTCCAAGGCCTCTTGTCGAACAGCTTCGATCAGATATTTACTCGTGAGTGGGGTGTCGGTCACTTGAGATCTGATAGCGAGTGATTTGAAGAGGTCGCGGTATGATTTACCACAGGCTCGGCGAATAGAAGAAATGTAGAACTGCTCAGAGATCGTGCCTCCCATTCCAGTAACTTCTTCGTACAATAATTGGAGTTGAGCGAGTGTTTCGCGTACGTCGCCGTGTTCGGGAGTCCGCAACTTCATCATCCGGGTTTTCAAGCCTTCGGTCCTTGTAAAAGAGGCGCGCTCCATGATAGAACAGAGCTCCTTCCAAGTATCATGAGCCGTAGCTTTCCCTTTGACGCTAACGTACAGCGACAGCGGAATTGTCTGATATATGATCTCGCGAACCTGGGCCTCTTTCGCATCGTACGCATCCTGCTCATTCATATGTTTGTCATATTCATCGTCGGTCAGAGCCGTCGAGTTCCCTCTAAGGTAGAACTCGCCATCCGATTCAATGACTTGCTTTGGCAAACGGACGTTTCCTTCGAGATGTCGCCCGAGACCGTACGATCTGATTACGGTTGCGACACGATGCTTGTAAATGACCCAGTTGCTGAGGTCTTTGTTCAAGTGTGGAAGCTGGAATTCGATATTTGCGAGCATGTCAAGCTCAAAACCTGTTCGTGCAGTAGGCACCGGGCAACTAGCAACGGATGACGACGAAAAGAACGAGAACTTGAGGAAGATTGCCACTGGGTGTCCGACACCATCGATAAGTCACATTGTAAGCCTCAGAAACGGCGGCACTGTACCTGGTGTAAACGACTGTGTTGTAGCTAGCAGGCATAATCAGCAAACATACACGAACTATCAAGGATAGTAAGGACTCACAGCTTGACGGTGGTCGTCAAGTACTGAGGTTGTCGGTTAACAAAACGAAAGATAATGTTACAAATTTTTACGTGTTTTCGGACGAGTCTGAGCGCTTGCCAAGATAGTCCCTCTTCCTCTGCACAATGTTATGTCCGGTCAAGGATTCAGGTTCAGTCGACAATCTCTTGTATCAATAACGGAGGGAAGTAGCAGCCAAATTAAACAAGTTTTCGAAGCCGTTGAAGAGGATGTGGTGGTTGCGCATAGAGAAAGTGTGGCAACCGTGCCTGCTGAAAAAAACAAGCAATTATGTTACATGCAATCTCTCAACAGGTCTAAAGAAACTCTTTTAAAAAAGGCTTGCCAACTCATCATATCGAGGAGACAGAGAATTGAAGGCATGATATCAGATGGCATCTTAAGCTCTAAGGAGATTATGTCCATCATACTTCTTTCGACACTACTAGAAAGCGGCATTCCTCTTCCCGATTACTGTAGTAAGGATAGTCAATCTACGAGTCTGACTAGGGAGACTACGATTACTGTGTCCTTGTCCATCTACTTCTGTAATCTCGCTGATGCGGGCCCTTGCGTTCACGAAGCAAGAACGGTCCTACTTTGGCTTCTTGTTCTTCTGCGCCCTGTGCTTCTGGTTGTTTGGACCATCATGATTGAGTCCAACTTGAACAGCAGCTCCTTCCAGCCTGAACTCCTTCTCGGCATCTCGATCCACGGCCTCACGTCGAACAGCGTCGATAAGAGATTTACTCGTAAGTGGGGTGTCGGTCACTATAGTTCTGATAGTGAGTGATCTGAAGAACTCGCCATATGATGTACCACAGGCTTGACGGACATAATTCATGTAGGCTTTCTCGGGAAGCGTGGCTCCCATTCCAGCATGTTCTTCGTGCCACAGTTGGAGTTGGGCGAGTGTCTCGCGTACATCCCCATTTTCGGGAGTTCGTAAGTTCATCATCCTGGTTTCCAAGGTCGCGATCTTTGAGGAAGAGGGATATTCCATGATAGAACAGAGCTCCTTCCAAGTATCGTGAGCCGTCGCTTTGCCCTTGACGTGAACGTATAGCGACAGCGGGATTGTCTGATATATGATCTCGCGGAGTTGAGCCTCTTTCATATCATACGCATCCTGCTCATTCATACGTTTGTCATATTCATCGTCGGTGAGAGCCGTCGAGCTCCCTACAAGGTAGAACTTGCCATCGCGCTCGGTGACTTGCATCGGCAAACGGGCGTTTCCCTCGAGATGTCGTGCGAGACCGTGCGCCCCGATTACAGTGGCCACACGGTGTTTGTATATGACCCAATTGCTAAGGTCGTTGTTCAGATATGGAAGTTGGAATTGTAGCATGTTAAGCCTGATCGAGCAGTGGGTCTGAGGTAACAACGAATGTCGAAGGAAAGAACTAGAAATGAATGAATGTTATCGATAAATCACATTGTAAAACCTGAATTCAGAGTGACGGCGATATTAATGTACCTTCCAATGTAAAGAGTGTTACTGTAGCTAGTAGATAATCAGCAAAATAGATACAAGAGTAGCAAGGACAGTACTCACAACTGAACGGTGGTGGTCAAGCACTGAGATGAAACAAGATGGAAAATTTCAAGAAAAAAAAAACTCACGTTCGACTCTGAGCTTGTACAGCCCTGAACAGCCTTCTCTAAATCCTCTACTGCACAATGCTGGAATGGATTATTAATGTGATTCCTTGATTAACGACTGTGATGTTAGAACAAGTAGTGTCAAGTAGTGCAACCAAAATATACAGATAAACGTTCTAATGAGGACGGACTGATAGAATTGCCAAGGTAGCAGATAAATCGATAAAGGTCCAAGGATGAACTTGCAATCAACCCTCATCCTCATGACCAACCCCGGTCCACCCACTAGGTAAGGCTGCTCTCAATCCCCGAGATCTTGTCGTGCTATATCGGTCATTAACATCATACAACTCCTCTCGTTCCAACCACCTCCCAATGGCTGATGTCGGAGGAGTCAGATCAACTGTATCGCGAGCAAACTCCCGAGATCCATAGTTCGAAGGCAAAGGTGGTACTGGCGTCACATCCTGACGTTCTGCCCCAGACGCGCTCGTAGAAGGAACCAGAAACTTTCGAAGACTTCGTATCGAGCGGAGAGATGATACCGATTGAGTCGAATTACTCGATTCTTGACGCTGAGGTTTTGGCCGGAGCATCTTCGCTAGGTCGACTTCGTTGTCCGAAGATTCCTCTCCTTCGGAAAGTGATTGATTTCCTTCGTCACTAGTGACAGAGATGGATAGGGCGAAAGGAGGGTTCTGAAAGAGACCAACGCCTTCGCTGTCGTAGTCTGCTTGAGAAGCCGACAACAAAGTCGACGACTGAGGGGAGTCCCATACCCACCCACTGCGATACCTGCTATGTAACTGTGCTGATCCTGCCAAAGGTGTGATGGATGACCACGTATCCACGGCATCACCCTCTAATTCAACAACGGTGCGTGCCAAACTCGGTGGTTCGTTTGCAGCTTTAGCTGATTGTGGTCTGGATTTGGATCTGCTTCGCTTCCTCTGACCATTACCACCTTGTTTTCTCTGCCGTCTAGGTTGTCCATGAGAAGCAACATCGGCGAAGCTCGGGTTTGGACTAGATGCCCGACTTGCAGGCGCACTCCGACACACTACTCTGGCTTTTCGAATTTCTCCATCGCTAGCATTTGATCGCGAGGCACTATCGAGGCGTGTCATCAACATCGGTCTGGGCCTGTTCGCATCATAGCTGCTAACCACGCCTGCAGACCTGATACCGCTCAATGGAGAAGGCATCATTGTCGTCCGGTTCCCATGTATCCTATTTGTGCGTTCAGAACCCCCGCTTCGCGAAGAAAGAGCGCTACGAGCACTATGAGTCCGGGTGAGATTATGATGATGTGTACGGGTTGTATCTGCAAGGGAACCCGTTCGAGAGATGACGCTCCTTGTCTGTCGGAGTTGTCTTAGCGCAGGAGAGATCTCTCTGGCATATGATGATGGTTGACTGTTAGAATGAGGTTGACTGACCGCTCGAGGGCCTGCTAACATGTCTGTTGGTCTAAGAGAAGTGCCCACAGCCGCACCAGGACCGAGAAGGATCGCTCTGGTTACAGTCTCCAGCCAGCCCTTCGGTAGAGGTGGTACATTTGGATCCTCTTCACCTTCGCCATTCCCTCGCTTGCGGCCCTCGTAAACTGAGTTAAAGTCATCGTCCTCATCATCGTCTAGGTATCGTGAGTCTTTAGTTTGGGATCTTCGATTGGATTTTCGTGTTCGAGTGTTTGAACTAGCATTCGAATGCGAACGTTGAAGACTAGTACCTGGCATATCAGGGACCGACGCGATATGCTTGAGGTATGCAGTAGCCCGGGAAGGACGGTCGGGATACACTGCATTTTTGCTGTTAGATGGCAATGAAGGAGGAGGAGGCATATGTTTCGACGAGGTCGAATGTGCTAAAGAGGTATATGAGTGATTGTTGTGTGTGTAAATAATGGGAGGGTGTGTCGTTGTCGTTGATGGACCCGTGCTGGTTCGTGCAGCTTTAGGCGTAAGATCGTTGTCTATGAATTGCTCCTGTGAGTGGTCTTCCAACCTTGAATCATATTTCGCATTCTGCTCCCGGGGCGACGGTGATGGCGAAACGGGTGACGCGTAGTGTTCTTTGGCCTCTTGTTGGTCTACCCGCAAACTAGATGATCTCGAACCCGGAATCAACCCAGAAAGGAATTCAACGACGCCAGCGACCTTGCTTCGATCCCCACTACCAGTACCAGACGCAACTCGCTCCGTTTCAGGTGTGAAGATCCTCGTTTCTTTATACCCGGCTTCCCTCAACAAGTCCTCAAACGGCTCGTACTTCTGAGACGTTCCACGACGATGCAATGGTGTCCGACCGTCTCCTGTGCGGGCGAGATCCGTAGGATAACGTGTCCTGAGACGATTCGTGCCTGTTCTTCGATAATATTGGTGTGGTTGATACCGCGACGGAGGTGTAGAGGGTTGGGTTGGTGATTGAGATAACGAGCCTTGATTGGAACGCGAATTGTTGGATCCTGAGGTAGATTGGGTAAGTGGTGGCGTAATATCGGATGCGGGCGATGATATAGGATTATAGGTGTCAGTGGTCTAGACAGAGAAGTGAAAAGTCAACGTTAAATGTCAATTTTAGCAGGAGACAACGAAAATCCCTCATTGAAATGACTAGATCTATTATCATGATGGTGCTTACCTGCTTCGAGCGCAAGATGGCCTTCGCATGTGCTGGACCGGACTGACTAGCGTTCATCGTCGTTGCTGGTGGCTTGGTTTAGTTTCTCCGTTCGTCAATCTCTCTCCCCTCTTTGTATCCAAAACAAGCCACTGGCAAGTCTAACCAAGAACTCCCAAGAATAACGTGAGATACGCCCCTCCCTCTGTAAACCAAAAAAAAATTCAAGAAATCTTCGTTGAGAGCTCGGAAGAGTGGTCGGAAGAATAGATGCCGCGGAGAGATT
Source organism: Lentinula raphanica (assembly GCA_027919835.1). Lineage (NCBI taxonomy): Eukaryota > Fungi > Basidiomycota > Agaricomycetes > Agaricales > Omphalotaceae > Lentinula > Lentinula raphanica. The sequence continues at coordinate 1,359,118 of JANVFP010000002.1, read as the reverse complement.
TCTTCAGAGACGTTTAAGTGTCATGAGCATCGACGAGTTGAGGCGATTCTGGAACCAAGCGAAAGCCACCAAGATCGTTTAAAGGGAAGGCAACATGCGTAAAGAGGGAAACGGTTAGGGCGAGTTCAACCGGGAGTTTCTCATCACATGATTGATCCTCAGCCGCGTCGTTCGTGTCGTTCGTGTCGCGCCAGTCCAGGTCAATTTCAGATACCTTTCTCCTGGCTCAAATACGAAGCGTGTATAACGACAGTGGACAGTACATGATAGATCATAGGTTGATATCGATAATTCTTCCCAATGATTACATCTCGATATAATCTCTCAATTTCCTATCCCCATAGCGATGCCCATGATGTCCATGCTTTCTGTGATACTTTTCCACCTCGCCTACCGTAAAAGACAACCATTAAACCTATACAGATTGACTGTGTCTCTAGACCCACCTGAGCCAGGCTCATATTTTCCTTTTCCTCTGGGGTTCATCGTATCATCAGCACACTCTGCGAACCCGTTCTTCCTCTGTCCGTCATGAGTGATGACGGCACAATACACAGCGCTGCTGAAGTCCTCTGCGATGCTACCGATCACGATTCTGTCAGCACCAGGACTACTACCGCCATATGTCCTCCCGTCCCGCTCAATGGGAAACTCGAGATAGGGTTTAACTGCATGGGCAAAGTTGAACCTTTCATAGTCGTTGTATACATGTGGATATTTGTCCTCGCCTGAGTTGACAGAACGAGATGATTGATGTGCATACGACACAGACATCGACGCTCAAAGCTTACCTATGGTCTTCCTTTCGCTCGCTAGTTGCAATGCTTTGACACCCGCAGCATTGATGTCAGCTTGCGTATATGCCGTGCCATCGCAGTTGCATCCAGTAGGTTCATAGAAGATTGTGGTATCGGTCGAAGACATTTGCCGCTACAAACACAAGAAGGTTCCCAGGACAAGGACTGGGGGAAGTTGGAACAATTTGCTTGATTTTTATAGACTCCCGAAGAAATCATAAGGACCACTGTAAGTGCTGTAGCTTATAAACGTGTCTCTCGTACTAAGATTAAGGATTACCAGTGTACACTCACCAATCATGCAGAAGACCGTCCTCCTCTTTATGGTAATACTTGAGCTCGTTCGTGGTTGCCAAAATATCCGCAGTACGTACCACCTACGACAGGAGCATCACAATCATGACTTGGAATTGACGATCCATCCACGATCGTGGTTGTGTCCCTATTCAAATCATTCAGAAAAAGAATCATGAGACCACTACATTGAACATGCTGGAGATGTTGGACAAAATCTACAGGAATTCACTGGATTTAGGATATTCAGTGGACATTTGTGACATGTAAATAGAGGACAGGTTACACATACCTCAATTGACTGGCGTTATTCGTCCAACGTCGTTAGATCATTGTCGGCTTTAAGCATTTTAGGTTACCGTGAAAGTCCATGGATCTGCAGGTCCACACTATGCCCATTCAGGCTCAATTGACTCCTCGACGCTGGAGGAAAGTAGTGGATAGATAAGCAAGATGTGGTAGTGGTACTACCTCGCGTATACTAGTCAAACGCCTTTCAGAGCTTATGCTCTCCCCTCGAATGCCATTCCTCCTCTTCTACGTACGCCGCGAGGCAAAACCATCCCATTTCCGGTGTGCCAATCTCCTCCCTCGTATCGAGAATATTCCGCTCTTCTGCGAAGACGAACTTTTCACCGAGCCTTAGTGCAGAATCTGCAAGTATCTGTGCTTTAGCGCACACTAATAATAGACGTCAAAGATATCAGAGATAGAGCCGCACAAGACGTTACCGATATACGCACTTTCGAAACTGATTTGCCACCAAGCAGCTTCGTCTATGGATAATCTTCCTACGCTCAGAAGACCGTGGTTCTGAAGTATAGCAACTTTATGTTGTGCTTTGATGAAAGACGCGATGCGCGCGCCTTCTTGGTTATCAAAAACTCCTCCAGCAAATGGAACAAGAGCCTGTTGGTCGTAGAATGCACATGCATCCTGGGATATCATATCAAGAGTTCGATTGAGGGCTGAGAACGCCCTAGAAGAACAATATTGGATGCATCTGGTTATTGGTTGCAGAACTTACTTCGTATATGGTGAATGCACATGAACCAAACTTTCGACTCCGCCTGCGGATCCACCTTCCTGGTTTTTGCCTCTTCCAGCGGCTTTGTACATCTGCGAGTGGATACTCGTGGCAGACGCATCCACAGGCAGCTCTCCTTCCACGATCTCTCCGTCCTCTACACGACACCGAATCAGATCGGATTGACGCATACGGGCAAAGGATTTTCCCTGTGGGTTAACCCAGAACGTATCTGGCCTGACCGGATCTCGGACAGAACAGTGACCTGCGACGCCTTCCGCGAAACCAAACCGATGCAGGATTCGGAACACTAAAGCTAAATGCTCTTTCCGATAGACACGTTCTGTTTCAGTAGAGGAGAATGTGGGCATGATGGATCGTGTCTTTCCGCGTTGAATGCTGGCGAATGGAGAAGCTGCGATATTTGTTGTGTAAGGAAAGTTGCTTGTGCGAAAAGCACTTTTCAAAGATGATGTTGGTATAGGCATGAGTTGAACAAACACTTTAGCGCCGGCAGCGCTAAATTCCCAGATAGCTTTATCCATGACTCACTCACTGACCATTCTTGAAATCGGATTGCAATTTGCAATGAATTCGAAGAGGAAGAGAGAGGAAGAGGATAAAACTACAACAACTGTTGAACTAGGCTGTGGCGGTTGCAAATTATAGATCAATGGTACTACAAAGGAATAGATAGGAAATGGTTAAATACTAGTAGAGATGGAGATCGGAATAGATAGAATCAGCGAATTGCTCTTTAGATGACTTGGAGAAGCGAAACAGAAAAGAGTCTGTGTGTACATAGTTACAGTTGCAATCATAGCAGAAGAGTCGAGTTTTTGAGCGTGTCGCGCATTAGCATGTCTTTGACTTGTTGCAGTCACTATCATTTAGCATGGTTTGACGGAAAGAGCTAACTGGATACTTACTGCTCGCAATCACCTTCTGAGTCGAGAGGGTGTCCTAACATTGATATGTGAGATGAGTGACGATATGCATATCGAAAAAACCCGCAAGTACTCACTGTCACTGATGTATAATGGCAGTAGAATGTTCTGGGCAGCGGTGAATTCTCCTTCAATATCCCAGCTACATATACAAGAGAAGTGGTGTCAGGTAACAATCACAATGGATAGTTTGTAACCAGTGTCGGGTGGGTTTCCCTACCGAGAGATGAGGAGAAAACTTACCGAACTTCTTTCTTAAATCTAGATTATAAAGTTCGACCACAGTCAAGAAACATCAAAACAGATCATGATTCATACTCGGTGCTCACAATTCGTGGTATTCTCGAAGTCATTCGGCCGGTTGCCGTATGATACAACATAGTCCTTCAACTTGATGCCGGAAGCCAACTTGGCAGCCATGAGGTCGCATTTATTGAGAAATAGAATGAGATCGGTATGCTGAAGAATTTTGTTGGCCACAATACTTGTCCATAATGAAACCGAGTCTTCCTGTAGATATCATAGTGAGGTGAGGCACGGATCGGGAAGGTCGTAATCCACAATTTACCAATCTGTTAACCTTCGGTGCTTCAGCCAAAACCTGGTCAAAGGCAGAGATTGGGGCCAGGAATATTATAGCATTGAGGTTATTCTCGAAGAACGGTGCCCAGGCCGCTAAATATGGTGTTATGTCGCAGATGAGTTCACAGACGTTCGCTAAGAATTAGATGAAGCTTATGGCTTGCCTCGCTGCCCAATTATATCAGCCTTCGATGAAGGCCTCGAGATGCACAAAGCTTACCAAAGATCGATGACCCCCAACATCAAATATTCGCCAGTCGCTGCCAACATCGCTCCCTTGATTCATTATGAGCCTTTCGATCACCATAGATCGAAAAGTATATACCTGCGCTGACTTTGATTCGATGTTCAGACACTCCCTGTTCGACGATTCCTGTGAGCCCAGACTATGAACAGAACACATTACGAACTTCCCCACCAATGTTTTTAGTCGTGCTCGAAGAATATGTTCTAGTACCAAGGGTCAATCACACGACAAACTTAGATTTTCGAACAGCCTCACTCACCATCGGTCGGCAAGTATCGTTCCGCGGTTATTTCAGGTAAGGAGTCCAAGAAGCTTGTGGAAGGACCAAAAATTACCAAGCCGAACCTCTCAATAGAAGGAACAGTACCACACTCACAATCCAGCCATTTCCTCGAGCCGAAGATTTTGCTTTTCGAGCATCTGCTGCACAAGTGGATGTTTCCAAAGCCGTATCATATCTTCCCCACACTATTGACAGAAACATGATTGGCATGGAAGCTCATGGAAGCTCCCCTTCCCCAGAGAGGAACAAGATAGCTATCTCACCGCATGAAGGATTTTGCCTGGGTCGTTCGGATCATCCCAATCAATGATGATACGTTCGGTGTCTCCCTTGCCTACCAGCTTATCAAACCTCTGCTTCCAAGGCACGCTGGAGTTTATCGCTAACTCCGTTGGGACGTGCTTGAGTGGATACGCTGGCGCGAGCTTCATCGTCCCGACTTCACTGTAGTCCTTGGGTGTGAGTTGACGAGTGAGGTGGTCTTCGACTTGTAAGAGGGAAGATAGACGTGCTCGGATTTCAAGGAGTTCCGGTTCTATATCAAAAGTGTCTTCTGGTAGCGGAGTTTCTCCGCTGAGAGGTGAACTGGAAGTCGACGATATGGGTTCTTTAGGTACCGTCCGATGACTATGGCGAGGTTGGGAAGGATGGGTCATCGCGTCTAGTATGATATGAATGGACCTGACAACGTTGAGCTGTATAACAGCCCGCCATGATGCTCGTTCAGCGGAAAAAGCCTGGATGATTCGGGAAAGTTGTCAAGAACAGCTCTGGAGTTCAAAAGGTTTGAGCTAGCGTACTTTGGAATCGTGCATCAGCTTGAAGAACTTCAGAAAGGTAGATTTCCCTTCAAACGCGAAGTATTAGCTTCAGGTCAAGCTGGCAATTGCTACTGAACTAACCTGATTCGCTCTGACCTATATGCATCGTCAAGACTCGGGTTGTTGGCGAACGAGAATGCGACATACCAAGCAATAACACTCGAACAGGCTTAGGACCCTTCCTCTCCGCAGCTCGTTGACGATTCAGGTCCTCATCTATGGCATCCGACTTTTGCTTTGCCTCCAACTCCTGCTTGATTCGAATTTCTCGTTCTTGCGCAGTCTCGTCTGGAGGAGGTGATATCGCGTTGGTGAGTGGGTCCCAATCGTCCGAAGTATCATAGACTCTAGAAGGCATTGTCGAGAGAGTGATACAGGGTAAAAAGGCAAGAGGATGGAGCAATTCAATCCATAACGACGTTCAAGATAAAACCCATGGCCGAATCAATACTATTTCCATATGTACAAAGTCAAAAGACAGCAGGTCAGAGTTGTATTGATATCATCAATCTTCATCAACAAACTATCCAACAACCACGTTCATGTCAATTTTCACCCTCATAAGCCTTTATTTCCGTGGGACGCTGGCTTTGCATGCCCAATGTCTTCTTCCCACTGGTGTTACCTTCCCTACATTCCTCGAATGAAGACGTTTACCGTTTCTGAGTTCCTCTTCTTCGTTCTGCTCAAGGTTCAGCGAATTGTTGCTAAAGATCTAGTCTGGATCTAGGAGCAGGCCTTATCCGAATGCGATCCTGGGTCAGGGCCCAGATGTCAAATATGAGCGCGCGCTAAAAAGTGTATTAGGCGCCCGTGGGATGACCAGACCTTATAAGGCAGGAGCTGAATACTGCTGAATGGGAGACACTTTCATCACTGTTGGACGTGCAGAATCCTAGGAATTTCGATTGCGGACTCGACCAGGAGCCAAATGTAGGAGTATCCTCCCGCTGAAGCTGACCAGATTGCAGAAATACAAGTCGGACCGCTCATATCGACGGCGAGTATATGTACCGCCGGCACAGTAACGGGGCGTGTGCATGGGCTGTTAATTTTATGCACATGGAGATGCTTACTTTGAACCCTTCTTTTGAAGACAAGGTCAGATTGTGAGTCCGTGATGGTGATACAAAGGCAATAGTTGTTGCATCACCGTTAAAGTTGAGCGATCCAGCAGAAGCTCTAGCAGTGATTCCGCTGGCCAGAGTCGCGGTTCTGAAAAGCAGCGATGAATGTAATCGATTGGACGTATACTTATAACCTGCCGATACTGAATGCTTCATTCAATAGCTTCCCCGCACCGTTTTTTTCGCCGATTATCATCCAGGAATCGTTGTTCCCGCATTCGATACAAGGTAGCATCACAGTACTGCCAGTAGTAAGGAGAGCACTTACACGATGCAATCAAGGCCAACTCGTGTGGAGAAATTTCCGAAATCAAAGTCGATACTTCTCTTCCCCCTTGGCCATGACCCGGGGCAGTGCTACAGAGGCGCTGCCCAAGTTCGACGGTATCAAACTTCATTTGATCATCAGCCGCGAGGTACTTATTACTACTATCGGAAGACGGTGCTCGTTTACTATCGGGTGTGTGCTGAATCTGAACTTTCCCTTCTGTGCTGACCGCAGAGCATTGCCCCCAATTGAGTATGAGGAAGGTTTGTCATTGTCCAAGAGAATTTCGAGAAGCCCCCGATAGGTCCACTCGAATGACTAGCAGAATGTCAAAGGCTGTAGTATAACAAGCCCCTGGTCGTTCTTGGCGATAAGACTGCGTAATGAACTGCCAGTGAAGGCCTACATCGACCGCCATTGCACAGTCGAGTCCGGAGCCACCACTGGCCTTGCCATAGAACTTGTCAATGGCAATGTCTTCGGGACATTCTGAATATTTCAGTACCGAAATTACCAATCCAAGTTGGATGCCAGCACGGTGCTCTGGGACAATTTTACTAGTACATTGTACAGGTAGTGTTCAAACGGCCAGTATCCCGACAGGTTCTGCTCGGAGTTCGGAGAAGAGAGGCGGTCCTACAACAGTCCGACTCTGCCTTCAGTTCATCTTCCATCACCTTGCGCAAAACGCCCCAGAATACACTGTACAAGAAGTATCTTAGTGTTCAAACGTTCAGCGTTCAGTAATCCTCAGGCAACTCCTGCTCGGAGTTCGGGAAAAAAAGAGTGAAAGGCGGTCCTCCGATAGTCCGACTCTGTCTTGAGTTCACTTTGCTTTCAAACCTTCACGCAAAACACGCAAGCCTCCATGATAGCATTTTGGCGCAGTCATTAAGCCTCTTTTAGAAGATATGTCCAGGTCCTCGAAGGGCACGGAAATTCAATCCCTTGGGAACAGCTGGGTTTATCCCGGACCCATATGGTGTTTTCAGTGTTCATAGCTTTTGATGAGATAGAACGACAAATCATTCAATTCTATGATTCATGAATCATGTTCTTCTCTACGTGGAAGAGTCCCATGAGGTCCCATGAGGTCCGTTGTTGTTGAGCTTGAGACTTGCATGCCATATATGCTACAGTATACAGGATATCTTGCTATCCTCCGGTGATACCTATTCCTGTGAATTTCATTAACACGAAAATCATCCAGTAGTACCACTGTTGAGTCCTTCCTACCACATACACAGTCAGACTGAAGCAATACGGGGAGATCACAGCTTAAGCTGAACTCACATATGCGTGGACCGGGTGTAGAGCTCAATAGCTATCCATGTGATTATATCCAGAGTCAACGCGTACTCCGGTAACCAAAGAATTTCAATCAACCACTTTCCAGACATGTATACCGAGCCTTCATCTAGCCACGACAAGATGATAGATGTTACCATATGTTACCCCCCGACGAGAATGATTTATGGCCTTGGAAGGATGTCCATATAGCTTGATTATTATTGACTTTGCCCTGCTATGTAGTATCCGCTCCGATCGATGCTCGCATCACCATCCCCTCGACGTTTACCGAAAAATAACCGGGATCGAGTTATTTTATATGTATGTATAATGCGCGTTTGAACGTTTGAAGTTTGGAAAGGCGGTTCGGGAGTCCCATAGACAGTTGATGCGCTGTCGCTTCGAACTGAGTTAATTAGGTTTATTGCACAAGTTGCACGAGCTGCACGTCGTGTTGAAGGTTCGTGAATTTGACAATAGCATGTGCCATGGAGGTTTGCTAGAGGTTGGAGTTGTGATAGTAATATTGCCTCCAAGTCATAGCAGTGCGATGATTTATTTGGATTTTTATCGGATTGAATATATTGTTAGAACGAGTGGAGGATGAGTGCGCACTGCGTATAAACATCATGAGGAAATGGTGAGGGAAATGAACAGCACAAATCTTCTGTTTCATGCGACAGGAGATGAGTAAATTTGAATACCTTTTCCTTAACCTTCCAGCGCTCCTGACTTTGAATGTCTACAGCGCACAAGCGGATGTATCATCCATTTCTGTTCCAACGTGGAAACCCTGTGCCGCAGTCTTTGACCACCGTGAAAGGTATATCCACACATCGAATGACGCTCCCATATACTCATCCCGGCAGAGAAAGTTGTATACCTTGAAGTAAGTCTGCTGTTGCGTTATTGGGAATGTTTCGAATGTTTATGCAACATATGCAGACCGTCATAAAGTTCAGTCATTGAACAACAACATACCAGTGCGTGTGCCTTTCTCGATGTCTTCAAAGAGACTAGGGAAACCCCGAAAGTGGTGGACACCAAACCACCTTAACGCCGTACGCCTAACAAAAGTGAATCAGCAAAACAGCAATAACTGAACATAAACCCGGTCGACATCACGGCTTCAACAACCCTGTCTCGAGCTTCAAATTGCACAGGATTCAACTGAGGAATTCCGAACGAACATTGTAACAGGTATTACTTATATCTCCTGAAAATCCCTTTGGCTGAAAGTTGGCAAGTGTTGCGGTACACACGGAAGGTGAGAAAAGCTAAGTGAGTCTTCTGGGCGCAAAGTTCAAAGTGATTCTTGAAACAATTGCAAACGTCCGCGAGCGTCGTTCTTAGCGTCGGATCGTTGATAGATGACAGTGTGAGTGCGCCCTCAGTCGGCGAAAATACGTGCTAGTGTCTGTCAGATTCGTGCGCCACTCCGGGCGAGCGGGAGAGGACGATCATAGATCCGGCTTTGGCTGGAACAACAATATTCGTGAGGCGTTCACGGATATCAAGAACAGATGATAAAATAGGACCAGGCCTGGCAGGCTCATGTGTTGACTTACCTTTTGGGGTGCAAGCCTATGGGAAAAGATTGGAACTCGTCTTTTTTGGGCGATTGCAATGCTGGGAGATTCGGAGTTGAAGTGATCATACACAAATAGAGCATCTCCTTTCCATGACGACGGCGATTGTTGTACGGTGATTTGCTTGAGGACTTTCAGAAGTAAAAGGATGGACGTTGAGGGACTTCAAGGAAAATCAGGCGTTCCGGCGTGTTCGGAAAATGAGAGAAATAGAGTGTTGTAGTGGATACCTTTATCAAGAGCATCTAACATTAGTGTGAATGCAAAAGAGGGTGGTGCTGTTGACTAAAACGGCCGTTGAAATAGCAAAGTTGAGGGTAAGCTGAGCTCAATGTATACTTCGTTGAGCAAAAGGAAAGTCACTGGTACAAGCCAGTGCATTCTGAATGTCGACTTGCACTGGTTTTTTTTGCTGATGAGAGTGACAGATCAAGTTGAGAAATAATCAACTGTACATCAATTCTTTCCCACGATGCATTACGAAGTGGTCGGAACACGCTTACCACGGACAATTTTTTATCCATCCTTCAAATACCTCGCACGAATGCTTCGTTTTCTCCAATCCCATCCATCCCAACTCACATTATCAGCCTTTCAACTTTCAACACTCTATTCCAGCAAAAATGTGGTCTACTCTTCCGACAGAGATGAAGTTGGCCATCGTTGACGTGCTCGATATGGACGATGTCAAAAATCTTGCTCAAGTCAACCATGATACCTATACAGCATGTCTGCCTTCCGCATTCAAGGTACGCTCATATATTCAGTTCAATAGCATCGTATCTCAACTTCCATCCAGAATGTTAACTTGGCCAACCTCCAAGCTCTCCAAAGCTTCATGGACAACGTACCTCGCAGCTATTGCAGATACATCCATTCTCTCGAGCTCTGCACAGAAACCACTCAACGAACCATGCATACTCGCTCAATCACAGATATCGTCATATCTCTCCTCGCAGCCAGTCCTTGCATCGAAAAGCTCGTATTAAACACAAGCGGATCACTGCATCACAGTATCATCTCCTGTTTTGGGCACCTTACCAGACTAGAAAGTCTCTCTATCCACAACAGTGGACCAGAGGAAGTCAAACCATTGTAGGTTATGCGGTTCTCATACTCCAGAATTAATCAATTCAACAATTAATTACAGGAGTGAACGCCTTGTCGTCGCTATTGCCGCTTCTGTTCCAAACCTCAAACGCCTGTCTCTTGATCGCGTATCGCGTTCGGTCATGCATGCTCCCGAACTTCATGGAGTCTCTCCCTATATCCCTTTGGTCACCGGCGATGACAATATCCCTGATCATCCTCTTTTGGGTCCTGATCTTTATCTCCCCTCTCTCCTCCGTTTACCTACCCTCCGAGAGCTTTTCATCCGAGACACCCATCTCGGTGATCCTCGATGGGCAACCGTCCCCGTCAACTGCAAATTACAAGTTGTCGACCTCGGCAGTTGTTTTCATGAGAACGAGGATTTCAATAGTCTCTGCATTCAACGGATCATGGGCGCTGTCGGAAAAACTGTCGATGAATTCTCTCTGACGACCGCCGTGTCAGACGTGGTGTTTGCCAAACCCGCGGTCACTCCTCTCCAGAAACTTCGGAAACTGCACATATCACCGTTCTTCCCGGTTGACAGTGTCGTCGATACTATTACCAACCTTGCCGGGTCGCCTATCGAGAGTCTCTCGATGCAATGTTACCCGGATGATGTGGTGGATGTATGTGCGGCGTTGGAAGATTTTCTGACCAAGCGTGTCGAACGAGGTGCTGGATTTTATGAAAAGTTGGCTAGGATCGATGTCTCGGTCACTGCTAATGATATGTCTGGGCCACTCGATCCAGAGGAAGAGGCAGAGTGCAAGGAGGCAGAGCAACGCTTGAAGGAGCTTTGTCGTGATCTTCGACTGGCCAGTCGGTTTAGTAAAACCCTTCCTCCGTCAGCTGCTTCACGTCTTGCACGTTCTACTGGTCTTGTGCCTACTAGACTCGCATCTCACAGCGATGGCCGAGTCAGGTCTATGACTCTATGAAAAACCTGCTATGACTATGACTGCTATGTTTTCATACTATTTCCCATCTCTTGTGGTGTGCATGAACAATCTCTTTGGGCATTTCCTACATCTCCTACGCACAGACACGCACACTCAATACGACAATACGACGATATCTCGGTTTTTCTTACATGGGCATTATTCTTGAGCATTTGTCAACTTGCATCCTAATTTACTCGGTTAACTTTATTAGATTGTTGTGTATAGTGGTGTACTTCTAGACAGTGTATATACAGGTTTCATTGTTGAAACGGGTTGGAAACGGGTCTGTAAGAAATTTAAGAGCGATGCGTGCAGGAACAACGTTGAGGCTCAGAGTCTCCCCTAGTCATCCTCCGTACTCGCAGGAAACGGCGGAGATGATTCTTACTCAGCTACTGCCATTTGAGTAGTTTTCCTGGCACTGGCTTACTGTTTATGTCCAAGTACATACTACGACGACATCACTGTTGGCTGAATTACTGACAAGATGGATGATGTCGATCATGTCCCATAGTAGTACTATATCTGCTTCAGACAGTAAACTCGCACCACCAATGATCAGCAACATCATCAACACCATCATCCAGATTGTCATAGATATCAACGATTCAACGTCAAGCACTCAGTGGGGCACTGGCTGTCGACAGCTTCTGACATCCAAAAGCATATACAATATCATACATGCCTTGAACTTCGAAAGTTTGAATCTGCGTACCTAGTACTACCGTCATCATATCGGTCGCACTGGCTGCGCTGTTGGAACCTTTCACTGAGTACCATTCATTAACATTTTTGATCAAGCTAGTGCTTTCACCGCCTCCTTTACTGCGGTACCATACTTATCGGAGAGAAAGAGTCTGAGCCTGGCCATTCTGGAAGGGAAGGTGAGAAGACGGTGGTGTGTTACCGTAAAGTCATTGCCTTGAGAGAGACTGTACCAGATTTGGTATGAATTTGTTTCAGGATAGTATTCTTACTCTTTCTTCTTGAGTTTCCTTTGAGCGCGACGTGCGTTATCCCTGAAGGAAGAAATATGAACTCGAAGGGGTAAGCACTGAGGTTGTGTCATTTCAAGTACTCTGTGCCACCAAAATAAAATTCAAACTTGCATGGGACAAAAAATAATTCGAGGCTAACCTTTGGAGATGCATACTCCTTTACTGCTAGTGAGTTCTGTGGTGTTGAAGCCACCAGCACGCCCGAGTACATTTGAACCAACATGTCGACCTCCAGGTTAGTCACGAGCTGTGCCGCACAGTCACTAGTAGGTTGTGGAATTTGGTCTAAGGAAGAACACCTCAAACAGTTTTCAGTCACGGTGAAGCTCTTTTCTGGCCCAAACGCTCTTTCGATGAAACGTGCTCATCGTGTAGTCGTTCGGATGGCGAACAGGTCCGTTGCGTCTGAGCACAGTATAAGAAGCTAGGGCATCGATTGAATATCAGACTGAGTAGAGAGCGGCAGACATCGAGCAATGACTCATACAACCTTCCTATACTGAGAGCGGCGAGAGACTCTCTCTATTCGGACATGGACCCACAACTGACCGTAACAAACCCTCCGATATATATGTCTAGGTGAATTTCTGTAAATCTCCAATGCTTCCATGTTAGAAACACCGGATGAATCGCATTCCCAAATCTCTATCACACTCTATAACTTGCTTTGCGTCTGTGAATCCTCCACTGCGATCTTTTTCTGCTCATCATGCATCTGTTTCATCCACTTTCGAGCCCAATCGACGACACCGTTCACTAACGCTTCGACGTCTCCCCTAGTGTTTCCAGCATGTAAACACACCCGCACGCGTTCCTTTCCACGTGGAACAGTGGGCCAAGTGATCGGTCGAGCGTTCATGCCTAGAGAAAGGAGATGGGCAGAGAGAGGTCGAGGGTAGGGAGTTAGGAGCGGTAAGATGGGTGTTGGGGCTGTGGAGCGATGAACGATGATGTTGATGTTGATGAGTAGAGGCTTTGTCTCTGAGAAGAAGACGGGAACTGAGCCGGAAGACGGACGATCTCTGCGGGTATTTGGTTTTGACCTAGTTCATTTTGGAGCAGACTGGTGAGGTACGCTGAGAGAGATAAGAGGTGGGCCGATAGCTTTGGGTGAGAACATAGGATGAGAATGACGACCGGTAAGAGAAATATGAGTAGCTTGCCTGTTCTGTTTCCCCTTCCACCATCAGATCAAAAGCAGCCTCGACAAGGACAACATTGGGATGTGCAAGAGCAGTGGTGTATATGAGGGGACGGGCGTAGTTTATGAGATATGAGGTGAGAGTAGGTGTTGTCAATAGGATTGCTGTAAAAAACGTCAATGACACAACGATAAGACCGGAAAGATGTACCCACCACCGCTACCAGCCAGAGCTTTTCCAAACGTGTGCAGTCGTGCCAGGACTCTACAATCTTCACCGTCAACCATGTCCTTGATCGTCACACCTACACGGCTCCCCAGACCACCATCCAGTCCTAGTTGGCTTACTCTTCCGCACCCGGGCCGATCGGGGGGACCATAAATCCCAGTCGCATGCGCTTCGTCTACGATGAGATAGGCATTCTTTCTTGGAAACAACTTGGAGAGGAGTTGATTGATTTCCCGTAACGGAGCAAGGGTTCCGTCCATGCTGTAGAGCGACTCTACGGCGATGAAAAGGGAGGAAGCGCCGCTGTGCAATCGTGCTGGAATCGAAGCAGAATTCGTATTCGACGGCGTTGCATCGTTCAGCAAACGATCGAGGATGGCACGTAGAGATTCGATACTGTTGTGTTCAAAAGTCTTGACGCAGTCCTCGGTCACACGAGATGCCCTTACCCCGTCCCAGACACTGGCATGAATATATTCATCTAGAATCATAACGTCTCCAGGCTGAGGAATGCACGTAAAAAACGAGACATTGGCGTCGAACCCCGAGTTGAACAGAATCCCAACCTGCGGTGTGTCCGACTCGTTCCGGGTTGGTCTGGCGAACACGTTTTCTAACCTACGCTCTAGACGATCGTGTGCATCAGGATTGACCAATAGCCTTGAACCAGCAGAGCCAAGAATCTGTTCCGTGCTTTTTGCGGTGATTTTCTCCAAGAATCGCGTACGAAGTAGAGGGGAAGTGGAGAGTGAAAGATAGTCATTGGACGTGAAGTCGATTAGCGACTGTGTTCCAAGTACGCTGGGTTCCGGTAACCTTCTACGGATTGACCTGGCTTCTCGAGACGCCAAAGCTGCGCGCAACCTGCTTCCTAGAGCTCCCAGATGATAGGTTTCTCCTGATGGTTGAGTTGAGCTATTTTCTTCACGAAAACTTGTCTGCGAAGCATCCGCCGTTTTCTTCAATAACGACATCGCGTAAGCTCGTGCTTTTCTGAGATGTGAGATCGGTTTGAGCCTGAGTATGCTGCCACCGCTCATTCACGGTAGACAAGGCTAAGAGGAATGTATCGCGTATGGAAAGCGTTGGGGTTGGGGAGACATTATAGTTTTACGCGCGTCTATTTTTCGGTGATTTTCGGTGATTATCGATCAGCCCATCGGAGTTGGAGAGTTGCGCGTAAAAGCGCGTAGGCTCTTCCAACTTCAAGATTTTATCGAGTTTTCAAATAACTGATGGCCTTGCAGGCGTCCAACACTCGTATTCGTACATACGATATACACTTGTAATGGTACAGACTGTCTTGAAGTTTTGTTTTGTGAAAGTAGCTACTCAAGAAAAAACAGTACATGCAGATTCAGATATGCGAGATGAGCTTGAGATCGTCAACAGATGTAGGGGACGAAAGAGTGAAAGATGATGATAATACAGAAACATGCAAGAGAACGCCTGTACAGATATATGTACCAGGATGGAATGTAAGCAAGGGATACAAAAAGATGAAGTGGAAAGATTGGCCATAGAACAAAATCAATAAATAACTAGTCAAAAAAATTCGGCAGATTCGATTTGGTCAAAAGATTATTCAAGTGTCTCACCACGGTTCCAGCACCCTCCTTCACCCTCTCTTTATCTTCCTCAATGACTTTCGGCAACAACTTTGTCTCGAATCGATCTGGATGCCACCTCCGAATCTGTTCCTTCACTCGGTCCCTCTGATGCTTATCCTTGTCGGGATGGTGGGGCGAAGTGATGTATGCATGAATGGCGGCGTAAGTGATATCGTCTGCTGACGAAGGTTTGTTCACCATGGGCCAAGGAAAATAGTCCCACCGCAGCTCGGTATACTCAGGGAGTCTCTCCCATAAGCGAGCATGGTTCTCAAACGTCTTAATGACGTCTTCTTTTCCTTTCACCTTGGTCGATTTGGCCAATCGTTCCCACTCCAGACGTTCTTGTTCCAGCCGAAACTGTTCCTGCTGTGCCCGGAACTGCTCCTCGTTACGACGTTGCCACTGTTCCTCAGTGAGAGGCGTGCTGGACATGGGCGTTGACCCACTGGCTCCTGTAGAACCACTGCGAGGTTTCGAAGTCGACGCTGAAGAAGGCGGATTGGAGGCATGGCTAGCGCTCGCGGAAGCACCGGAAGCACTGGAGGATGCAGACCACGTTTTCGACCATGCCGAACTAGCAGAAGTCGTTCTAGTGTTCCAGGCTGAGCTAGCGGTAGACGCTGAGCTAGTGCGTTGAGAAGCACTCGTCCCATTGCTAGAATTGACGGAGGGCGAGATAGGGCTCGATTGAGGTGGTTTACCAGCAGAGTTTGGCATACCCCAGGTCTCCCAAGCGGCGGCAGTTTCTTGGCGTTTCCTATTGCGTATCTCCTCTTCACGCCGACGAAATTCTTCCTGCTGAGCATTCTTCTCCGCTTCACGCTTCTTGTCTTCCTCTTGTTGTTGTCGTTTGCGTTTAGCTTCTTCCTGTGCCTGCTGCCGTTCAGCTTCCTGCCGTTTGCGATTGATCGCAGCCTGTTCTTCCCTACGAGCCGCTTCAGCTTTACGCTTCTCGTGTTCCTTCCAGGCAATCTCGCTCTCGATACGTTCCTGTTCTTCTTTCTGCCTCATTTGCTCACGCAACAGCTCAGCTGCCTCTCTTTCCTGGCGTTCTCGCTCTTTCTGACGCTCTTGTTCTTCCCGACGCTCTTGCTCCTCTTGAGCAAGCCGTTCCTGCTCCCGTCTCTCTTCTTCCTGAGCAATCCTTTCGTTTTCCCGCCGTAGAGCTTCTTCTTGGGCAGCCTTCTGTCGATCCCGCAGCTCCATTTCCGCAAGTTGGAGTTGCCGCTCTCGCTCCTTGATTTCAGCTTCCCTCTTCCTAGCTTCTTCCTCACGGAGTCGCGCCTGCCTCTCATACTCCTTTGCTTCCGCCTCCTTGCGACGAGCTTCCCTTGCCAGACGCTCCAATTCTTTCTGCTTCTCCTCCAACATCTGTTTGTGTAAATCCTCTTCCCTCTTCCTGATCTCATCCTGCTGACGCCGTAACTCGTCCTCCTTCTCCCTGATCTTTTCCATGCGCTCTTGCTCCAACCTGGCTTGCTTAAGCCGCGCCTCCTCTTCTGCGATCATCCGCAATCTCGCTTCCTCTTCTTCCCTACGTTTCTTCTCCTCTCTTTCCCTCTTTCGTCTCTCTTCCGCTTCTTGACGCTTTCTCTTATCCTCCTCCCGCTTTCTCCTCCCTTCTTCCTCTTTCCTTTGCTTCTCTTCTTCCTCCCACTTCTTTCTCTCTTCCTCTCTGCGCTGTTCTTCCATGCGTCTCTCTTCTTCCTTCCTACTCCTTTCCAATTCTTCCTCTGCTTCCCTTGCTTCCCTCTGCTTCTGCAGCTCAGCTTCCTCCTCCTCTTTCTGCCTTCTGGCCTCTTCCTCTTTTTCCTTCAATGCTCGTGCTCGATCTGCCTCCCTTTGCCTGACCTCCTCCATCCTCTTAGCTTGTTTTCTGGCTTCCTCCTCCTCAGCTTCTTTCTTAAGCTTCTTCGCTCTTGACTCCTCTTCAACAGCTCTCGCCGCTTCTTTGGCCTTCTGTTTACGCTGCTTGGCTAGCATCTGTTGGTATTCCAGACTATCCTCATCAACCTCTTCCGGCATCGAGCCTCGTTTCTGAGGTGGCTTCCCTTCCTTGTTAGATTTCGGTTTCGAAGCGGGATACGGCAAGGAACGTGTCCTTGAGTATCTCCTGTTGGAAGAAAACGACGACGCAGGCTCTTGTTCGAAATCCTCACTCTCTGGATCAGTGGCGGAACCTGATTCCTCCTCGGAACCTTCAAGAGGATCATCAACGTTATTGCCACCATAATGAGGTACCGGCCTATACCGGTCCTGAATTTGCGGATCGCGCAGGCTGCTGTTCGACATCGTTGAACGAAGGTTATGTTGGTTTTGCGGAATCCATGAACGCCAAGTATCCTGTGAGCCTGATGGAGACCGCATCCTCTGACTGCGCGTGTCGGGATTCGCGGACATTGGCACAGGCATAGGTTCGTTTTCAGACCATGGCATCTGCTGGTACTCGTATGAAGCTGGATCTCGCTCGTCAGATGGGCGTGGCATGTATGTTACAGGGCTCTGGGAATATTGTGAGCTGGAAAAAGGCGATGCACTGTAGGGTGGTTGTTGTTGGTATGTCCGGGAAGGAGGAGGTGAGAAGTAGGTATTACGTTGTGTCGGAGGAGGTGATGGATAGGCTTGCGTGGCTGGGCCATGCATACCGTGATATGAAGGTATAGGTCCGGCGGAAGTTGGAGGGGGCATATAACGAGACTCGTTGGATGGATGTCTAGATCGTATTCGAGTACCGGCATCTTGGTTATTCAAAGGCGACGGTGAACCGACGTACGAACCGGATATTGAGTAGGGAGAATGATAATCTTCTGCTTGAGCTTGAGCATAGAATAACGTGGCTGACATGGGAGGAGTCTGAGCGTATGTGCCATTATTGCTACATAAATTGCGGTCAGCTATGTATTTTCTTTGACAACCGGAACACCAAGCATACCTATCATGTGGCGATAACTCTGCGGGCTCTGTTGGACGTGATAAGGACAGATGACTCTGTGTTGATCGAGGTAGTATTGGAACCTTGTCGAAATTTCGGGGTCCTCCCTCATGAACGAAGGACGGCTTTCGATACAGTTGGGAAGGATTTTCCTGCATGAAGGTAGTAGAAGTTTTTCGATATATTGGTTTAGTTTCCAAGGGAGGAGGGGGTGGACGAGACTGAGAAGGCGACGAAGAAACTATGTTGCTTATGGTGGGCGATGTCCCTGGCTGACCATTTGGAGGGGCGACGTTGTTTGCAGCGGAAGGACCTGCTACATTATCAAGCGTACGTCGCCGACCTCCTTGTTTCTCCCTTACAGAATCCATATTACGCCATTGCTGATCAGCATCTTGTATACGCGCTCGTTCTTGTTCTACTTTGGCGGCTACTAAATCAACATTGTCCGTGATTGATGCCGTCTCTGGTATCGGGTCCACCACCGCATGTCGTCGAGAACTGGCAGTAGACCCAGTAGATCTCACACTCGCCGTACTATTCCGCCGCTGTGGCCGATCAGAAGCAATTTCGGGGGGAATCCAGACTTCTGGCGACGGCTTAGGAGGAGTGTTGGAGGAGTAAGGACGAGGAGACCGATTGAGGTTCAGAGAACCTGGCTCCCATGAGGAACGACTCCTTCCGGTGTCATCATCGCGAACTCTGGGAGACGGCGTAATGGGCTGAGATTTGAGCCGTCTGTTGCGGGCAACGTCAGGATCACTTTCTTCCTCGTCGGTTTCATCATCTGACGGTGGATTTGGCTTTGTGGCCCTTTGTGGCGGTTTAGACAGACGCGGAGTAGAAGAGGTGTTGGTACTTGCACTGACGGAGGACGTGGAGCTTCTCCGAAATACTGGGTTCTGTGAAGTTACAGTCGTTCTAGTAGAAATGGGCACTGGAGATACAGTATTACTCACTGGACTTTCAGGTGTATTGACAATAGTAGGTGTATCATCAGTGGATGGAGGATTCGGGCTTTTCGTGCTCTTTATCTGATCCAGGATAGCCTGCTGCTCCTTCTTCATAGTCTCCGCAAGATCTGGGGGAAGATCATGACCTGTGGCCCAGCGGCGCTCCTGCCTTTCCCTTTCCAGCTCTGTCTTGTACGTCTCTGTAGCCATCTTCCCTATATTGTCTAGCGCGATGGTGTATTCCCTCTTCACACGTTCACTATCATCTGGAAACTTCAAGAGGTTCTCGTTCCTCTGAGTTTCAGCATCTTGGACCATGGAAGCCAAATTGAGTTGAATTTGAGCCTTCAAATTGGCTTTCCATTGCTCATCTGGCTCGTAGTCTGGTTCACGACGAACTGCTCTCGATGCCGCCGATGCGGAGGACAGAGGACTTGTCATAGAGGACGTGGCAAAGAGAAAGGCGAGACGTTCGAGCGAATCAAGAATGTGAGAGAAGCCTAGAGGTGGCGACGCCTGTGGGTGCTCAATTTATGCCTCGTGTTCGGTATATGCACAATGTTTAGAAAACCTAGGATATTCCATCAGATACTTGTGTGCTCAATTTTGAACAAGAGAATTTCTTACCAGACAACAGGCTCGACCTATCATCAGAGTAGCAGATTGACCTCTCCAATGGAGATCGCCGCTAATCGTAGCAGCGATTAAGGCAGCAGCAGTGAGCAGTGCAGCTGATTGCTGCAGAAATGAATTGCGCACAGACGCGTGCAAGGTATATCGCATCGATCACATGACTCCCTCGTTACCGCCCGTGGCTCAAAACCGATCCGCGATCCGATAACAGCCAAAAATTCTTCTTTCTCTTTCCTTCTTCATCGCTACTCCATGCCCTTCGACAAGGAAAAAGCCGAGGAACCTTCATCAGAAGACATCTTGAATGAGGCTCTGATCTTTCTTGGTGGAAAACCAGTGATTGAAAACGAAGTCATTTCGTACGGTCCACTCAAACTCACTGTGGCGGCCAAGGTATGTCCTTGATCTTGATTCTGCAATCTTTTTTGACCTTTTCTGTCATCCTTTGCTCTAAAGTAAATGACACTCAACTCCTGTTAGGCAGGAAAAGCCAATACTCTACTGGCTGATCATCTTTTTTCGCCCGCTCTACTTCTCGCAGAACGTATTGAACAAGGACTCATACCACTGCAAGAAAAAACCCGTGCGTGTGCTATAGCAGCACTATATACTCTAATACTGATCTGATCTTCTCACATCAGTGATCGAACTTGGGGCAGGCTGCTCACTTCCATCTCTCGCGAGTTGTATCATCTCAAACGCTACCAATGTTCCGTCTCTCGTAGTCACTACAGATTATCCTGATCCAAGTATACTGGACAACCTCCAGAGCAATGTCGAACGAAATCGAGCCCTGATATCACCTTCGAGCAAGCTACATTGTCAAGGCTATGAATGGGGCCAAGACGTCGAAGCGCTGTTGTAAGTTTAGTGTTCGATCAGATAGCATTCCAAGTGCCAACTATATCTATCAGAGCTCTACTACCTCTTGATTGTCATGCATCAACTGGCTTCGATATCGTTATTCTTTCAGACTTGCTTCATTTCGATACATCACACGACGCCCTTATAAAATCTTTGTCGCTACTTCTCGCAAAGACGATAGATGCAAGAGTGTATGTCGCCGTACGTACTACTTTCCATCTATCAATGCTGGAAACCGAAATCTGAATGAACGATGCAGGCAGGAAAGTACACCCGTCCCGACGTTTGCAGCTCGTTCTTGCGCAAAGCTATGGACGTAGGGCTTACCCTCGAAGAGGATACCAGCATAGACGGCTCAGAGTGGCAAGGGACATCGTCTGTTTCGGATCTGAGTACTGAAGCACTTACTACACGGAAAAACAACTGTCGGTTCTGGGTTGGACGGTGGCTCGAAGTTCAAGGGAAACGACTCTAAACTGGTTCTAGTAAAGCCGTTTCATACATAGCATACATTGGCAATGTTCAGCAATCTCAAAACTCTAAAACTATGGATAGTACGCTAGTCTAACTTCGAGACACTAGAGGGAAAGGGCACTGGGTTGGGGAAATAAATTACATTAGCATTAGTCGAAGAGCTTTCACATATACAGGATACAGCTGGAATAAGTTAAAACTACCCCATACAGGAATAGCTATAATCATTCATTACATTCTAGCAACTGGCGTTACTCATCAAAGGCATAGAGGGTTCATTACGGTGTGATCTTGTTCTTTGATTTCATATTTTTGTAAAGAGGTAAACAAGACTGTTTATGATGATCTAGTACCAGCATGTTAGACACAACAATCCATAGGCGAGAAGATACCAGCGACTTACCAAAAGAATTCCAGCGATGACAAGAGCATGAATTACCCATCGATTCTTCGCTTGAAGGGCAATGCTGGTAAATGGAATGCTGGTAACCGATATCCTGGAAATAATGTATGTTGCGTTTTGGAAGCAGTAATGCGGCAGCTATTGAATGCACGGGAGCATCCCCCCATCTCTGTAGATCGCGAGAAACAGAAAGAGATGAGACTCCCTGGTTTGCAGCCTCGAACGGTGCATGACACTGACCTCATAATAAAAACCTCCCTTTGAATCTAGGAATTGGAAGAACGTCTGGTAAGCTTCGCTCCGCCAAAAGTCCATGTCTGCAATTTCGAAGTTACTCCAAACTGCGATGAAGAAAGAAGAATATGATATAAGTGACAACGGTAGAGTATACGATGTGATTTGCAAACCTACAGTGACACATGTTATAGGTTTTTCCACCATCACTGCTGATGAAATCCAGTGCATTGTCGTTGGCGATGTGCTGAGGGTATTTGATCATGAATTCTGTTACAGGGAAACGGGGTTGAGAGAAATTCTAATCCCACGTCCAAAGAATAATGATTACCTCTGACAGTATCCCATAGGGTAGTGACTGTCTGTGGCGTCTCATATAATGCGATGGTGAAACCTGGGACAAATGTGAGCGCAACGATACATATCAACCCGGGACAGCTAGTACCATATGTCTGATTCCTTCCTTTCATGAATTGGAAAGGATCGTAGTTCATGTCACAAAAATATTTGACATCAGGCCTGTACATGATTTCGATGAGTTCCCAATCTTGAGCGCACAAGCAGAGATCAGCTTACTCTACTCGCCAGTAATATCTAAATTGTTGTAGCAGTGGATGGTGGAAGAAGTACTGAGTCGTACATGTCAATATTGGCTACGCAGGGGCATAGGAATGAGACTGACCCCCGAATTGAAGCGGCACATATTTCTATAGGACGCGCTATCTGTCGTACAATCAGTTATTCTGTGCGAGCAAGGATAGGAAGGAGTAGTATGCGCACCGCCGTAAATAATGTTCTGTTCCTTCAATCGTTGACGCGACTTTTGTGCCTTTTCCTCGTCGATCCAAGCAGGCTGGTCCCAATGCTCCTTTGGTATCAACCCAAAGTGAACCGGCGCGTCTGTTTCCAGCAGTACAGAACTGTAAGCATGAACATCAATGAGCAGACTGCTACGAGACATATAGAGCACCACGCACCCTTTGAATTCGTTCGTGAATTCTTCGTCATTCAAAAACACCCAAGGATAACGGTATCGATGGTTAAATCGACTCTCTAAGCCTCTCATACTCGATATCACGCCCTTCAGCTCGGAATTACGCGCCAGAAAAACCAATGTCGCGTTTTCCTTCAGGATCGTTGAGTCCAGCTCTGAGGTAGGAGTCCCATTATCGAAATAGGATTGTCGAAATCCTACATGCAGGAGGACCGCCGTATATAGTATTCCTAGCTGAGAAATATCAGCACAGGCTCTCCTGAACAGTGTTTGACGATCCTGACCAAGAGGATTGAGAAAACGACGTATCGTTTTAGTTCGAAGGTGATAGCCATGAAAAGGAAGGGGGATTCGAGATTAACTGGGACTTGGACTGGAAGTATTTCTATACACAAGATGACGTGAGCGGTGACCCGCAGTACGATGAGGCGAAGAGTCGGATGAATTTCTTAGAACATGTTGGAGAGAAGGTACTTAAATGCCAGAAATAAGCGCTGAGAAATCATCCACTGATGTACAGTAACAATTCAACCAACGCCATGCCATGCATGATGATCCACAGCTTCGACCTATTCAGAACTCCACCCATAGGTTTGGAGTCTTGATTGAGTATACTGAAAGAGTTGCAAAGGCAACCAAAGTTTCTCCAGAGTTGAAAATTATCCTCAGATTGTTTTCGAACATCGGGGGCGCAGTCGCAAGCGCAGTTCTCGGACTTCTACAATCTTCCCCTCACAAGTTCGCAAGTTCGAAATATTTACAGTCAGTAAAGAGATTTGGTAGTCAAGCTCCCGCATCAAAGCACAGAGATGTTCGACACCCACTATCTGATTAGGGCCTTAACCCCTTGAACACTGCACTGTCATATCAGATGTAATAGGTGAAACTCAAGCTGAATGAAAGAAAGGAACGTACTTGCCATCGATATCGTACTTCCAAGTTCCAGTCCATAGCGCCCAGTGATTTCCTGGTGTCAATAAGCAGAAATTTCATGAGCACCTATTAGCAGCCAGCCAGACTTCTATGAAGCCTTAAGTAGTATTCCTTGGCATGGCACGGACTGAGTTACGGCCTCACCAGGAAGCCGAAGCGCATCATGTCAGCTTACCGGTATCTGAGTGATCTGTTGCTCCCGCATGTATTCATCTTCCATTGAACAGGATGGAGGCCAACCAGTATGATTAGAGACCTCAGTGAACACTGGAAAGCGCGATGGAACCTGGAAACTTGTGATATCAGATGAAGGCTGATGAAACTTCAAATGCTAGACACAAGCACCTTCCGACTTCCCCTGCAGCCGAGCTTTCTAGAAGCAGAAGATTTGGTGCCCTGCGCTAGACTTTTCCTAACCCGTGTATATCGGTCTTGTCTCTTGAACTTATGCTGGCAACTTGCAAGATTGTCTTCATGTTGCGGCAGTCGCACGGTGCAATGTTCATCTGTTTGCATCTCAGGTAGAGGCTTGATCATCAGTAGCCTAAGCCACGACCGTTTTAGCGTGCTGATACTATGACCATAGCCTTAGCAGCCACCAAAATGCGCATGAACCTTGAGCTGTTGATACAGACTTTTGAAGCTGTATGAGTCAATCTGGAGAACGGGCACGCGTGAAGGATTATCCTACCAAGCTGAAGTCCGAAACTGTCAGGTTGTGAATTAAAAAACATAAGAATTCGAGGAATTCGACCGTCGAGGAAGGTGTTCAGACAATTCGAAGACGTCTATAGATACGGCGACTCACGGCATGCAGAGAAATCGAGGAAGTGAAAGTCAATTCCGGATGTTGGAATTCACCAGACCTCGACAGCGCTCGACGGTAAAGATTTCGTTTTACAGGGCAGACGAGTTCTGCTGAATTCAGCGATGAGTCGTGACTCGTAAGAGACATCTACTTAGTACAAATTCAATGGAAAGAAAATATGGTAGTACTCACTGGGTTGTTAACGACGCCGTTCCTTCCGAGAGAACATTATTTGGCACCTCAAATTGCACCGACGAATAATCAATAGAAGCACCATGTCCGAGTCGGTCTCAACTTACATCCTGGTGTTGCTTGTAACCTTTGTAACCTTTCTGTGGACCTCCCTCCGCTCATTCAATGCCGACTGAATCGATAACTTATAGTACTCTTTCCAGTCAATTCGAAGACTGTTGAAGACACGGCGACTCACGGAATGCAGAGAAAACGAGGAAACAGAACTGAATTCCGGAAGGGGCTCGACGGCGAAGATTTCGTTATACAGGGCAAACGAGTTTTCCTCCTGTCTGTCTCTGTGTTTAGCGATGAGTCGTAAGTCGTACGAGGCTTTTCGTACAAGTTCACTGAAAAGGAAGTACGGTACTCACTGAGTTAACGACGCCGTTCGTTCCGAGAGAGAATTACTATCCATCTCGAACTCTGGCACCGACGAATAATTAATAGAAGCACCAGAGTCTCCGAGTCGGCCTCAACTTACTTCCTGATGTTGCTTGTAATCTCTTGTAACCTTTATAACTTCTTGTTTCTCCTTCCGTTCATTCAAATCTTGACTGAATCGACAAATCAAGTAGAGTCAAGTACCGACTCCGTGGCAGAAGGTGACAGAATACTGAGTCATGGGCTGACCCTGTCGGATAGAATTTCAGCATCCGGGTTTGCATCTAACTCAGTAAAAGTACATACCCAATCTGGATCTCGAACCCACGCTCTTGTAGCACATTCG
Source organism: Lentinula raphanica (assembly GCA_027919835.1). Classification (NCBI taxonomy): domain Eukaryota; kingdom Fungi; phylum Basidiomycota; class Agaricomycetes; order Agaricales; family Omphalotaceae; genus Lentinula; species Lentinula raphanica. The sequence continues at coordinate 1,333,640 of JANVFP010000002.1, read as the reverse complement.
GGTCGAGGAACTTGAAGTGGTCACACGCTGGTGTCAATGTTAAAGTCGGTACCCTGCGCGCAGCCCAATTTCAAGAGCCTTCACGGTCAGCTCGCACATCGAAGGACACTGCAAAACACTAAGTGTGAGAGAGGTATTTTTTTCCGGAAGACCGGAACAACAGAGAGTAATGTTACCTCAATATGTCTCTGAGCAGTCACGGTCGCTGTGGAGGTTCACCCTGGACTGATACGACGTAAACCACCTCGAATGGCTTTCCGGAATCCGGATGCGTATGTAGATGAAGCCACTCACCCGGGTCTACACACTTGACGCCTGCTTCAAAGGGTTCGTAGATCCGTTTCAAGGAGTGACGAGACCAAGTTGCCAACCTCATTCAAAGACCCACTGGTACAACGGAGATATCTGCTAGAGAAATCTAGTATCTAATGGTCACAACAGCAGTGGACGTTGAGCAAAACATATAACAGTTACTAGCCTTCATTGGCCACCATGGCGACATTTGCCTCAGTTTCAGCTTCCTACAGCGCTCCTGCTCCACCTCCTTCACTTCCCAGTTCAAGTTCACGTTGTTTCCATGCAGAGTAGTCAATACCTATTGAGCAAGAAATTCAAACCCGACGGGCGCGACTCACACGGAAATCTCGGGACGACCTGGGTCGACATGAACAATGAGCTGCTTTTTTCAATAGAGAGATCCTGATTGCTGACCTGGATTAATGCCTAATGAACGGCGATGTGACTATTTTCCCGGAACGAGTTGGCATGCACGAGGAGGCATGAGGTAGTTCCACAGACCGGATACTAGCTTTTACACTCACTGAACAGTAAATCCATATGACGATGAGGATATTCAGCTTCTATTATTCACATATGTCGTGAATTGTGCGAAGGAGGGCTTCGCGAGAGAGGAGACACTCGAAGGAGATGTGCACAGGGTTTGCGGCAGAAAGTGACGGTTTCATGTTATATGAATATACCGCACGCGGAAAAAGGGCAGATTTGGCATTGGTAGGGTTACGTGTAATTCGAATTTTTGTTGCAGTCTGCTTGAGACCATGCCACTCGTGCGGGAAGCTTCAGGCAAGCAACTCCGTGGATCTTCGAGCCTGGCGGGAGTCTCGCAACGTTTTTGTGACGATCTGTCAGCCAACGACGTGCATTTTTCAGTGTCGATATCATGATGAGACGCACTGCATTGTATGCACGAAAGAAGCCAGACTGCTATCAATAATATAAAGTTGACAAGGGCATCCACTGGCATCCATCCCATCGGTCTTGATAGCATCGCATTGCGAGGCATTTGATTCAAGAGATTTGAGAATCTTTGAGCCTTTCGAGGGGGGCATACCTGGGCTTATTCGTAGAAAATTTGAGCACCATGGAAGTCATGGAAGTAGTAGTCAAAGCTAGTCAGCCAAAGCTCATCGTTATCTTATCTCTGTGGGTCCTCGAAAGAAGTTGCGTGATTTACTGATTACGATCAGTTAAGCGAAGTCTGACCATCATGATCTTTGTCTTTCTTCCTCAACCTCCAGCACTTCAAACATGATCTTTCTTGCTTTTTCCTCAACTTGTCGCGTTGACGGCGTCCCCTTCTGTATACCGGAAAGTGAACATCGGAACTCGGTAACAGCATTGCCACACAGCAAACTGGAGTCACCGCGTAACGTCACCAAATAACGGAAGACAAAAAAACATAAAAGACAAAAAGGTCAATATAAAATCTCTCGTCCTCGTATAAAACCACCATCGTCAAGGAATTGTGGTTGTTGGCCCGGCCCTCATCTTGGGACGCTCCTCTGATTTTTGTTGGGCCATCGTACAACGACCACTTCCACGACCACTGTCCATCCAATCACCGCTGCGGCCATTCCTCATGATCAACATGCCATTCTCTCTGTTGGACCGCTTTCGCAGTAGGCTTCAACGTAATAAAAACTGGAAGCTGTCCAATAAGGTATTGTTCTACTGTCTCTTTTACACATCTTGCGTCCTGAGTCCACATTTTTCTGCTCTTTCATGAAGGTACACAAGTATCAAACGCCAGTACAACGAAGTTCACAAGAATCGGATGATTCAGAGTTCACACAAGTCACCAAGACTTCGTTCGACACTGTTGCGTCACTCGCCTCAATCTCCACTATCTCCACCTCAGTCTCCACACATTCCATTCCTATCCCCTCTGCTACCGATATCAACGCTCTTCAAACGAATGATCTCCCGTCTTCGAAAGAAGTCACAGAAATACATACCATTCTCGATGCCAAACGGCGGAAGACGTTCGAATTGGAACGCAGGAAGGAGGTTCTTGATCGGCAGAGAAAGTTTTTGGATCGCCAATTACATCTACTGGATGAAGAACTAGGAGAGATGACCGAGGATGTTGTCAAGTACAAAGGAGTTGTAGGATGCAGTATGAGGAACATTCCGTCAGACTTGGCAAGCAATCTCCTTATAGTGGTCTTCGTTTCCTAACATATCCTGCAGCTTCTGGAGATTTTCCAACACTACGTTGCAGAATCTGATTGTACTTCGTCTCTCGGGAGTGCCACCACCCTAACGCATGTTTGTCGTACCTGGCGACAGATTGCATTATCTTGTCCAGCGCTTTGGATCACTCTCACCGCTTCGCACATCAATGAACGAGTCGCTACGAATGTTCTAGAGCGACTCAATCAAGTGAGAGCGGCTACAGGTATTCCATTGGCGTGGTATATCGATCTGAGGCGAATGACCGAGGTGGAGGATGAAACATTCCAACGGGTGTCTTCAGAACTTGTCCACGCTTCTGTTGACCAAGTGCAGCGTTGGAAATCTTTTCCCTCCACTGCGAAGATGAACTGTTCACATCTGGAGCACACGAGGACCTGTTCCCAGCTATATCAAATGCTCCGATGCTCGAATCGCTCGATTTCGCTTTTAGCCCTCAGAATGAGGAATGGTCTCCCACACATTGGGTCCTTTCCATAGCTCGTGCAGCGCCGGCACTGCGAAATATACAGCTCAAGCTTCCTTCATTACTCGTGCGCGATTTGTCAACGTTACACCTATCGCATCTCGAGTCTTTGACTATCGATCTCCCTACCATTACTCCCGCTGCTCTTCTTCTCATCCTTGGAAACGTTGCACCAAGTCTGAAGGCTTGTCACGTTCGGATCGATGGCCTTGTCAATCTCGATTCAGATGAGGTCGACGACGACGCGGGATTTTCTCCTATGGTAGTGCACTCCTGCCTCGAGGTATTCGAGCTCCGTCTATCACGCGGAGCCTCACCTGAGACGTTATCGTACCTTTTCGACCACCTGGAGTGCCCGAGAATGTGCGATGTGACGTTGGAAGTGGGCCAGTTCGAGTCGGCCGAGTCTCACTCTTTGAGCTTACCCGACGACCTTGAACTTTCCTGGCCACATGATTCTTTCAATGGATTCCTTGAGCGGGCTTCCTCCTGCGTCGCTTCGCTCTGTCTTGGGTTCAACCCTTCTCCTCCAGAATCTTCTGACAATGCGTGGGGTGGAATGGGGTCCCTGGGATCTGAGTTGGAATCAGAACACGTTCAAGCATATCTGGACCTGAAGAACATAGGAGAAAGCCTGGTTACGTTGCATGTCAGGAGAGATAAACCTGTATGGCCGGAACTGTTGGAATATCTCACGTTGTCCGTCCCCGCTGGATCACCCTCCACATGTTCTTTCAGTTCCGGTTCTCTCGAAAACTCCAACGCGCAGCCATTAAGGAGATTGGAGAATATCGCCTTGGATATCGATCCAATCTTCCAGGTTCTACCGATGCGCGACTTTGTCAGATCGCGATGGAATGATAATCCAGTGTACAGTTCATTGAGCTCGGCCGCACGGTTGCGATCCTTTGCCGTCACGCTTTGCTTTCCGGATATTCCCAATCTCGAGCTAGACAGTGCTGCGGCCAGGAAAGTCTTTGAACGAATCACTCAAGGCGATGACTCGAACGGAAAGCTAGACGTGTCATTCCATAGGCGGACGTACGCTATGATGCCAATGGATGTACCTTTGGTTCCTTTAGGAAGTGAGTTGACTATTTAACTCCTCTCCTGGTATGAGCTTTTTTTTTCTCTTCGACCTTCACACCATTCGTTCTTCATCTCTCTCCCACCCTGTTGTCCCTCTCTTCATCTTCGTTTCGTTCTGCATGTTCGTTCTCCTTCTCTTTGATGTATTGTCCGAGTTGTTTCGTCTCGACTTGAATGCGTCTGCCTCTCATGACTGTCACGTTGGACCATATCCATAGGACATAACTTAATCCCCCAGTCTTTTTACTTACACTCGACTCATATCCAGTAATCCTCGATTCCCTTGTATCAATAGAGCAGCTTCTCTATCTGTTCGTCCGTCCGATCACGATACTATCTTAGAAAATGTTTAGTACTCTTCTTCGATGTACGAACAGCCACAATCATTGCTTTTGACCGCTACGTACTGACAATAACCATACTGTATATTATATAACTGGAAGGGTACACGGTACATGAGCATGTTGTAAATTGCCTGCTGCCTTTTACAGTGCCTGAAGACTTTTTACAGTAGTATCAGGTAGTATCCGAAGATACCACTCTCACTGGCAGGCTCAGTCATCTGTCAAACCATAAAGCGTCCCGGTCATATTCATGTGAAGAAAAACATATATCGATAATTAGAAATACAGGTCATTAGAGATACACATGATATGCAAGAAGATGAGAAGGTCCAGCAGGAGATATCCGTCGCAAAAATAATCATTCATTGGCGCTTGAACCATCATTCGCAGCTGTCCTTGAAAGTAACTCTCAGTGAGATCACACCAAACCGACGATGACTGAATTGGAAAAGTTTACCTTGATCGTTTTGAAGGACGCCATGAAATCGTCGCTGGGAGTGTTGGATTGGTTCGTTTCTTGGCGGTGGCCTTCACAGAGACCAATCTCACATTCAATGATCGTCTGCTATATTTGTGGCTGCTATTGAATAAGTGTTTCATGAAAGTGCCATGCATATTGAAATACTGATTGTTAATTCTCGTAGGATAAGTTTGCTTTGACTCACTAGTGTGGACGCAAGAAGAACAATCTGGTATCATGTCTGACACATCCGACTCGACGATCAGTTTCCCTGTATCTTCCACACCAGTGGCGTTACAAAATTTGGATGATTCAGCGGCTTTGAGGAATATAACTGTTAACAAGAGTTGGGATGAGAGATGAAATTCGTTGGGTGTGTGCTCGATGATGATGGTTGAGGTGCAAGAAAGTTGGGTGGCCCAGTCGTGCGTGATCGCGTCTCAGTCATCTGACCGTGTTCAGGTCCCAGGATTATCTTTCTACTCTGTATGTATCTTTTGTGACTACTTGTCCAAGATATGAAGACACATGCGAGGACAAAGTCTACTCCTGTGCCGATTCGCGAACAAGATAGAGGCAATGATGGGTACATTTTAGTGATTGGATGATGGCAGTGAACACAATGAAGTAGAAGCCTGGCTAGTAGTTGTAAACGAATAGGTTAGGAGGGAACAGTCTTCCTTAAAGCCGTAGATCCAAGACAACACGGTGCATACAGCTTCGACATGGCGCTAAGATGTTTCCCCTAGTTCAATCCCAGAAGACTTTCCGTGCCATCTCCTTTGATTGTCAGAAACCGCACACTACTACCATTTCCACTGATTCCGCTCACACCTGGCCCAGTTACATTGGCCAAACCACAAACCTCCATAAAGTCACCCGCAGCAGTGGCCAAGGGCCCATTGACCATTTCAAGGAACTGAGTCAACGGACATGTATGTCCAGGTCCTGAAGAACACGATGGGATGGGCACCGGCGCGTTATCTGCTCTGACACGAACATATAGCTCAGAAGTAAAGGAAGAGTTGGTAGAGGCACTCGGGGATTGTTTCGACGAGGTAAAAGTGCCACCAAGGACACCGGCCTGATGGAATATTCCGGTACCATTGTGGATCGGCAAAGTTGTACATGATAATCGTTCGAGGGCGAGGTAGCCTCTGAAAGCAACAAGATGCCCGCTGCGGAATTCACGGAGGGGGTTCGTGTCCCTCTGGGTGATTGAGAGGACGGTATCATTCCAAAGGCCCAGAGCAGACATAAGTGGAGGGAGGTTATTATCATGCTGTCAAGGTACGCGAATGATTGAGGTTGGAGGATGTGAAACGGCTGAATAGAAGGAAGCTCACCGAAAAGCCCATGATGAGAGCGGGAGGAACAAGCGTCCCATTATCAACGGTATGATGTGGTCCGGCTTCGAAAATGTCAGCGATGGCTTTGACCCAAGGATATCCAGTGGTAGCAGAAAGTGGATTGCCTGGGCCCGATCCATAGTAGTAGTTCAGATCATCAGCATACTCATAGTGGAGCCATTCAGTATCTAGAAGATACTTTCAAACGCGTGAAAGAAATAAGAAAGGCAGCGTATATACCGGTAAAGATATCACAAAAACGTCTATCCCCGCTGATTTCAAAGCCGAACCCGCAGAGGTCTTGCATGACACCAATATCCGTAGCATCGAGCGAGAGATTACCGTGTAAGAATGCGTTAAGTCTTGCGGCAGTCTTGTTTTGATACGTATCGCGAAAGGTAGAAGCTGCCTGAGAACCATTGTTGCTGAGGATAGCATAGGGCGGACAAGACGCAGACGGCGTCAGCGAGTCAGCGAAGGTACCATTCGTGGCATTGATAGCTTGTTCAGCGGTCAACGAGTCAGGTAAGATGACTAGATGCCCTCGGTTGAGTGAAGGATCGGACAGATAATTCCCATCTGAGAGATACCCTCGCAAGAAATACGTTGCAGTATCAACTACCCGCTGTTGACCAGCTGTCCTGTAGTATTATTTCAGCAGAGAATTTTGTAGCGAGAAAGGGAAATAAGCATACCACACGGTGAAATTCTGTCCACCAGAAGTGAACGCATACCGTTTTCGCAGCTCAACTCCTAGATCAAACGCTTCTCTCGCGCCGGTAGAAGACAGGAAGAGAGGTTCGTGATCGATGTTGTCTACGGGCGGGACCCAGAAAGGAAGGAACGTCAAAGGTCCATGTGCGGTGAATGTTGCATTTTGAATCTTCCAGAAAAGGTCTTGCCAGCCAGTGAATGAACCTGGCTCGGGATAACGGCTGAATGTCAATCAGGAAACCATGCACACATTTAAAATCTTCGGAGAACATACGATCCATGGCGCACAAAGTACGCTGCTTGATCTACCACGCAGCTCGTAGGAGTTTCTGGTCTAATACTAGGAAGAGTGGGGGCATCGAAGTACGGCGAGGCATTACCCGAGTGTTTCAACGGGTCAAACGCTGCCCATGCAAATGACACCAGCGATACAAACAAGGCAGAATACGCAAACATGTTGGTCGATAGCGAGTAGCATCTTGATCTCACTTTAAGGTAATGTTTCGGCGGCCTTCCGAAAAGATGAGGGACCACGAGGGTGCCATAGACGCAGAGTGCCCTGAGCAGAGTTCCCATGAAGAGATGCATGGGACGAAGAACGTGCGTGCAATTTGCAAGTGCAGGTAAATCATTTTGAAGAAGGCTTAAAATCCTTCCAAATCATTGACAGAACAGGATTCGAATTTCAAGAGGAGGTCAACGTTCAAAGCAGCGATCAAGATGCGCAGTGGCGGATGTCGATGAGCTTCCGGCATCGCTCGATTACAAACGTTTTTCCCAGGCTCCGAGCTCTCTCTGACTCTCTCGACTGGCAAGACCAGGTTAACTCTGACTCAGATACTCATCTGCAGGAATGACATCGACACCTCAAGTTCCCTATGTATCTGTCTTTGCTCTCATTGCAGGTCATTTATATCTCCCGCACAAGGAAATCTTCCAAGACGTTCTAGAAAATGGTCTTGAAACTGGCGGTGAAGTTGTCCCTACGTTCTCCTTCATGATAGAGCATCCAACAAGAGGAAAATACCTATTTGATCTCGGTTTGCGAAAGGTGAGCATCGGAACATGGGACTTTCATGGCTCGAGTGAAATGTAAGTTTGGATTCAGCATGCCGAAGGATATCCACCAGCCTTGAATGATACACTGTCAGAATTCAAACCACAATGTGACAAGGATGTCGCTGAAATCTTGAGGGAGAATCACATCAATCCCAATGAGATTCGAGGTATAATGTTCAGGTGGGTATAGATTCCTCATCGGATTGATATACTCAACGAGCATGCTGATGCAAAGCCATCTTCACTTTGACCATACCGGGGATGTTCAACCCTTTCATTCAGCCGAGATCATCGTCGGAGGCGAAGCCAAAGTTCTTTTCGACCAACCGGTATACCCTACTGATCCTGACTCTCCATTCAACGAGTGGCCAGAGGGGCGCTCTGTGCGGTACCTTGAGTTCAAGGAGACCCTTCCTTTCGAGTCTCATTCCAAATACTTACCGTCCTACTTCAAGAAAACTAACGATTTCTTCGGAGACGGCTCGTTCCTTCTCATTGATGCACCAGGCCATTTTCCCGGCCATCTTGCTGCTCTCGCTCGTGTCACTGGCAGCATAGGTCCCTCAGAAGTCGAAGACTCTAGTAGTCCAAACCTCGAAACCTACATACTTCTCGCTGGAGATTGCTGCCATGATCGACAATGTTATACTGTGGTGCCTCCGAATCTAGATATACGACAGATTAGCGAGGCAAATCACGACGATATCGAGGAAGCTAGAGCGACAGTGGCTTCTCTCATTCATGTCGTCAAAGAATTTCCGAATCTAGTCATCATTTTGGCCCATGAAAAAGAGTACCAGGAAGAAGGAATGCCGTTCCTGCCTGATTCCCTGAATCACTGGGTTGTGGACCGTGTTCGAACACGACTTACTGATATTATATAAAATGCAGAGTGAACTTTTCCATCTCATACTCTCAATAAATTTTGAACCTCACAGCACAGTGGTATCGGTGACACAAATGATTTTGCTAGAAATACAGGCAGACAGTAATACACAGATGTTTAAACCACTTAGAATTATATCCAAAACCAGAAAAGACCGATATCTACTGAGGACGAGGAAAGAAATGCAGGGAACGAGTACTAAGTAGTGCTAGTTGGGTAGATAGAAACGTAGAAGGTAGACGAAGCAGTATTCACTACATGCCACAAAAAACATGTAATTTTGTCGAACAGAGCATATAAATTATTGACAAAACACAGGAGCACTTAATGTGCGCCGGAAAATCTTGTTGTAAAGAACGGAGTGGGGTAAGGTGGAATTTCCAAAGTCCTTGAAAGAAGCGGAGAAAGGTAACGACTGCAGGAAAAGGAAGCGCGGGCGGGACGTAAAGTCCGCCTTGGAATTTTGAGGAAGATGAGCACTGGTTTGGGCTAAAGCCAAGGACCATACAGTGTGCAGATGCGACGAGGGTAAGAGAGAGAGGGAGAGAGGGCGGTAGGAGGGAGATAGACGGCAGCGTGGCGACGCCGCTCAGATACAATCGTATCTGCAAGTAGGCTCCCGTTCTTCAACATCAATCTCTTCCCGAGCCAAGTTAGGTTCTTCGCGTGCCAATGATTCCACTCTCGGGAGTATCTAGAAAGCGAACGTGAGATGAAGGTCGAGAGGATTGAAAACATGATACGTACATTGTCGTGCACAGCAGCGACGGCGGCGGGGGCAGGTGCAGGGATAGGTGATGCTGCAACGAATGCAGAGACTGTGATAGTCGAATCAATATGGAGTTAGTACTTCAGTAATGGGACTGTAGATGGTGGACGTACGACAAGTCAGAGCGAGGGACAAAATCAATTTGGATTGCATTTCGATTGATATGGTAAGCCGAGGAGTAAACGAGAAGGTGCAGTGGATTGTTGACGAAAAACGAATTAGCTTCGAGGGTATGCGAAGTCTCGATTGGAGCCGCGAAAAGACAATAAGCTGAGGACTGTGAGGAGGAGAACAATAACACTTTGCATTATATATGCAACCGTTCATGAGTACCTAGGATGTTTGCTGAAGAGCAAGTAGAAAGGGAATTCCAAAAGGGGAAACTGAGGAAATATAAGTTAGTGTCCAAATATAGTTGTTGGTTTGAAGCGGAATCCATGAAATGCTTTCCGTTATTGCCTAAATGACGATGAAAGTACATTGAATAGGAACAATGTTGAAAGATTGAAACGAGTTTGGATGAGACTTCTTTTTTGGGAACAAGGTCGGTAGGATGGATATTCGGTCCAAATATTTGCGAAGTCTCGAGCCTGATGTTCTAGCGCTTGTTGATAGTTTCAAGGGGAACCTTGAAGAGGTCTGTCAGTGAACAGTATTGAAATAATATGCATGTTGAAGACCATCAACAGACTGATTAGCCTGACGAGGCGAAAGAATGAATATCGTTCGGTGCAGTAGGTCCATGAGATATTTTCTGAACATACGGGAACCACAGAAACCATCAATCCGTTAGTAGTCGATCATGATGATGATTGGAATGGGAAGTAAGGAAATCCAACTTCAGCAGAAACTGGGTATCACGGCCACAGCTAAATTTGACGAACGTCTCATGAACAAGCAGTCACTAGTCAAGTTTCAAGAATGAAGGGAGGGAGATATCGCGTATGATGATCTATTCACACATCCTGCCTAGATGTGGGCGACAGAAGATGACATTTGACCCCTGGTAGTGTATAGCTGATCTCCGAGTGTCCAGGCCAGCAATCATTGTCAAGGGCCTGCTTGTACGTGCGGAAGAATGAAATTTGTCGGATATCAAGCCTTCGAACAGGGACTGGCTCGCTTTTGGTAGTGCACGTAGATAGACGTTCCGTCGAAGCTGTGGAATCTCCACCAACGCACTATACTAGGAAAGTTGAGTTTTGATTGAGGCGCGAAAGCTTGAAGTTGCGAGAAGTACGAAGTAAGGCGCGACACAAGTGAGGTTTGATGCTTCAAGCTCGACGTTGGAGAAATCTTGGAATTCCATAAATCAGAAAACAATATCATGCGAACTGGGAGCTTTCCGCACCAGAGTAGCAAACAAGCCCAGCGTTCCAGTGTCGTATCCCGATATCGAAGTAACAAGGCCGACATAGACTCAAGATTGTTGAATACCATAGAGAGTAGATACTTAAGTCTGACGACAACTTATTCATGGTTCGAAGCGAAGGATACAAGCTTTTGCTTGCAGCTGGGCTCATCCTTGAGTGTCAAAATCAGCCAAGGTCATATAATGACAGAACATAGGTCGTACGTTCAAAGACGGTCAGTCGTTTCAAGTTTGAGAACACGATCTGAGGTCCTTTCTGCAATGTGCATCTCGATTCTCAAGCACGTCCTTTCATCACAGCTAGTCCTTCGATAATCGTCATGATTCCCAAAAGCTAAGGGCCTCAATGAGTGACATGACCTTGTTATGTCGTCGATGAAAACGATGAGGAGGGTCAAAGGAGGATGTGATGCTTTGTCAAGGATAATTTTCCGGGCCGCTCATGTTATTCTCACCTTCGAACCACCATCGTCGAAAGAGTTCAACCCTTCATGGACAACACTCGATACAATTCAACCCTTTGATACTACTCAGTCTAATACTGCTTTGTCGACATCGTCAAAAGCGCCGCTCCCCATCAAGTATTTCTTCACATAATTCTCTCCATCCATATCATCTGCATTAGTCGAATGACTGATCCACTCCCATTTTTTCGCGTCTTCCAACGTGTTTTGAGCTTGCATCCTAACGAGAAAGAGCGACTCAGATCCCAACTGCACTCTGAGCGGTAGTTCGATTGGAGAGTCTCCAAAAGAACTCATGTGTTCCGCAACGGTCTTTTCAACACCTTCACCAACCCAGAGACCTGGAAGTTCGGATCGAACGCCTAAGGAAAGGTCCGCGAGTCGAATCACGGCCTTGGCCATTTTCACTGGATCGCCGAGATAAGGGAAGTTTCCATGGGCTTGTCTGAACAGCGAAGTAGGATTCGAAGGGTCCGTGTAAGCAGGATGAGGTGGTACAATTTTGGAGTTGTGTCCGGTACTCCATCCTGAACGGAATCCTCCTGGCTCAAGGATGCACCCCTTGATATTCCACGAAGGGTGCATTTCCTGCTGGAAAGATTGGGTGGACGCCTCCAGCGCTGTTCGGTGTCGACGTTAGAGATCAAAGCAGGCGGGTTATGAATCACACATACCAAATTTACTCGCAGAGTAATAGGTGAGCGTAGGGTTTGCTCGATAACCTCCAACCGTGCTGACATTGAACAGACGTCCCCCAGACCCCTTAGGATTTACCTCACGGAAGATGCGCGCAGCCTAAAAAGGTCTATACTCAATGTCCAATCTTTTTGTGTACAATTGTAGGCCATACCTCTTTCATGACATGAATTGGACCCCAATACTGCAATTCCATGATATACCTCGCATCTTCTTCCGGTACCGCCTCCAACTCACCGAAAAGACCAATTCCAGCATTGTTCACCACAACATCAATTCGACCGAATCTTTTGACGCCGGCAGCGAGAGCTACCTTGATCTCATCTTCCTTCGTGACATCAAGCTTGTAGGCAAGGATTTGATCTGGGTACTGAGCAGCAAGATTGTCGTGTGCGGCAGGGTTCCGGCAAGTGGCCACAACACGTTCTCCGTTGGCGAGGAGGAGATCGGTGAGAGCTTTTCCTAGACCTGATGAGGTCCCTGTGATGAACCATACACGATTAGGAGAGTACATCTTCAAGGTGCGGAGGTTCGAGATGAGTGCCGACCTTTTGAGCCATGGACTCGGAGATGACCGGCCATGATATGACGAGTCCACTCGGCACTAGCTACGAACTTTAGTATACAGACGGAAGGCTTCCGCAAGAGTTCCATATTCTTGAACAAGTCTCGTAAGTCTTCTTTGTCACAACGCACTGTCAATATACTTCTAAACTGGGGATTGACTAACTTAGGAGGAGGAAGGACCATCCTATGCTACGATACTATTTGCGGAACTGAACATAGCTGGATTATCACGTCTTTTAGGTATCAACCTCCACGCTTATTCAGATACTTCGTGAACATTCTCAGCCTTGTCCAAAGAACCTAAATGTGGATCTGGAGTTGACCGGTTCTCTTTGCTCATAGCGTCGCAAATCAGCATCTTTTTTTCTTGAATGTCAAAAAAAATGAGCCGACTGGGAGAGGGTGAGTCTTGTCAGCCTCTGACGAACCACGATCGATGACCTCCCTTCAGCAGCATTGTAGCCAGAAGGCAGAAGTGAACGCGGTGCGATAGGGTGCGATTCATGTGGTGAGTTGATTCAAATCAAGGATACGTGTGGATACGTTTTGCTGATGCTCTTTTTGCTGAAACAGACTCTAACAGCCTCCTCTCAGCGCCGAATCACATCAAGTCGCATGGACTAGTATCGCCAAGTAGAACAAGTAGACTCCAGCAAATCGATAACACAATCAATTCCCTCAATCTTCGTTCTTGCATGTTCTTGCCATAGTAAATGGCAAAAGTCAGATTATAGATAAGTAGGAAAAGGAATTCATCTTGATCTTTAGTTGATTATCCGATACTCATGTTTGACCGAGGGCGACCGGCGGCGCCCGATAGTCCTCTAAGTAAAAGCCTCTTGAATTCATCATGTTTCTTTGCTGAAACAGCCTCTACGTCTGGAGTCTACAGCCCCCGCTGACAGCCGCATGGATGATAGTACTGTTATCTCAGGCTGTGTATGTATTACTTATATTTCCTTTTCGTTTTAACGACGGGAAACAGCGGGAAACTTGAAGGTTGGAACATTGAAGCCCTATGATGCCTCAGACCTCAGGAAGGGTCATCCAAGCGTGGTTTTCGACGATATGGATCTACTGACTTGCCCCGATGGGTCTTGACTGACATAAAATCTTCGTCCTCCTCTCATCAATTCCCCACTTGCAGAGCAACCACTAGCGACCAACGTCACCTTTGAAAAAACCCACAAAAGAAAATCATCCTTGCTGGTCAAGGAATACCCCGATTTCAGCTCTTACTCTCTCTGTGGTTCAATTGACTTCTCCTTCGATCGTGCCACCTTGACGATTCAACCACCACCATCTATCTCGAGTATCTGTGGGTGACCAACATTTTACTGCCACATATTCATCTCACATACGTTTCTTGATCTTCAACAATTTCCATTCGTACTAGGTATATTGACATGCGGTCTAATGTCATGAACCTACTCTTATTGGGCCTGAGTCTTTTGACGGTCTCAACTCAGGCTATGCCTCTATCTGTGTGTACCTACTATCAACCACTCAACTTCCTGGAAAGATGTGTATATACTAACTCTGCTTTGATTGTTCACAGCAGGATATCCATGCCAGCAACCTCCCAACACTGTACGTCCCCGGCAAGGGTTGGAAAGATGGGGATCTACAGTTTGTTGAGAAAGGGTTGGACTGGATGGCAAAGGAGGAAAAGCCTCCGAGTCGGAAGTACTGGAGACTCCCACCTGCTTTCAAGTTCAAAACGTTGGACTCGTCCGCGACCACAAAGGACGGCATCACATCAGCACATGTCTATACCGAACGTACCACCATAGGTGTGGTTTCTTTAGGCACGAACTCTGATGGAGAGCGTATAATGGCTATGAGCGCCTATCCATTGGACGTCCCGCGTGGCAGCGGATTCAGGAGTGCAGTCAGCGGTTTGACCATTGGGACACCGGTGAGTAATACGCTGGATTGCCACCAACCATGCTCACAATATAACATGTCCTTCTCCACCTCATTAGAAAAGCAAAGTGAAGTTTCAAACGGATGGGCAAGGAAAGCCCGAGGTTGTCAAGAAGGAAGCGGAGGCTCAGACTCAGAAAGAGAGTGAAGAGAAGAGTAAAACCGAATGATGGGAGGGAGATGGGGAGAGTCTAGGCGAAGGGAGAAATGGGGGCTGCTTGTTTCACCTTAACTTTTGGTACTTGTCCGTGTACCCTGAAAAGACAACCTCCAGAATCAATGGCGTGTCCTGAAGCTTTCGAGCATAAGAGCTCTCAATTGTGAATAGACAAATTCGAATCCACCATTGGCCGCGGCACAAATGAGCTTTGGCCGTGTCCCCAAAGGGGTGACCACGACTGCTGGCATGGCATTTTTGTAATACTTATTGATAACACCGCACCCTTCTTTCACAGCAACATTTTTGTATAAAGGACGAGCCGGGATGCGTCACGGTGTCAGAGAGTGTCTTGACTCAGGAAAGAGAGTCGTAGATGAGTTTGGCGAGAGTAAACTTAAGACTAAGAATGGGGAAGGTGACATGGGAAGACACGGGGGGTTGCATGTTTCTTCAAAGCTTCACTCCTGATGTGTACTGTGATGACGATCTCTGATACTTGTTGGTGTGTTATGAAGAACCCTGAACTGACCATGATTAGTATGCGTGATAAGGCAAACACAAAGCGGGAAACTTGCATCTCTTGTGAGTTCTTGTGCTGCTTGTGGTCAAGATCCGGGCCGCTCATGTTATTCTCACCTTCGTACTACCATGTAACCATCGTCGGAGTCCAACACTGCGTTCGAAATACAGTCGCAATAACATCGACACTGTTTTGTCGACATCGTCGAAAGCACCGCTTCCATCCAATTGCTTCACATTGTTCTCTCCATCTATATCATCTGCCGAATGACTGATCCCATTTTTTTGTGTCTTCCAACGTGTTTTAACTTTTGAGTCTGCACCCTGAGCGGTATGTAGTTCAATTGGAGAGTTTCCAAGCTACGACTCTGACTTGGGAGACTAGGTCTTTTCAACACCTTTACCAACCCAGAGACCTGGAAGCTCGGAACGCATGCCAAAGGAAAGGTCAGTCACCTTCACTAGATTGAGGCGGACGTTTATGATTCATAATCGTACACACAGGTGAGTGTGGGTTACGCTCAACAACCTCCAGCCGTGCTGACCAACCCTGCCTCACACGACAGTCTCAGTGCTTAGTACCCAGACCGATTTCTCGTTTACAAACTCGATGTCACGAAGGAGCGCGAGAACAAGGCAGCTCTCCGGCGTCGAAGAATTCGGTGATGTTGTGGTCTGAATGCTGGAATCGGTCTTGTCAGCGAGTTGGATGCGGTACCGGAGGAAAATACGAGGTTTACTTTGGAATTGCAACATTGATTATAGGCCTTAAAGTTATTAGGCTACGCGCACCATCCGCGAGGTGAGTCCTCAGGCGTCAGGGTCCTGGGGATGTTTGTTGGCGAAGAAAATATCAGTGAGAGTTTTTCCTAGACCTAACGAAGTCCCTGTGTTGAACCATACACGATCAGGAGAGTACATACATGGTCAAGCTGCGGGGCTTTGAGACGAGTGTCGACCTCATGAACCTTGTACTTGGAGATGGCCGGCTACGATATGACGAATTCATTTGGCACTCGCTAGGAACCTCAATACAGACGGAAAACTTTCGCAAGCCTTCAACTTGCTCTTGAACAAGTCTCGTAAGTCTTCTTTGTCTGTACTGTCACTGGGGATCGACTGAAAACAAGCCATCCAAGAACGGGATACCTAAAATGGGGCTAAATGATCTCGACTGCCGCTGCAACTTGTGCAACCTGGATGACAATAGAACAAAAGTAGGGTACACTGAAACCTACAAAAACAAGCAACAATCAGATAGGCAAGAAAGCTGTCCTCGTCAGCAATAACAACGATTTCATGTACGTACTATCTTCCTCGAATCTTTCAGCGCGTTCTTATCTGTTCTTCCGGGGGGCACTGTGGAGGATCGCACAGCTGGGCGTGCACTGGCCAGTCCAACTTCTAGGTGTGTACCTCTCCTGTTCAACGCCCCACGGGCTGGCATGAGCTACATAACGGTGCAGATGTGTCGTCGGCTCATCGCTGACTCCTGAGGTCGTACGTAGTATGCAGGGTGGAGGCTGGTGGAGGGCAGAGCTCAGGCCACGGAGGAACGAATTGATGCGAAGGGAATCTGTTGAAACAACCTCACTTGAATTGCAGAGAATAACTGTTATCAGTCTGTAAAGGTCTGTAACAGCCTCAGCTGAGCCACATCAGGCCCTTGCCACATGAATTATTGCCCTCTATTGCCAAGCAACTTATCGATAACACAATGAATCACTCAAACGGTAACTCTAGGTCGTTCTTACCCGGATTCCGCTCTGACTTTCTTCCCAAAAGCACCTCATTTTTACTCGAATGCAAACAAAGCTCTTGATGGGTGAAAAAAGGTTGTATGTAGCTTTCGCCGATGCAGATAATTGTGCGCTGACTTGAATGTGCGAGGCATACATTGTCTTTCGAAGAATGCCCAGTTCGACTTCGATGTCGAGCTAGTTCGTCACGGTACATAAGATGTCCAACAAAAGTGTGAGCACCGTAAGTATGGCGCTTATGTATGTCCTGGATCCTAATCGATTATCAGTTCGGATCTGCAGCTCAAGAATTACCTGGAATTACATGAAACAATCGCATTTTGGTAGATTTTGGTTCGGATAAAATTCTCAATTTTTTTCGGTCTATCCTTCTCACCTATGATGCAGGGTCCTGACATTAGCAGACATTAGCCTGCCAACGTATAGCAGCGTATAGCCTCGTATAGCCTTGGGTCACATAGCTGACATGAATCTACAAGAGTCTTCAATAATATATAAGCCGAGCTCGTTTCCTACGCTAATCCCCCACTTGCAGTGCAACCATTATCAGTCGCCTTCAATCAACGCACGCAAAAAAAATCCTTGCTGGTCAAGGAACGCCCCGACCCGAATTTACTTCTCTCTCGAATTCTCATCAATCGACTTTTCCTTCTGCCAAAAACCTGCACCAAGCTTCAACCACCCGACTACTGTGAGTGAACCCCCTCACGTCTAACTGCTCGGATCTAATTCTCCCAGCTTCTAGTTCATATTCGTACTATACTGACATGCGATTCTTGAATGTCATGCGCCTAATGTTCCTCGGCCTGAGTCTTTCCACGGCTCCAACTCTGGCTCTGCCTTATACTGTAGTACGTTCCTCGATTAATGAGCTTCCTGGAAACGTATCTGATAGTCCTTGCGCGAACTATTGCTATAGCTCCATACTGAGGATGCCATTGTCCCTGCCAGTGACCGCCAACCTCCAAGCGTCCAACCTCCGAGCGTCCAACCACTGAGTGGTTCAAAACTCTACTTCAAGAAAGGTTGGCCTCCAGTCCAAGTCAAACGTATGGAGGCAGCGTTGCACTATATCGCAGATGATCCGGAGAGGACCAATTGGAAAATCCCGAGGGAATTTGAGCTTATTGAATTCGATGGGGGGCCACTAGATCACTCAGAGTCGGAAACCCCATTGTACAACTCAAAACCTCGTCCAGGATTGAAATTCGGTTCATTCGAGTCCGAATCCATTAGATTAGGCTTCATGGGTATGTCCCTTGATGAACGTGACCCTCACTTCGTCTTGGTCTCGAGTTCTACTCCGAAGAGCAGCAAGACGGACGAGAAGGAAATATCCATCGGGGGGAAGGTAAGCCTTCCTTCCAGAATGTCTTCGACGGTCTTAACACGCCCTTCTCTCGCTATTGCAGACTGACAAGTTGCAGTTTGAACCGAATGAGAGAGTTGAGGGTGAATTTCAGGTTGTTGAGAAGAAGTAAGACGACCGTCGAGTTGGGGCTGCGTGTTTCACACTGCCGTTTGTTACCGTCGTGTACTGTGGAATGATGAGGGCCTCCGACTGACTGAGGACATGAACTCATTATCTTGGTCATTGGCAATCAATCATGGTCACCGAGTGCCTACACGGACTACTCCCATGAAGATAAACGTGCACGGTGCACCACTTTCGCTTGGTTTGCGTGGCATGCCAACGATTAGAGCAAAGCAGTAGCTGATTGAGCTGTATGCAAAGTCTGGGATATCATGGGAT
This sequence comes from Lentinula raphanica, assembly GCA_027919835.1. NCBI lineage: Eukaryota > Fungi > Basidiomycota > Agaricomycetes > Agaricales > Omphalotaceae > Lentinula > Lentinula raphanica. The sequence continues at coordinate 1,314,794 of JANVFP010000002.1, read as the reverse complement.
ATCATATACCATTAATGACTTCGAGTTGCTGAACGAAACTCAAGTCTCAGTGTGGCAGGCTTACATCTAGTAGACCAGTCGATACCATATTCGATAACCTCCGGTTCGATTCTAAAATGTATCACGCACAGTACAACCAGAGCAAGAAAGAGATATGGAAGCACAAGTGGCACACGTTGTAGTAAATGAAAGGTAGTGTCTGTCATGTAAGGGTATTAATGTCGGAGTATTTTTATATGTATCTGGGTATGAGGATAAGTGAAGACCTAGGGAGAAACAAAGACGATCGTCAGACAAGTCACACAGTAAAGAAAGACAGACGGACTTTAGAGGCGGCTTCTGTGCATCTTTCGCGTAGTTGTGGAAGGAGGAGCAGGTACATGCGACCGTTTCACGGGCACAGAACGCTTGGAAAGATCTAGAGCCGACTTGGGACAATCTTCTTCGGCGCTCGTACATTCACCAGTGAGCTGAAAGAAAGATGATTGATACATAACGGGGGTTAAATAGATTCAAGCAATGTTCGTACCACATCATATACACATTTCAGAGTCGAGGTGCTACTGGTATTTCCTCGGAATCTGAAGCACAGTCAATATCATCATGTAGCTTTAATGATGTTGAACATTACTCACGTGCATCCGAACACGGAGCTAGAGTGAGGAGGAGAGTCGCAAAGGTCCGGGATTTGAGGCTTTCCGTTGGATGCGGTGTCCGGGCAAAGGAAACCAGTGGACGGAACCTGGGAAGGCTGGCTCCTCTGGGCGGCGAGTGCAGGGGCTGCGACGATGGAAAGGGCAGCGAGTACGACAGCAAAACGCATTGTTAACTAACGAAGGGGAGTGGTTGAAAGAATGGAAGATTCCCGAAGGATGTGCTGGCTGTTGCCTGGGAGGGATAAAGACTTGAAGGAAAAAGGAAAGTCAAGCCATGCTTGAAAACCTGGTCTTTTTATACGTAGCGGCCTAGCGGGTGTACCGTCACGTACACACGCGGACACGCATTCACGGTGTGCATTCTTGTGGAGCCAAAGTATTCATTAGAACATTACCCGAATGTATGTTGACTGAATCACTCACCTAAACGCCCGATTCACAGAATCACACAGGTCGTGAGTCCACGGAGAGACTCAGAGCTAAATAACAAAGGTCAGTAACCGTCAGTATTTCCTCCAGACCTGATGTTGTTCCTCTCTGAAGGCAGAGAGCAGCGGGAAATATGTGCATGGACAGCAGTAAAATATGTAGTTGCACCATGTTCTTCATTCCGATGCCGGCAAGTAAAGTCCGCCTTGAACTCAAGTCCGCGTTCAAATAACGCCCACTCAGGGTCGAAATCTACCTGTACAGGGTTGAGAGGGCCCGTCGACCGATTCCAATTTCCCGAATCGCTTTACCGCTTCCAATTTTTGCCCCATGCGCTTGGTATGCCTTCTGATTACCTGAGCTCTCTTGTGTACTAAGAGGTCCGAGATGGCGAGACCTCAGGCTGCTCTGTCTAAAGACTTGGTCAGTTTTCTGTACACGAAGATACTTAGTGAGAGCTACATAGTGGTCAAAAAAACATCATGAATATCGTCTACTAATCCACGTTCAACTTCCCGTTCAGTCCATTGTCTGCCCTTCCAAAAGTTTCGTGAGTTTGCTTTGATCAACGACGTACGACAGGCTGGATATATTTTGATCACATCTAGAATAGGATTAGCAATGATTTTAGAAAGGAAAGATAGATGTAGGAGCTAGCGGCTTACAATCCTGACAGTGTCTCTTCACACTCTCCCAACGCAGCTTTTACTATCCTCAACACACTCGGCATATCACCCGCCATATTCAGTGACTGATCACCACCTATCGAACCCCGGCCTCCTCCAGTTCTCAGTACCCTCCCATGCGTCATCAACGTTGCATTTATCCACAACAACCCAAACTCCACATGCGGGGTCTTCTTGAGGAACACTCCACCGACAAACCTCAACAAAGGACCAAGGTACATCACCGGTAGCTGCCTCACAACAAGCTTGATATCACCCCTCGGTATGCCTTCGAATACGGTCTGGATAAGGGATGCCTCGTTTAACCGAAAGGCCATGACGAGCGCGGTAAGATAGTTTTTAGAATGTAGGGTGGATAAGACTGAGGAAGGAGTGAGGTCGAGGGAGAGATCGAAAGGATCGAAGTTCGTGGTGTTGATTGTATCAAGAGAGTAGACGAGAAGTCCTTCAGTCGAGGCCGCCGCCCATGATCGGCCTGTGGGCGAAAATCGCACACATTTGGTCCGTGCTGCGCGTCTGTACTTTCGTACACTCAAATCACCTCTTTGTGCACCAGGCAACAAGTCGCCCAATCTCTGTCTTTCGTTGTCCTCGTCGTCGTCAATGATCAACGAATCGATATTCATCCCGGCCTCGTTGACCCGCCGCGAATCGAGAAACTCCTGCGTCCCGTCCAGACTCAGGTTTTCCGAAATGGTAAATTTGCGCAACATGACTCCCTCTCCCTCTCGAACGTCATACAGAACGACATACTTGCTGTTCCCGCCTGCTAGGATGCATTTACCATCGGCGGTGTAGACCAAGCTATTGAAGCTCTTTCCTGCCGTGCTGTTCGCCGCAGACGTTCTTGAATCAGCTAATCGACCACCAGAGATGTCATTCCTCCCGTTGATCACGTTGGTCTGTTTGCTCTGAGCGACGTCGAAGAACGTGATCTGGCCATCCAATGTGCTGACGGCTAATTCTTTCCCATCAGGCCTCCAAGTAAGCGCAAGAACGTCTGCGTTTAGGCTAAATGCCTCAGAAGCATGAGAACGCCCAAAGACATTCCAAACTCTGACACTCCTGTCCCAAGACCCACTCGCAAGCTGGTTCGTTCCTTCGGGACAAAACTCCAGCGTGCTCACAGGTGCTTCGTGTCCGGTGAGAATATCGAGCAGCTTCCCGGTTTGGACACTCCACAAGAACACTTCATACGTGTCCGTGCTTCCTGCAGCGACTACCTCTCCACTCGGGTCGACCGCGATGCAGGTGAATTGTACGGGAGAAGGCGAGGTGAAGGTGCGGAAGTTTCGATATCTCACCAGATCGTAGGCTCGCACGGTGCCGTCAAGGCTTGCACTGAAGACGACGTTCGTACCATACCGTGCAAACGCGACGCCAGTGATTGGGGCAGAATGCTCGCTGAAAGTCACGAAGCAAAACGAAGATTGCATCGACCATAGCTTGAGTTTTCCATCATCCCCTCCTGTGGCGACTGTCTGTCCATCAGGGGCATAAGCCAACGTATTGAGGTCGAGGAAATGGCCTTGTTGCTTGAGAATGTACGATTCGCTTTGCCATTCCCAAACTAAGAGTTGGCCTAGATGAGATGCACCAAAGGCTAGCCATTCACCAGAGGGAGAAATGGCTAGAGAAGATATACTTTCTTGGGAAATTGAGAGGGTATGTAAATTGGTGAACGCAGGGAGTTCCCACAAGCCGAAGATGCCAGTACTGAATCCGACAACGAGGAGGGATGATGCGGCATGGAACGTTGATGTTATGACTTTTGCTGGACGTGAGTCCGTGGCTACGTTGTTGCCTGGAACGTTGAAATAATGCCGTTTGTGCACGCCCCAGCGGGTGTGCAGGATTTTATGTGAGAGAGACGATGATGATAACGGGGCAGAGGTAGAAGTAGAGGCCACAGGTTCATTGTCGTCATCGTGTCCGGAAGAGTCATAGTCTTCAAGCTTGCCTCTCCAAGTGAAGACTGCGCCATCACGACTGACGGTGTATATCTGAGGCTTCGTTTAGTATCGCGGGTAAAACGAGAATAATCGATATATGAACACACTTCTTTTCCATTTTTGGAAAAATATGCACCGAGAACTGCATCTCGATGTCCTGCGAATGTTTTTGGTCGATATCCTTCCACAGGGTTCAAGCTGAACAGACGAGCTGTCATATCTCGAGAGGTTGTGATGAAACATCTAAGAGCAGGAAGTTAATTTGACAATTAGAAAACGTCTACCCCGTTAGATAGCGCTGAAAACTCACTGGGAATCCTCTGCCCAATGAATACTAAGTACATCATCCATATGTCCGGTGTAAGTCCTGTGCAGCACGAAAGGCGCGAATTCGCGTGCAAGATGGTTAGGTGTCTTCCAAACTTGGATATGGGAGCCGTGTGTTACTGCGATAAACCTTCACATAGACGATAGTCAGACGAGGTGCTATAAGATGATGAACAGACTTGCTTTCCATCCGGCGAGAAACAGATATCTTGGATTGGTTTTTTGAAATTGAAATGATGCAATACGACTCCGCGCTTGTAGTTTACGAGGAGCGCGCGGCCATCTGTTGACACAGTCAAGATTGAATGTTGATGAAAATATAGACTTGCAGACCTTCGTCGACACTTAGCAGAACATTGCCATCCGGGCTAAGAGCGATCCTCGAGATGTTTTTGCGATTTTCAAAAGCAAACGTATGTGACTTGTTACTGCGAGCAGACATTAGGGACTAACGTGAGGACCACTCAAAGGGCTTACTTGACAAGGTCAAAGACAGATACTCTGTTACCCACAGGACTCAGCAGCGAATTCCCATCAGCAGTAAAGAGAACGTTGCCTTGACGGTATACTGTCCCACAGATGTTAGAAAACTGCCCGAGTTGATTAGTCAATGAAGAAAGAGAGAGACAATGTTCAGAGTAAGCACCTGGTAGTTTGCTTTCATCGAGCAAAGACAAGAAAAGCGAAGAAAAAGTTTATTTTCCCGACGGTAATCTCCGGGCCGGAGAGTTAGGCGCCCATTAAAATTGATTCCGAGGACGCGTACAAGTTGGCCAATTACTCCTTCAACAAAACAGCCATTAGCTTCGCAGATTTCTGCGGTTGCTTTGCACGCTGATTATTGAGTCTCTCGGCAACAACGCATATTTTTAGGGCACTGTTGTTGCACAGCTCAGAGGAATTCGTGGGATTCAAAAAGGAAATGGTTTGTTTGTTGAGCAGGCGCCCACATCGCTATATTCATCAGTGTGACCGCTGGAAACTAACATACAACGTTTTATAGTTCTTGTCCCCCTTCTTCTCTTCCCCCTTGATCCTCACGATCTCTCTCTACCAGTCTCTTTCGGTTATCAGCCAGCAATTGCTCAGTCAAGAGAAATCATTCTAACTGTTTAGCTTTGATTAACTACCTCATCTGCGGCGCTGTCTCTGGTGAGTATGATATAAAGCTGAGATATGATACTGTCCTAATTAGCCTCTACTCAGACGATGGCTTCGACCCACTATCCTCAGCCCTATTCTGGTGCTCCTCCAATACCTCAAGGATACAATGTCAATCCTTCTCAATGGAACATGGGTGTCTGGCATCGTAATCCTCGCTACAATGGTGTCCCAACACAAGGCCCGCAACCTGCTTGGGTCCCAGGTGCAGCATGGGGTCAACCTCAGCAGCAACAGCAACAGAATGTCAACCCTTATAAGCGTCAGGCCAAACCTCCTAGTGCAGCCTATCTTTCTCAGAAACTGGTTGATAACCCGCTCGGGCTTTCGAACATGATCCCTAGGTGTGGCGCACTTTCGTTGGCTCCACTTCTTCATAAAGAACCTCACTTTTTCATTTCTCAGAGAGGCTTTGTATGGTCCTGGAGTAGATGGTGCACCACCGGAAACACCGTGGATTTGGAATCCGCGGACTCTGGAAGACACCGACTCTAACTCTAATCCGTACGCGTCTGGCCCTTCTAATAACTACGCAAGGCAGTCCTCGGAACCGCCACTGCCTCAGCCTCCGCCTTCTCAATCACTTGCTCGGCATGCTTCTGAGCCACCTCCAGCTGATCAACGTCCTCAAGAGTCTGTACCTGTACCTCTCGCGAGGCCAAAGAAATATGCGAGATCTGTTTTTGCTCAGAACGCGAGTGCAAGCACTCAACCACCTCAACAGCAACCTCCTGCTGTTAGCTCAGCCTCCGCATATGCCTCAAGGCAGACTGCCCAAGCTGCTACCACTAGCTCTACACGTGCGATCAACGATACGACACCGAATGCTTCTACCGAGACGACCTCGACCTCGACACCAACAAGGCCATTTCGCCCAACATTTTCTACTCGAATTGTAAGGACGCCTGATCATTATCGACATGATGAAGACGATCCGCTTTCTAACAGCACTTCCAATTCGACCCTAACTCGTAGTGCTACAATGCCTTCTATTCCGGCTGCTGGTGGCCAGAATCATACGACACCGACTAGGAGTCGATCTCAGTCTACCGCGCATGCTCGCAACGTTACTGTGGAAGACGCTAGCCCTCCGACAACAGGAGGTACTTTCACGGATGCTTCGATTTTTGTTGATGAGCCAGGGACTCTACTTAGCCCGTTGGTCATGAACACGCCTATGCCTGCAGCATCGAAGCCTCTAGGAAGGCATCACACAGCACCGACATTATCCACAATCCAAGAACAATCTTCGCCTGACGGACATCGTCATCATCGCCACGAACGGCATCATTCACATAAACGGCGTTCGTCTTCGAGACATCCCGAGAGTCACAACTCAACCCCATCGAAAGTCCGTTCGAGTTCACATTCTAAAACGCTGACTCCGGATGTACATACACAGACCGAAAATAGCACCAACGTTACCTATTTTCCTACCAGTGGGATGTCTTCTGCTTCTGCAGCTGCAGCAACTTCACAGCAGCAGTCACAGCCGCCTACTACACCTTCAAATCAAACGACTACTAACACAACCTCCATCTTCGGCAATCGAACACCGAACCCTCTCCCCACACCCCCAAGAATGGTAGATATAAAGCATTCATCCTACTCACGTGCGAACTTGTATTCTACACCTCCGGGTGTGGGATCATCCTCAACAATAGCTTACACTGCCCCTCTATCTGCCCCTGCACATGGAAGCTCGACGACGATGTATGGTGTGATACCCGCAGAACCCGTGTCCACAGGTATCAGCAGCGCATCCGCTCAAGCTTCACGGCATGTACGATCTCGCTCCCAAGTCCGAGACGACACACGTGAACGTTCTCAGTCTCACGCAGAACCATTGCAAGAGAGATCGTACTCTCGAACTCACTCTCGGGAACCCTCTCGTGTCCGTGGGGCCTCTCACTCCCGTGAGCCATCCCGCTCTCGGGAGCCTTCTCGTGAACCTTCAGCGCGCGAACCGGATCGAAATCGGACGCCTGTTGCTCCTCAACAATCGATGGCCCCTCGAGAAGGCCGGTCGACAATCGCACCGGATGGGTATGATACCCGAGAATTGGACCAAATCGCGGCAAAGTATGTCATTCACGGAGAGATGTCGAAGACTCGACGAGAGAGAGCTATTGCTGAACAGCGTGCCGAGCGGGAGAGACCGCATAATCCTGATGCTGTATATTACGCGGACATAGTGCACAACAGTGCTCCTCCTACGGTGACGAAGTTTGAACCCTTTCCACTCCCGAAACCTCCAGAGGGGTATTTGGAGAAAAGGAGATTGGAGGAGGAGAGACAGAAGAAAGAGAAGGAACAAAAGGAACAAAAGGAGAGGGAGGAGAGGGAAGCGAGAGAACGAGAACAGCGACAGAGAGAACTTCAGCAACAGCAACAACAGCAACGGCAATACTCCTATCAATCTGCTTCATCATACCAGACTCCGAAGACATCGCCATACAACACTAACCCTTCCCCTTCATCGCATACACCGCAGTATTCTTCCGCATCTCGACAGGCGTCTCAGTACCCTTCACCAAATAATGCAAATCAACAACGGACCAGTCCGTATCCCTCACCAGGTTACAACTCCACCTCGACCCAGCACTCGCCGTATCCTTCTCCAAACAATGCCTCTCAACGTTCACCATACCCTTCACCGCATTCCACCGCTTCATCGACTCACCCTTCTCCCAACCCTTCACCTTCTAGTCGGCCTCAATATACCTACTCGACACCCCAAGTTAATACCACAGGGGGTCACCCGGGCACTACCCGTGTCCGTCAAGGATTTTGGAACTCGCGTGGTGATCATCTCACTTCTTCTGGCCATATTGTGTATGCCCCTCCTGAAAAGGCGAATCCTCCCGAGTTGGCTGGATATCCGGGACAGTGGCAGGGTTTCAAGGACGACAATGGGTATTTTGTCAAGTTTGAAGTAGGCCGACAGGAGCTACCACAGAGCTTGCCAAAAGATGGGAGGCCTCCGGAAAGGCCTTATGATAGTGTAAGTGGTCTCTTGCACATGTAATGAAAGACTCAACGTTTTTTTTCAGTTTGTCATATATGTTTAGTGGGCGAAGCCCTCAGCGGAAATATCTTGTAGTCAAGCCTTGTATACCAAATTGTTTACGACCCACTCAAACATTGTCATCTACTATCTTGTATCTCTTTCATTCGAAGCGTATGTATTTTGAAAGTGTATATGGATTGTACTTCGTCGTCGAACGTGCGTGCGTGTTGCTATTTGAGAAAAAATCTGGAAATGCCCGGTTACAAAATGCACATATTCTTTATTTGCACACCAAGGACAAGAATGCTGAGACGAAGAGTCGCTAGTAGTGAACCTTGACTTCCAGACTCATGCGCTTTTCCTTTTTTACTCTGCCATTGCTCCGTCTATGTAGACCAGTGTGAATCTCAATCGCAAGTCATGCAAGCTCACTGCACCGTTTGAAACGAACAACTCATCTTCCTCTGGTCCTGTAATGGAGTGTAGTGGCAGCGTTACCAATCACAACAGACTTTCCAGATACTGAACACATACTAGCTATAGTATGCACACAGTAATAGCTAGGTCATGAACGTGCAATCTGCATGTTTCATGCATTTTCGTATGTTACACCCTTCCCCTTCTTTATCTTTGGGTTTGAAGCAGGCGAAGGACTAGGTGGGTGGGGTGAAAATCTCGAAGGTGCTGCAAGTTGGGGAAGTTGGACGGTTGAGAAAGCTGACGGCGCCGCTAGTACTGTGTGGGATTCACTCTTCTCTTCGCATTTTGGTTGGGCAGTCGCTGACGCAGGTACAGAGCGCGCCTCGCATTTTTCTTCACACTTCGAGTCAGGAAATGTGTCCCAAATGAGTGACTTGAAATCTATGACAGTCGCCAGCCTTTCACTGCCCAGGCTCCACTTCCGTTCGGGACCAGACGGACGAAGTCGATCACGTAGACCCATCAAATGCACAGCAGTTGGGATACCGAGTCTCTCAACATCGCTCTCCGTGAACGACTTCGATCGCTGCAGAATTTCATTGAACGAAGGCGCAAGCCAAGGACGGACATCGTATGTTCGTGCAAGAATGATCTTGTCGACAGGATCAACATTGGGGAGTTTTTCGATAGCGGAAATGGCGTGAGTCTTGACTTTATCCAGTTCCCACTTCTTTGTAAGTTTGAGGACTGACTTCCATTGGGAGAGCGAAAGAGTTTCGGGCTCTGCTTGGAAGGTTCGACTAGCATCAGAGGAGAGATTCAGAAATCTTTGTAGATGGTGACGATACAACCGGTTGCTCACGGAGGACAAAGCACTCTTAACAACTGCCGAAAGTCTTCCCGTGAAGTACCATCGAGATCGATAGGATTGTCTTGTGTTAGGCCATCTTTGGTCGTGTCTGCTAGGTTTTGAAAGTACGAAGACTGTGCAGCAAGGTGGTGGATCGGTAATCGGAAGAGATGGTTCTCTACCTAGTTGACAGCAGTGGCAAGAACATATAATGATGATTCATGATGTCCTGAAGATGTGTCTGGAACGAATCACCCACCAGGAAAGTTCGACAATCATAGTAAAATTCGTCATCTTTTGGTTTCGCAGTGGGAGCCTCCATGACTGGTACGGCAGGCGACTCTACTTGGCTAAGATCGGTGGGGTCAGGAGACAGGTGGGTGAAGCTGGAATCGGACGCAGGCGATTCGGGGTGTGGAGAGGCCAAACGTCCGCTGTTCAGCAGAACTCCGAGTAAAGCCTGATCACAGTCAACGAACCAAGAGTCAGATTAGATCATCCCCGGCCCAAGTAGCGGGTTGGCGAGTCCCAAACTCACCACAGGGTCAATGTTCTTGGCTTTCGATGGGTCATTGCCAAAGAGCGATTCAAGGATAGCCTTGAATAGTTCAATCGAGTATTTCAATTTGGCAGGAGAGTACTGATCGCGAATGGGCAAACTAACCTTGGAATTTTCAGAGTGCATACTAGTACTGCTGTTACGAAGCTGGGAGTGGCTGGTAAGGAAGAACAATGAATGAGAGATAGCTACCTATATACACGTACCGTATGTATAATGATGCATTATACATGAGGCTTCGAAGGTTAAACTTGTTGTGAGTTGCCTGTGCAATATTTTACGTGTGAATCAAGGGTAAAAGGCTGGTGGTGTTCAAGGCCTCGATTCACCTTTCCGAGAAGCCTTCGACACAATCTCCACGACGCAGGCCCTACAATAGAAACACCATGAGCTGTGAATGAAGAAGTTGTGTCCTGTTGTGTGCCGGCGTTGATTCAAGAATTTGTTTTCAGAGCTTTCCTATTCTACAGGCGCTATATCTGCAATCACGATGTAATCAGTGACGAATTCAGGGTCTTACTGTCCACTGACCTTTACTGCTAGCTGGGCTTGCATGACAATGAGGTGGAAGAGTCCTTCAATTATGATTATCATGACGAGGATTCGGAAAATAGAATACATAATCGTTTGTGGCAGAACGAAGACCGAGATTCGAATCAAGTCCAACGACTCGCAGAACAAGGCTTCACCAACACTGACCCATTGAATTTGACTGAGACTTTACACAGCTACTGCCAATAATACAAGGTATTCACCGTAGCACGGTGATGTGCTCGCGAAGCTTAATCCTAGTTGAGAGCAATGTTTAATGAGTCTGATTGAGTACTCTGAAAAGTATTTGAGTAGAAGATGAAGGGGAAAAAGCACAAAACTCACTGCCCAGATGTGCCGGCACCTCTGAATCTTCCAATTTCTCTCAGTAAAACGCACAAAGCACAAAGCTCAAAATTTGGAAGAATCACATCATTCAAAAGTGTGTAGACTGGTTCGGGCACTTGAGGCGAGCATACTTCTGAGAGCATTAGGAAAAATATGAGGATTTGAACGCAGAAGCTGGCATATATCTCAAAACGAGCAAAATTTTATCGTTGCCCCGTTTTTGCCAAACAAGTACAAACTCAGACCACACTCTACGGTCCTCACATGAACCCAGTTGCTTCGCTTCGCTCGCAATTAGCCAAAATTTGAAGACGCATCTGGGAACGCAGGTCAACTTCTTACTCAAAGATTTGAGTTTGGCCCGAATCCATACGCATGATCAGTATACCAGCCAGCCATCCTCTTTCGCATTCTCAATGGCTTTGTGCCAGCTGCCTTCAACCGGGGTTAAGACCTGGACCACATCAACTTCCTCCTTGCCCAGCTTCAGATCGTTGTAGAGATGTGGGAACATTCCTTCTCCGCCTCGAGGGCCACACACTTCTGCTTTCGGATCTTCCCATCGGATAAGCTTCTCTTCCTCTAGCCTGTCAAATGGGAGCCTCAGGACAAAGACTGAGCTGTCCTGTGCGAAAAACCTCTTGAGGGTGTTGAGCAATTGGACGGAGGTCGAGAGATGGATGAAACCAGATTGTTGATCAATTGAGCTGACAGGCAGTCTGATGGGTAGTTCTTCAGAGATACTGATAGCAGACTCAGAGGAAGGAACGAGTTTGTAGATGAATTTCGGTTTTGACTCTGTGTCACTCATATCGCTCTGAAGGATTCGGGGAGAACAAGGGAAGCTTGAGAAATTGGCGCTAAGAATTTAGACGCCCAATGACAGATAATCGGCGCTTAATTTAATTTGGCTTCATACTTTTTCCAGCAAAGACATGCAAGTTGAATTAGAAAGCATTTTGTTTGTTCCTCTTCCTTTCTCATGTCTTCTTCTTCCTCAACTAGATCCCATACAGCCATACCTGATATCGAATCTCACGAACAGAAAACACAGAAGAATGGGGAAGAAAGCTTGGAAATCAAGCCCTCGCAATATGAAGTCACGCTAGAGCCCCACGAGCACCCACAGTCTATTTCCCTCGCCAGAAAATGGCTTATAGTTCTAGTCATATCCTCCTCAGCACTCTGCGTTACCTGTGCCTCATCTGCAGCCTCTTTCACAGAAGATGGAGTGTCAGAAACATTCCACGTATCGCAGGAAGTCACCATCCTTGCTATCAGCCTTTTCGTAGAAGGTTTAGGTTTAGGCCCTTTGCTCGCGGGACCGTTATCGGAAGTCTATGGCAGAAATATCATTTACAGGGTATCATTCGTGCTGCTGCTTGCATTCTCGTTCGGAGTCGCCTTCGCTCCCAATATTGGTGAGCGTTATAATATCTCCTCGTCTGGGAAAATCGATTGAAAGAATCCCAGTCGTATACCTCGTGTTCCGCTTCATCACCGGATTCTGTGGCTCCACCTTCTTGAGTGTCGCTGGAGGCTCCGTCAGTGATCTCTACGATAACAAAACTGTAGCCAAGTGAGTTGTGTCTGTCATTGACTAGATCCATCATGATTCATCATTTTCAATGCATCACCTAGTCCGATGGCTGTCTATACTATAAGCCCTTTTATTGGGCCAGTTCTTGGGCCATTATTGAGCGGGTGAGTGACTATACGAGAAGGTAATCCCTTGACTATGCTCAATCTGCCGTCTTCAGTTTCATCAATCAGGTGCATTTGGCAAGCCTCACATTTCAACGGTTACTCATTGGACTCGTAGAACGTAAATTGGCGATGGACATATTATATGCTTATAATGTGGACTTTCACTCAGACCTTTGCCTTGTTCGCCGTAAGTCAATTCATCCTTCTGGGAATCTTGCTCCAATATCATCTCAGTTTGTCCCGGAAACCTATGTTCCTGTCTTGCGAAAACGGAAAGCAATCAGGTATGTAAGAACGAGGAATCCTTGAATGTCGTTTTTCCGAGATTGATATCCTGCTCCTTCATAGACTCCGCAAATCCACCGGCGACAACAACTATTTCGCCCCACTCGAGAGAAGCGAAATCAATCTGGGTCAGGCGATCTTGATTAGCTGTTACAAACCATTCCGTGAGTGCTTTGGCCAACATCGTTTATTACGGCCAAAGACACATCTAATAACGTCGTTCTTCCAGAGTTAGTGCTGTATGATCGCATGGCATTACTCTTAAACACTTGGTATGCAACCTCAATCTTATGGAAGAACTCTTTTGTTCACATGAGTGCATCTCTGTCATAACAGGACCTCCCTCATACTGGGAATTCTCTACCTCGCTTTCCAAGCTTTTCCTGTGATCTTCGAGACTATTCACGGTTTCAATATGCAATCCACTGGCTTATCATTTTTGGGAATCGGGATCGGTATGTTATCTGGGTTGGCATCGCAGCCGTATTGGAATAGGTAGGTCGCTACAGTTGTGATATCAGGTATGCCATTCATATCTTACTCGCATATCATCAAAGGGTTTTCTCAAGAGAGGCAGAGAAGAACGGCGGTGTAGCACCACCAGAGGCTAGATTGTATATGGGTGAAATTGGGGGTATCCTCACTCCACTCGGTAAGTTTTCATGACCCAGGAGAATACTTCTTTTTGAATAATCTGATCATGAATTCCCTTTCCATCTCTAGGCCTCTACTTCCTTGCCTTCACTACCTACCCATCTGTTCCCTGGATCGTACCCATCATCGCCTCCATCTTCTTCGGCGCAGGGATATACTTCGTCTTCACATGTGTCTTCACCTACCTCGTCACTGCCTACCGACCCATAGCTGCGAGTGCCATGGCGTCCAATAGCGCCATGCGCTCGACGTTCGCAGCCGTCTTCCCGTTATTTGCTGGGTATATGTACGACGGGTTGGGTACAGTCGGCGCGACTGCGTTGTTGGCTGGGGTCATGACGCTAACGGTCCCGTTACCGTTTGTGTATAGAAGGATTGGACCGAGACTTAGAGAAAAGTCTAGATTTGCGGTTGCGTGAGTGCTGAGAGGTGCTGAGTTGAGGTTAGAGGACCTGGATTGCGTACAACCGCGCGCGATACACTGAGTTGTTCACTCAACTTGGAGTTCTAGATGTGATATGTCGAGGAGGTTATGAAGATCTCAACACCATTTTGTTCTAGCGCTTCCGGTATCGCTTTGACTCCCGATATCCTTCCCCTCTTGTATACTACTATCATCGCAATCATGGGGATTTAATGCTTATGTATGTACCTTGATGACGAAAATAACGAAGTGGAGATGAGTTTCCAACAATATCATCAATCGTAGGTCTCTCCAGTTTCGTGGTGAACCTCTTACTACATCCTACATCCTTCATTTAGGCTTTTTTATGAAATCTCGTGCAGTTCTACCAGGAGGTCGTCATTCCACAGTATACGGATAGGTATTACTCCCGTCGATGATGCTTCGATGCGATTCAGGCTCCTGTGTAGCTGTGGATTCTAGGGTACACAGACCGTATCGAATAGTAGCTGCGATACAAGCCCAAGCCAAGTAAGTCCGCATCTGTTGTCATCTTCCCAATCTCTTCCCATCTCCCCCGGTCAATCGATTATTCATGCCCGTCACTCTCACTTTGTGAGGTATTTGTCATTGACTTCTCCGAGTCATTCTGCTGAGTCCGACCTTTCTCGACAACTCTCCATCTTCCCTTTTCATCTTTTTGAAACTCCATGTCGCTGTCCTGAAAGAAAGGATAGCAGGACGTAGTCAGACCTTGGCATTCTTGATCTGAGAGTCTACTAACTCACCTTTGTCCCAATTTTCAGTTCGTCGTTCCCGGAATCATTCTTCATGTTGAACACAGGTTTCTCGCCAGATGCGTCGATAGATACAACGCCTATGCTGTGGGTATGATGGGTATCGAATTTTCGGGGAGGTTTGGTATAGACATGGGATAATGTATTGTCGTCTCCATCAATGTACACAGAGGAATCCTTTGACTCCATAACGCGAATCGTTTCGCTTGGAAATCCCCAGTCTTTACCTTTTCGCTCTGCGGTCGTTATCAGTCCTGCCTTGACACACTCAAGCTCCGCATCCGATCTCCAATCTGCAGAGATGTAAACGAGAGTCCGCCGATACTGTTAAAAGGAACGTTATAGTTGCAGTAAAGATACGATTAATCAGTACAATACATACAGGCAGAGCCAAAGTTGAGACCAAAAGACTCAGGCCAACAAGTTGGACAAATAGGGTCATAGTGAGGCTGATTCGCATGTTGATAGGGTACGCTTTGGAGGCAGGGAGCTAAGTAAAAGAAAATAAATACAGGTTGAGTTCATTATGAGATATAATATCATATTAAGACGATTTACTCACGTCGGATGTGAGCTCGAATTTGAGTCGTAAAGGAACACTTTTCGAAAGATTGGGAAGTTTAAGAGTCTTCGCTGGTGGAAACCTTGAAGGAGATTCGAAGTAGTATGGACCAGAACCAAATCCGAATCAGGACGTTCCTTGACCAGCAAGGAGTTTTTTTGGCAGAAGGTGATTTTCGTTAGTTGCAGTGCAAGGGAGGGGGGGGGGGGCTTTTAACGATAGAAACTTCAGCTTAGCCTTATATGCCACTGGTGACTGGTCACCGAGTAGGAGTGAGTAGGGTCACTCAACCGCGTCCGAACAACAATCCCTTTTGGAAGCATCCCCAAATTGTTTTGTTATTCTGCGCCATTTTTTCGAATTGTCGAACATTGACGAACATTTTGAGGGTGGTTTCGTAGGGTTTTATGCGATTACCCGATACGATAGTGCCACGATTCATGTAAGAATTCAGTGCCAGCAGAAGAGGCTCAACTTCTTGAAGTCCGCCGCTGTGTCCTGGTCGAGTCCGAGTCGGCTTGAAAACGACTCATCGCCTCTTATCGCTGCTTTCAGGACGCACTGGCATGGACGCCTATGGACGCACCCTTACGGTGGCCGAGTAGTGCCTTGGTAACCTGACTCGGTGGAAGCAGATGGACGCCTGTGGACGCTGGCAAAAGGTGTGAGTTTCTTCTTGTTCCTTTTGGAAAATTGAGGCATTTGAATGTTATACTGTGTTCTTGAGCTCTTGTTCAAGCCGTTAATTCGATTAGTTGGGACAGGTGGGCTCAGGTGGGGCAGGGTAGTGGCAGGGTCACTAGGGCCTTGGCGAACCGCGATACTATCAATGAGCCTGGATGAGCACAACGCAAAAAAAATCCTTTAGTCAGATCAACCACTAGCACTTGCAGTCAGTCGCAGTCTCCGAGTTCAGTACGTGACTGTGCAATAGCGCTTTGTGATCACTTGTGGATGACCCTCCTATTGGCCACTACACTATATTCTTGCGCTCTGGGTTGAGCCGTAGATTCACCTAGAAGTTGGGCCTTGGCCTGGGCGATACTATCGATGAGCTCAGCGAATTGAAAAAATCTTTTATTCAGATCAAATCCTGGTACTTCCGAGCTGGCACTCGTACTGGCCAGTACTTACCATCCAATGGCGCTTTGCGATCATTGGAATGACCTACTATTGGCTAATATATAACTGTATACAGTCTGTTGGATCGACGTCCGTTATGATCGTCTATGGTTTGTGAAGAAAGTGGACCGAGACTCAAAACAAAAGTCTGGATCTTCAGTTGTTTGAGTTGACCAATGACGACTCCCGCCCGAGCAGGCCTGAGTTCGGACTCGGATTGAGGTGAGTGATGATGCCTCGATGATGGGTGGTAGGCTGATCAAGGATGATGCAAACAGTGAGTGGCACTCGACCAATCAGTCAAAGAAAACTCCGATATGAGTGAAATACTTACATGTACGCTGTGATCGCAAAAAGAAGAGTGGGGACCTCTTGGGCCTCGAGCTTCTATAGTACACACTGTTGTATACTTCTACGCAATTCTTTGTGGTTGTCGCGTAAAGTCACGGTTTTTCGATTCAGACAGAACAACGTTAGTAGTTGAACAACTCACAGATTCGGCAGGCAGGTAAAGTCTGAGACCAAATAAGGCCTGGTCAAAGCAGTTTCTACAAGTGATAAAAAGCCTCAGCGGATTCGTCAAAGTAACAGTCACTCACAGATTCTCAAATGGCTAGATCACCAGTTGAAGCACCACAGCATATCCTATCCCTGCTCGACCATCTCCACAACTTATCGATTGAACAGGAAGATCGATTGAAAGGCGATAAAGCTCGGTTTGTTTCGACCGACGTTTCGAACACAGCTTCGGATGGAGGACAAGTTGGTGAAACCACTGCGCCAACCAAATCTTTGGAAATTGACTCGTCCTTTGACGATCTGATGCGCGACAAGCTCATCGCTTTGGACAAAGACAAATGTCACTTTGTCTACCAGCTCATTCGTGCGACAGGTGCTACGAATGTCATCGAGGCCGGTACGAGTTTTGGGATTAGTACGATTTACCTCGCGCTTGCGGTCGGCGAGAACAAGAAGAGATTGGATGCGGCTGATAGAAGGAGAAGCAAGCCTGGGGTTATCGCTACGGAGAACGAACCGAGCAAAGTCGTTAAAGCTCGGCAACACTGGAAGCAGTGTGGGCCAGAAGTCGAGAGGGAGATTGATCTGAGAGAGGGTAATCTTTTGGGAACATTGGCTACGAACGTAACCCAGGATGTCGATTTACTCTTGCTTGATAGTAAGTTGGCAATTCGACTCTGTTGAGGTTACTAACGTTGTACTAACGATCGAATCTCATAGTATGGACGCCCCTCGCACTGCCAACCGTCAAGCTCGTACAGCCGAGACTCAGGCCTGGAGCAGTGATACTAGTTGACCATACGCTCACAGCTGCTCATGGTTACAAAGAGTTGTTGGATTATTTCTCTGAGCCAGCTAATGGCTTTCGTAGTCTGACCCTTCCTTATTCGGGTGGATTCGAGATGACCGTATACGAACCTCGTAAGTAGTTGCTTGATAGTATGCTCTGCTATAAGTACTGCCTTTGGAGAAATATTGAGTTTGGTCGTAA
Source organism: Lentinula raphanica (assembly GCA_027919835.1). Taxonomy (NCBI): domain Eukaryota; kingdom Fungi; phylum Basidiomycota; class Agaricomycetes; order Agaricales; family Omphalotaceae; genus Lentinula; species Lentinula raphanica. The sequence goes on along the minus strand of JANVFP010000002.1, from coordinate 1,296,825 downwards.
AAAGCCCCTATTTTGAAATCCGTCGGCGCCAAGCTCATTGAATTCAGTTATTTTTCACATGAAACCACCAAAGTAATCCAGCTGACCGTTGCCCCATTTTCTTTTTTTTTTTGAATTCCAAGTTCAGCTAACGTTGCCTTTTGTCTTTCTCTCCTTCACTCATTCATCTCCCCCCGCATCAAACTGTGCGAGTCCTCTGCGCTTTTTTGTTCTTTCTGGAGAGAGCTTATTGTGTTTTCAGTCTCCATGTTACAGACGAAGGGAACTGCTGAAGAATCTATACAAGATCTATTTCCAGATAGATTCTATGACAGTGATGAGGAAATTGGTATGTGTGATTGTTGTACCCACTCTTGTTGTTTGGCTTACCCGCGTTATACTCTTCTCTAACTCTGTGTTCGTTGCTCTCAACTTGTCATTAAACTATCATGTCTTTCGGCACTCGCTCACTTCGTCGACCTCGCCTCGCTTCTCTTCCGACTCGCTCCTTTCATCTTGCCACCGTTCTAGAGGACCTCGAGGAAAGCGATTTCCCAGCTCTTAATCTTGGCACAGAATCGCTTGCTGCCACCCCAAGAGATGCAACCTTCGGACTGGGAATGTCTTCGCTATCGAGGAAAAGGTCCTTGTCCAGACTATCCTCGGAAGGGCGTATATTCAAACAGTCAAACACGAGGAGAGCTGATGTAGATATGACTTGTATGATCTGGCAAGTCCGCTCGTAATCTCTCATTTGCGCCCGTGCTTACAAGAAACAGTTTCCATCCACCTCAGCGCCCATCTAGAACGAAATGTTGCGGAAAACTGTTTTGCGAAGATCACCTTCACGATGTTGGTCTATATCTTTACCTCATACGTGGCGAAGATTCTAACTGCAATGGATACAGTGGCTCGACAAATCATCGAATCAATGTCCCTCATGTTCCGCATACTGCCATCCTAACACCCATGTAATCTCTCTGGCCTCTCCCGCGTCTCCGACCGCTTCGTCGCCGCAAAACCTTCGTGATACCTTCCGATATAGAGAACACCTCGTTCATGACAATGTCGCCGGACGTAATACAGAGCAAGGCTATGAATACAGATGTCAATCCCCTTCCCCCTCCTCCACGTCAGACTCTTCTTCCGCCGATCTCATCACAGATCATGATGACGAGGATAAATCCGTCCAAGCCAAGACAGAGAATTCAACATCTCTGCAGAGCCTCCTCGTGAAGTTCGTGCGGCATCTCTTGGATGATTCGTCACCAGAAGCATCTGTTCCCGAAGTAAATCCTAATCGTGCTCAGAAGATTCAGGATGGAACTGTTCGAGGTTCACGTGTCGAGGGTTTGAGCACCGAGCTACTTCCATCGCCTTCGGGACATTCCTCCTTCCAGTCACAAGCATTGCAGGTGTATGATACACCACCGCATCAATTGGCTTCTTCCGAGGTGGTTAGTGATCCCGAGTTGACCGCGATCGAACTCGTAGGAAAGGTTCTGGGGAAGGTACTGAGTATCGTCGCTCTACTGCTGGTTTTCTGGGTTTTGTCTCGATGAGGACTTCCTGTGACCTCGTTTCATGATACCTTTCCTTCCTTCATTTACCCTTTCCTCATTCAAGATCACAGATCCTATCTATCCCTCATCGTCAAACAGAATCCTCTCACTTCTTTTCGTCGCATCTATAACATGTGTAACAGTAGTTCTCGTTCTCACTCCAAAGAAGCTTGTACAGTATAACCTATCATGCTCGGAATTTGCATTTCCCCATTCACCAGATGTCGTAGCCGCGAAACAAGGTTCAAGTTGAAGGTTACAAGTAACCCGGGTGCATTCAAGATTATGAGTCCTCTGAATAATTGTGCAAAGATGATTTATTGGCGTTCAGGAATTAATGAAAGCAAGATAACGCAAGAGCAAAAGAAAGCAACCAAACAAAGCGTACACCGCTGGGGGAAGTCCAACCAATAAGTAGAACATAGATAAAATACATAAGGAAAAAGAAATTTGGTCGAAAGCGTAACTACATTACATATACACTAAGTATACGTCCAAAAGTCTAGAAGTAAATGCACATATTCATAAGAATATCGTTCATTTCATATCGCTGACGCAGCCGGAATACCACTTCCACCTCTGCCCAACGACGCCATCGCATGTTGCCAGAACGTCTCGTCCGTGGTGCTCTCCGATCGTCCTCTTCCCTGAGCTTTTTTGGTGTTCTCCCGCTTACCCGTGCTTCCACTCGCAGCAGACTTGTCGCTAGGCAGGTTGTCCGGTATTCCGCCGGTCAAGACAGCTTGCATCGAGTTGAGTATGGTAAGGAAACTGTCCTGTTGTTCGTCTCCAGCAGAAGCATCGGGAGCATCATACGCATAAGCGCTAGGCGTCCAACGGACCGTCTTCTGTTTATCTTGTCGAGACAGAGATTCGTGCGATTCGCTCGGAAGCCAGCGTTCGTGCTGGTCGTGTTGGGGTAGAGATGAGATGGAGGATGAGCTTGTGGAGGAGGAGTATGATTGGTGAATGGCACCGTTAGGAGGAATCCATCGCTCGTGCTCGTTCTTGAGTGGCAACGACGAGGATGAGGATACTGCCGTTGAGGCCGCGGATGGTGACCAGAAGTTGTAATTGTTTCGCTGATTGAGATCGTCGGTGGTCACCGAGGAAGTCGAGGCAGAGGCAGAAATTGAAGGAGCCTCGGGGACTTTGTACTCGAATATCTCTTTGTACATCTCCTGAGCTTGTGGCTCGGAGACAACTGGTTTCGGCGCTTCCGGTTCAGTGATAGGCTCGATGATATACCTCGAGTCAACCGGGAGCCGTTCGATACCTTTCTCTTTGAGTGGTTGGCTCGGACCCGAACCAGCTTCTTCATCCTGAGCTTCTTCAATGGTCACTTTCTTCTTTCCTTTCGACTTCTTCTTGGACGAACTGGACGAAGTCGATGTCGTAGGCGCAGAGGAAGAAGTGATGCTGTTGAGAGAAGTGGTACTAGCAGAAGGGTTCGCTGGTTTGGTCGAAGGTACCGAGGAAGGAGGGTTTGTTGTCGCTTTGGATGTCTCGGGTTTAGCGTTCTGTGCCTCTCGATTACCTCCTCCCGATTGACTTCCCTGTCTTCCTGTCGAAGCAGGTACTGCTGCCGGCAATGGGGATAAGGTAGACTCAACCTTGCCGCGAAGATCAGGCGGCCCAGAAACCGACTTTTGAATCTGTGTCGGGTGCGGTACACCGAGCATGCCCGGAGCCGAAGCTCCAGAGTCCGTACTGCTCGCTACGTTTCCAGGGCCTGAAAGGGCCTTTTGAATTTGCAGGGTAGGTACTGCTGTCGGGACCTCGAGTGAATTGGGGTTGGACTGTTTCACTTTCGTGTTCTTGTTCGAGCTCGAGTCAAGAGTTGGAGGAATCCACACCCGACGGTTGTCAGGTATCGCATGGGTATGAGAAGAATGAGTCTGAGGTAAAGAAGCACCGGCAATTGGTAAGGAAGCCTGAGGAGGTGGAGCACTGAAGGAATGTGCCGGTAGAGCTGTATTGGATGTGAGGGGAGTGATGTAGGGGTAGGAGTAAGGGCTTGAATGGGATGAGGTGGATGACGCTGCTGGAATGGCCGTGGTCGAAGGGTTCGAAGAGAGGATTGAGATGGTCGAAGCTGAGGAAGGCTTATTCGCGACGGCCGCGGGAACGGCGGACGAGGATGTGAGAGTTGAATCCCCCCATCCCCACTGTCCAGGCATACTGATACTGTTTTGGCTTGCCTCAACGTTGCTGTCCTTTCTCTCGACAGCCAAAGAATTCGCTTTCTTATCCGTCTTCGCGTTAGATTGTTCCTTCTCCTTCTCCTTACCCTTCCCTTTGTCCTTTTCCTTCTTCGATCTTTTGTTGGCAGAAGAGACAGCAACATTCGCAGAGGCATCAGCGGCAGCAACAGTCTTCTTCTGTGAGTCTTGGACGGCAGGCTCTGAAGTAGGCATGGGTGCAACTTTGGGAGCACCAGTCGAAACCTTTTCGCCCGTGGGGGCCGAAGAGTGGGAAGACTGCATACTCGACATAGACGTAACAGATGCAGGGGCAGTCGCAAGCCTCTTCAGCGGTGGCGCCTCGCCCAGAGTAGAAGCTGTTGTACCAGCGCTTTCCTTCTTGAAGTGCCATGCGGAGGATCGTGCTGTAGGCGTGGGTGTATCATTTCCTGATTCTGGCCATTCCTGTTGTTGTAGATGGCTCAAGGAGTGTTCTCGTGCCCGGCCAAAGGCAGACTGGCGTATGGTGGGCGTGTCAGAAACGGACGTAGACTCTCGTTCCGTCTGAAGAGACTTAAGGAATTTTTGCGCTTTGGAGGCGTAGTCTCTTTCTGTGGGTAGCTGCTGACGAAGCTCGGCTCTACGTCGTTGCCTTTCTGCCTCCACAGCTGCCTTGCGCTCAGTCTCCTTGCGTTCTCTGAGAGCGAGCATAGCAACTTCGTGTGCCCGGAGCCGCTGAGCTTCATCTTCTTTGCTCCAACTCTTCGTCCTTCGAGCTTCGTCAATGTCAAGCGTGAGCTGGATGTCTGCATCAGCAGCGTCGTCGTGGAACTCTCGAATCTTCTGAATACGAAGGGCACGCTTCCACTTTTCAAACGAAGTTTCCTCGTCGTCAGTATCTGACGTCAGGTCAGGACCGATATAGATTCCGTGAGATTTCGATCGAGTGTGAGAGGACAAGGATGTGGAGGTGGATGGACGTGATGAGGGAGCAGACGAAAGATCTGATGCAAGATGTTTATTGGAGTGCCATTCTGGGGAGCTCGTTTGAGAACTCTGAGCCGATGAACGCGAAGCCTCGGATGACCAGAGAGCATACGCTGGAGTGTTCCAGGCTTCAGAGGTAGATGAGGAAGAACTGATAGAAGCGTCAAGTGACAACTGGTCATCGTTTCGCAGATTATGTTTCTATGAGAAGATAAGTATGAGTAAACAAGAAGTCAGGGCAGAGTAAAATTCATACCACTTCTAGCCACGCGTCATCGAGAGGATGGAACGAGCTGGGATCAACGACGGCATATGATTCAGAGGAGCGAGGTTGCAGGTCTTCCTCGAACTCGAGGTCGGCCCCAAGTATCTTTTCAACTTTGCGCTGCTCTTCGTCTGTCATATCTACCCAATCCTCGTTCGCTAAACCAGCTTCTGTGATTCGCCTGTGCCATTCTTGTCGTACTGTGTTCCCGTCTAGGGTGTTTTCGAGTGCAGAACGAGTTTTCGCCTTCTCTTCTTCCAGTTCTTTCGAATCTTTTTTCGGTTTCCGAGATTTATTCGAGCGCCATTTCTGGTCCAAATCCTTCAAGGCTGTCTTGATTTTATTCTCGATCTCTTGCAGTTGAGAGGCGTGCCACAGTTCGAAGTCGACCCAGAGAGCTCGAACCTGCTCCGAGCGAGTCGGTGTGCGAGCTACAGCAGGCCGTTTAGATATGCTGAACATGTAGGTAATGACCAGTCGATAATCTGTGATAGATATGGGTTTTAAGTGAGTTTTTGTGCGGAAGGAAAAGCGAAAAAGTAAGAAAATTTTGATACAGACGGATGGGAAAGACTGGAGCGATATTAAGTTAGGAACGCCTCGTGTACAACGGACAGCCGAGCTACTAACGTTTTCTTTTGATAAGTTTCTATATGGTTTCTCTTCGTCTCTTCCGTATACCAACCCGCGTCCGCGTCCAGGAAGTATATGAGTGTAAGTTGTAATCTGGAAAGCGAGTGAATAGTTCTGGGAAAGGTGAATATGGGGAGTCCATCAAGATAAGACTGCTATAAGTAATCAGTGGAAAAACAGCCCTTCGCCCTATCACATGATCAAAAAACCCTTCGCCCAGCTTTCGAGTCAAGAGTTGCGACCTCTCTTCGGCTCTTACTCTGTCCTAAACGCGGTGTTTTTACGCGTTCATTCATTGCCCAAATCCCTTTTGAGGTCCAAATGCTTTTACCGAAGTGAGTTTGACGCTCAGACGTCGTCAAAGAGCATCAAAAGGCGTGAGATTCGATTAAATCTTGGAAGCAGAGATACGCGGTAAAGGATGTTGTGAGAGCTGCAGCGCTGAGCACTAGCATCGGACATTGGCACTCTCAGCTTGGTAAAGCAAGAGGATAAACGTCCTTGGTATCGATGGGACAAATTCCAATTTCGGACTGGGAACTTGTTTTCCGGTAGACGGCCTTCATTCGGTGAAACTGGTAGATTCAGTATGATGATAACTGAAAAAAGCTCGAAGGAAGAGGCAAAGTGTGATGGTGAAGCCCATGTATGAATGACTGTGTGCTGAGTGGGTATAGCGTTGCCCTATCTCTGTGCACGAGACACAACAGATCTTTGGGCAGCGATCTTGCACAAAAATGCCTTGATTGTGATTTGTGGCATTGCTATTGGCAAAAGCGGTTCGCGAAGCAGGTATGAACAGTGTCCGAATAGTAGCATGAGCTTACCTGCTGCTTATTGGTGAGATTAAGGACAGCATGGACAACTTATCCCAGTGAGAGGTATACCTGAAAGAAAGGGAGATTGCGATCTACTTGAAGACTCGATATTTCGATAACGATGCAACACTATTGTCGATCGCAAGATGATCCTATGAAGGCGGTGCGGGGATATGACTGACGAGCTGGGGAACGAGATAAATCATATGCGCACTTTGTCGATGTCATTGAACTCGTACGACGTTCATGACAGCAGGTAGCGTATTTGAGCTGTGCTGAGGATGCATCGTGAGGTTGTCGCGATGATTGCTAGAGATATGGCGCGTTCAAGCACAAAGACATTCAGCATCTCAGCGAAAGTGGTACTTTCAAGAGCAATCATGATATCACGGCACTTCATACATAAGCCATGTACACGGTTCATGAGTGAGTAAGACGCGTCTGGCGGCTGGCCATCGAATTTCTGAGAAATGAGTCATGATTCATTAAAGATGCAGGCAGAACATGCAGCGAATTCGAAAATAACCGGACAAAGGGACCTGCAAGCCATGATAACGTATCTTGAGGTCATGGTGCATGATAAATATAGTCCGTAAAATGTTTTTGACGAGCATTGACGTCGCACGCGGCCGCAGTGCGATTGAAGGAGTATCAGGGAGTATCGTTGTCAAAGGATATTGACGTTGAATAAAACTTCTTCACGTTTGAGGACACCACTGCGATCATTATGTGGCCTGAAATAGACGAATTCTCGTTTCACATATCTTGGTTCGCAGGCAGGACAGATGTTCTTGCCTTTCAGAAAATATCTTTCAACCTTTGTGTCTTTTTTACAAGTTGACACTGATTGAGGCAAGATCGGCTTTAGCGCGCTGCGCCCATTCATTCATTCATCATCCCGCCCTTTCAGTTCTCATCAACAGCCCTTTCAAGCTGGAGGCTAGCTTTGATGTGCACGAAAGATACCTGGCTCAAAAATGAGCCTTGTTTTGGATGAATGCACTCGAATATGAACATACCTTTGTCCTTTGATGTTGGGAGTTGCCTATTAAGAGGCATCAAGAACTGGCACGTGACCTCCGTCGCCCGACGCCACCAGCGCGTAGCGGAGTTCAACTACTCCTATAAAAATCCAAATTTTCGAGCTCTGTCTTGACTCTTGTCTTTATCTTCCACCATGTCGACCACTGATCCACTCAAGCTTGCAAAGATTCATCTTGGAATTTCAGACTACTCTTCAGTACGAAGCTTTTTTCATTGACTGAAAATCTATTGACGCGTAAATTTTTCGTGTTCGTCCCTTTTTCGCCGTCATAGCCTGCCCAAGTTCCTCAAGAGTATTTGAGGGAGTTGTCGAACCATCTGGCTATCTGTCCTGACGATACAAAGGTCTGTGTAGCACAATTCCTGCAGTCGACGCGTCTTTACTTACCCCTATACCCTTTTTCCAGTTTAGGATATCGCGCCAGCCGAACTATGGATGTGAGTAATAATAACCTTCGTCTCTCTCGATTCTCCATTAATAATACGCGTATGTCAGTCGGCAAAGTTATCTGTCTCGAAGCCGGCTGCAACCAAGTAGAAATCGTTCTTGAAAGAAACCCCAGCTTACCAGACGGCGGAAGAAGCATTGGAATCGGAGGTCTTTCTGCTTACAGGGTATGTTTGATTAGTTCACGTCGTGATACGTGCTGATTGGCTCCCACTTAGGCGCATATATCTCAGCATCCAACACATAGCCGGAGTCGTCTAGCGCGCGTCAAAGCAGAAGCTTGCGGAGCTGGTGGTTCACCATACCTTACAGTAATATCTATCTGCCATCTCTTTTTATCTGTATTCGACGGCTGACTCTTCAATTCTCCTTCATCTCAGCCACTTCCCAAGAAAGGAAAACTAGTGAAGAAAGGGCCGATCAGCGCTGACCGGCACTTATTTCGAGAACCTCACCCACCCTCTTCGTCACCGATTTTGACTCGTCCGTCAATTCCTCCTCAAACGGCTGGTCCGTCCTTGCAAGCATCCCAACCTGCGAGAGGCACACCTGATCAACATTCATCTCCATCGTCTTCCCTGGGATTACGCAAACGACCTTCCATTTTCGATTTGGACTTGTCGTCCCCGATCACGTCTGGCTCCGTTGTCCCACCAGAGAAGAGACTTAAGACAGCGTCCGTATCTAAGACTCCTTTGGGCACCAGTACAAACACGGTTGCCCCTCCCTTGCCTCATCCGGCTACATCGTCAAACAACGGTCAGGGTAACAACATCGATACAGATGATGTTCGAACTCGTATCAACGAGTTACAAGTCGAAATCTTCCGCAAGCAAGACTTTCTCACTCGAGCAAATCGAAAAAGCAAGAAGTCGACAGCTGATTTGACACGCATTCGGAGCTACACGAAGGAAATTGACTCGCTTCGTTCTTTGAAAGACCAGCTGGCGAGTCGTCTGCCGTTGATGTCTCCAACCACGACGAGGATTGGGTCCACGATGACTCCAGCTGAGCCTCACCGTTTCCCTGGACCGGAAGCGGGACCTAGTAGGCTCCCACAGATCGCCCTCAACACGAAACACGAGCAAAGCCATACAGGTCCTACAGTCGTTCCCGAGAATTCCAATCCTTTGGACAACATGTACGCGAGGCTTTTCGGTCATCTAGTTGCGCCAAACTCGACGGATTCCCTTGCTCGTCGCCTTCAGCAAAACGCTGTTGCTGGCCCTAGTTCTCAGGCTCAGCAGCCAGGACATGTCCTCCAGAATCCAGTAAACAGTGACGATGAAGAGGACGATTATGGCGACATAGCCATGGGATACGCAGGTCTTAGGGCAGGCCCCTACGCCCCAAATTTCGCGCCGATAACAGTGGATGATCATAGATATGATGCCTTGGGCAACTTCTATGGACGAGGTCGAGATACCTTTGTGGGGCCGGTTGCTAAGGCAGATGAGTACGTTGGCGAACTCTGATCACAACCACTATACTGATCATATTCTAGCATTGAGAAGTTCCTTGTCGAAGCTGGTAATGCTGAGAGCTTCGACCACAACGCGACTGTCGAGAAAGCTTTGGAAAAACTCGAGATTCCCTCCTTGTTCACGATGCTTCCCGGGATGGAGGTCGCTTTGATGGCCCATCAAGTCATTGGAGTCGCTTGGATGCTCGAGAAGGAGAAAAGCGACCTCAAAGGTGGCTGTCTTGCCGATGAGATGGGACTAGGCAAAGTGAGTCTGATTGATCTGTGTCCTCTTTGGAGCCGAATCTAATGCTTTGGTCTTCTGATAGACTGTTCAAATGTGAATGAGACGAAACCTCGATGTTATTTTTTGTTACTGACAAGCATTGCTTTAGGATTGCCCTAATGATGAAGAACAGATCTGACGACATGTTCTGCAAGACAACACTTATCGTTGCCCCTACTGCCCTCCTTGATCAATGGAGGATGGAGATCGAAGTGAAGACCAATGCCGGTTTGAAAGTCTTGATCTATCATGGTACGTTCTGGATCGTACGAATTGTTTGCTCTGAGTACTAACCATGCGATCAATCTTTAGGTCCGTCCAAACCGAAAAAATCGAAGGAATTACTTAGCTACGATGTCGTTATTACTACGTTCCAGGTAGGTGATTAAAATGCATTTTACCTGGAAATCTCTCACGTTTGTTTAGACGATGGCTTTGGAATGGCCGGACGTCGAACAAGAAGAGAGGAAAAAGAAAGCGCGGGCGAAAAAGGATGATTTCATCGTACACGATTCTGGAGACGAGGACCTCAAGCCTAAGAAGAAAAAAGAAGGTCAGCCTATATCATTATACGAAATTCCTCTTACTGACTAATCGCCAGCTGGCTTGCTTTACCAAGTCGACGTAAGTTCTTGATTAGGGTAATCTCGATATTCTGAGTTCTGACTTTATGACGTTAGTTCTATCGCGTCGTCCTTGATGAAGCACAAGTAGTCAGGAACAAGAAAACAAGTAAGCATCGAGCCTGTATGCACATTCTTGTGTCCAGTTGTTGATTAAATCTTCGCTGTAGGAGCTTCTCGCGCGATCACTGACCTCAAATGCAAGTATCGCTGGTGTCTCACCGGAACACCCATTATCAACTCGCTATCCGATACCTATCCCTATATTCGATTTCTCAGACTCCGTCCATGGTACGATTTCTGGGAATTCCATAATCGAGTTGGTAGATTGGAAAAGAAACAACGTAAGAATCTTCAACCTGCGCAGCGCTGTACAAAATCTAACAGGTGCATTTCTAAAGCTGAACTCGCAATTGCTCGATTACAGGCCATCTTGGCAACAGCTATGTTCCGACGCAAAAAGGACTCTAAACTGGATGGCAAGGTCCTAGTTGAATTACCTCCAAAAGACGTTGCCCTCAGACGTCTTGTGTTCACTGAAGAAGAACGTGAAATATACGATGCTGTGGGTTTCGTTGGGTTATTATTAAGGTTCAATGTTTGACTCATGCCCGATACAGGTCGAAAAGAAAATGCAGACACAATTCAATCGGTTCTTGAGGGCAGGAACCGTCCTCAAGTGAGTGGTATTCAGCATTCCTTTCCTGGACCATAGCTCATCGGTTTCTTCTGTCAGGAACTATCATCACGTTTTAGTTCTCATTTTGAGGCTTCGTCAATGTTGCTCTCACCCAGCCTTGATACAAGAGGATGCTGTTGCTTTCGTACAGGCAGACGAGTTAGATGATGCCGGCAAAGTATTGAAGAGGGCTCGAGAACTGGTTTCCGTGGAGTTCGTTTCTAAACTGAAGGCAAAATTCAAGGAGGCCATGCTCGAAAGGATGAAGGCAGAGAAAGAGGTAATTGGACTTGCCTCTTCGTGTTATCCACAGCACTTACGGTCTCCAGTCTGCGGACGCCACTGTTGAAACAGATGACTGTCCCATCTGTTTTGACACCTTCACTAACGCAGTGATCACTTCCTGTGGACATAGCTTCTGCAAAGAATGCATCCGTATGTCTTTTTGATTTTGTTCGCTAGTATTCCCTCATTGCGGCTCTCGTAGATGATGTCTTCAACGCGCCGCTTGTCGAACCGATGAATGAAGATAATCAAAATCAAGCCAAAGAACGAGCATGTCAGTTGCCATCTCTCTCAGTCTTACTTGCAGTATTTACCGAAACGTTCATCATTTGCATAGGCCCTGCTTGTCGTACTCCGATAACGAAAGATCTTCTATTTGATCAAGCTGCTTTCATGCCCACCGACAAAGAACTGCAAGAAGCGAACGGCGAATGCGACGATTCTGACATTGAAATGGAAGACGCGAACCCTGTTAAACCGAAACGGAGAGCGACTCGCAAGTCCCGAAAGTCCAAGAAGTCACACGGCGTTGGTTCGGATTCGGAATACGAGGATGACGATGAAGACGATGACGATGACTTGAGTGATTTCATTGTTCAGAGCGACGAGGATGAGGAAGAGAAAGATGCTCGCAAGGCACTGAAGAAAAGACTCGGTAAACGCAAGGCGCAAGTTATTCTAGACTCGGATGAAGAAATTTCAGATGATGAGGAGGAGGTGATTTTTGGCAGAAATCCAGCGGCCAAGCTCTCCTCGGAGGCAATCAAACTGCTACCCAGGTTTTTGCCTTCCACAAAGATGAAGGTGAGAAATTCATCTCGTGCATGAGGTTTCGATAATAGTCTCACCCTTCCTATAGTATATGATGGAGCACATCAAGCAGTTGTTCTTGGAGCGTCCTAATGAAAAGGCAAGTACTTCAATGAACGATAATTAGTACATTCATGGTTACTTATCGTATCTTTGCAGGTTTTGGTCATTTCGCAATGGACCTCTTGCCTGACGTTGGTCTCGCACTATCTTCAAGAGAACAACATCCTTCATGTGAAGTACCAGGGTGATATGAACCGTAGCAAGCGGGAAGCTGCTGTACGCATGTTCATGGCGAAGGACAAGGCGCGAGTCATGCTCATGTCGTTGAAATGTGGAGGTTCGTATCTGGTCGTTTTAAGATATCCTACAAGCTGACGTGGATGGTTATGAAACGAATGTAGGAGTCGGGCTCAACCTCACCCGCGCCAACAACGTTATTTCCATGGACCTTGGATGGTCCCAGGCGATTGAAGATCAGGCTTTCGATCGGTTCGTGAAGATTTTTTGTTTTATTCGAATCATTTTCCTCATCCGTTGTCCCTCTCTAGTGTACACCGACTAGGTCAAGTCTTGCCTGTCCAAGTAGAGCGTCTCGTCATCGAGAATACGGTGGAAGACCGTATGCTCAAGATGCAGGAACGGAAGGTTAGTTTTATTTCTTTGTTTATTGATCGTTTGCTGAAGGCAACCGTAGCAAATGTTAGCAGACGGTAGTCTTGGTGAAGGAACTGCGAAGAAGAACGGAAGTCAGTCACTCCAATCCCACTTTGCATGTTATGAATGTAGACTGACCTTACCTCCCAGGAATGTCTGTTCGAGAGCTTGCCGAGCTATTTGGTCTTGACCATCGCGGAAGATTGCTACAACAAGACTAGAGCCGAAAACTCAAGCTCAAGACCAACTTCGCTCATTCATCTGCTTGCGGACAGTTTACAATACTTATCTCTATAGTCTCTTACTTGCGACATGTAGTCTACAGTTCTTGCTTCTCCCTAGAATATCCGCCTCGAGGGCACTCAATTTATTCTATAACTTTTGATTAAAACATAACAGATAGATACGCTTACTTGCTTAGCTTACTACTTTCTGAAAAGTTATACTTATTGTTATTTCTTCAATTCCCTCAGAATTGTATCGACGTTGTTCACGAACCGAGTACTGAGCTTTTGGAACTTTCGAATGGAGCCAAAGTTGAGAGAGCTGGTGACAAAATGAAAAGCGCACGAGAACTTACTTCTTCTATCTCGATGGAATGTTTCTCGTACTTGCCCTTTTTCAAGCTGGCCTGGTGGTGCCTTCGAATTTGTATGCGGGTATCCTCAGCCTGCCGCTCAGCTGTCGCAAATAAGGCTTTCCGTGCCTCCACTGTGGGTCTATTCTGTCAATCAGCGTCGAAATATCGATGAATGCGAAGGAAGGACTGACTTGGGAACAGGAATCTTCAGTGTTCGATTATCCTGTTTTTGGAATGAGCTCAAGCCAGGGAGCTTGGCGTCATATAAGGCTCTTTCAACGTGTTTGAGTGACTACTGAGCAGGGGCCATGGTTGATATTCGAAGATGAGCGAACAGGATCGAATGACAAACAAAAGCTGCATTACCTCTTCTTCGAATACAGTAATAATAAGCTCCGAAGCGTTCCTTACACCGACCGTAGATACTTCCTCGAGTTTAAACGCGTGGTCGTCCTTTGGAAACTTGACACGAACAGAGGAGAGCAAGTCAGGTGTAACACGGCCGTTGGCACGCGTCTCGAGTGAAGCACATTCTTTTCTGAACCAGTCCACCGCAGCAGTCATCTTTCGTTCCACATTTGCATACTCTTCCTGAGCAGCGGGGTCTGTTATAGGCTGCTTGGACCGTGGTATGAGGTTGGCAGTGGATTTTGCGCCTTTTCCGGCCTTGGCGTACGTTCTAATAAAGGTGGATGGGTATAGACTGGTGCAGTGCGCAGATAGGAGGTCTTTGGCAGTATTCAAGAAAGGATGTTGGCGTAAAATATGCAAAGAACGGAGAGTGACATGGCGGAAGGACATGAAGAGAAATTTGCGGCCGGCGCTAAAAGTTCGGAACACCAACTTTCCCACCTTTAGTACTAGTAAACTTCTTTAGCGGTCTCTTTTTTGATGACCGTGCAGTACCTCTGATTGTTTTTGGCTATCCTCGTCGATGGAGTCTCGATATATGCGCTCTCACAGGATGGTCGTGGCTATTATCAAAACCGATAACACTGGACTCAAGTTCATGAAGGCCACGAAACAGTGCTCGCAGCAAGAACTGCACGACTTCTGCTAATCCGAATAGATTCTATCATCAAGTAACAGGCTGATGCGTTGCGGCTGTACCACGGTCAGAATCTCAGTGGTGCCGTTGATATCGTTGCTCCCTGCACTCTTCTCCCAACCAGCACCCTAATGTTGAGCATTTATATCCTGTCGCTCAACCTCTCAAACTCTGTCCAACTTTCCTAGGCCTCAAAATCTGCTCGACGGTGGTGTCTGCAAAAATGGAGACTAGGTTCATTGACGATCAATTTGGAGACTCTGTGACTGGTGCGATCCCTAACTACTCGCCGGCGAACTCTTGGGCGCAGGGTTCTGAATGCACCGGTTGCGGTTTTCGTCCAAATTCTACACAAGCGTTCAACCAAACTTGGCACGATACCACGCATCACACAACCGACCAAACGAGGTCGGTGCAATTTGGGTTTACAGGTACGTGTGACTATCTCTCTACTATGAGCTCGACCAAAGGTATATCCTTGAAGGTACCTCACTCGACGTTTTCTGTATAATCCCAAACCCCTCCAATCCAACTCTTACCTCTACTTATAACCTCACTTTCGAACTCGATGATCAACCGCTTCAGCAGACCTTTACGCATATCAGTAATTCATCAAACGTCTTCCAGTTCAATGTCACCGTGTTGTCTTTGAGCAACTTGTCACTGTCATCCCATGTCTTCACTATGCTGGCAGCATCTACTTTCGTTGACTCCACGCTGCAATTTGACTATGCAATGTATACGTGAGCATTTGTTCGAGGTCTTCGAAAATGCTCTTCAACTGACTCTGCTGCCGTTAGCGTCCCAAGTGTGACTCCGTCGACCTCATCCACTAGTCCTTCGACCACTCCTTCCTCTTCGCCTGGTTCTTCCTCGACATCATCTGTCACCAAGTCATCTGCTGTCGGAGCAATTGCTGGTCCCATCATTGGGGTCATTTTCCTAATCTTCCTTGTCGCATTCATATGGTGGTATCGTCGGTACAGACGTTCCGGAGGCGCTTCGTGGTTTCGCTGTCGGCAATCTGACGAAGAAGGTCGGATTGAGCCTTTTCCTCTGCAGCCTCTCCGTCGAACAACACCTCGAGAATCTAACGGTCTTCATACCACGAGCGGTTATCAGCACGAAACCTCAGTCACTTACCCGAGCACTATCGTTACTGGAACTACCGGACCTAGTCTGCATCAGATACCAGAATATCTGATACATTCCCCCCTCGATTACAATAACCCTGGGCGGGCCATTCATGGGAACACCTCACCAGCAGGTCCCACTGTGATACGATTTGCGGAAGATTCCAACGCTTCGGACACAAGCTCGGGAAATCGCCACAGTAACCGTCGTCGTCGTCACCGGCAACCAGATACAGCCACACCCAACTCTAGCTCTAGAGGATACTCTCACCGACGTGGCAACGAAAGTTCGAGCGCTACAGCGTCAAGCTCTGATCCTTCCTCTTCTTCTGCGTCGTCTTCCCAGCGTCGTTCGGAAATCATCAGAGAGTTGCAAACGACTGTCGAAGATCTGAGGCGACAACAAGAGGAGTTGATTGCGAGACTCCCACCATCCTACGAAGAGCATTCATCGCCTTCATATGATCTACTTCACCCGAGTGCACGATCATAACACATGCCGACGAGTTGAGTGGGAAGAGTGATATTACGACGATGTAAGTATGCTGTGCTTGGTGTGTAATCTGGTTTGATGACTTTAGCTCGAAGAACATCAATCACGCTTTGACACTGTCGTAGCGTTTCACCTCAATTGGCATGGACTCAGTCTATAAGATCAATGATCCTCGCTGTAACCCATGCAGCAATGAGCATTGCAGTGTTCCCCATGGTGATATACCCTACTAGTCGGCTCTTTACAACGTGAAATGCGAACGAAGCGGGTCTCACAATTGTACGGAAACAGGGAACTGCAGGAAATAGGCATCAAGTAAACCCTTCCTCATCCAGAGAACAATGTGAGGCTGCTGCATGATGGACAATGTCGCTGTTCCTACTGTGTCTCATCCCCCTCTGAACATATAAGGAGCACAGTGGTCATTGATAACACTACTGTTAGCATTCCGAATGGATACCAGGTATATTGACGACCAGTATGGAGACCTGGTCGGTAATGTCCCGACATACTATCCTGAACAAAAATGGAGCCAGGGTGCTGGTTGTAATGGATGTGCCTTTCATCCAGACCCCACGCAGGCATTTGACTATACGTGGCATGATAGCACCCATTGGACCACGGACCCTGACGGTGAGACAGTTTCCGTTTCGCTCGAATTCACAGGTACGCACAAATGGTATCATCTTTGACTTATGTGGTCATTTGATCCTGGAATAGGTACATCATTGGATGTTTTCTGCATACTTCCCAATCCCTCTAGCCAAAGTACAGTTGGGGATTACAATCTCATGTTTGAGTTGGATAACCAACCGCTTGAGCAGACCTTCATGCATGCCAACAATCGCTCAGACATCTTCGAGTTCAATGTGAATGTGTTGTCTTTGCAAAACCTTTCTCTGGTTCCACATGTATTTATAATGATGGCTGGTGTGGATTCCACATTGCAATTTGACTATGCTGCATATACGTGAGTATCACATCATATATAGGAATGTGTCAAAAACTAACATTACTGTAATAGTATTCCCAGGATGATAACTAGCTCCTCAAATCCATCATCTTTGTTGCTTACTAGTGCAAGTCCTGCAGCCACCCCTTCACAGAATTCAGTTACTGGTTCAGCCAGCCCTTCACAGAATTCAGTTACTAGTTCAGCCAGCCCTTCACAAAACAGTGCAATTGCCGCAGTCATAATCGCTCCAATTGTGGTTGCTACTTTTGTTGGGACCATCTGCCTGGGAGTTGCATTGCAAGCATGCTACTTCTGGTACAAGCGGCACTGGCATCTCCACCAATATGGATGGCAGGATGATGTCTTTCCGCTTGGGCTCTCATGGCGCAAGAATTCACAAACATCCATCCCGGAGCCTCTCCGAACTCATACCAGGAGCAGCTTTCAGCGATCTGAAGGTGCAACTGCACACTCGGATTTTGGATACACTATGCATGGTTAACATCAGATATGAAAATATTCACCTCATTTTGCTTTCATTGACAGCCTTTGAATCCCAATAGGTGTAGAACATGAGGATAACCAAGAGGGGAAGGGACATTACTTGGGACAGTCACCTCCAGTAGTGCAATCAAGATTGAATAAGATGCTAATTGACTTTGTACCTCTAAGAATTGCTGGCTGTATCATGAGCATCTGAGATTGTGCATCATTTCAGCTGGGATTGTTGGTGGCCAATGACCATTGCCAGTGAAGTATACCCTTCCTCATTCAGAGAACAATGTGAGGCTGCTGCATGATGAACAATGTCGCTGTTCCTACTGTGTCTCATCTCCCTCTGAAGTTTGAACATATAAGGAGCACGGAAGTCATTGATAACACTACTGTCAGTGTCCCGAATGGATACCAGGTATATCGACGACCAGTATGGAGACCTGGTCAGTAATGTCACCCCGACATACAGTCCTGAACCAAAATGGTCCCAGGGTGCCGGTTGTAGTGGATGTGCCTTGCATCCAGACCCCACGCAGGCATTCGACTATACATGGCATGAAAGCACCCATTGGACTTCGGATGCTGAAAGTGAGACAGTTTTTGTTTCGCTCGAATTCACAGGTACGCACAAATGGTATCATCTTTGACTTATGTGGTCATTTGATCCTGGAATAGGTACATCATTGGATGTTTTCTGCATACTTCCCAATCCCTCTGGCCCAACTACAGTTGGGGATTACAATCTCACGTTTGAGTTGGATAACCAACCACTTGAGCAGACCTTCATGCACACCAACAATCGCTCAGACATCTTTGAGTTCAATGTGAATGTGTTGTCTTTGCAAAACCTTTCTCTGGTTCCACATGTATTTATGATGATGGCTGGTGTGGATTCTACAATACAATTTGACTATGCTACGTATACGTGAGTATCACATCATATAGTAGGAACTTGTCAAAAACTAACATTACTGTAATAGTGTTCCCAGGATGATAACTAGCTCCTCAAATCCATCATCTTCTTTGCTTACTAGTTCAAGTCCTGCAGCCAGCCCTTCACAGAATCCAGTTACTAGTTCAGCTGGCCCTTCACAAAACAGTGCAATTGCCGCAGTCTTAATCGCTCCAATTGTGGTTGCTACTTTTGTTGCAACCATCTGCCTGGGAGTTGCGTTGCAAGAATGCTACTTCTGGTACAAGCGTCATTGGCATTTCCACCAAAATGGATGCCAGGATGGTGCCTTTCCGCTTGGGCTCTCATGCCGCGAGAATACACATGTATCCATCCCGGAGTCTCTCCGAACTCATACCAGGTCCCAGGAGCAGCTTTCAGCAATCTGAAATGGATACACTATGCCTGGTTAACATCAGATATGAAAATATTCACCTCATTTTGCTTTCATTGACAGCCTTCGAATCTCAATAGATGTAGAACATAAGGATAACTTGAAGGGGGGGAAGGGACAGTCACCTACAGTAGTGCAATCAAGATTGAATAAAATGCTAATCGACTTTAACTTCTAAGAATCGCTGGCTGTATCACGAGCATCTGAGATTGTGCATTATCTATGTAACTTGAAGCTAGGATTGTTGCTGATTGTTGGTGCCCAATGCCCATTGTCACTGGCCAAAGCCATGAAACCCTAACCCAACCTACCATGTCAAACTGACACTCCTTTACACTTCTTCGACATTAAATGTTTGTTCTAACCGTGTCGCGGGATTGTCTTCAGCTAAAGCTGCTCTTTGAAGGCTCAGTATGTCACTGTACACCTGCTCTACCTACTATCTCTGACTTTCAAAAAATGAAGAATTTTTAGAAACTCTCTGGCTATTCCCAGTAGCGTGGCGCGACGTCGACTCAAGTTATCTAAACTTCCACTTCTTCCATTGAAACTCTCTACCATTAGATCTGCAGATGTGTACATGGACCTCAATCTGTCCAAATGGTGCAAAATATCTGTCCAGGAATCTCGCACTGCGTCGAGTTCATACCAGCTTTTCCATCAAGACACGCATTCTAAAAACTCATTCATGTACACCGTTGGGTACACGATCGTACGCAGAAATCACGAATGCTACTTTGCAGAATACCTCTACGGTCTTTCGCGGAACGTCTTTCGAAAAGCGATGCTTACACCTTCTGGAAGCCCATCTGGGCATGGTGTTACGAAGAGTCGGGGGAAAAGAGGATGGAGGCGTAGATCTTAATGGCTGGTGGTGGTTACCTGACGTGGTGGTGAACACTGATGAACCTCTGCAATACCCGGCTGCAATCTCACCTTCACCTTCCGGCGCGGACGATGTTCTACAACTCAAATCGGATTCGAAACCTCCTACGTTCAACCGTATCCGAATCATCGCCCAGTGCAAAGCCGAGAAAAAGAAGATTGGGCCAAAGTATGTGAGGGAGTTGGAAGGCGTCGTGTGGAGATATATGGCTTCGGAGAAAAACGTTCACCTTCGGAATTTTGACCAAGACCTGGCTGGCAATGAAGATACCGCGGTCTCTAAGGAACCCACACCCGTCGTGGCCGTCTTCCTGTCGGAATCACCATTCACGAGATCTACTATCCTGCGCGCGATGAGCTCACGAGTACCGTTGCTTTTGATATACGTCCCTCCTTTGGCCGAGGAACAGACAAAGAATGGACATTCGCTCGAGGATGAGTCTAGCTTCGTATCATCACCTGGCTCGTGCATCTATAACCCAGCTCTTGGAGCGTCCGGTGGACTGTTCAAAGGCGAACTAGAGGTTCGCTGGTGCTGGTCCTTACCGACTCTCACTCGACCTCCATCTTCTTCTTCCTTGATCCAGTCACCTCCATCTGGACTAGACATCTCACAGGGTCCATTACATGGTGCGCCGGCGTTGTTCTTTCGAGGAAAGCAACTACGAGGATGGGTGCCTCCTGGGATACATGGTTTACAGGAGGATATCTGAAAAGTGCTATCTTGTGTCTCTCGTCGTAGACGCATTTTGGAACGATCATAGAGTTGCGGTGTAGATGGCTCCTAGAAGCATTGATGTTTCTCCCTCGACAACTTCATTAGCCCCTTCGCTTCTACTTCAACGCTCCTTTCGGTGTTGAGATTGACGGACAATGAAATCGAATTGGCAGATGTTCGTATGTATTATCAATGTGAGCTTCATTCACTGAGACTAGTTGAAAATCACCGTCGTTCAAGCCTGTCTGTCGTTTTACGATATCAGCTGGCGTTTTACGATATCAGCTGGCGTTGATAGCACAGAAGTTTATGTCTCCGCCGATATGGAATGTTTATCTTCTCAGCGTCGAATATCATTGGCATCCCAGAGTCACAAACCAATCATTGAGGGAAGTTCAAGAGGCTCTCTTTGAGAAAATGCCATTGTTGCAGGGTTTAGGGAAGCTCAGAATCAAGAATTGAACATCGAAGTAAGCATTTAAGTAACTTGACCTTTAATGAATGTTCCACATATTTATCCTTGTTTCTGGTAACTCTAGTCTTGTTCTCATTGCTGAATATGTACCAGGATATGATATACATTCTTGGAGATTGCCACTTGTATACCGCAGCATCGAAGCAACCTCCGCATGATTCAATGGGTTGACCATATCAACCTCCAAGCTTCGTAGATTCCGGATTTCAAAAGGGCATGAATCCTGTTGGAACAATGTCATGAAGGCGGCTGTATTGTCACCAAGAAGATAAAGGTGATTGATCCAGCTGTATCAATTGAGGTGCAGGAAGAGCCAGTCATGACAATGGACAAAATGGACTTTCAGCATCTTTAAATGTGATGCTTGGCTCAACAGAGATGCCAAGTTTTGGAAACTTGAGATGGAAAAGGACAAGAGATTGATTCGAGTCAGCGAGGGTTGGTTGACGAGTTGCATGAGCACTTCCTTCAGTTCGAGGGAGAGTAAACCCCAATGGCCTTGGAAGAACACCAGGGTCTCCAATTTATGGAGTCGTTTGATGACTTGTGTAGTCGAAGTAAGTAGCATTTCCCGCCTATGTAAGAGACTCTTGGGAACAACTTGTCCAAACTGCTTGAGTTCTAGAGTTCGGACACAAGCCATCAAGAACGGTCTCCGTTCAAAGGCTCGAATGAGTTGCTCATTCCGTTTGTTATACGCAGTAGCAAGCTCATCAAATTTCTCGTGGTGTGAGATAGGAAACTTCAAGGTGATATGCTGAAATAGGCCACGTTAAACAGAAACAGCCCAAGATTTTTGTACGAGAGCACAGTTGGAGAGTGTGTGCTTTTCTGAATGGAGGTTGTCAAGGATGCAGTCTATGATCTCGTGTGGAATAGTGGCCATCGCCATTGGCGATGGAAGAGCTGGTAAGTGGAACAGAGATGGCTGCCGGCGGCAACTGGAGAGTCCTTACAAATGCAGCCGTCACTGTCGGTCAGCTTCGGAATGAACGAACGACCTCGATTTCAAAGGATCTTTGTATCTTTGTTTCCTAGAGTCATAGAATAAACGACTATCCATAATGAGGTTCAAAACGGAGACACTGAAAAAATCGAATCCATCGAAGAAACAGAAGGAGTCGTACAAGGCGCTGTGAAGAACGATTCCGTTTCGAGATTTGTCGACGAGGAACTGGAACTTGCGGTGTTGACTGATTGCGTTGATAGCATCGAAGAATGCGGCAGGCCAGATGTTGGTGGGGCAGAATGTTCGACGAGTGCCGCAGAGGATGAATCACCTTCGAGTTGCGTGAGCAATACCTCGGCCTTTACAGCGTCCAGCACCTCGCTGGCATTGGTAATCGTGGCAATACTATCGGATGAAGAAAGGTTTTGAGAGCTTGAAAGTAGACTTGCTGCTTCGTTGTGATATTTGTCTGTATTGACGACCAAGGAGGAGTTCGAAGTTAAAGTCGAGGTTTTGGCGTTTGAAGATGAGATTGCCGGGGCATCGTTCATGGAAAGGTGAGTCTGGTCTTCGTTGTTCGCTTTGATATCATACGAAGAAAATTTAAACGAGGAAAGCAGTGGGATTTCGGGCAGCCTGCTTGACGGAGTTGGGATGGAAGCTTCAATTCCTTGTTTCGACGAACTTGCTACTGATGTTGATGTTGATGTTGATGTTGATGTGGGGATTGATTGATTATCGGTTGAGTTCTGAGAGGCATTGGACTGAACACTGGGTAGACAAAACAAATCGATTAGAAGGAAGCATAAGACGAAGTCACATCGCCCACCAGATCCATCCAGATGGGTCCTCAAATTCAGCGTTCTAGGTGCCCATGAACAAGGAGTCAAACATCAGGGACTCGGAGAGAAACGAACGTCCATACTTTGTGTGAGTCCTGATTCGTGGAATCAGTGTCTATGAAATCATAAACCACAAACAAAGGTTCGTCCAATCACCTTCTGAGTAAGATTCTCCTTATTACGGATGATCAGCCTACTATCCTGAGGCTGGATCGGAGTGGTACTCGAAGTTAACCATTGAAGTAAGCCAGAACGAGACTTCACAGCAAGCTGTGGCACTGCGAAACAACATGCCATCACTGAATATATGCGTGCAGGAATGTACAAGAAGAGACGAACGTGAAGAATGGCTTCTTTTAGGACGCTTGAACGGTGGCTCGCAGGCTATATTCGATGCTGTACCAACCTCGTCTCTAGTATCAGCATCAGGCTGGAGAGGGCGTTTCCGTTTTGAGGAACTTGAATCGAGCTGGACTTGGGTCGAATTTACACTGGCAGTTGTACTAGTCTTGGAGGCATGGTTAAGTTCATGTTGATGTCTCTTCCATCGTAGCCTAAGGATTCCGGGTCAACCGAATGATGAATCGCACCTGTAACTAGCCTGAAAGGAAAGGAAAAGTCGTACTCACCAATCACTGTACAACGCCTTTACTAGCGTGGTACCTGCACTAATATCATCATCACCACCAGATCCTCCACACAACACGTCTCCAAGAACCGCATCAAGCCACTCCTCTACCTTCATCTCGCCGCGGAAGATCTCGCACGAGACTAGGTAACCTAAACCAAATGGCGGGACACCATGCGCACTTGCCAGGTTGAGACCGTTTGATTCTAGTAGGCGATGAAGGAACTCTGGACTTCCGATGAAACCTGCAAGTTCCTAGTAACAATAACAAAATTTACTCTTCTGAGGAATCGACCTTTATGCTTGATTACAGGGTAAGGTATTCACCAAGCAAAACAACGCCTTGTCTTCTTCGTAACTCGCCGAACCAGATAGGAGAGCACCTTCTATCCAGTCGAATATCGCGCCGTTGTAGATCGAGTGAGGGACCTGTCGTCTACAGCGGTTCCATTTCACTCGTAGGACTTCGAAATGGGTTTCGCTGAAGTTTGGGATCGTTGAGGAGGAAAGGTTGCCAGCTGGTGAGTTGGAAGTGAACCAGAGCAGGAAATCGTAGTTCGACATGGGGGTTTCAAGACTAGATCATGGAAGTCGGAGATCAGAAGACCCTGTTTGTTTGTCGCCGGTCGGTCCTCAGAATGCACGTTCGAATTTTCAAAACCCAAAGCTCATAAGGCTGCAACTTCGAAGTTGAAGTTGAAAAGGTTCTAAGTATTAGCGTATCTACATAAGCATGATGGTATAGTACTACGGTGGTTATCGATATAACAGCGAGTATATGAGTGTACCTGTATAGATGTAAAATGTTTTGTATGTTTAAACTTAACGTTATTCGTGAAAACCGTGTCCCAAATCGTTGAATGTAAGTAGTCGAAAGCGGGTGGAGTACTATGGTGACAACGACCGATCTGGATCCGGACCTTTCTCGTCGCGCAGAGGCATATTATTAGGCTCTGCACCGTATCTCATCTCATGTCTAACACCCATGAACATGAGGATAGTGCTATAGAACGCGTATCATATCAGAATGAGGAACATATGATGAATGATTGGAAGAACTGACGATACCACAGTACAAACCCATCCGATCCAAAGTAGGCAGATATAGGCGATGTTCACAGAGTAAACATTATACTCTGTAAGAATGAATGAGATGACAGGAACGGCATACGGAGTCTGAGGAACGAACTCAGAGGAGGACGGAAGAACAAGTCCGTATATCTCTGTTGCATCGCAGCGGGAGCTCCAGTGATGAATGCCGAGTGGTCAGCAATCACGATCTACATCCGACGATAAGCAACAGAAAGGAGCTACGAGAGAAACAGATACAAACAGTACTCATCAATGCGGCAGCTAGAAGACCTGCGGTAATACCAACAGCGAGAACGAGCCGTGTGTGGTTGTACCAGTTCGGATACGTACGGCGAGGCCACAGCACCAAGAAGAAAAGGTCTGCACCGAACAGAGTGGCCACAAAGACACAGAAGACGATCGTGAGGACCTCTGCAGCGATGATATCGTCGTTGTGGAGTTCAACAGCGTAAGCGGGTACGAGGGTGAACGCGTAGTTCTGAACATGGGTTTGCAGGTCTTCGTATTTCGATAGCGAATAGGTCGCTGTACATTCTGCGGCCAAGCAGATGTTCATAGCAATCTGATAAGCGACTGAATTACACGAATTGAAGAGAATTAATCCACTTGGGAAAAAATGAAGAAGTAGGAATTCACGAACTAAGGCGTTCACGACGAAGATGCCACCGCCTGTCGTACATGTTTTTGCCCTTGAAAGCGCTCCATTTCATCTCAGAGAGATCAAAGCCCCATATCCTCTTTGAAAACGGCATGGATTAGAGAATGTGGGAGGAGAAAGAGAGTGAATAGATAGAGTGGACGTTGGCTGACTGTTATAAAGCAGCCCCAACGAAAAAATGATAGGGCAAAGTATCAAGGTACGGGTGATGACGTGATGACGTCAGGAGTAATTACCAACGCCATCGTGGGGGGAAACTGTCAGTGTATTCCAGGCTCTGCTGTGCTTTTCTACTCATAAAATGCTCCTCACTAATCTTTCTTTCTTAACATGACCCTCAGCGAACATTCAACATCTGGCGTAGATTCCGCCTCTAATTCCCCCATGAATTCCAACTCTAATGACTCTAACGACGTTCTGACCCTACCAGACTTGCATTTCTCGTATAGAAAAACCTCTGTGGCGCTCTATATCTCTTTCCTTATCATCTGTAATGTTTTAATTCCGTGTTTGCTCTTTTATCTCCTACAAACGTGTAAGGAAAACGCTTTTTCTTGGCAGCTCTTCCTGTCAACTAACCCCCTCTTTACCGAAGTCACCAATATCACAACAAAGGTTCGCCTAAATTGAGCTTCTCCAACGCATCATCATTGATCCATCACTCGAAGGAGCTCATCGGTATATCCTCTGCAGCCCTGGGGCTGTCTTCCTGCTTCGATGCTCCTTTCAGACTATTCAGGCGTACGTCCATCCTCGGAACTGTCAAACAAATGGATCTGACTCTGACTCTTGATTCTAGTCGTCAGGAATCGGAGAACATACGGCCCACTGGGTACAGACGTCTGGTGGCATCTAGACTTTGTAATGTGGACTTACACATTCGCTCTCCTCGTCTTTGCCTTTCCTCTCGCCATTGCGCCTGCTATCGCATTTTAGTAAGCATCCTTTACCTGTTCCTCTCACATTTTCCGCCAACCCCGCTTTTCCTTCAGTAATTTCTTCCTAATGTCCACCATGATGCTCGTCGGTCCTGTCGGAGTCGTATTCATATTCTCTCTCATCGCCTACCATTACAAATGGCGGCTGCCTGTGAGGTGCTCGTCCGAGCCCGTTGGGTCATTGATGAAGCCCGCTGTATTCTATTGCATTGAAGATGTAGGCGCAGTTGACTTTATGCACGGACGGAAATTCCGACAGCGTGTGCATACAAGGTAGGCTTACTTCTTCTCTTGTTTGCCTGAGTTTCCAGACTCTGACGTCTCTTGAGATATGAATCGTCCCCTCCATTCCGACAACTCATGACGGAGTTGACAGTCTACTGGGTTATCTGCGGTGCCATCTACTGTGGTCTGACCGCCGCAGTCACCTGGGCCGCCACGCTCAACTTTGCATTCGGGTGCGTATTTACTATCTTCCTCTAACCCTCTCACCGTCGTTCGTGTAACCACGAGCATACCAACTGCGCTCCATCTCAGATGGGTCCTCGGCCAATTCTTCATCTGGGCCTTCCTCAGCTGGGCCGGCTGTCACCTCCTTGCCCGTAGAGGGCTAGAACGTGAACGTGCGTACTGGGATCAACGAGGACGCACGCTGTTTAAAGAGAAAACGGGTCCCGGAGGTATACATGAAGGTGAAAAAGAGACAAATCCACCACAGAGGAGTAAAAGTGCACCGGGGATTCCTCGTGCTGACGACCATCGTGCTACTCCAGATCTCAAACCTGCGAGGTCTTTGGACGTGTCCTATGGTGATCAGTTCAAGACGGAAAGAACGGAGATTGTTTGAGGAGACAACTTATCAAATTCATCTATATATTCGTTGCTTGTAGCTATAGTCTTGCTTTCGTCGCTTAGCACGTACATTATATCATATAGTAGATACCGATACATACATGAACACAAGGCTTTGCTTCCAATAGCATTCCCAGAATCGGACAGCTTTGCCCTTTTTGACGCCCGGCTTTTTTTCTTTTCATCAGCTACAGCTACCAGCATGGCGAATGACATTCCGCCCGAAATCATAGAGTCCATCCTCGTCAATCTCCAATCAGAAGAGCACACACTCTCCAACTGCGCTCTGGTGCAAAAATCTTGGACCCTTCCTGCTCAACGCTACCTATTCCAGCACATCATCCTCGAGTTTCCCTCTTTTGACCCTAAAAAACAATGGAATGTTGAACATGTTGCCGCATACAACAAACGGAACGAGCAACTTATCGGGATCCTCGATGAGAAACCTTTCTTGAAATCTTGCATACGAGCGGTCCAGCTAAGCAGTCCTGGCGATGTGAATGTCGAATCAGGAGATCATGTGCAGTGTCGTATACAGGACACAATGTATCTTTCGACTATCCCAGTCATCGAACGACTCGATAATGTAGAGAGTCTTACACTATCCTATGGAGACTGGGACAATCTATCTCTTGGATTGAGGGAAACACTCATACATCTCCTATCCCGGCCCTCATTGACTCGAATCACCCTCAAGTCGTTTTCCTTTTCAAGTCTCAACGCATTGGCGTCGGTGTTGAGCCAAGCATCCTATTTGAAGATGCTCCGAATCACCATTCTGTACTGTGATGATTGGGATCCTCCTTCATCTTCGATCAGTTTCGCCCCTCGATCTATACAGCTGGACGAATCACTTTGTCTTCAATGCCTCCAGAGAAGCACCATCTTGACATGGCTACAACAAGATTCCTGTCCTTCCAAAGTTTGCAATTTGCGACGCTTGATGCTTGATTGGGTGTCATTCTCTGATGAAGAGATTGCTTCAATCCTGCAGTATATAGGTGGTAATTTACAAGAGTTAATCTTAGAAGTATTGTGTCCGGGAACGGTCTGCTCTATGCCGAATTTCGGCAGTATTGGACAACTGGCACCGCTCGGCGCTCAGTAACAAGTTTGATTGTCTTATCACTCATGATCAGATTGAGGCGGTGGTGTCCATATCAGTAATTGGAGTAGACTGTAGATGGTGGCTGAACAAACTATGCAATGTGACTACTACATACCCCACAGACATTGCCACACGTTGGATCCCAGTCTACCTCAATGTTGCTATCTTTCCATACTACCTAATGAGAGTAAAACGTATGAACATCTGAGCTTCGGCCTTTAATCATACCCCTTCTCAAATTCGGGTCTTTTTGGTAGGGTAATCTCCGCGGGGCTGGGAGAGGTTACTCCAAGCAAGGAGGTGAACTTGTTTGCACAACGGAGGTGCAGAAGAGAAGGCAAGGGATCATCTACATGTATTGCAGCATCTACTGGAGAATTTCAACCACATTCAGAGTGATGAAGATGTTAGGGCACCAAGATAATCCTGACTGCTAGACTGTATTACCTCAAAATTTGGAGGCGAAGATAGTCATAATTAGGAACTTAAGCTTGATGTACCGGTCTGCAGATTCAACTCTGAGCAGCTTGTTGCATTGGTGCTTGCAAGTGCGCCGCATGTCAGAATATGATCGAGGGTTTTGAAGGATAGTCCAGGGGTCGAGTTCCACAATATTGCTGCTATCGGGGCTCCTTCGCCGATTCCCTACGTTAGAATACACTCTTGTTACACCGTTGACAGTTTGTATGAAAATCCGTTGATCTTGCTTCGGGTCGTCCGTAGTTGCTACCAACAGTTCCAGGTTACCCTGAACTGACTTTACGATGCGCGGATGATGAGAAAATAAGTGGTGGTAAATTTCGACGATGACCATTGACAAGTTGGATGTGAATAGTAGTCATTTGCCTCCTCCCTCGCCCGTGCCACTCCAGACATCCCATTCAATCTACTTGCTCAAGTCATTGATGGTCACGTTCGACTACAACATAAGCCTCATCCCCACTCAACACTGCATCGTCCAGAGGAACGGAGACCCAGAACTTGTAGGATGCCCAATGGACAGTCATGTGCTTCTGAACTCGATGAGATGAGAGAGGTGGGAAGAAGGAGGGGAAGGAAGGTCAGAGGAGAGGATGGAGAAGAGCCTCGGTTCCGCATGTTGAGTTATCCGGGTAGTATGGGGAGTATCGACGTTGTCAGTGAAGGAGAGGTGCAAATCTAGGCGTGCTTGACCCTGCTTGACCCTCGAATCGGTCAAAAATCTAAACGTAGATCAGAGAGAGTCAGAGACGGGATACCGTAACTTGCATCAGGAAAAATATTTTCATCTCTAGAGTCCCCAGAGATACCCCCCAATTCCTAGGCTGCCCAGAGATTTTTGTGAGCTTTTAAAGATCAAAAATCATCCTAGAGATCCTGAAAGATCCTGAAAGCATCTGAAAGCATCTGAAAGCACCTGAAAGCACCTGAAAGCACCCAGAGAATTTTGAGAAGCCTCAAAGGACTCAGATACTCTAGGTGCTCTGAGACTACCTAGGAATTGGGGGGTATCTCTGGGGACTCTAGAGATGAGAATATTTTTCCTGATGTGCAACGATGAGATCTCACTAAAATCGCGTGGATAAGAGCGACCTTTGGTGGTCCAAGAGGATCAGTGGCGTGGAGTCACTAGATCTTCAATTGGTGCATTGATCGACTACCGCCAGTGGTACTTCAATTGTTCCAAGTACCTCACGAACCACTGGCCGCGTTTGTCTGACTAGCCTTAGAGTCATTGCTGAAGAAACCGACTGATACTAAGAGATCAGGAGACGTTCACTTTGGTCAGTGAAAATAACCTGGATGTACTTACTCGCCGACTGACATTTGCTGTGGATTGATCTGGAAAGATTGCTTTGATGTCTTCCCCCTCCTTCAAAGGAATGGTATTCCCATAAGTTCAGTGCTTTGACAAAAGATCCTTCGCGCGTAGTGTATCTGTTTGAAGGTTAGGTCTATTGAACAAGAATACGTTGAGAACAGAAATAAATAATCACCTAATGGCAAGTAGCGTAAAGAAAAAGGTGCTAGTTAGTATTGGTTCACCATATGCATTGCTTCTGGAATCTGCTTTGTGATGCAAGAACGAGTGGTTTCAACAATTGGTTCTCCAAACCTATTGGTGTTGGTATATGTCAGATAGTATCTCGAAATACATACTCAAATTTTTCACGTTGTGTTATGTACAGCACCTTTGACGTCTTTTTCGTTGAACTACTATAGATTTCGCGGTACAAAATTCATTTGAAGTTCGGAGTAGGTCTTCATATTCTGTAACTTGACACGTATGATAATCAGGTTGATTTCCCCTGGCAAGAAACCGCGACGCCTTTCTGTAGATGTGCTGACAGACAGTTTCTGTAAGAAGAACGGATCACTGCAAAGGAGGACTCAAACTGACCAACCAACTTCAATTTTGAAAACACAAAGGTCATCCTTGTTCTCGTGTCTGTCCTAAAGCCTTTCTTGACCGCGCTACTAGTGATTAGTTGTTTTCTCATGTATGATCTTTCCTCCCATGGATCTTCCGTCGATATACAACCTACCTCGGAGACTCAAACGATTTATCGTACCAATGTACTTGAAAGTTCTTGCCTTCTTCTGAAGATGCAAAAAACTGGGTATGGGCATGTCTGTCAACCAGGTGTGATTTGGTTCACAATGGAGCCATACACTAGGTTGTTGCAAGTATGAATGCTCGATGGCGGCAGTCTGGAAAAAGTTGGCTAGATGTAAGATACAGCCACGTTCTATTGGTATACATAGTATTACATACCACCGCACGGCGCAAACTCAAACTGCATGGAACCAATGCAGCTAGCATACTGAATTTCTTGATCAAGGCAACAATGTCGGACTTATAGGCTGTCCAAAGGCATGAATGAGTATCAGGAGATTACACTGAGAGGACTTGGTCGCTGCCACAGCTTCGGTCCTGGTTGGGCTATGATAAAAGTCATATCAATGAAGTGCAACACCCAATGAGCCACTTTTCGCTGGGACAGATTCACATTCTGTAGTTGTGATCTGCTTAGAGAGATATCAAGGACGAGTGTAGAGAAGCGTGCAGACTTTCTTGATGTTCAAAATACATGATGACTGTTCGGGGTCCCGACTCGGCAAGAACGGATCAACACAAATGAGAGCAGACCGTTCCCGGATGATATTCTTGCCCGAACCATGATTTGTAATCCTTCATAATCGTTATTATATATTGCTTTCTAATTCTCTTTCTGTCATCTCCTTCCCCGCCCCTCGTCCTCTTTCCCACGCCGCGCGCCTTGCCCGTTTCGGTCAACACATGCTACTATGGTTCTTCCCAGCTCTCTTCCCAATTCGATTCTTGATTCCTCGACGCGTCCCTTTTTTCTGATGGGACTTCCTCGGACCTGATCATCATCGTCGCTAAAAAAAATTTTCCAACTCGAAAAAAATCATGCTTGAAGAATTCCACTATAAATACCTGTAGAGTCTCTCCCTTGAGTTTTGAGCGATTTCTTGGCCGTTCCCGTAATCGCACTCCCTACTACTTGTCTCATGGCGCCCTTCATTCAGCAGCCTCACAGTCTCTATTACAGCCCTGCCCGTATTCCGACCTTTGACCATGGACTGCAACAAAGTCTATGTACGCCCGTAAGTTTTGTTTCTTAAGCACTCGAAACTCCTTCTCATTGGTAGTCTCCTCTTGAATAGTCCAGTGAACAGGTTCGGTGATCGACTACAACTGAGCCAATTCTGGTAAGATAGAGGACGTGGGAAGCCCGCACCTTTACTTAAGCAGATCACATGACAATCCCGCCCCCATAATAAGCGGGCAGGAGGGACATATATCACACAAGTAAATCATGGGAAGGCTTTATCTATGTTATACTAGAAGCTTCTATGAAAAATTTTGACCTGATAGTGTCTGGATGTCTTTGAATAACTGTAAAAAGTCTTTCGGTCTAGAAAGTTGTAAATCGTCAATTGGAAGCTCGGGAGAGGGTTTTGTGTTTGGGGCCTCCGACGATTTGAAACCGTCACGTGACGTAAGCGCCCATTGCTCATCTCCATATCTGGTAATTTCGCAAGTCATTTCCTGGCTCAAAGACAGCCTATCTCTTCATTCTCCAATGGCTAGACCCTCTAAAGCTAAGAAAACCAAACAAAAGAATGCTGCGAAGGCATCTGCAGCCTATCAAACCCAGAAGACAGCTTTGGCCATCCCACCCGATAGTGAACTCCCTTTGGCAGATAGCGCTCTCCCTGCGGAATCATGGAATCTGGATTTGGGAGACCACTTGCCAGACACTGAGTGTCTTCAAGATCCCATTGCCTTCGAAGATGCTGACACAGCTCAACTCTGCTCAGAAAAAGAGTTAGACATGTTCAGCCAATTCCTCTTTGACGCACAAGCAGCAGCACGGGAAGCCAAAAAAAATCTGAGGTGCAAGCAGGAAAGAAGCGAAAGCGAGGCTCATACTTGCGACAATCCAGAACGACAACTTGGCGACATCAGACAGCTGAAAGAGTCTTGAATGCAAAAGGTTTCCTCGATCCGTTTACCTTTATGCAAGTAAAACAGAAGGAAAAGGAGCAAAGCAAACGGTTTCAAGAGACAATCGAAATCTCTGATGATTCAGATGTTGAGGAGTTGCCTGTGCTTAGAAAGAAGGAAGTTGTGCAAGATATTGACTCAGGATACTCGGAACCACCACAATCCATTCCATCGGTAAGCTTCATAAGAAACAGCATGCTCGATGCCTGTTATTGATTAAAGCCACAAAAGAAATCACCTTCCCCTTCTTTATCTATTTCCTCTACGCCCTTTGCATCCGATAACTCCATCACTGGGATAGCTGACTCTACCTGCATGGACCCTGTCAATCTCGCTCACGTTCACCTGCGCGAAATGCTGGAGGCAATTCAAAATGATCGTATCCCAAGTGATTTGAGCCATGAGACTGTATCTGAGCGATCTCTAAACCAGCTCAGTTATCGTGACTTTCCAGCTCTTCAGCGTGCCGCGGCCTACCTTTCTGTGCAGAGTCGCGATAAAAAGCATGACATGGTTTTTCGTAGCCGGCTGCTTGCGATGCTGGGGACCTTGAATCTATATCTTGATTCGTCGAATTCGTACACCTGGCGAAAGGCTTCAATGCTCATTGCAACATCACAGGGCCATGGAACTCACCTCGCGCGCCGTATTCGGGACTGGATACATGAATTCCTCACCACCAAACAGCTTCCTGTCCATAATGTTGGCTACCATGAATCTTCGCTCCTCGATGATGAGGATTTTGCTCTCTCCATCAAGCTCCATCTCCAGTCTCTAGCAGCTAAGAATGGTCATTTTTGTGCTCAGGATATCGTGGACTTTGTATCGTCTAGTGAGGTCCAGACGAAGCTGGATGAATCAGGTGCTTCTACACAGGAACGGTCCATTTCGGTCAGGACTGCACGACGATGGCTCAAGCGGCTTGACTGGCAATTTGGGAAGAGAAAAAATGGGATGTACATGGACGGACATGAACGAGAAGATGTTGTAGCATATCGCGTCGCTTTTGTGAAGCGTTGGATGGAGGAATATGAGCCGCGAATGGTTACCTATGACAACGATGGCAAGCCAACTGTTTCTCGGGAAGGTTTTGTTCTCTCTGGAAAATGTGCTGGTCAGGCTTTACGAATCGTTCTTGTCACTCACGATGAGTCGACATTCTATGCCAATGACCGTCGAAAAGTCGGTTGGCTTCATCCATCAATCACGCCAAAGCCACAAGCAAAGGGAGAAGGGGAGTCAATCATGGCTTCGGATTTTCTGACGCCTGACTGGGGACGTCTCACGCATGTTGATGAGTGAGTGAAGCCTCAATCCGGATTCCGGATTCCGATAATTGACTCCACCGTTCAATAGAGATGGGAGCTGTCAGGATGCCAGAATTCTTTTCCGCACTGGAAAGAACCGAGACGGATATTTTACAAATGCCGAATTACTGCAGCAAGTCAACCGCGCAATTGATGTCCTCGAAGCCAATGTTGGGAGCACCGCAACAGGTCTCTTTTTGTTTGATAATGCTCCTAGCCACCAGAAACGTGCCCCAGATGCGTTATCAGCAATGAAGATGCCAAAAGGTCCGAGCAAGACTTGGGGTCAATCACCACGCATGCGGCCTGGACGATTTGCGGATGGTTCTCCCCAGAACTTCTATTGGCCAGATAATCACCCCGAAATGCCAGGCTGGTTCAAAGGGATGGAGCAAATTATCCGAGAGCGTCAGCTTCCAACAGAAGGGTTGAGAGCGCAGTGTCCAGGTTTCAAATGTCATCCAGGAGCAACAAATTGTTGTTGCCGACGGATCTTATTCTGCTCACCAGATTTTTCCAGTCAACGATCAGCTCTTGAAGAGCTTGTAGTCGGCAGAGGGCATATCTGCGATTTCTATCCTAAATATCATTGCGAGCTGAATTTCATAGAAATGTATTGGGGCGCTGCAAAATTCAAGTATCGGAAGACAGCAAAAACACTGAATATTGATCAAATGGAGACAAATGTCAAGCAATGTCTTGATGATGTTTCCCCTTTAACAATTGTCCGGTGAGTCTCTCTACAGCTTCAGTATCCATCGTGTTGTTTATCACTGTTCCATAGTTTTGCAAATCGAGCGGCGCGCTTTATATCAGCATATGCAGCAGGATTCACTGGGGGTGATATAGGTTATCTCAAAACAAAATATTCTGGTCACCGAATGCTTCCCTATAGTCTTCTGCAAGAGATAAAAGCCTCTATATTGTAGTTCTTGTTACTATTGTGTATATGCCCAACAATTCATGAACCAAGGGCTTCGATCTACTTAGGAAACTACATCAGGGACCCTGGGTTCCCTTCCCAATTGAGCGCAATTTTTTTTTTTTCTCGACACTCCGGATTTGAAACAAGCGCCCAGCACGTGACCTGATTACATAAAGGTGCGGGCTTCCCACGTCCTCTATCTTACCTCCGTAAAGCAGGAGGTGTTAAGTGGGAGTATTATTGCGACTGCACCCCTCCTGCTGACAGCCCTGGCATTCCGGCGCGTTTCTACGAGGTCACGCAACGCACTTCTCGATACTTCGGAAACGTATATCTTGCTTGCGGCAAGACCAGACGCCACCATCGTTGCACCTGGAAAAGTAAGAAATAGATTTTTACTGCTTGCGGTTGTGTTCTAACTTCGTCGTTTGGAAAGTACGTCTCGATAAGATCTACAAAGCCCACGATATCGAAATTCAAATTTGCGGGCCCTCCGATGCCAATGATGGCGACTCTGAGAGCTCTTCCGACCTCCCAGCCCAACTAGAGGAAGGATCGCACATCGAAGATGGGGATGCAGACATTCCGAGGTCTCCTGTATCATCTCCAGGTGGACCCTCCGCCCCACAGGATGCTGAAGACCACGATTTCGACAATGCGCAGTTCGATGAAGCTTTTACTCAACTCATGGCGCAACTCCAGATCACCGGGGAGCTCCCTCCATCCTTCCCTCCATTTTCGGAACAAGAGCTCGCCGAATTGCTGGAACAACTCGGGCTCAACAGAGAAGATGGTCAGTTTCCATTCAATTTGTTTCTTGCCAGCTCTAACGTAACCCTTTAGCTGCTGAACCCAACTCCTCGGACCCTCCAAGCCATCAAATGGTATGGAATGAGATGGAGGAGGAGTGGCAGCTCCCCGCTCATGCATATGAAGGCAAGGTGTTTCGTTCTTCTGTGGTATTCCCTGTGTATCTTACTTTGTACGTAGAATTGCGTGCTGCTTTCGCAGGGCAAGACGATGTCTTGGTCACGCCAGATGGAGAAATCCATTACATTCCAAAAGACCCACAGAGCTCTGTCGCTTTGGCTGAAGAGGCAAGTACTTCCGAAGAAAACGCCGATGACATGTGCTGGGAAGATAACGGTGAGGTTTTCTTCGCAGTCGCAAACATTCGAAAGGCTAATGAGCTCTCAGAAACTACCCTTATCGAGGAACCTGGTCCAATTTCAAAGGCGAAATGTGAGTCCCATATTTGTGGCGCCAAGCCCTATTGTGACACTCATGGTTCTCCACTTGAAAGCCTCGACTTCCGAGTTGCCTGAGTCGTCCGACTCCCAAGATGATATGTTCGTTGATCTTACGCTAGATGAAGAGCTGCAGCCTACTCGTTGTAAAGCAGTCAGTATGTATGATCTCAAGACTCAGCCTTGCTACAAGTATTGACTATACACCCATCCAGTTCGCTTCTTTTCCCCCGTTGACTTGACAATGGATGAGTTGAGTCAGGATGAACTCAAGATTTTCGGAGCAGGTACCTGTGCAGAACCTTACGAGTTTAGTGACTTGTAGAAATAATTTCGTATGTTATTTGCCTTCTCTGAGTCGAAGTAAAAACGTTCTTGTTCAATAAAAAAATCGCTGTATTTTGGTCAACTACTGGAGTGAGTTTTTACAGCCCGTATCGTTGTTCTAAGCCCGCGTGAAGAAACAACACAGGTATTGCTATAACAAAAAGGCCTGTACATGTACACGTCGAGAAATATACCGCGGGCGAGTCGAGTGAGCAAGAGTACCGCGGGCGAGTCATTCGTGTTATCCCGACCGGCACATATCCGACTCGTCCAATTGGTGCGACGGGGTTTTGGCATTCGGATTGAGCCCGTGTTGACGGAGACACGCGTACGCGAAGCTTTTGGTGGGAGGTAACCGGAAAGGGGTAAGTACTAAGAATATGGTGGCTTGGAATGTTGTCGGGGTGCGGGGAAAACTCGCTTGTCTTTGTCGACCCCGTTCTCGTCTTCGGCACTGGCGTCTTTATCACCCTTGTTGAGTGCACGGGGGTGAAAGAAGAGCCCCGTCCTCCTAGCTTTGGTAATGCCTTCATCTTCATCATCTTCATCTACCTTCCCTCTCCTCCCCACCCTCCTCCTCGTACTGCCAGAGCTATTTTCCCTGGACTGTTGCCCGCCTGTTCACGTTGATGCTGAGGGCCAGTGGATTAAAGAAAGGTGTTCGTCGATCCCAGGTGTATCAAACCTGCGAACGACGCAGCGGAGGAGAAAGGGAGGCCGAGCTCTACGACGATGAGATAGAGGCTGGCATGTGTGTCTTGGGATACAGAACGCATACTGAAGGAGATCGTTCTCAAAGACCATCCTGTAGGTTCAAACGCGACATTATCAGACTTACTTAACAAAGACTTTTCATAGATACACATACGCTGCTTCGCTGACTCTCCAGAACGACCACAAGCGGAAGGTCAACCAGTCTTCCCAATTTGCGGTATGACTAGGACTATGAGGGTCTGCAGTGGAGGGCGAAGACACGCGAAGAATCCCAATGTAGAGAGCATGAGTCGCGACCAGGGATGTTGAGAATAAGACCAAGCCGAGTATCCTTGACAAAGGATTGAACTGTGCCCACATGGAACGACAGGACGACAGAGCTAAACGCGTGAAGTCCCACAACTTCGTGTTATGGTCTGGTTTTGCGCTCTCTGAGCTATGTGCGAGAATTGGGGTTGCTGGGAAAAGGAGGAAACTCTCGAACTTGAAGGATTAGAATGGAGGAAACGCCATCGATAGAGGCGCTCACACGTGCACGCGCGTTTGTTTGTTTTTTTTGTGGATCTTCCAACGTCAGATCCCTCTTTTGTTTCTCGTCTACCACCACATCTTCAAATCCGTTGTATCTTCATCATACAACGACAAGGATCGATCTCACTCGTTCAAGACCCCGTGCCAAGCTGCGTAAACGCCTTTAGTTAGTATCAAGCGTCTGCCGTTAGTCCTCTCGAGTGACACGCCCATAAAGCGCGAAAAACGCGTCCGATTCAGGATCATTCACAGCCTACAGGCAAGTCTAATTACTTGCTGTGCTTTTTTCTCCATTGCCTTGGAGGGGGCTTCTGTTGCCTGGGAACTGCAGGATCAATGATTCTGCCCGGGAGGATCTAACTGCAGCGACCGGGCAAAAGACCCCCCTTCCTTGCGTTGGGATGCTCCACCCGCCCATGTGAAGGAAACACGGCTGATAGCTTTTTGTACCGGCGGCATAGGCTTAAAATCAAAGGATGAGGTATTTCTTAAGGTCTTCAGTGAGTGTCAGTGGCTCATAAGGCAGCAATCTATCTAACAGAACTTGCAGGTCAAATCCACAGTGGTGAAACCCCTCAGTCCCTCCTCTCCCTTTGACTTCCTTACCCTCATCAGCGAAGGCATTGCTGCGCAGGGCGAAGACAAGGCAACCCTACCCGTTCCAGACTCGGATGAGGTAGAACCACCCCCATCAAAACAGCCCCG
Organism: Lentinula raphanica; assembly: GCA_027919835.1. Taxonomy (NCBI): domain Eukaryota; kingdom Fungi; phylum Basidiomycota; class Agaricomycetes; order Agaricales; family Omphalotaceae; genus Lentinula; species Lentinula raphanica. Next base: position 1,258,637 of record JANVFP010000002.1, on the reverse strand, counting down.
CCTTTCCTCCTCTTCCGATCCCAAAACAGACGACTCAGGGTCTGCAGATACCGCCACTTCCGGAAGTAAAAGGAGCAATCAAAATAAAGCCAATGCGAAACGCGCGCGGAAGCGCCGAGAACAGGAAACCAAGGGCCCTTCAAACCACAATCTCTCACAGGTGTTGTCTCATGGGGTCGCAATAGAGGTCGACGTCGATGCGGCTAGCCTGGACAGCGCCAAAGGCGCCCACACCGGTAAACCCGGTGGAGTGGCCGACGCTGGACTGGTTTGGACTGAAGTGGTTGATTCTATTGAGCTTTTTCCCCGCTCGCCGTCTCTACCTACGAATTATCTACGACTTGTACTTCTAACAACTACAAACAATGCATAAGCGCCTATGCTTACTTCTAAGTTCTAACGTGTCTGCTACCCCCTACTCCATGTGCCCCCACTTAAAAGATGGCGACGCCCTCGTCGCCTAGGCCTTTCTCACCTGCTCCAGCAAACGTTGCTCCTCTGCAAGTCGTGTCCCAGCTCTAGGATTGAACCTCCGCAGTCTCCTAGCTGAATAGTCCCCCTTCAATGGGACACCCTTCAACGTCTCTAACCGGTACGAGTTAACCCTCCTGCTCACCACCCTCACCGGCGCTGACCACATCGGCACAATCTTCTTCTCAGTCTTGAAAGTATACTCCAAATCACTCCTCCGAACTTGCACCAAGTCACCGGCAAAAAACACAGTCTCCCCTGGTTTCTTTCTCAGCACCCTCTGCCGGTCGAACACTGTCTTCCTCCTCTGTGCATGGCGCACAATTGCCTCGGCTCCATCCAGCAATTGCTGCTCCACGTACATAGCTTGCACTGCCACATCACTGGGTAGTAACTCCATGGAAGCCTCCGCCGGTCTGGACTGCTTAGTGTTCACAACCGCTCCAAGTAGGAGCTCTTTTGGCGTGAAACGTAGGGCGGGCAGTATACGGTTGTTGAGACACCAGATAGCATGCTCGAGGTGGTCTGGCCATTTACTCGGTAAGGACTTCCAGTCCATGCTCGTGAAGTCTTCTGAATCTTCCCCGAGCTCAGGTGCACAAAGCCGCTTCAAGATATGCAACAACAGCTTGTTAGTTCCCTCGATCAGCCCATTCACCCATGGAGAATACGCTGGCGTAACGTGATGCTTCACTCCCCACTGCGCACAGAATGCCTCCACGTCCTTGTTGTCAAAATGTGAACCGCCATCCGTCATGAACGTTTCTGGAGGGTAGAAGGCTCTGAAGATGGATTCCAAGCTACTCGTTGTCGTCCTCGCCGTGCCGCTCGACTTGAATCGGAACCCCCAAACGTGCTGTGAGTAAACATCCATATATAGCCCAACTGTGTAGTAACCCCCTTTTCCGTTCGGAAGTGACAGGTAATCACCAACCAGGAGCTCGAAAGGATGCCGTCGTGTGATGGGCTCCAACAAAGCATGGACATGTGTTGGCCCAAAATTTTTGCACTGCGGGCAGTCGCGTATAGCCGACATGACTGACTCGTCGAGCTTGGGGCTGCAAATGCGATCCATGAGGGCCAACTTGACCGAATCCCGACCCCAGTGGCCTCCCTCTCGATGCTGAGCGTCTGCCAGTGCTCTTGCCTCTGACTTTGTCACACATTCCACTCGAGCTCTATCCCTGACCCCCTCGTTTCCTCCCACCTTCCACAGCTTTCCACCCTCAATCATGTACCTCCCTGTCTTGTGAAGTGCCCTCCTCTTCTCGGCCTCACCTGCATCACCCTCCAAAACCTCCAAAGCCTCAACTACCTCCCGGAACACCGCCCCATCCCTGAAACAATCCTTCAGAGTCACCCAGTCCGATTCCTCCGACACACCAAACACATCATTTACCACGCCAAAGCCTGACTCCCAATCCTCATCCACATTCCACTCGCTCCCATCTCCTGGTACCCTCTCATGACCCTCCCACATGCGGCTCAGCCCATCGGCCACAACGTTCAGCTTCCCCGGTATGTGCCGGACTTCGACAATCTGGTGAGCCAAAATCCCATCCCTCCAGCGAGCATGCGCCGCATTCAACTTGTCGTTGCACAGTACATCCCGTAGAGCCTGGCAGTCTGTCTCCACCTCCACTGGGAACCCCCAAACGATATCGGAAAACTTATCCAGCCCAAACTTCAACGCTGCAAACTCCAACAAGAATGGCTTGTAGTTCCGTTCTGACAACGAAGTGCGCTTCGAGGCAAATCCAATTGGGTGGGTCTCGTACCGTGTCTCGCCATTCGGCCGAACAACCTTTATGCGCTGAGCTAACACCGCTGCGAAGCCCTCCTTACACCCATCGGAGGTCAGGATAAAATGTGATCCATCCCAAACTGGGGACATCAACACTGGTTCAGACAACAGGGCTGCCTTGAGGTCCGCAAATGACTTGGCATGCTCCTTCAACCACTTTTCTTCCAGCTTGAAGGATTCCATGGCCCTTCGATACGTAGACTTTGTGTAATGCTGTGGCAGGGGAACCGACTTTAGCAGGTTTCGCAGAGGTCCCTCAATACGAGCGTAGTTTTTGATGAGGTCCCGGAAGTGCCCTGTGAGCCCTAAGAATGACGCGAGGTTTAAAGCATCCCGCGGCCTAGGCCATTCGACAACTGCAGTTAACTTGGCAGGATCCACTGTCACACCTCCCTTGCTGATCTTCCCACCGGCGAACAGGCCTTCCGATACGAAGAACGATGACTTTGCCGCCGATAAGGACAAGTTGGTATTCCGGACTCGGTCCAGTATGCGAGTGAGCTTGGTGAGCATGCCTTCGAATGAGTTATCTGCGGAACCACCATCGTCGACAAACAACTCCATAGTGCCATCTCCCAGTAGATCGCTCAGGTGTCGCGCCGTCATATCCGCAAACGTTGACGGCGCTCCAGTTAGACCAAATGGCATCTTCACACACCAGAAATATCCCTTCCCTTCTATGTAGAAGGCTGTATATGGACGAGATTCCGGAGCCACCTCGCACGCATAGGACCCGGAAGCAAAGTCAAACAGACAAATCCACTCGTGACCACTCAACGCCTGCTGCTTCATCCGTATATCACCCTGGGGCATTGGAGCAACCTCCGTAATGCGATTGACTTGCCCAAAATTCTGGCAAATCCTCCACTTCTGTGGTTTACCAGCACTAGGTGGAGCAACCCCCAATGGTGGAGGTGAATCCGCCACTGGAGGTACCTCGAACGCTGAGGGTAGACCAGCTGCAACACACTCCGCGTTAAGCCTGGCCTTGAGTTCATCGATCGTGAGGCCTTGGCCTTCATGTGCCTTCTTTGCCAACGTAATAGGAGATACACACTTCACCTGGTCGGGACTGCACCGTTCGATGACTCCTGCTGCTTCCAACTCATCAATTTTCTTGTGGAGGTATTCTCGTTGGGGTGGTGTCAAGCCCTTCTGCCGGACCTTTGTGGAGAATTTCGCATCATCAGGTATGTTGAGCTTGTGTATAGCCCCCGGTACTGGTCTAACCTCACTGATTGACAGCGCAAAACAATCAGCATATGATGCCAGCAGTGATTCCACCCTCTCCCGCTGGTCTACAGTCAATTTCTTGCCAATCTTCACTTGCTGCAGAATTTCCTTGACGCGGGCAGGCCTGAAAGCACCATCACTGCCCTCGTTACGGGTGAAGACACCTCCTGACCCAGTGTCCAAACCCTCAGGGAGCAGATCTGATCCTCTACCTGGGATCTCTACTGCCTCATCCGCTATGACACAGACCGGAGTTATGTTTTCTGATTGATCTACTGATTGATGGTCAATACGGGTAGTTCCGTGAACAGCATTTGAAAGAACTGCCCTGGAGGGGGGTGCGTGACTCCCCCCCACCAAGCTCACACGCTTCTTATGCCTGTTTCTTCGTCTCCTCTTCCTCTGTCCCGCGCACCAAAGTGTCTCGACCTTACGCAGTGGTTTCACCCTGCGATTCCGTCTTCTAAACTTCAACAGCCGAGCACCCTTGCTAGCATTAGCAGTCCACCACTCCTTCCACTCTTCTTCCCTCATGCGAGCCTTCGCATTCTCCTCATCCTTGGCCTTCTTCAATCGTTCCTCAACCTGCAGGTCTTCCTGCCTTCGAATCTCTCGGTACTCTCTCAGCAGCTCATCCATTAGGACTTTCTCCTGGCTGCCCAGTCCATCTTCATCCACACTTTCAATCGTCACTCCTGCTCTGTGCTTTGCCTGTTTGTCCTGGGAAATATGGTCAGCACTGGTTGGCAATGTTGGCAGTGCCAGATCAACAGAAACTCTCCTGCACAGCGGGGCTTCGCTGCTCTCGCTAACCCCACCAGGATTGGTCTCGCCTGCCACAACCTGCTGGTCCTCCTCTATCAGACAGATTGGGCTCGATTTCTCGACCACTGCGCTCCCCGCTCTTGACTCGCAGACTCGTTTGCCTAGCCCTCCATTGAAGATGAGGCGTCTCCGCTTTCGTTCATCCTCCAGTCTCAATGTATCACTCTTGTAGTCATGAACCGCGCTGAACGATTCCAGGAGTGGCTTCCCAAAGAGAAACTGCCAGCTTCCACCACTGTCAAACACCTCAAAACTGCCGTCGACTGCCACACCTCCCACACCTATTCTCCCTTCCCAGCTGGCTATTCCTGGCACCACGCTCCCATCCGCCATTCGGAATCTCCTTGTCGAAGTGCTCCACCCACCAATCTTTTCTCGGAGTTCATGATAGACCTCCGAATCCATCGCGGCCACCATTGCACCATCGTCGACCATGGCTACCACTCTCGCTTCCCCACCATTTCTGTCTGTGAGCTCAATTTCCATCCTAAAAGGTTTACTCGCTTGGCTAACACATTCCCGAACATTGCAGACTTCAACCAGATTTGATTCATCAAGAAGTTGCTCAGTTACAAGATTTCCGGGACGTGTATCAACACGGGTTGCACGATCGCCAAATCCATCGCCAACCCTCAAGCTTTTCCCGACGGGCCCATTCCTTCGAAGATCCATGAGTCGTCACCACTGTCTTCCACCAAGAACACTTTTGCCGGTCTATTTTCTGAACCTAGGATGCGCTGACAGTAGGCCCTCCAGTTCCCCTCAATCCTTGGAATACTCCCTGCAGTGCACTCCTCTCCTCGACGATGGCTGCGACCACACTTGAAACACTCTCCACTGCAGACGGGAGCTGTTCCTGGAGTCAGCGGCATGACTGTCTGGTTGGAGAACCGCACATTCTGCCCGAAACGACGTGCCCAGTCCCGTATGTCCTGCTCCCAGGCTCTCCGCCCTTCCTCTGTGTCTGGGTATGGCTGCTTTGCTGCGATAGCTGCCCGCAATGCTGCCTTGTCCACCGACAGTTCATATCGAGGACCGCTCTTGTTGAATTCACTGTCGTTACGCCTGGTCCTGTTTGGAGAAGGAGATGGAGGTGGACTCGATATGTTTGCCGATGCAAATGAAGAAGCCAGTTTCGTTCGCGGGGTTTCCTGTATCACCGGTATAGTCTCTCTTCGCCTTTCCAGGTCGACTTCATGCTCCGCCTCGACACGCAAGCTACTCCACTTCACCTCCCTGATCGCCTCGGCGAAGGACTCCCAGTTATCGTGGTCTTCTCCCACAACCTTCTTGAGCGCATACGGTAACATCTTCCAGGCACTTGCAATACCCTCCTTCGTTTTGTCGATCTTTGCTCCTTTGGCCAATGCCAGTAACCGCTCCCCGAACCATTTATGGTACGGGACCTGAGCCTCAGCGTGCCGCATGAGAATCAGCTCATGTGTTATGACCATCGACTCGAGCTCCTCCAGGTAGACCTTCGTGTCCTTCTTCTCCTTCTTCTGCGATGGGAACTTTTCATTGAACAGTTTCCCCAGCTGCGACCACTCTCCGCGTCTCTGCTCATCCTCTAACCCATCGTACCATTCTTCTGCAAGTGAATCCTCGTCCAAGAACATCTTCAACTTGGCAGCCCAGTCTTTCTCCGCAATGCCCATTGCGACAAAAGTCTTCTCTAGCTCCCGAAGCCAAGTTGAGGGACGGACACCATCCGTTGGGTCTCCCGAAAAATTCTTGATCGACAGAAACGAGTCTTTAGCGGCCATGCTTGGTGCGTGAGTTTTTTGTGCCGATGCTGTGTTGCCATGATCTGTTGTTGTAGGACTGTGGAGACTCTGTGTTAACAATGAGGCGCGATCTCTAAAAGACTGTGCTACCCAGTCTAAAGTTGGATTAGGTCGATTTGGCGATGAGATCAAAGTTTCCTGGTCAGATTCTAGGTCCGGCGTTTTTTCTGAAATAGACTTTTTCGATGTGAAACGACCGTTTGCTCGAGGTTGGCTTTTCCAAGCCAGCTTTTTCTTCTGTTACTGCAGATACTGTGGACGTGACCAAAATCACACTCTCTTCACCACGATGGAGTGGCCGACGCTGGACTGGTTTGGACTGAAGTGGTTGATTCTATTGAGCTTTTTCCCCGCTCGCCGTCTCTACCTACGAATTATCTACGACTTGTACTTCTAACAACTACAAACAACGCATAAGCGCCTATGCTTACTTCTAAGTTCTAACGTGTCTGCTACCCCCTACTCCACCGGTACAGCTGCAAAGCTGGGATCTCAGGCCGAAATCCGCCAGGAATACCGGGTTCAAGAACTGGTTGACCGCGGTTTCGAGCATTTATCTTGGGACGGGAGGTAGATTCGATCCATACCTCGCTTTAAACTTGTCTCACCTGCTTTCATCAGAACCCCTACCCCCATTATCGACTCCTCCGGTCTGATATTTGGTGTGCTCGCAGGCCAGCCTGGGACGGACTACGCTCTTTCGCTACAGCAGGTGTTTGAGCTCTTCACTAAAGCTGGCCAGGACGCCGGGCTCCAAGCTACCAATCGCCTAGGCCCGCACAAACGCGGCGACTTCCCCGCTTTTAACAGAGGGTCAACCATGGGCATGTGAAGTCCTACTCCTGTGGCCCTCCAGACGGGTTTCATCGGCCCAATTCTAGATCGCTTGGTAGAGCACAAAGCCGTTCGTAGAATGGCTGCATACCAAGACGGTGGGTGTTGTGATTCAAACTTGGCTGTAGGTGATTACTCATGGCTATGCTTTTGTAGCGGCGTTTGCTCTCTGGGCCCCTAGGCTCCATGCGGAATACCAACGTACCGCTGACACCATGCGAGACAGACTTCCGCATTTGCCCAAGAACTTCCCCTCTACCGTCTTCGCGGCTGCCGCCTTCAATCTTGGCGGAAAGGTATGGACATTCAAACATTGCGATTCTTTGAATTGGCCTTTTGGTTGGTGTGCAATCACGGCTCTAGGAGAGTTCGACCCTACTCGAAGCGGTCAACTCATCCTCTGGGAGCTTAAATTGGTGATCGATTTTCCTGCTGCAGCCACCGTTCTCATACCGTCTGCGGTGATCACGCATTCGAACACTCCTATCGCCGTTGGTGATACGCGTATGTCCTTCACATCAGCAAAAATATACTGGTCTTGCAGCAACTCAGTGGTACCCTCAGGCTACCTAGGCTCCCTGAAGTGCCCCAAGTCCTGAAACTCCAGAGAGATACCCCCCAAATCCTTGAGACCTTAGGATCTTTGTAATAGTTTTAAAACGAATGGAAAGAAATATAGATTGGATTCCATATACTCTTGAAGTATCAGAAAGCATCAGTCATTACTTTCAACATTTCTCCAAGAATACAGAAATTCCCTGAAAATATTTGAAAATATTTGAGAGACTTGGAAATTTCTCTGTGTACTACTGAAGCACTTGAAATTGCTTACTGATAATTATGGATAATTTGGAAGCACTTTGTATCAGATTTCCATTAATTTCCTGGTACTATAAGTTTCCTTCCAATACTTTGAGAGTATAACAATTTGCTTGTTAGAGCATATAAAACACTTACTAAGTACCTCGTAGATTCAGCTAATTTTTTGAAGCTCTCTGAAATACTCTCAGGTGCTCCAACAATGTCTTTGTGCTCTTTCAAATCCTCTCAAGCACCTTGAAATCTCCGGAGGGGCTTTTGACATCTCCGGAGAGGCTTTTGACATCTCCGGAGGGGCTTTGAAATCTCCGGAGGGGCTTTGAAATCTCCCGGGGCGCTTCTAAATTCTCTGAGGCACCTCCAAAAGCTTTTTTGCATTCTCCGGGGCACTTTCAAGTTTTTCAAGGCACCTTCAGAAGGCTTGGAGATGTCTTCAGTCTCTTCTAGAACACCTTCAAAGCACTACAAGACCTTCCAAAGGCTTTCTCGAAGCTTTGGAGCCACTTGATACCATTCCAAAGGTACGCCTATTGTCTTACATAGTTGCTCTGATTTTCTATAGAGGTCTCTCAAGCTCGAGCTCTGAGATTATTATAGCATTCATGATGCTGTGTAGTAGATATAGTAGATGGTTCTATATACCAATAACGATGATGCTCTAATGGCCTGCTAATATTATGTACTGTCCATTGTCCTTGATCCCTGCGCTGCTTGATTCCTAATTGCTGGCCTTCTCCTTACCCTTACCACTCCTCTCTCTTGCGTCGTTGTCTCCACCATCCATGTCCACATCGTCCTTGTTGTCGCTGTCATCGTAGCCACCACCGGTGTTCTCGTCTCTAAAACCATTGCTGCCATCGCCGCCACCGTCACCACCATCACCACCGTCACCACCGTCACCGCCTGCGTCGTCGATGTCGATGTCGGTGTGAATATTGTCACCGCCGCCTTCATTGTCTTCGCCACCGTCACTGCCATAGCTGCCATTGTCGCGTTCATCCTCACTGCCACTGTTTCCTTGACCTACGCTCCCTTCAACGTCACTCTCCTCTTCTTCGGCATCACTAGAGTCTTCAATGTCGTCGATGTAGTCCTGCTTGGGTCGATTAGCACGTTCAAGTTCTCGTTTTTGAAGTTCTTCTTTGGCCCAAGCATTGAGGGCGTCGAAATTGTAATCGGGCAATTCGTCTTCTTCCATGTATTGGGTAGAACTGACAACAATTATCAATAACACTCATGACGATTCTTGGAGCACCTACATCATATCATCGTATAGAGTCTTTGAGAGCAGTTCAGAGTACTCGGGACCCTTCTTCAGGGAGATCTCCATCGTGTTCCAGAGTTTTCGGTATCTGCACTAATCAGAGAACATTCTCAATTTCAGAAATGAAAGAAGAGACTCACACTGTCTCTGTATTCTGACGCGTTATATAGATAACTGTTTTGTGACCCCCAGCCCATTCGGAAATAGCATGTTCTATCTATAAGAAAGATTGATTCGAGTGAGAACAAAGGTTGACTGTGAAGACGAAGATACAATACCAAGGTAGTAATCATCACAATCAACCGCAATGGTACAGCTTCCAATTTGTTCATGTGTTTGATTAGGAAATCATCTTGCTGAGAAGGCGAATCCACGAAGTATGCCCTCAATATCTTTCCAATCAAAGGAGAGGAGAAAGGGCCCCCCGTAAAAGTCCGAGCCTGAAAGCTATTAGACCTAGCTCTTGAATAGATCGATGCGCTTACCTCCAGGTCCACCTGTTGATGATACCTTTTGTGATTCGGATACGTCAACCACTTAACCCGATCCGCCTACGATAGTTTTGAGGACCATGGCACAGAAGTAATGAAAGAAAACACTCAACTACTTCTTCTTGTCCTTCTAGCCCCTTGGCTCCTGAAAGCTGATAGAATTGGCCGACCATGAGACGCACTGGTTCGGCGATATCCAACCGAACCATAGGACAAGCATAATTCATCTAACGAATTTGATTATCGAAGAACGAGAAGGAGAGATGGAAGGGGAACTTACGAATTTAAGCAGTTTAGGTACCTCAGTTGGATCGGGAGAGGAAGTGATCTTTTCCAAACTCCGAAGACGTTCCTTATTTCCCAACTTCTTCAGTTCCGACTTGAGCAAGGTCAAAGACGGTTTGGTGCGCCGCGGCCACATATCTGAAATGCAAATGGCCATACGCACGCTACTCTTAGCCAGACGAGCAAGCTCAACGTCCTCAAAGTCTGATTCAACGATTTTTGCTTTCTTGACAGAATCGCCTTGCTTCCTTCTCTTGGTCTTCTCTTGCTTCGTTACGTCCACGACGTTCATCTATAATATATGTTAGACAACCGATGAAAGGTAAGAGGAAATGGTAATAGGATGAAAGCGAAGATGAAAAAAAGTCGACAGACGTTATCATATTCCATGTCCTCGTCCCCATCTGAAAAAGTCTCTTCTTCTTGATCACCTTCAGAGTCCAGGTTCTGCCCCTCTGCTTCTGTGGAAGGCAGGGAGAAAATTTTAAGAGAACGTTTCGAGGTAGAATAATCAAAAAGGACCTACCCGAATCGGATAATTCTAAAACGTCGTCGAAGACGTTGAACTCCTTTTTGTTGCGAACCGGTTCTGTTAAAAAGTGTGAGGGAGTTGAAGATAGACTGGAGTGGCTAGGTTACGAGATGTATTTCCTAAGGAATCGAAAGCGTCAGTCTAATTCAAAAGCAACAAGTCGATGCTAACCTTTGCTTTTCGGTGGCTTCCTCTCTTCCTTGGGAGGAGCAACTACATTGAGGGTGCCCATGAATGACTTTCCTGGCTTTAGACCTGATTTGACAGGCTGAGAAGATGACTTAGACGCAGAGCTAGATTTCGTTTCCTTCTTCACAGGCTTCGCTGAGCTAGATGTCTTCGCTGAGCTCGTTGTCTTCGTAGGGTTAGAGGTCGAAGGCTTAGAAGGCTTAGAGCCCGATGTGTTCATCGTCTTGGAGCTTGACGTCTTAGAACTCGACGTCGTAGAGCGCGAAGCCTTGGAGTTCGATGCCTTAGAAGTAGGGGTCTTGGAAGGCTGTCCCTTAGAAGACCCCTTAGAAGACGAAGTCTTGTCAACAGGCTCTACAACTGATTTGATCTGTTTGGGGGGTCTCGCGTATCTTTCTCCTTCCTTCGCTTTGCATCGGGACCTTCTGAGGGAAAGCCCTTCTCCGACTTTGAACCTCTGCGCTTGGACATGAGAGAATCAAAGAAAGCAAAGTGCTCTGATTTCACGCGCCTTTTCAACCTTAAATAAGTAGATCACGTGCCCGAGTGTACCTTTTGGAATTCAAGCGCGCGGTTAATGGTACTTACTACTTAGTGGTTCGTATTCAAAGTCGTGTAAACTGTAGTAGTGTCGCTCAAAGAGAAGTATTACACAGCTGTACCAAGAACACCAGGAAGACACAGGCAATGAGCACTGGAAATCTGCTGCCACAATAACCATAACGCATAACGGTTGAGACGAACAGATAGCCCGAACCACTTCGAGCAAACGGTGAACCTGGGCCTGCGGGGCGCTTCCGAAGCGCTATTTCCAGCCTTGAAAAGATCGTCAGCCCTCTGTTTTCCTTCGACCCAGTATCTTACATTGTGAGAGACTCTTTCACCTCCTCGCCATGGGTAGACTCTATCCTTGGAGAAATGCTACAGTCGACCTGTTAGCCTTTTAGGACGTATCAAAGATGTATACTACTTACAATACCAAGTCAGAATCAGCTCCACCATTTCACCAGCCTGGACTAAACATGGGGAGAGGCGGTTGAAGAAGAAAAACTTTGATGATAATGCAAGTACCAGGGCGAGAAAACCACTGTGGTATAGACTCATTAGAAGAGAAGATATTTGTATTGATAGCGGAAAAGACATACAAGGGAGGAGGAAGCTTGCAAAAAATTGCTGGGACTGTTGAAGAGGGTCGACTGGACGATGTAGCGGTGATAGTGGCAGTATGGGGAGTCACGCTGGTGCCAAGGGAGGTGTATGGATAAGAAGACCGAGAGATCGACGTGGACGAAGCTCGAGTACCGCTTGACAGCTCACCAACTGGAGCTGAGCGTGTAGAGATGTGTGTCGACGACGTACACTGGTGACCTTGACACGTTTTCACCGTCCTCTAGGATTTGCATGGCCTTTCGTAAGAAGATCTAGAGGATGACCTGGGCGGAGCGTTACCGGGATTTTTTAAGGAGGCTCTGGGGTATGTTGCGTTGCGGTGGCATTGTGGTTTGAGCTAATTCGCTTGACAGGGGTGTAGTAGCTTAGCTGTCGTAGCTTAGTGTAGCAAAGTAGCGAGGTATGGAGTCACGCTGATGCCGAATGAGGTGTATGGATAAGAAGACCGAGAGATCGACGTGGACGAAGCTCGAGTACCGCTTGACAGCTCACCAACTGGAAAAGCTGAGCATGAAGAGATGTGTGTCGACGAAGTACACTGGTGACCTCGACACGTTTTCACCGTCCTCTAGGTTTTGTGTGGCATTTCGTAAGAAGATCTAGAGGATGACCTGGGCGGAGCGTGACCGGGATTTTTTAAGGAGGCTCTGGGGTATGTTGCGTTGCGGTGGCATTGTGGGTTGAGCTAAATCGCTTGACAGGGGTGTAGTAGCGTAGCGTAGCTTAGCTGTCGTAGCTTAGTGTAGCAAAGTAGCGAGGTATACGGTGCATCTGTCATATGCAAGTGCATATACATATCTACGCAGCAGCGTCTGCCGACGAAGTGAGCCACGATTGGCTAAGATATTTGCCTCGGGGGTTTGAAATCGATATCGATGTAGTATCACCTGTGGTTGCGCAACCGTGCTTCGGAAGCACCAGAAGGCTCCGTCAAGCAACCTCGGAATGCTATTGACAAGCAGGAAGCATCCATCGCGAGATGAACACTAATAAGCAGGGGTCCAGCCAGATCGTGCCTATATCTTTGCGTCTGTGGAATCCGCTAAGAGCACCAAAGCTCACCAACCGGAGAAGCTGAGCATGAAGAGGAGATGTTGATAGGCGAAGTACATTCGTGAGCTCGAGGACTTTAGTTTCTGACCGGCGATTTGGACAACATGAAACGTATCAGACAACGAACAAGTTGCAGGTGCTCGATTCGGAGGTGGTAGCAGTTTCGGAGGTGGTAGCAGTTTCGGAGGTGGTAGCAGTTTCGGAGGTGGTAGCAGTTTCGGAGGTGGTAGCAGTTTCGGAGGTGGTAGCAGTTTCGGAGGTAGTAGCAGTTTTGCAGGTGGTAGCAGTTTTGGAGGTGGTAGCAGTTTTGGAGGTGGTAGCAGTTTCGGATGCATTCCGAGACACAGAAGGTAGATGGCTGGTTTAAAATATTGCAAGAGCTCTAAATGCTTCGATCTGAGGGTCAAGTCCTTGAAGTCCACGATACCGATGTTGAACAGTCCTCGGTAATGGCCTCCACGCCACCTAGAATTCTATGCAAACATGTCAACTTGGAAAGAATCAGCTGAGTCAACCTTAGCACTCACAGGCACTAAGCAGCTTCCTCAGCTTCTTGCATGAAGTTGAGAGGGAGAGGTGGGTTCAGCAGAAGGTTTGATATGATTAGAGAAAGAGAGATGGATTCACACGCCGCGCTTCGACCATTTTGGGAAGGCATCACAGGTGGCTGTGAAGATTACCTTTAGGAGTCGTCGTCGCGTTCGACCATAGCATAGCCAAAATCAGCCATTTAACTTCGCCAAGAACATATATGCATGGTTAACAATACCACTTCAGCCCTTGAATACAACTCTAATATATAGTCTGGTACGTATACTTTGTCTGTAAGTTGTTAACAAAAAAAGATGAGCATTCGTCCAAAATATTATCTGAGTTCCAGTTTTTATCCCAGGATGTTTTCATACTAGGTACTAGCATGCAGCTTTGTCTGATATTCGAAAGTGGGATAATAGTTCCTTGTGGCATGCCGTTTGAATCGAATGCAGGCTCTACTTTGTACATACCTGTAGAACTATCGGGGGACGATTTGAATCTTGTATACCAGGTGATGTAAGCCAGATGCTCCTTCGGCCAGTTAGGAGGAGCTTTGCTTGGACGACCGTTATTATAAACCTCACTAGGAAGTCGGAAGATGACTCGCAAACGGGCAGCTCTGCATCCTGAATGAACTCAAAATGAGTATAGCTCCGGACAGTTAAAGATCGATACACTTCACCTCGAACTGCAGTGGACTCTGCTTCATCTTTCTCTAATACTAGGACTGTATCGAATCTTGCAGAGAGTTTGCTGGAACGCGGTCTAGCCTTGATTCTGGCTTTTTCTGGTTCATCTAAAACTTTGGACGGAACAAGCCCAAAATTGTGCCAAACCTCTAGAGTAAGGAAGGGTATGATTCCTTCGAGAGCACGTTGTTTTTTTCTCTGCTCGGATTTCGGAAGGTAGTCGTTCAAAAAGAGCTTTAGAGCTCCTTCGAATCCCGGAGCCCCATGTAAGAGAGTGATAGCTGCGATCTTTTTTCTAGGCTCAGAAGGGTTTTTCGCCACACTTATCGTAAAGCTTGGAGAGTCTTCCTGAAGTGCAGCCTTCTTACGATCCTTGGGTCTTCTGTGTCTGTACGTTTCCTCTTCTTTTTCTGTTTCTAAGCCTATAGGACCCTCAAGCGTGTCCTCTTGACTATCTGGCAATTCAAGAGTGTCGACAGCCCAAGAACGGTGAAAGTCAAACGAAGTCACTTTCTCCTGGCGAGAAATAAAAGTCACCATCTGAGGAAAGTGATCGCGCTTGTTGCTAGCCCTCCAGCCCTCTTTCGCAAAATCGATATGAAGTCTTTCGAAAGCTTCAGTGTTCGAGTTGTCAGTGGTTCCGATCCACCTGATGGAATCGATGTAGTGGAGAAGGGAATGGAACTTAGGAATATTGAAATGTTGTCGAGATCCTTCTGTAATGAAGTAGTCTCTGTACTTGTGCCAGGTATCGAGCTCTTGTTGCATGTAGTTCAGAGTGTCTTCGTCATGGGAAGGGTACTGGGCAAGTTGGATGAAGTGGAGAACTGATCGGCAGGCAGTAATTCCTCTGGTATCAACCTTGCCAACGATACAGCTGAGGAGGATACGAGCGATGTGTTTTCTTTCGGATCCTGAAACCTGAGCAAGATTCGAAATTCCCTTGGCAAAATGCCTAACCCCAGGAGAAGGAGGTAGCTTTCTAATTTGATCATCGAGCTCATCCTGCCCGACGATGTGTTGTACCCAGACCACCAGATACTTGAGAACGCCCTGGTACAGTTGATGGAGTACATCAGGAGCGATACATAGGTGAATGTCGGTCAACGGAAATCCTTCCCAGAAAGGGTGGTAGTTACCCCCCGATACGTCCTTCTTCATGGTTCTAGAGTGTGTACTTTGACCCCCACCCCTGGCGGCTCTTCTAGCTGCATAGATCGTTTCGGAAGTCCAATCTTGAGTTCGAGGTTCTCCTGCAGTGGGTATATGCAATTCGTCTGCCTTTCGACGACATTTGGGACAGGTGCCATATTTGGTACAGGTGACGAGGCATTGCTCTGGATAGTCCGCAATGTATGTAGCCAGCACAGGATAAACGCGTCTCACCGCTCCGTCACCTCCTACCATCTCTATCCCAGGTCCTGCAGGGTTACCAGCGACTTTCAAAGACTCTAGGACCAAGGCCATAGATTGATGAAAGAGTTGATAATTTCGAAGTTTTAGCTGAGTTTTGGATAGCCCTTTCTTTGATAATTTGTCGACGGATAGATAGGCGATCAAAACACAAGTTCTAGCACCTGGCTTTCGTCGTAGCTCTTTGGGAATGTTCCCAATCGTAAGATAAACGGGGTAGGCAGATTTGCTTCCAGAGAATTGCGTTAACTGCGTTTTATCCGTGGCTATTATGACTGGTGCTACGGTGCCTCCTGGTGGAATATTATCCTGCAAGCGTATATGTTAGCTCTTTGACAAGGCAGTAATCATCCTAGACAGACCTGAGTTTCATTCCAAAAGTTTCCCGTCCACATTTCAGAGTATATCCTATCCTCTTCTTTGCAATCAGGCTTCCTGAAGAGTTTTGCAGGCTTATATACGAGATCTTTAGCCAAGGCAGGATCCCCCCAAAGAGCCTTGATTGCTTCCACAGGGTCCCTGTACCTGACGGTAAACTCTTCGTCAGGTCGATCCTTGAAGGATAGTTGTTTGGTGAACCAGCGCCCACAACGCTCAGGTAGTTGATCTACTTTGTCGTACATCGATCTAGCGTTGTCGAAAGAGAGGGGTAGCTTCTCCATCATCTGCCAGTATAGGTAAGCAACTATTAGCAGAACCAAATTGAGTGAAGTACCTGAGGAATCTTGAGTAAACGATCGAAAGAGCTCTGAGTCACCCTCTCCCTCACGGCCCAGTGTGAGATCTCCCATTCCAGACGCGAAGAAAAAGGACTGTAAGTCTCTTCTTCCTTCTCAGAAGAGATCCCTAACCATCGTTCATGAATACTCTTCTCAGTTCTCAAAACCTTTCCAGCGGTAGGATGCCATTTCCACAACCACGAATCGTCTTCTTCTACCAGGGACCGACCCAAGGGCCGAGCTGAAGCTGGCTCTGAGGAAGAACTATTGGAGGCAGTGTTGTCTTCTTCGTCGGGAAGAAAATTGAAATCGTTATCAGCAACCTCAAAATCGGCACTGTACAGCTCCTGCAGGGAAGGATTCATAGGCTGAGGTAGGATGTCCTCTTTGTCGGTAATTTCAGAGGAACAGAGGATTTCCCCCTCGGTATCGGAACTATCAGTATCGGGATCTATATCCATATCAGAATCGACCTCGTTTTGGTCCTCCATGGCTTCGTCCTGGTCCTCTTCAGTGTTCTGGTCCTCGTTCCGGTCGTTGTCTGCGTTGTCGTTGTCTGCGTTGTCGTCGTCTGCGTTGTCGTCGTCTGCGTTGTCCTCGTCCTGATCTACATTGTCGTCCTCCTCTGCTCTCGCGTATGAGGACGAGGCGTTCACATCATCATCAACTTCCATATCTCTATCTGAGTGCGAGTCCACGTTTTCTCCTAGTTCTTGGTTATCAACCGAGGGTGCAGATGTATGACGATGGCGTTTTCGTTTGCCATGGAGGGATTTCGCAGCATGAGCGCGAGTAGCTTCCTTCACAGTATTTTGGAAGAGCCTGTTGATCTTACGTGTTTCTCTAGACCTATAAGCTGCATGAGCTTCATCCTGCTTTTGATTGACATGGGCTGAGCGATCCTGGGGTCTAGAGAAGAATTTTTGATAAACTGGACAGGAATAATCCATGAGAAGACTGCAGGACAAGAGAAAGATGAGAATGATGGAAATACCTCGAATGAAATGCCATGAGGGAAACACGTTAACACGTTGAGGGAAACACGTTGAAACACATCGAGGGAAACACACGGAGGAACATTGAAGAAGAAAAACACGAGTCATAGAAGACTCTTATACATTCGACAGCGATTGGCTACTACATCTTGGTAGATCGGTATGTTCAGTATGCAAAGAATAGAGTACCCTTGAGGCCTCAGACTTATAGAGAATCAATGCGCCGCATCTTCGAGCAACTCCTGGGCTAGTCTCAGGCGCTTGCCCACCATATTACTGGTGAAGGACAAACCGTCCTTGTCGCATTGGGGTCCCACTAATACCTCTCTGTATTGCAGGACATGCTTGAGATGCCATAGGGTATGAACTCCGCAATCATATGGATTTGGTTGGAAAGGTACCTAAGGAGAGAGGTCAAAAAGCGATACGATAACAAAATATAAAGTTACTTTGGAATGAGGATCACAGATCCAGTCAGATTGAAGATTGTTCTCTAAGATGACAGGCTCTCCCCTCATAGAGGCCAGAATTTCGGTCAACCACATAAGAACCTTGACCATGATTAGATTCCAAATGAGAACTTAAATAATGCAAGCCTTACCAGCATAAGATTGGTATTTTTGCGCAAAGGGATAGGTTTACTGCGGTTTGCTAAGCAGGTCTCTTGAAGGCTGTCGTAGATGTCGATTCTTTTCAGGATGAAATCTATTCGTACAGAATACCAGTGTGAAGATCCCTCGTGGATGGGAATGAAGACCGAATCCCAAGACTCGAGGGCTAGCATATTCTGAAAGAAATCAGGAAGAGCGCCAGAGAACGATTCTGGAACTCACTTGTCTTCGAATGACACAACGTTTGACCTTTCGCTCATCTTCTAAGGTAAGATACTCTTTTGCCACGAGGCAAGATGCCTTATCCTCGAACAGGCAGCTTCCTGCAAAGAAAGTTCCTAAGCCTAACATGTTGCTTGACTGGGAGCACCATTTATCGATAAAATGGTTGATGACTTCGTCGTTCAGCCAACGACCAACACCCAAGGTTTGAAAATCACGATATGAGATGTTTGGGAGAGTTTTCCAGAAAGATTCCGGACTGTTACGAATCTGTGTATAGTCAGAATCTAGTTGTATGAGCAGGAAGGAGTATTACATCGTTCATCAACCCTGTAAGCAAATCCTCGACCTTCAAAGGATATCTATCGAGAAGTTGCCACCAAGCAGTGTCGAGAGAGGTTTTCTTGCTCTGAACTTCCTCGAGAAGCACCTCAAGGTTCCTGAGAACTATGAGAGCTAGATTGTCGGAGGGAAGGTTATCGTGGTTGCGGATACGTTTAATGAAATCTTTTCTCATCCTAGCAACAGAGGACAGCTGTCGAGAGAGTTCTTGAAGCTGTTTTGTCTGAGACTCGACGTATGAGTATGGTCTGGTCGCCGAGAGATTGAGAGAATGAAGAGCAGGAAACTGCTGATCCAGAAACTTCTGATAAATTGTGTTGCTGGTGATGGTAGAGACGCTGCTGAATGTAAGGAAAGGAAGATAAGCCTGGCAATTTTCGACCAAGCTTATTATTTGTTTGAAATATGGGCGGTTGCAATGGCAGACATAGCCGAAGGGATGGCATTGTCGACCGGATACACGATGGTGTGTCTCAGTTCGAGAACGATTTTTCCTCTTGGGAGAAGCCCTGTATCGTCGGATTGAAAGGTCATTTCTGTGCCCAAAAATTCACAACTTACCTGGCTAGCATCGAGAGTACAATTGTCTTGGGTAAGATTACAGCAGATGTCTCCTCTCAGAACTAAAAAATGAAACAATAGAAAACAGCTGGAGGTGTGAGTAGAACGAGAGGACGAGCGTCGAGTTTTTTATGGACCGGCCGCCGCAATTCAACCTTACTAATCGTACAAGGAAGGGGCCGAAGGGCTATAATTGACCTTCCTTATCCAGCCAATGCTCGTCCTTTCATACTGAGCATCTTCAACGTTGTGGTCTTTAGATTGTCATGTTTTGTATTCTTCTACTTCGAGATCTGAAGTACATGCAGTGTAATGAGGATATGATGTACCAAGAATATTTAATCAGTAAGTTACAGTACTAGTGACCGCGAGGCTCAAAGTATCATATGGTTTGTCCTAAGACTTATAGTACTGAGAAATTCGTTGCATCAAACGGAGCGAGACATGGACTATGGATGTTGGGAAGAAGCGTGGTGATTGGCTACGCGAGTAGTAGTAGGCTGGCGGATGATGTCTATGTTCAGACAATGAAAATGAATATCCTCTCTGCCTGACGCCGACTGATTCTCTGCCAGGCCCAGCATAGCTGGTGGTCTCGAAGAGGGTGTAGCAGCAGATGTCGATCTGGGAAGATTATGCGCAGGTAGTGCTTGATGGGAGGAAGATAGTGGAGGTAAATTGGTCTTGACTGCAGGGACTGGCGTTCTTTGTCGTATCCTAAGCTCTTGCCTCTCATACTGATAGACGAGTCGGTGTCCTGTTGAGTACAAGAGGCGTGCAGCTCAGACCACGAGGGAGGTTTGCAATCCTCCGCTTCTTCTTACTCCTCCTGTTCTGCACGCAGAATTGACCTCAACAAAGGCTGAAGGACGACAGCTCTGTCCCTGCGCTCTGCAGACGCCGATATTGGGGCTGACTCGCTGGATATCTGAGGTTGAGGCATCGAGATTGAGCTTAAGTTAGGTGACAGGGTTGTGGAGACAAGAGCGAGCCATCAAACCCATTGGTGCACATCAGCAAATGGAGAGTTGGATGTTCGTTGTTGGGAAGCCATGGATGTAACGCCTGGACTTGGCTCGGGGCCGTTGTGGAAAGATGCCGAAAGAGCTTTGACAGCATGACCGACCCAGAGCGACTATGTTCATGTAGGATTCAGAATTTTCAACGCGGTGTTGGACTGTATACACTCGAAGCGACCCTCATATGTGATAGTAATATACGTGATAAAGGACGTGAAAGAGGAATATCAATCTAGGGACCTTTCGGACGTCCACGAGTGAGCGAGAGGGAGAGGGTCTGCAGGGAGAGCATCGTTGAGAGGGTGACTGGATTTCCATCAGACTGAGATCCTATAGAGCAGAGTTCAGTGTTATGAAGGAACTGCAAGAGATCAATAAATTTGATGCTAACAACAAAACTCACCTGGACATCGAACTGGAATTGTCTTTGAACGCGATTCGTCGGCGAAGAATACACCAGAATCGTCATCAATTTCTTGACCAGGGTCTTCTCCAATCTTCTGACCTGGCCAACCCGACGATTCCTCCAATACCTTCAGTCGTATACGGTTTCATCAAGGACACGTACAGATCAACATCGAACGCCTGCAGAATCAAACGGGTCAGGTAACTTTCCGCTGATTCCTCTTCCAATTAGGATTTAGGTACCGGCGGAGCCTTGGATGTGGTATTTCGCAGGGGTGACTCGGTGTCGACGGAGAAGGGGAAGAAGAAGAAGAGAATAGATTCATCGAGAGGCGCCGAAGAAGGGGTGGACCGTGGGTTTGTATGTGCGCGGGGTCGTTTGTATGGCGGGGCTTCGAACAGAGGGAGCTTCTGCAGAGTAGGCGAAGGGAGAGAAGATGAACCAAGCTGCTCAGAAAAGCCTGCAGACGTAAACCTCGCAAACTTGGGTCGGGAAGGTGAAGCATCTGCTGTTGAAGGTCCGCGAACTCCCTCTGACTTGGGCACTTGAAGAGCAGATGATGTCAGAGCCGGCGTTTGGTACTCTGACAGTTGAGGCGATGAACGTCTGTTCCGTTCAGAATGACTTCTAGAAAGAGTACGGGAATGATGAGGTTGGAGGGTTTGCGGAAGAGCCTCGCTGGTTGATGAAGCTTTGATCATATCGACATTGAATGGTGACAGAGGCGGAAGAGCGGGGAGAGGTGCAATACTGATATCGCTTTTACGAGCTGCAGGAA
Organism: Lentinula raphanica; assembly: GCA_027919835.1. Lineage (NCBI taxonomy): Eukaryota > Fungi > Basidiomycota > Agaricomycetes > Agaricales > Omphalotaceae > Lentinula > Lentinula raphanica. The sequence continues at coordinate 1,237,591 of JANVFP010000002.1, read as the reverse complement.
GGAAATCTGGAGAGGATATTTTCTTCCTCGACCAGAAGGAAGCTCTGCGCGTTAGCTTATTTGGGGTACGAATGGCAGATGGAGGGGGGTCTTTCTCTGTCTCCGTTTCTCTCCCTTTCCCTTTCGCATCCGATGTACCTAGGCCCAGAAAACCAGAAGGAGCCAATGAGAGGCCACGGACACGCCTTTGGTTTCGCGCATCTGCTGCCGCTGACTGAACGGCTGTAGAAACCGCACGCTATTTCATGCGCGCTTTGTGCTCTTTTCGCGGAGAAGTAATCTCGGTAGTAGAAGGTGTAGAAGTGAACGCAATGGTGTTGATTTCGGCTGATGATGATGAAGAGGCGGTAGCATGAGGAATACCATGAGGTAGACTCAATCCTAAGGACGCGTGCCAGTGCACTGGCTGAAGTCGGTCTCAGTGGGCTTGCAAACAAAAGTCGACTATAGTCAGTTGACGGAAGTATCGTAGGCGATATAACCTCGTCCTGCAAAGAAGTTCGCTGAGAAGTTTGACGCGAATTCTCCGGTGGTGTAATATGTCCGCTGCTACTGCTTTCTGGCGTTGGTGGTAAGGATTTGTCGACCATGAGTGGGGAAGACGTCTCGAAGCCCACTTCGTCCACTTGCGCATGCCTTTGTGGCTTCTGGGGAGACATTGTGTCGCTGATATATGGCAACGGAGGTGCTTTCTTCTTCCAGTGAGGTAGAGAGAAGAAATGGGTAGTAGTCTGGGTAGTAGTCGTTACAACTTCAGTGGTCGTTACTGTTGCTTCTGCAAAGAGCAAGGTGGAAGAGTCGTTTTCCTTGTAAGAAGGTGGAGGAGGAGGAGTTTCGGGATGAACACTGTTGTGTCGCGAAGCGAAAGGATTCAAGCCAACCATGCAGCGGAAGGAGCAAGATAGTTTGCGGGATTTCAGTCAAGAAATCCGTTATCCGGCCAAATTAACTGCTACCAAGGTTGAGAGATAAAATATCAGATATGTAGTAGTGAGAGAACAGATTCAAGCGATGCGCGAAATTACACCACTGGTTGTGTGATACTCTCACGCCCCTAAGTTCAACGATATAACAACATCCATAACATACGCTGTACAACAAAAATGGTAGAATAAATCTATGGTATCGTCTGACCCTGTTTTCTTTTCTGCTTTTGAAGACTCTTCTTCTTTTCTTCCAGTTTTGTACTCTTAGGAAAGAGTCATTTACCAACAAACAGGACATATGGCGAAAACATACCTCAAGAACGCGTTTATTTTGGCTGCGCTTTGCCTTTTCGTAGAGCTTCTTCTGTTTGTTGCTCATCAACATCATGTTCATATCTGCCTCAGCCTCATCAACATCGTTGGACGATTTCTTCTTTGATTTGCGCTGGGATTTCGCGATCTCCTTTTCAAAGGCACTGGGATCAATTCCTGCTGCTTCCGCGGCTAGTTCCGCGGCTCTTCATGCCGCAGTCTTCAATGTCAGCAGATGCAACAGCTTCAAGTGCCCCTGCGGTTGCGGTCTGCGGTTCAGCGTCCTCGATTTCAGCATCCTCGTCCTCGTCCTCGATCTCTCTCCTCTTCTTCGGCGGCGTCCTCGTTCGCAAGCGCAGCCGGGTCATATGCGCCCTCGAATTCTCCGAATGGGCTGAGATGAGGTGGAAGAATCTCCCCTTGTGCATACGGTGCCTCGAGAAGGATTTTTCAAGCGTTAATCGAGTCAGCAACCCATTGAGGTTGAATGTCTTTCCTCTTCAACCGCCGCTGCCTCTGTTCATCAGTCTCAGAGGACCTGTCGACTACCGGCCGATCAATGATGACATGGGTTATGGACTCGTCAGATTCATCAAAGGGAGAGCCTCCACCCGATGATTCTGGCCAGCCAATTCAACCGCCGAATAATCGGATGAGGAATTCGAATATAGGGCGTGAGGTCTCGCGTGAAAGCCAGAACGTGTAAGGGGCAAAGAGCGAAGTGTTGATTGACTGAGGTAGAGACTTTAGGGATTGGAGGGTAGGCAATGATGAGGCGGCTTCGGGTTCTGATTTCGAAGGTTGTACTACGAATTCCTTATCCGCATCACCAGCATCATTTTCGACAACCGGTGAATTAACGATGAAGCCATAATTTCGATAGTTTTGAAGACATCCTCCCCCGAAACCTGACGACCTTCAACCTCCACGACTTTGACCTTTGGAACCACAGGCTTGTTTGATTTTTCTGATGCCTGCTGTAAAGGTATACGCTCCAACGCCAGCTGCATTCTCATCTCGTTTCGCATCTAAGGGTGGTGGGTAAAACTAAGTCAGCATCCGTGTAGAGTTTGAAGAACACGAAGCCAAGGAGAGTTTGATACAGTTCCAGACACGTCAACATTACTCGAACATCCACATCAGCTGGGATCTATGAAAGAGAAGAACAGTCAGAGACAGACTTAGTAGAATGTTCAATGGATTGGACCGACGTTTTGTGTGAATTGATAGGGAACAAGCCAAGTAATAGTCTGATCCATGACTTCGGCCTGATAATAGACACCCTTAATAGAAAAGGATACTTTTCGCAGTGACTGAGTGCGCATGATATATAATTGCCATGCAGCCGCGAGTCGAGAGCAATTTTTGATTAAGGAAGGAGGGATTGGGGGATTTGAAGGTAACGAAGCGAAGAGGAATATCATGCAAAGGGCATTGTCGATATCCCGTAACGCATCAATGAAAGTAGGATATCTGTATAACCGAGGTCACAACAAGTTGAGGACAAGAACATGTTACCGACTTACCTTTCCTTGATAATATGATCTAGCCTATAGACGGGCTTGTTCTCCTCAAGGCTTTTAGCACTAATCCATTCTCCTCTACCAAGAGCTCGCGAGAGCTTTTTGGCAAATGCCTTGTGTTCTCGAAGCTTCTTGAGGACAGGTTCGTGTGCTAGATACGCGATGTCTTTTGTGTAATAGAAAGTTGTCGGTGCAGATGATCCTTTATTAGCACGTTCCCAGCTTTTGGGCTCCCGAGGGAATATACCTGAACATTGGAGATGATTAGCGAAGGACGTGTATTTTTTCGGTGTTGAATCTGTTACCGATGCAGAGGCGACGAAAGTCTGCAAGGGAGCAATGAAGCTTCTTAATAGCTGCTGAGCGAGTAACTTAAACTTTAGCAGCACCAGCCTTTCCCTTTTGCCTCAAGCGACCCATAACTAATTGAGGAAAGTGGGTGGGCGGGAGAAAGAGAAAAAGTTGATCGGGCGTCTAATTTGGCCAACTTCTTTTATTCTCCTCACTTCAGCTCCGAGCTCGGACGACGATGAGGTGCATCCTTTGATTATTTTTCCTCTATCTTTCATCCATTACTGATCAATCTTCAAAGTCAATATGTACATGTACCCAAATCCGAACTAGACGAGGCCAACTACGACGGCTCGAAGAGCACGAAATCTCACAAGGTCCATTGTCAGTCCTACAGCAAGCAGCCAGAAACCATGCACAAGTATTAATCTCTTTGTGGAATGTTAAGAAACTTTTGGCACGCGTGAAAGCGTTCGATAGGCATTGTAATATGGTGCGCCTGAAGTTGCGTATTGCTTGATCGTTGTACTCATGTCTTGTTCCAATCAGGTACCGGAGAACGTCAAACAGGTTCGTAACTTCGTAGCAATCCAAGTCTCATAGAGCGAGCGATGTGTGATGATGGGCTTGAACAGATGTGGACCGAAATACCGAAAGGAAAGAACAAGAAACTGCACAGATTCATTAGCGAAATGTTGCTTCGGTGAGTCTTCTCTTTCCTATTCTGAATTGATGGCTAAACATCCCTCCCTCAATGTTCTGTACTGGGACTCAGTTATTCTCGGTATGTATTGTCAAAGTTTGGCATCTCTATGCGTAGCTAATTTCCCAAATGCAGCGCAATGATGCTGCGGGTTTCGTCAGAAGGGACGAGGAGTCTTTTCAAAAACATATCATATATCATTTGCTTTCTCTTGAACCCTTCAGCTTATGCTTGAGCGCGGTCATTCCTAATTTTACGCAACCAAGCATGATTCCCTTAATGTCTTACACGTTGTTATCTCCCGATGTAACAATAAAAGAAATCAATCATACCAACAACCGTCTATACACGTACGACGATATATCATCAACGAAGATTATCCACCGCCGAATAATGAACAAATGAGTACAAGGGTCAATAAACTATGCAACTTCCTCTTCAATTCGTCCACAACATGTACGCCTCCCTGGATGTCGAGATCGACCTTTGTACGTGCATTGCGGCGTGCTTCTGGAAGTTTTGCAAGTAAGTTCAAGTCCATGGGAGAATCAATGGCGCGTTCGAGGGACGAATCAGCAGTCATTCTTACCTGGATGCATCATTGAATTCCTGCTGAAATGTGTATCCACCATTTGCCCAATGCCTGCTTTAGCGCTTATTCTCTATGACCTTTAGGATTCAGCCAGGTGAGGAATTCGTCAAGCTGCGAGATTGGCAATTAGCAACACCACCGATGAAACAACTCAAGCGGAGTCGTTTGAACTCATCACATACCTCTTCCATCCCTTCTTGTCCTTCCTCCTCCAAAAGACGCATCTGCACCGGTGCTTCGTCACCGGTGCATCTCATCATGAGCGCCAGGTCGAAATCACTCAGACCCTGCCAGATGAAGATCCTCCCAGCACCATACTGTGCAGCTCCACCACTTCCGGATAGGTTGCTCGAACCAAGTCCGCCAAGCCACCAGATCCTGTTGTAGAACCGATCTTTTCCCATAGGCTTCACCCGCACACCACCAAACAGTTTCCTGAAATCTCTATGGCTTCCGAACGCCGCTCGATTTTATTTACTTCCCTCGTCCAGCCGTCGATGTTCAGCCATATGCTTGAATGAAGCTTGCTTGGCACGTGCAGCTTCACGTTGTTTGGAATGTGTTAGCTGCACCTTTTGTCGGAGCTCCTTCGACTTGGAGGCGCTCTTTTGAATTTTTCGATCGTCCTCAATCCGGATCATAATCTGAGGCGGGAACGTCTGGAACGTCAAGAGCAGCTTGGTGAGGATCTCACGATTCGAGAAAAGTCTCTAGTGTGCTGTGGATGAGTTACTAGGTAACAACGAAGATGAAAAACAAACGAACATCTTTCAAACATCCAATGAGAGCTTCCTCCCAACCATCACAACCTTGCGCATGACGAAGGGGAACATGCCCCCAGTTGTTTTTGGTATCCGACATTGCAGCCGGGAGTGGTTGTCTGAGCTAATCAGAGTTAAATGAGTAATAATGCGGGCATATCGAGGATACAGAACACTAACCCATTGACAACCAGGATGTTCCAAGACATGAGAAATGATTCGAATACGCCCGGGATATGGTTGAACGGAAAGGCTTGTGTTGTAGGGTCGGGTTGTTTAACTTCATACCAACTTTGATGTCTTTATCAGTCAAACGGGCATCGAGATCCTCAGTGATGTAGCGAATTGGTTTCTTTCTTTTCTGCAGTGATATCTTGCGTCTCCTCCCTCGCTAGCGTCTTTCTTCTAGCGTCTTTCTTCTGCTTCGTGATCGCGCTTGAGCGTTGCGGCTTGAGGGATTGAGAACGATGAACAATCAAGAGAAAAAAAATTACCATACATACTGGAGATAACGCCGTATCGCTGAGCGATGGCTGGTTGGACTGTCCGCGTCGCGATCCACACAATCTCGGATGAAACGACGAAGAATAGACTTTGAGAATGAGACACGGTCTCGGCTGTCTAGCAGATGAGTTTGCAAGAATACCCCATAGAAAAGAATACCACCTTATATGCCCACATTGCACTTCCATTAGACCGCCAACCATCTCTGAGTCATTGCTTGGTTTACCGCTTTTGTTCTTGTCGCTCTTGTCTCTCTCGAGATCAGTGATGAGGACCCAGTAACAGTATGAGAACGGGTCATCACGGGCGTTGACCTCTTTTACAGGAGCTTTCGAGTCGCCGTAGATCTGATGAGGCTCGTCAATGTCTATAGGCCGAGGAGCTCCTTGTTCAGCGCCCTCCGCATCCGGTTTATTGGCGTTTCGCGCAGCGACATCGGTGCTGTACTTTGGTGGGTATACAGTGTGCACTTGTCCGTAGTATCTGGAAACGTTGAGACAATGTACGTGATGAGTTGAGTTGTTAGAGCTGATACTCACTTGACCCCATTCAAGTCAATTGACACTCCTAAGACCGGGTTGATCAGCAGGGAGGAGACATAGTAGATTTGTGAAGTACTCTTGCCCTTGAGGTAGCGATCTTTGAAATTCTCAAGGACCGATTCTACAAGATGGTCCAGGCAACCGACAACCTATGAAGAACCGACACATGAAGAACCGACACGAAGAGATCAATTGCTGGGACATACTGATTTGAAGCACCTCGAGGTTATACCGAGAGCTATCGACGAAGGCCATGATGCGTTCCAGGCTGTAACCAGTAGTGACAAGTGTTTTGAAATTGCGGGTAATCGAGAGATACGGCCTGGAGTATATGAGAAGTGAGCTTAGCTTTCAAGAATGAAAAAGCAAGGCGCGTACGTTCCAAAACTCCTTGCTCACATCTGTGTTTGTAGGAAGATCATCGGTCACGTCGAATTCATTCGACCGCGCCATTCCACGCCGTTCCACTCCACAACCGCCCGTCACACTTGGATCGATATGGCTTTAGCATGGCACACAGCGATAATCACAGTCGAGCCCATCGGGTGGAAAAGTAGCGGGGTCAAGTTGCCCTATACCTAGAGCATTTTTGTGAGCAGAGAACATCATGAGATACCTCAATACTTATCTGAGAGAGCTGCTTCTACTTGGATTGTTGTTTTCTTGTGTCTTTGTATATGATACTAAACTAATGATTCAATACATGTTGGCAATATCATACGTCCCACTGGAGAAAACTATATTCAGCAAATCTTGAATGAAGAAAAGCAGTTGAAATGCATACCTCACGCCATCGCAGCCTTTATGAGCAGCGGGTAAATAATGTTCTCCCATACGAACAACCATTCCGAGGCAAACCTAAAGATTTCGACGTGGTTCCTCCGGCCTTGTAAGAAGTTAGCTGAGGAAAGGTTGGAGACCGGGGACGCACATCGAAGACATCGAATACGTGGTCTGTTGCAACACCGGATCTCCAGAAGGAGATGCACCAACGACTCTAAAACGAAGATGAACCACGATATTGAGACGAACGAGTGTAAACTCACCTGCTCTCCGTCTCCTCGTCACTGCAACAGGCGGCATCCATATTCGGTCGATGGATGGGCACCGCCTGTCCCAATCCCTTTTCCGTCGAGTAAAGTTGTTGGACATCCCAACCTTCCATAGATGACCGCGATCTACATAAGCATATAGATATCCAGGTCCATCAGCGCGAGACGTGGGGCGCAAACGACGAAAGGCATAGAGAGCACGCAATTCACGTCGTGATCGCCTCGCCATCGTTGGAGGAAAAGATTTGGAGGATTTGAAGAGCAGGCGTGAAAGATACAACGGGGCCGCGAAATTTGGGCGTATTCGATGAGATAGAGTGTGCTGATACTGTCTCTGTGGTGCTGTGGTGCTGCTGATAAAGACAAGAAGGTGACAAAACGACAGAGGAATTGAGTCTTGAGTCGTGGTGGATGTTGTCAAAAGAGTTTGGAGCTGAGCCTGTCTATGTAATCACATAACCACGATTGAGATCAATGATCGCGTATACCTTTTGCAGCGAGCTGAGCCTGAGTGTGATCACCTTCTCTTTCTTCGATAGTTTGAATCCCGATACTCATATTTCAAGCGCTTCTGGAAAATTTCGACAAAAACGGTTGGAAGCGGTCCCGGAAAAGGACACGCAATTGGATTAACAGTCGAGGTAGGTATTCATCGTAGCAGAGGCAACGGAAATTGTAGGAGAATGTTAACGGTAGAAACGGTAACTCCACCTCGCACTATAAGCTGAACAGAATGAGTGGGCCATGAGATCAATCTATGTGAGGATACGACTCACTATCGCAAACCCGTTGTTAACAGTAGACAGTCCTAGCGCCTCACAGACCCAGAGTCTGCAGTTTATAACGTCTGTTAGAAAACACGGCTGCTACCAAATAGTACGGCCGTTCATGATTCTGTCCTTGGAATCATACAACAAGCAGATCAATCAGAGCTGAAGCTAGGACGATAAGGGTCAAACCTCGCAGTGATGTGATTGGCTTATTGGCTGGCCATCGCTTTTAGTCTTGTCATTGGCATCTGGAGTGGATCCATTGTAGCACATTTGCAGCTAGTGATAACTTGCATAATTCGAGCAACTGATTTCGCATGAATCTTGTGTGAGGTCCAAAAAAGCAGCACGGTCTGCTGCACTAGTATCGGTAGTAGCCTTGCATATGCTTTTGTCGAAAAACGACGCCACGCCATTGATATAACATATTTCGAGGTTTTTGTTGGCCATAGTTTTCAATCTGGTGCATCGTAATTCTCCAGTGTATTCAGAACATATATATTGAGGTCCATTTGTGCTCGATGCTCCTTGAATAACGAAATATTGACTATCGGCTCTGCGGTCAAGCGTATAGAAATTTACTCAACAAGCATGTTATCTTGCCAGATGCCTTCGCCGACTGCGTAACGAAGGTCAAAACGACAGAGAGCGACCTGTACATCCATCAAGTCTGACGGATGTCGAGGGCAGCAACGGATGAAGCCCTAAAAGTTATCGGATAAATATGAGGAAGAGGTTGGGAAGAGGTGTAAAAAATTCAATGAACAGTCACCAGTGGCGATGATTATTTCACCTGACCGATCTTATTGCTCACACAACGGCCCCTAGCTCTCCCTAACTTCGATCTCAAGTTTCAAGCTCTACGTTGACGGTGCCTAGTCGACATCATGCGATATTGGTTGATAACCATTCTCCTCCTGTATATGGTCCATATCTAACCTCTGTAACTTAGCTAACAATGGAAACACCTCTACGCGGGCAACTTCATCACTCCAGCTTCTCCACCAGCTCAGAAGACACTTACCACGCTGTCATTCACCAAGTAACCGACATGGACAGGAGGGAGTTTGCATTCGTGGCTCAGACCGAATGCCTCTTCCACTTTCACGTCTTGACTTGATCCCTGAGAGGAACCTTTGACGAGTGCGGCAAGGGTGTGGATGATCCTTGTCTTCTTCTTTCCAAACTTTTACGAGCTTCCGTGTTGATCTAGCTGTACGGGTTTTCGTATTCCCTGGACACGAACGTTTCCTTCTTTCCGCTCTCGAAAGGCCCAATAATCGAACCAATCTTATCTGCGATGTCCCCATAACCAACTGTTGTCGCGATCCGAGGATATACGTTCAGTTCGCGATACCGTGAAATCGTCATGTTGGTTTTAAAGTCGGTAGTCATCTGCTCTGGGTTTTTTCATACGGTGGGCATTGGTTTGGGATACTTGGACAAACTCAGGAAGTGGTAGAGGAGGGTAGAGGAGAAGTTGTTGTAGTGCCAAGAGTACGAGAAATAGTGAACCGGGATTCGACTATATTGTCATAATATCATGAAGGTTGACCCTACGGGTTTGGGCGATACTCATATTGTGGAAATTTGTGCCTCACTCGTAATGCTATCCTCTGAGAAGGATCAGTGAAACAATCGAAACGGATGTGATTGTAATAGAACTTCTAAGAAATATTGCTAAGGTAGAGCTAGTTACAACACCCAAGGATTGTCCTTCCAACCGTTGCTATCCTTCAGATAAGAGAGTCCATTTTTATCTGTCTGAACCACAACTGAACAGCGTTCGCCCTGATAGTGCAAGTTGAAATGGATGTAGTCTTGAGATTTGAACGATACTATATCACCGTTCCGTGTCTCCACCGCTAGTCTTGGCTGGTATAGACACATCTCGCCACCTTTGTAAGCACCAAGACTGATAACCAAGCAACCTCCCAGATCGCCTCGGTCTTTATGAGCTGCTGTAACTGAGTTTATGTTGACAACAAGACCCATGAAAGGTCGGACTGGTGTGAAGTCGTGGAGAGGCATGATATCGACCATAGCCTCGACGTCTTTTCCGAATAGATCGGGGTCCCTTGCGATACGCTTGAGAGTTGAGTGAGCTACGATGACCAAAGACCAAAGGACTCGGAAAGAAGACCTACCTTTTCGACTATATTCTGAAGAATTTCTCCGATTGCCTCAGACAAAGCGACAAATTCCTTACCAAAGACTTGGAGATCTTTAGACGCTCTGACGTAGAACTGGCTGTGGTTGACTTTTGAACCATCTGCTCTTTTGATATGGAGAGGATGGAAGTCCTTGGGAATGGGCTTTCCCTAGCAGAAATGTGATCAGCAATCAGAATATGGCTGTAAGGTGGAAGAGAACAAGCTTACCGATTGCCCGAATCTTGCGTAGTAAGAAAGATGCCAAACCTGGAAAATTGGAGGGCCAGAGAGCTCAGAAGTGTCTCTATTCTGAAGCTCGACGCTGGTAGCATAGCAAAAAGCTACTATAGCATTTCTCAAGCAATGTCGTTGTTCTTCTGGTAAGGTAGAGTCGATCGTGAAGAGCGTTTTATCTTCTGCGTCCACGACTTTGACTTCTCTCCTTGAAGCAGCTCTGAACGTCAATTTGAGTTTCAAAACGGAAGAAAGCAACCTTACCTTCCTATAGCCTCTTGAGTAAGAAAGAGCCATTTTTGTTTAGCTTTGATAGCTCCTGTATCTGGGTCATAACGTTGTTGAATCTAATTTCCCATTCTTTAGCCTTTCTGTATGAGACGTGACTGTTCACTCACTTGTTCTGAGAACTCTTTGAGTGTTTTGGGTCTCTCCCCTTCACCACGATCTTCCTTTGCTTTTCCGTCCAAGAATCACGTTGTTTCGCGGAGAAAGGTTGACGATCATTTTTGAGTACTTTTCGGCTGTTGAACAAAGCTTTGACAATATATAGGGGTTCCCATTTTGCAGAATCTATCTTGAGAATCTCTCCAGCAAACCCGCAAAAAGTGACGGGGGGTAGAACTGATGAAGGGAGAGGGTTTTGGGCCGAAATCTTGTCCTCCATCTCATCGTCAGAAAGTGGTCCCTCGTCTATATCCCAGGCGGTGACAGCAGGTAAAGTAGGGTTGCTGGAGGAGTTAAGATGACGCTGATTGAAAGAATAGAAAGAGGTGAGATTCCCTTCCGAGGGTACGAAGTCTATAACGTCTTTCCACAGGGCTTGATTGCGAGGGACATTCACGGCTATTCTACGTGGGGAATTTCAGTAAAGAGGAGAGTTGGGAAAATACGACTCACCTGTAATAGAAGAGATCGAAATACCAGTCCGTCTGTTCTACTTGGGCTATATTCATCACTGAAGGTAGACTATATATTTCCCGTGTAGTGTAAGAGAATAGAACAGGTATCGTGAAGGCGATAGCTTTCTGGAGCTCGGTTATGATTGGAATCAGACCGTCCTTAACCAATGATAGAATGACTAGAGGGACAGATAAGTGAGATCTCAAAAAAGATCCTAGGAATCTTACCTTGGTTTGAAGGAGATCTCATTTGGTGACAGGCCTCTACTACAGCGGCAGAGGACATTTCTCTTCCCCAGCGGTAAGACAAACGCTTCTCAGCAATCAGTATCAGGGCGTATATAGAAGCTAGGAAGACAGTCTTAGCAGAAGGGCTTCCAGAGGAGGCTCAAAACATACCTGCCCCAGCTATTCTGGCCCACCGAGTTCCCGCACTCATCCATATACCCAGCTCTTTTTCGCTAAAACCATCCTGCTTCAAGGTATTCACAATACCTTTGATGCTGGGGGTTTTTGAGGGGAAGGCTCTTTGTTGAGCGTGAATGATACTGTGATCTGAGTAAGGATCTTGCCAGGTTCAGAAAAGGATCATTGTTAATCGTACCTGTTCACTTTTGCTGCGAACATGAGTTCGTTTAACATTCTACAGAAGGTGGCGAACACGTCCATGTTCTTAGAACGGGAGCAACGAAGAGCTAGGTTCTTCAGCGACTCCGAAATCAAAGCGTCACAGTCGGCCCAAACCTGTCCTTCAAGAGCCTTGACGAATCCACCCACCCAGTCAAGACCATCGGGAGAGCAGGATAGAGAAAGAAGAAGAAGAGTGCTATCCTGCTGAACTTGTTGGGAGGGAGCAGCTCGATTGGGAGAATAAACAAAGGAGTTATTTGAAGAGCTCCCTGCCGCAACACCAGCATCTGTTGAACCCTCTGCCCTAGGCGCTACCGAGGCTGCTGTCGAGAACTCTCCGGGATTATCAGCAACATCTTCCAATTCTTCTGGCGTGACATTCGAGTTTTGACCTGTACGTCTCCTGGTAACGTTTGCCCCATTTCTTGAGCAATTCCCTCCACCTCCACCTCCACCTCCCCTACCTCTACCCCCTCGACCGCGACCGCCGCCATTGCCTCGACTTCCTCGACTTCCCCTACTGCCTCGACTTCCCCTACTGCCTCGACTTCCCCTACTGCCTCGACTGCCTCGACCTCCCCTGTTGCTGGCATCAACGTAGTCGCCATCGTTTTCGTCGTCACCATTGTTTCCATTGTCTTCGAAGCCACTTTGCTCAGATAAGTTTTCTTCGTCTTCGTTACTGGTAACCGTTGGCCTCTTTCTTTTACGCTACGAACAGTTCAGCACTAAGAACGGGAGGAGAAAGAAAACCGAACTTACGCTGTGAATACCATGTCCTTCCGTCTCTCCTACTCCTTCGTCTGAGTGTATTGTATCTCCTGAGCCCCTTCCTGCGACACCAACCATGTTTCTCGAGTCCAGAATAGGCTTCTCGTACTGGACGAGATTCTCGTCTTGAAAGCTTCTAGGTGGCGAAGGGGAAGGCGTGGGCAGACAGAAGTTCCCTGTCTGAGCCAGACTCGTCATAGAAAAATCTGGAGAGGACCCCCCTGGATTTGTGGACCTCGCCTGAAAAGAGTTAGAGGCTTGGGATCCCCTGTCCTGTGGAAACGTTTCGGGCGAAGGCGAAGGGGTAGGTAGATGCGAATGAGTCATCGGAGAAACCTGCGAAGTACAAGAGAGGTCCATTGATGTCGCATGAGGGATGCTCGTTGAAGACTCGGTGGTTGTAGATACAGGCAAACGGTTGATTCCCTCAGGAGGATGATACTCCGAGAGTTTCTCCTTGGAAACTTGAGACAAGAGCGTTTGGAAGAAATCAGAAACAAGAGGTGGAAGTTGTGAAGTATGGTTGGAATAGTAATTTAAAGCAGCCTCGGTCTCCTCTCTTGAAAAGAAGACGGCGAAGCGAGACATCGCGCTGGACAGTGGAAAGAAACCAAAAGAGAAAACCTCGAACGGCGCTCACTCAGTTTCCTAATTAGTTCGGCGCTTGTTTTACTTAGTTGAACTCGACTCACCACATTCAATGCATCAAGCCTCAAGATCTGCTCTTTGCTCCCGAAAGGTCCTAGTCGAGTGACGCGCGACATTCCCCTCTCTGATCCTTCAGTGTCCTTGTCTCTGCTGTCTACAGATGAAAGAACATCCTCGCTCGAGCTCTTCCATTCTCTCATCCGGGAATACCTGGAGGCGAAATAAGCAAGATCGCATCCATTTAGACGACGACATCCAAAACACTGACCTCCCCTTTCGACTGTCATGTTCTAATAATGACTTCGGTTCGGTTTTTTTGTGTACCACCCATCATGGCTGGTTGTATCGCACAGGCGATGACGACGAGGGCATTAACCCTTATGACCACGAGACAAAGTTCACTGCAGCATATCATGCCACTGCTCTTACACACTCACTGCTGAACTTACCGGACGAGGAACACGGCGAGATGGCTGTCTCAGAGGGGCTGAATATGACGCTGATGGACCTCTAGAGAATATCATTGGTGGTGTGGATAGCAAGATCAGACTCTTCGACTTGGGTCTTTCAAAGTCGAAGTACTCGGTAAGCCATTCTACATAGTCATATTCATATACTCATTCCTTACCCTTTGTAGGTTCCTGGTCCCGGAATACATTCGACCCACTAGTGGTTGATGCCACAGCAGAATTAGACTGAATTCTTGATTCTGAACATGCCCCGCCACTCGTCTTTTGCCCTCTAAACACAGCCATGCGACCGTCTCACTTCCTCATTAGACTCCGAAGGCGGTCCTTCACGACCCAGAATTCTAACGATTGGCATTTCTCCGTAACGTTCTCGCGTCACTCATTCTGCTCATTCACCTCACCATTGTTCATCAAATCCATCATAGACACTTCACGTCACGTCACTTCGCCTTCCGTCCGTGACGCTTCTCTGTCAATAGCTGATGAACGATGAACACCTAGCCGATCTACCAAACGCGCCAACGGTCAATCTACTCCTCATCCTGAAGTTCCGAGAACACAAGAGGGTATCATCTAAAGAAGAGGCAGCCAATGTGTGTTAGAGTGTGCTGTTTCTGATGCGAAGAAGTGTATGAAAGACAAGCGGCGAGAAGGGGAGGGTATACGAGGGTTCATAGTGAAACAGAAGCTTCGATGAGATATAAAGCTGATAAGGAAAAGAAAGGTAGGATGTTTGTAGTCCGCATTTCTCGAACCAGATCTAAACTCTACGCCTTTCCCTCTTTTGTAGCTTTGTAATTACAGATCACATCTCTGAGCTCACATTTGACACGCCTCACAGCTGGACTTTCCTCACATTAGGAACTTCTGGTTGAACCCCGCTCTCTACGTGAATCGGATGCGCTCGCACTCGGGAAGGAGACTTCTGATATAACTAGTTTGAGGGACGACGAGGTGGAGAGACCTGCTGGTGAAGTGAAGGTTCTCTGAGGAGGAGAGGAGGGACTTACTAATGAGCATCACGAGCTAAACGAAAGAAGGGGATGCAGAAGATCTTGAAGAGACGGTTCCCTTCTGGCCTATGTTTATTCCTGGATCTTCTCTCGACGCGGACGCCTTTGACAAACTGTTCGGACCGATCCTTGTAGGTAGTCCAGGTATTACGAGTCAACGAAACCTTTAACAGCCTGCTCAATTCATTCATTACGACGGACTGGAGAGAACTGCTGCCTATTTGGAGGAAAAACGGTCTTACCGTTGGACCTCTCTCAATCTCCATTCGTCTCGAAGGATCAAACCTCCTCGCGTTCGGCTTCTCATATGCCTCCACAAGTCTCCGATCCACGTTGGACTTACAGCGATAGTTGGCTCAAAAATTTCATAGCAATCATCGCGGTAATGCTCTCTCGACAGCAGACTTGGACAACAAGTTCTCTGGGGCTTATATACATATAGCGTTGGATATCTGTGAATGTAAGTTGTACGTAGGTTCAAAGGCATGTAAAGCATAAAGTAGCAAATAGTATTCAGTGTATTGGCTGTTGTTTATGGATTAAACCTTCAGAGGCTTTCATGGTATAGTAGGATAGATTGCTAGCAAATCAAAGTGATAGGGTGGAGTGAAGGAAGGACTTGAGATGTCATCGTATCAAGCGTATCAAGAAGTAGAACCAGAAGTAGAACCATAACTGGAGCCCTTTTCCAGGCCAAACGCATAAGCTAGAAAACCCGCCAACCTTCTGCGATTCATGCTTCGCTCAACGTATTGTTCCAAAGAAACACCAGGAGGTAGCTCAGAGAGAGGCGTGTTTTGAAGAGCTACCTCCCTGTAGCATTCCTCTAGCGTGTCTTGTGAGCTGTCACTGATGACCGAGAGGCTGGAGTCATCTGCATTGGTTTCTGGAGCTGTTTCCTGCTTGCTACTGCTTTTTTGGATATCGGACTCGTTGGTAGCTGGAGTAGGCTGAGGTTCGAAGAAAAGAGTATCGTGTCTGCGTAGGGCTCTTCCTTGTCTGACAGGACTAGGGCTTGGAGGCGCTGTTGGAATCTCCACTGAAGGTGAGGATCAGAAATTAGCTGCAACATGAACAAGAATAAATTACTTCGAGGTACATTGCGAGCTCTTCTACTTCGAGTTCTGATAAAGCGTTTATAGCTCTCCTTGGCCTGGACTAACGGGGGTTTGTAAGTTCAAGGCAAGTGCCTTACTACAGTTGTCAATACCTAGTTTCTTCTTGATTTTCAGGGTTTGAAAGCGCGACTCAGGTCGGGATGCAAGATTTTTGGAGTAGTACTCAGGCATTATTCGGAGTGACTTAGAGAAGCAAGAAATAAGCGCCTTCTTTTCTCAACTTGGCAAAGTCAAGTTCGCTGGCAGGTGACTGTCCCTGAGAGTTCAAGAAACGTTGAAGTTCACTGACCATTCCTGATCAAAGTTCTCTGCCTGGTCTTGCACCTTTGGAAAGAGAGATATGCCTCTGTAGCATTGATAGTATGGAAGAAAGGGATGTGTGAAATGCTTGTTTGTCAATATGTCCAAAAGAACTTCCCCTGAGCGCTTATAGAGCCTGGGAGCCCTGGAAAGAACTGGAAAGCAACTGAAAGCATCGGAAAGACTCCTATGATAGGGCAATATTCCTGGGCAACTTTGAGACTCTAGGCTCCCTTGGCTCTTTCAAAGCCACTCAAGACCTCAAGGTTACTTTGAAATGACCTAGGATTTATGCCATTTCCTGGGTTCTTTGAAAGATCAAGGGTTCAAGATATTTTTCCTGATGCACACAATATACTGCCGGGCCTATATTTCAATGGGTAAAGAATGGCTGCAGAACTGAAAAAGAGATGGAGATTGCTGATCCTCTATCTTACGCTGAGATGCAAGCCCGTAAAGATACAGCCTATCTACGACGCCTTGGGAATTTCTCAACAGTCAACGAATTACTAGAGAAAACTGTATGAGATTCCATAATATATGTGAATATCAATCTGTACATCAGGAAAAATATTCTCATCTCTAGAGTCTCCAGAGATACCCCCCAATTCCAAGGTAGTCTCAGAGAGCCTAGAGTATCTGAGTTCTTTGAGGCTTCTAAAAATTCTCTGGGTGCTTTCCAGTGCTTTCTGGTGCTTTCTGGTGCTTTCAGATGCTCTCAGGATCTTTCAGGATCTCTAGGATGTTTTTTGATCTTTCAAAGTTCACAAAAATCTCTCAGCAGCCTAGGAATTGGGGGGTATCTCTGGGGACTCTAGAGATAAAAATATTTTTCCTGATGTAATCTACAAAACACCATGAGATCTTTTTCTCTTTTGCTTTTCTTCAGGTGATGGTGCACGGAGATTCGTACGTCGAGTAGGTTTACTTCGTTTACAAGAGTGAGGTGGTTCAGAATCTGAATACAGATATGTACTTGTCGCTCCAGACCTGCCTTTGGTTTCACCGTTATGTCCCGATGGCATGTAAGATAGCATGCTTTTGAGAATGCGCTTGAATTCAACTATCTGCGGAGACAATGTCAATCCGGAAGTTTCTCCCATCAACGTATCCAGACCACGGAGCCGTGGAAGAAGGTCGGCCACCTCCTGCTCTATGTGATACCCAATCTGAGCATCAATCGCATTCTTGTGGTCCACGTAGACAGTTGGCAGGTGCTGAATCGACTTACTTTTGACTCAGACTCGATGCTGATCATGTTAGAGAATAGTACGTACCATACCGTCTGAGTCTTCGCTTCTAATCTCATCATCTTCCTTCTGCTCTGGCCTCACTAACAAACCTTCATCTTCATCGCCGGGCCCTCCAAGAACCGTTTGGTCCTCTCCGAATGCTTGTATATTCGCCCAAGTTTCCAGAGTACCGTCATGAACAGGAATTGAAGGAGGAATGCTCTGGCCTGAGGTTTCGCGGATCTGGTTGTCATCGTCAGACCGTGCTTTGATATCTTGCGCCACAGCTAGTGTCGGAGGGTAGTAGAATGCGACACATAAACCTTGCAAACTCCAACTGTCAACAAGGAAACAGAATGCTCTTAAATGTTTGCAAGCACCGCCTTTGTTGTAGAAATCAAGACAAGTACAAGAAGCTTCTCCTGTCTGGCCGAGTTTGAGCAAATAAGCAGCACCGGGTTGTGACGGTGCACAAATTGCAGTGAAAGTGTAAGGCGGTATTCCATTCGATATGGATTGAATCCTCTGAAGCCATAAAATTTCACGGGCGTGCTCATCACAAGTGATGTCTGTAGGCCACCAACAGACACTGCGCATAGCCCGAGCATGCTCCTGTCTCGACAACGTGAGCTTCTCCTGAAGCTCTGATAAGTTCTGGCCTCCAGCTCCTTGGAAAAACCGAGCGTTGAGCCAGGAAGCATGCTCCCGCATAGCGCGTCGCCGGCTGTAGACCTTTGGGAGTATTTCAGTGATGAGAAGGATGATGAGGATATCAAAACGAAGGCGATGTCCAGAATGAAGATGCTGCTCAATGTACTTTTTCTTGAGGACCATGTTAAACGATTCTAGGTGGTTCGTGGTTGGTATAATACCTTCTACGGGAATTTCAATCACAGCTGCAGCCGCCAGACGACCCCATTCAGACCAACTCTGCCAGAGAGACAGTTTCAGCCAAAAGTGGTCGAGGTAGTGCAGGTGCTCAAGTCCTGCTTCCGCTGCGCGCTTTCCCTCGGGGTGATGCGTAGATATTCCTTGAAATACATCGCGTTGTGATTGTATCAAAGATACAGCACTGGCATGTTCGACACTTGAGATAAGCCTATTCCGGTTGCATATGAGAATAAGAATACCAATATCACGACACTTGCAAGGCGACTCCACTTACTGCGCCTCAAGTGTATATAGGGCATTCCGGACAAAATGCTTCCAATATTCCAATCCGTTAAATCGGAAGAGCTTTTTTCGATTGTTGGTCCAACACTGCCGGAGGTGAAATCGGCAAATCAGAAGGATCATTCGTGGCCAGACAGCAATAACTGCGCCGCGTTCCTTTGTGTCAGTATTGGTGATACAAGAATAGGGCTGGAACGATCCAAATTTGTTTTCGAGGCTGTTCTTCCATGCGAGCAATAGCCGGGTAAGAATGGTAGTGTCGTAGGAAGCATGGGTGGCTTTTGCTTTGGTAGACGCGGAGAAAAGGAATAGGGCAATCGGAAGCCCTTTACGATCTTCATCGACAGCAAGGGCAATGAATAGCAGCAGCCGTGAGCTACAAATGCCAAAAGTCCCATCGAGAATGAATTGAGAATGGTGTGCATATTTCCGTGCAGCTTCATCCATCTCTGGAGTAGATATGCAGATCTCAAAGCGGTCCTCAGCTTCAATCCAAGCAGAATAATGAAAGACTGCTGCTGCTGCTAACTGTGGATTATAGCATGAACTACTGGGAGTAAGCCACTCTTCGACGTTGTCCTGCGGGAGTTGTCGAGCATCAATTCCAATGCTTTTGGCTGCTTTACGGTACAGAGAAGCATGGTCGGAAGGAAGGAAAAGGTAGCGAACATTAGCAGTAGCAGAATTGTAATGTTCCATTCCTTGGTAACTTTTGGAAGCTATCATCTCTCGATTCTTGTCCTGGATGGCCGTGATACTACAAGGCGTCAGTCAACTTGATTGCTTTATCTGTTTGTCCCTCGAAGATTACCTTGCACCGTTCTGAAGCTGTTCCAATGCAACTTCATAGACATGTTCATGGAGAGGTACAGGAGGCCGTCGCTCGAGGCATGAAGATCGACAGGCATCGTTATGATCCAGCACTCCGGCAATCCAAGTAACGACTCCATTACCTTTCTCAATGATCTCGACGTGTGCTAAGCATGCGGTGAATGGATATGGAGCCTGCCGTTCCCATTCCTCAGAGTTCCGCTTGGTATCCCGAGCTTCCTCTTGCTTTTGGCGTGCTTTTGAATCATACCCGCATCCACTGTTCAATGTAAATACTATGCAGCAAATCGAGTATTACAAGATCCAGAGCACATACCACTGGAAAAGGATTCAATGGTTTTCCCCTGACTTAGATGAATTACGAATGCTCCAGCGACTCTCCAGATCTCTCCGAGAACTGGAGTCTAGGCGGAGTTTGTATAGCAGTTCGGTGGCCTTTTCTTGAGTGTCCTCTGTATATTCTTGTGCAAAATGGGCTTCGTCCTGGTAGATTTTGACAATCTGTTCTTGTTGTTCCGGCGTGACATACAACTTTTTGAACATAACCTAAAATAAGGTAAATGTCCATGTTCCGTGGTTCCTTATGCACAACAAAATACCTGTTTTGTATGCTTTGGCAAAAGAGGCGGAAGTGTTTTGCTGAGTTCCTTCCACAAAACAGAGGGTCGGGAATAAAATTCCTGGTCGGAAACACGCTAGAAATCCCAGTATGTTAACAGCCAGACAAACCCATCTTTCAATGTTTGACTCATACGGTAGCAACTTTGGTATCTGACGAGATGATCTGGTTAAGATCAACAAATGAGCTTGGCTCATCAAGACCTGAGTCATTCCCAAGTGACTGCATTGCATCGGTAGAATGTTTTGTGAAGGGTGAAGGCTCGAAATCTTCAATATGTTGCATAGTCTCTGAACAATGGCTATTCTGACGTCGCCGTGCAAACTCGAAGACTAAGGCCAAAACTCTTTAATGCGTTACACATACTCCCGGACCCTTACTTGATCTCGAACACTGTGAATCGAACGGAACTGGTTTCCTGTAGGCAGAGTGCAACGCATATATCTTAGTATCGGGATCTCAAGGGGCTCGAGGGCGATTGTCGTATGTGGAACAACTTTAGAAACCACCTACAAAAGTGTAGATTGAAAGGCACACCCAACCCAATTGGGGTTGATATTTTCTTCGTGGGCTTAAATCGTTGAGTCGTGTTTGCAAGGAGCACATGTGGGGGTGTATTCGGAGGTCTTCTTCCGACCCTATCGCTTGTGGTTTGGCAGCGGGGCGCGATGGAGAGCCAGCGGGGCGAGTGCGGCTCTGTCCTAAAACTTCTCAGAGCTAAGCGCTCAGGCGCTAATCTTTATTACGTGACTTTGATGACATTGCATTGCGTAAACTGATTACGCTTTCTTACTAATCTTGGTGCGGGCTTCGCGTGCTTCCCGGATTCCATATAGAAGGGCCATTTTTAAAAGCCCAGTGTAGGTCTAGTCACTATCATTCTGCTTGATGGTTTCACTTGCTTACTGAATCAACTGTTTTCTAGCTCAGTACACGGCTTCTCATATCAGCCAAACAAACAACTTGCGCAGTCTCACCGTGATAGGTTTTCTGGAACCAGCCCCATTGCTGCCAATTCCTTGGATACTGAATTTCTTCAGGCATATCCAAGAGTTTGATGTGCAAAAGGTTTCTCTTCGACAATTAACCCTCCATATCTTTCGTAGTTACGGCCCGGGGCCTTACGGCGTCTCGGAGACACCCTGGACAAGTGATCAGCAGGATGAATGGACCGCAGTTGACACACTCTTCACTGAGCCCAGATTCAATTCCCTTGAGATGGTCAATGTCAAGTTAGCGGGCTATTCACGAACTGCGTTCAATGATGTTCGCGAGATACTCTTGGGGAAGATGTCATTGTTGGAGGGTTTAGGGAAGCTCAAAATCGAGTTGACCTCGGATTACCCATACCTACATTAGATATAAACTGAACGTTGACTATGTACTCTTATGTGGAGGCGTGCTGACAACGTACTGAAGACTTGACTTTGGCCTGGGCGCCTAAACATGAGAGGCCTGGGTCATTTTGCCGCCGACATTTACCTCTTCAACTTCCAGCATGGTGATCACTATTCCACACGAAATTGTAGACTGCATCCTCGATAACCTCCAAGAAACGGAGACACTCAGCAACTGTGCTCTAGTGCAAAAATCCTGGGCCGTATCCGCTCAACGTGGCCTATTCCGACACCTCAGTTTCGGATCTTCCAACAGATCTCTCACCGTCGCCCAATCTCAGAACGCGACTATCGAACGGGTCAAGCACCTCATCGAGATTTTTGAAACGAAACCATATCTGGCCTCTTGTGTCCGAACTCTCGAGTTGACATATTACAGATCTGAACATGACCTTAGTACGCAATTGGTCTCTTTCATCATTCCACTTGTTGAACAACTCCGGAATGTAAACAGTCTTATTCTCTCATCCTGCAATTGGGGCTCGCTCTGTCTTGAGCTGAGGAGAGCGCTTACGCATCTCCTCAGCCAGCCCTCGTTGATTCGACTCATTCTCTCGGGTGTTTATGGTTTCTCGAATATGGATGAAGTATTTGCTCTGTTGAGCCTAGGATCGAACTTGAAGACGCTGAAGATTGGGGCTGTCAGCTATGGCGACCGTGTCTCCTTCACAGAGGATACTATTCCTGTGCATCACGAAAACCAACCTCGATCGATTCAACTGGATCAATCACTTCTTCTCGACTACCATGCAGCCGCCTACATAGCATGGTTCCAACAGGTCTCATGCCCTTTCGAAATTCGCAATCTGCGATGCTTGCATATCGGTATGGAGAAAACGCCGGATGAATGGCTTGCTTGGATGTTGCAGTATATAGGTGAAAATCTTCAAGAATTGACCTTGTCAGGGCTGTTGGACCAGCGTGAGTCGGTTACTAATACTATGTAGTCTGCTTGATGGTGATAACTTATGCTCACTTGTCTTTCAGCTTCCACTTCGGTTCATGTCAGCCATACACCCAATCTGCGTAGTCTCGTCGCAATTGACGATATCGATAGTCTACAAAAAGGCAAATCCAATACTCTTCCTTGGATTCTCAACTTCTTCAGATGTATCCCGGAGTCAGATGTGCAAGTGGGCTCTTCCCTTGTACAATTGAGCATCGATATCCGTTGTTGGCAGAGTTCGGAAGGCTTTAACAGACGCCATATGATTAATCAGTTGGATGGATGGACTGCACTCGACACGCTCTTCACCGAGCGCCGCTTTGACTCTCTCGAATTGATCGATATCGACTTATTGGCCGATCCATATCTTCCTATGTTAAAGAAGTTTCGGAAGGTTATCCTTGGGAAGATGCCGTTGTTGAAGGACTCGGGGAAGCTCGAGGTCAACTCATTCCTATATACAGATGATGATATGTATGATGAACTTTTGGCTGATTAAACTAGACATAGAACTTGTTTTTCACTTACTTGAAATTCGTTAAGACTCTGGTGGTCGCTAATCCGCAGCTCATAGCAGCGGGGCAACTGCTACAATGTCAACTGCGGCACTGCGTCAAGAATTACTCCGATAACCGACTAAAGTAGTACATACCAGCCCCGTATGCTATGGCAATTGGTACAGCCAACTTTGGACGAATAGTATAAATACCACGCTTCACACTGAGTGTTCTACACTCCTCCGCCCACAAACTCATCAGCGATTTCAAGTCGAGAAAAAGTAAGGACAGCTTTTGGCAAGTTCAAGCCGAGTCGGCATTGAATCTGATCTCTTCTCTACCAGCTCTTCCAATGGCGATCACTATTCCACACGAAATCATAGAGTACATCCTTGACAATCTCCATTCGGAAAAAGCCATACTCTCCAACTGTGCTCTCGTACAAAAATCTTGGGCCATTTCTGCTCAACGTGGCCTATTCCAGCACATCACGCTCAAATTTCCTAACACATATCACGAAGATTTTGACGAGCTTGCTACTGCGTATAACGAACGGAATGAGCAGCTCATTCAAACCTTCGACAGGAAACCGTTCTTGATGGTTTGTGTCCGAACTCTGGAACTCAAGCAGTTTGGACAGATTGTTCCCGGGAACTTCGTACACAGGAAGGAGATGCTATATACTTCGACCACACAACTCATTAAGCGACTCCATAATCTGAAGAGTCTTCTGTTCTTCCAAGGCCGTTGGGATCTGCTCTCCCTCGAACTGCAGGAAGCACTCATGCATCTTTTCAATCAACCCTCGTTAACCCGAGTCACTCTCTCATTCTTCTCCATCTTAAGCCTCCAAAACTTGGCTTCTCTGTTGAGCCAAGCGACAAATCTACAGGTGCTGAAACTTCACTTTCCCCACTGTTACGACTGGGGCTGTCCTACTACGCCTCCTATCGATCACCCATCTCGATCAATCCGATTGGACCAATCGCTTTGTGTTCGTTCCCGCAACATTCGCGCCTTCGTGACTTGGTTCCAACACGATTCGTGCCCTTTTGAAATTCGGGAGCTACGAAGCTTGGAGCTCGATGTGATCAAACCGCCGAACGATGCAGAGTTTGCCTCGATGCTGCGTTATACAGGTGGCCATCTTCAAGATCTGATCTTGCATGGCCCGTTCGATGACCAGCGTAAGTTATTTATTACATAGTCCGCTCCTCCTTCGACAATATCATTGATTTCACTCGCTAATTCTCTTGCAGCTTCCGGTCTCCTTCATATCGGCCTTTTTCACGATTTGCGCAACCTCGTCATGCTGAACGCTCTACAAAGAGCGGCACTAACGCCCGTTCCATGGATTCTTAGCTTTTTTAGACCTTCACAAGAAACCAAGAGAGAGACCTCTTCCCTTCGACAACTGACCATTTCTCTCTTCATCGACGACGTCGATATACATGGGACCCATCAATGGGACGCCGCATGGACGGCAGTTGACGTGCTCTTCACTGAGCACCAATTCATGTCTCTTGAGACGGTCAAAATCGAGTTGTTGGGCCAATTACTTCTAGTACTGAGAGAAATCAAGGATATCCTCATTGGGAAGATGCCGATTCTGAATGGTACAGGGAAACTCGAGGTGGAGATACCGAATGAAGGGGAGTCGAATATGAAGAAGATTAAAGCCATAATCCTCTCTTGACGAGGAACGTTTGGCTATTACAATCTCTAAGCTTGGGGCAAATGTGTTCTTTGAAGTTGAATCATCAGAACGATCCTGCACACGATTTCACTCTCAGCGGACTCTCAGTGTTGATCAAGTTTGGTCGCTGAGCGCTGAGCGCTGATGCATGATGGGAGTCGAACAAACATTATGATTGAGTGGGAAGATCTTATGGAAGATGCCAAATATGAAGGGTGCAGGGAAATTGCAGGTGGAGATACTCAATGAACGTCGAAGGCCCTATGAAGAGAATAAAGGCCGTAATCCTACCTACACAATCATCAGAACGCTATGTAGGTATCTTGCACACAATTTCTACTACTACTGTTTCACTCCAACTTCCCGTAACAAGCGTTCTGTTAGGGACCATAAATTGTCCGCCAGTTGATCGTCCCTCGCTGCCTTGATGGGTACATCAATTCTTCCAACCGGTTTGTTATCCAGGTAGACCCCTTTGTATTTCTCTTTCTCATCTCGTACAATCTTCGCAGCTGCAGCAAACACGGAGGTATACGATCCATGCTCTGGGTCGTTGATCGCGAGTGCGACGATAGGTTTCCAAAACCAAGGTAGAGGCCAGTTTTGGGAAAAGGTGTCTACTCCGCCAGGATGGATGGCCATTGCTACAATAGGAATCGGGGGAGAGGCAGAGTTAAATTGTTTCTGAAGAGCCCGCGTCCAAAGGATGTCTAGGAGCTTCGAATGTGCTGTATGATTTGAAAGCTCGGTCTCGAGAAAGGTAGGAAATCAAACAGGAAATCGTACCATAACGCATGAATCCGGATAAGGGATGCCAACGATATTCGACGTTGAGATCTTCGATTTGCGTAAATTTCACACTGGCAGAAGGAACGAACTTGTGTGCTATCGACGCTAGCTGATGATACCAAGCGACAGAACGAGTTTAAACGACATCGATGATCAGTTTTGGGATAAAACTCACGTTGACAATACGAACATCCGAGCCGACTTCGTTAGCTGTCGAAGTCAGCACCGGAAGAAGCGTCTGGGTGAAAACAAAAGGGCTTATGTAGCTGTCGAGAGGTATCGGTGACTGTTTGTAGTCTGATTGAAGATGTGAGGACCGTATGAGACTTACTTGACTACTACCATGGTTGAGAGACCTAGAATACAAGATATGTGATCGCGTGTCCAAAGACGTTGAAAGCAATCTTACCATCTGCATTCTTTTCGAATGGACCTGAAAGACTACTACATGTCAACAACAAGACTCCACATTAAGAAAGTACTGCCTACACGCCCGCGTTGTTAACTGGGGACGTGTTCAGGTAAGTTACAGAGATTTACACAACATGGCATGTAGGCATAACTCACTTAACACATCCAAACGCTTCTCTTTCTCCATGAACGCGTTTGCAGCTTTCTTCGCCTCTCTTGGGTCACTTAAATCAAGCTTCAGATATTTGACTTGTCCGTTTCCAGGTTGAAGGCCTTCTTCGTTTAGTTTATCAATTGCAGCCAAAGCTTTCGATTCGCTTCTAGCAGCCATATACACCGTGGCACCAGCCTGTGCGAGATGTTTGACTGTTGCGAGGCCTGTACCTCGACTAGAGGAGTAAAAGTCAATGATTTGTTTATGGGACGAGCATGAAGGAGAGTACAAACTTTCCACCTGTGACGATTATAACTTTGTCTCTTAAATCGACTAGGTCATTACGAAGGTCAAACTGTTCCTTCATGATCATGGGATTGTGAAGTAATGGAAAGCTTCGTGCAGTGCTGGGAAATTGGATGCGGGTTCGACATGGGTGAGAACAAGAAGATTTTGGCTCTAAGCGCCCATAGGGCCCAAGCAAAGTTCGAACAAGTCTGACGGAAACATAAGATCTTGAAACCATATACATATGTCTACAGTTTCAAAGCAATCTATGTATGGACAGGAAGGCAAGGCAATCAGCAGCAAAGCCTCTTTTTATTTTTCACTGAGAGTATCCTGGTTTGGCACCTCCGAGTCTTCAAAGTTCATTAGAGTCCGGAACAGAATTCGACGTGCCTTCTCCTCTAGCCTCTTCCACATTCTTGAGCAGAATCTCCTCTTCTCTGCTCTCACCCTCCGCAAGATCCGACTCAACCTGACTCAACCTCCTCTGCGGTAGGGTGTGTGTTTTGGTTCTGATGTTCTTCGTGATAACGACCCATAAAGCGCTTCTAGGATGATCAGTGTGCCCAGCACGAAAAGGAACGAGGGAGCACTGTGGAAGAATATACGATCAAGAAGGTTAGCGAAGACGATCAATGTCTATATCGCTAGTGTCCTGCGAGACGCGGTTTCGCGCTGAAGGGTAAGGAATATTCAAGATATGACTTCTGCTCCTTCCAATTTCTCCTGCTCAACCGCAGTGTGGTGAACGTGATCCAACGAGGAAAGCAGATCAAGCACCTCCTCTCCGTGTATCCGTGCAAAGATTTCCTCCCATCTGGCAATCGAAATCAAGTCTTCAACTGTGCGAAGTTGAGCTTTGGTTGCAATGGCGGTGAGAACGGGTGATGGAAGGAGAGCCTCAGGACCCCACGGCTGTTCACTGTATAACAAATCAAAGGTATCATCTCGCCAAGTAGTGAGACACGCCCGAGCTTGTTCGAGGTGCTCATGACGACGAGTGGGGACTGGGGCCATAGATCCTTCACGTTCGCCATCAGAACTTTGTGCTCGGGGCAGGACTTGTTCTATTTGAAGCATAGGGTGATCTGGGTTTGACTGGCGTATGCAGTTGTCACAGCATAGTCCAGTAGGTTCTAAGAATATGTTACTATGTTAGAAGATGAGAGTATGTATGTCGTGGATGAAGAATGATACCTGAACGAGTTACACCGTCATTGAAATATTCGGCGGTGACTTCCCGCCTACAACCTGAAGTCTCGGTCCACAATCGTAATCCCGGCTCTACATCCTTTCTGAAAACGACAATATCAGCGTTGTCGGATTCGTCGAATTGGTAGGGCTCCTTCTCTTGAAAAACTGTAGGTTGAACCAATAGGAAAGCTTCTCCACAAATGAGACTATTGCGCGCAGCTCGTCCAGCTCGCTGGAGCCAGACAGCCAGAGATGACGGCACCATGAACTGGATAACTCGACGGATTGAAGGGAAATCACAACCCTTTGGTGTGATGAGCGAACATGACAACAGGAATGTGAATTGTTACAAGCTTACCACGTCAGCTGGCTCTGTAATGAGCAAGACCTTGATTTTACCTGAACGGAACTCCTCTAGGACACGGCGTTTCGAGTTTGATGAGCGCGTTGAATGATAGGCCACAATCTGTCCTTGTAGCTGGGGAGGAAGACAAGCTCGAAGATGCTTCAATGCGTCCAGCGAAACGTTGACATCATCGAAGAATATCATTGTTTGAATCAGCTCCGTAATCTCACTGCTTGCGAGGTCTTTTCTTAACGCAAATTCGAGTGCGTTGAGATCAGGTTTTCCAGCCTTCATCCGATGAACGAACCACGCAATGTTTGGCCGATCGGTTCCTATGTTGATGTGGAATGAATCGAAGGGATTGATACGAAGTACCTTGCGGATTTCAAACAATACAGGCGGCGGCATCGTGGCCGACGTAACAAGGAATGGTACTTCAGAAGGGACCAACGCACGAAGCGTACCGAGTCGTTGGTAGATGGGACGGAAGCTGTCATCCCATTGAGAGATACGGTGAGTCTCGTTTATGATTATTGACAGTGTATTTTGGGCAAATTCTGGGTTGCTTAGGAAGGAGTGGAATGGATCGTGTTCGAGCGCCATGTCAGGGGATGTAATTATGATTCTGTATTGATTATTTGCTATATGCTGAGATGAAAATGAGAGTGCGAAGCAGTAAACATTTGTCTTACTCACATTCTGTATCTCATCAGTCCATGTTTCTTTATTAACAGCAATTGCAGATATTCCCATGTCGTTGAATCGTTTCGCCTGTTTATGGACGCGTGAAAGAGATGAACATTGAATCAATCTATTAGAGTACATCCGTGAATGATGGATATGAGCTCCTTACCTGATCTTCCTCCAAAGCAGTTAGAGAGATGATGATAACATGCTTTTCTCTTTCAACAAACAATGCCATTAGAAAAGACATAGTC
Source organism: Lentinula raphanica (assembly GCA_027919835.1). NCBI lineage: Eukaryota > Fungi > Basidiomycota > Agaricomycetes > Agaricales > Omphalotaceae > Lentinula > Lentinula raphanica. The sequence goes on along the minus strand of JANVFP010000002.1, from coordinate 1,208,865 downwards.
TTCCCAGCGCCACTACCTGCAATTACCGAGCAGTCCAGACCAAGAAGGAGTGCCTCAGCTATATCTATCTGCCAAGTATATGCAGCCAGTCCTCCAGTAAACCGAGTGAATTCCGATCGCAGTAAATCACGCGTCGAGTCCGAGTTGTAGCCATTTCGTCTTGAGGCCTTCGTGCGAGCAAGTTCCAGATTCTTCTGTGACCGCTCATATTCCTTCTCGTGATCCTGCAACCGAGATGAAGCAGGAGCCATTGGAACAACGAGTGGCTAATAAGAACGCAGAGACCGGGCAGAGACGAGCGGGACGAGCTGGAGACGAGAAGGAAGAAAGGAAGGCGCTTGCAGTGGCTGTGTATCCGAGAGTCTAAAATCTACATATACACTCTACTACTTATGTACAAGAAGGCAAGGTAATCAGCAGTAAAGCCTCCCTCTTATTTTTCACTGAGAGTCGGTTTTCCATCCTGCTTTGGCACCTCCGAGTCTTCTTGCGATTCCACAGAATTCGACGTGCCCTCTCCTCTTGCCTCTTCGACATTCTTGAGCAGAATCTCCTCTTCGCCGCTCTCACCCTCCGCAAGGTCCGACCCAGCTTCCTCTTTGGCGGACTGGGTGTTTTGGTTCTGATTGTTCTTGGTGATGACCACCCATAATGCACTTCCTACGATGATCAATGTGCCTAGAACAGAAAGTAGCGAGGGAGCACTGTGGAAGAATATACGGTCGAGAAGGCTGGTGAAGACGATCAAGGTGTATATCGCTAACGTCCCACGAGACGCGGTTTCGCGTTGGAGTCCGAGAGTGAGAAATATCTAAGAAAAAACGAGAGGATTGAGATTTACGGGTCTAGTGGGCAGTAGGAACGAAACATACCTGAGCACAAAACCCAAACACACCGATTTCGAGCAGCAGCAATAGCCATATCGGAGAAGTCGGAACGACGACAGGAGTATGAGTGATTGCAAGGCTTCAATCAGAGTAAAGCAGTTTGTCAGAGAATGGATTTGGCTGTGTGTTATGGGAAATCATGAGCTCACCCAATGGCACTCACGATCACACTGTATCCAGAAAACGCAACCATAGAATGAAGCGCGTGTGCGCGTTTTCCGATCGCGCGTATTGAAGTATCTTCATCGTGAAGCTTGGTAAGATGACATGGGAGGAAGGGTGTAAACATTCAAAACATACATGCACCAGTCGAACCTAGTACACCGAGTAAGGATACACTGCATATAAGAGTCAATTAGAGCCAGTAAAAGCCTAAGAGGAAAAGCAAAATCTTACCCGACAGCGATCAATCTCTGCGTTGGGGTTGCGGAAGGTGCCATTGATACATGCAAATCCGTCAATGTGCTATTGTGAAATGTGGTGATATTCGCTACCCTCGTCCCAGGTTCAAGAAGAGACGTCGTAGACGCATTCGAACTCATCATGATCATGGTTCCATTGATGCTTGGGACGTGATGACCAAAAAGAGACGTTGGTCTGGCTATGAATATGACCCCAATCAAACTGAAAACTCCGGCGAAAATTTCCTTCTTTCCGACCTTCTCACCCAAGAATAACGCTCCGGCGACAGCGGTGCACAGTGGTGAAAGGAAAGTAAGCACGGTAGCGTCTGAAAGGGTGAGGTATTTGAGGGAGAAGTAGATCCCAAACACCCCGAAGAATCTGATAATACATCACGTTGAGTATGTTCTGCCGTCAGATATACATGATAGAATATTCGAAACTTACCCGGAAAACCCTCTAAACATTAACAGAAAGCGTACACCTTTTGGACCCAGAAACGGAGATTCGACTCCAGTATATTTCCTAAGGCATTTGAGTATTATCAGCAAGGATGAGATAGACACATTGAGGACAAAAAGCGCGACGTACATGTAAATGACACTGAAGAGATATGTTATCGCCTGCATACAGTTCAACAATCCGAGTGATGCAGAATGATACCCAAACTCGACCTACCATCCTAATGAAGATCAATTCAAATGTGGGTACCGGAGGATCTATAGTATTCAGCTTCTTCACCGCGACGTTGACCAGAGCAAGGAAAGCCTGTGCGGTGACGATCAAGAGTAGTCCAACATTGCGGTTGTATAAAGTGGAAATCCGGGACCATGAAGTAACAAATATCTGCCAGTGATTTGCATTACTTTTCATGAGATTTGAGTCGTCGTCGTTGTCGTTATTGGCGTCTGAAGGTAACAAAGCGTAATTGGAGGTGAGGGAAGGCATCTTGGAGCTCAAGCTCAAGGTCCAAGAAGTGATGGACCAATCCAAGGCTTTATCGCCGTCGGAAATTTATTCTTAGTTATCGTGTGAATTTTCATTCACGTCTTCTGCAGGCTAGGCCTACGAAGTCAGCAATCGCTGGAGAAATATAGCATTGAGCAATACAATCTGTTGTTACACTTGTGATACACGCACTACTGGTACAGAAAACAAAACACTGATGAAAGCTTGCGAACGGAGAATTAAAAGAAAAAAAATCCTGCCAAATATATCTTCGTAACCTACAAGTAATCCGAGAACTTTCGCGCATCTCTCCAGTCTCTCTCCGTTTGGCTCATCCAATACGATAGATCCCGCTTACAATCCGCACACTTGTCCCCTCCTACTTCTTGTCTCCGTTCGAGCATATCCGGAAGTCGTAGCAGCACATTCCTGTTAGCATCGCATCGCGAACGCAAGCCTGTCGCGTTGGCACCAGTAGCAACTGAGGACATGCTAGCACCAAGGACCGAAGAAAGGCCGGCGCTTCCAGCCCTTAAACGTGCACGAGGTCTGGGAGGGCCTTCACGAGAAAGAGAACTGGCGAGCATTGCAGCTATGAGCGCATAATGCTCGTGCCAGTATTCGCAAGATGCTGAAACTCCACGATGAGAACGAGATGGACCGAATCTGGTGAATTCTTTGGCAAGCAGGGCATGGTGATTTTGCTGGTATTCAACCTACATGTCAAATGTCAGAAACACATGGCGGATGTAAAAGAAACAAGGCCGAAATACCCAGGCAGCAAACACGTCCGAAGGCAAGCAGCTCAGCATCGTATATGGCGGTATATCCAAAGTCGCTTCAGCGCTCTCGTTCATCATGTTTGTGTATTTGTGTCGTACAGAGAATAGGAGAACTTCAATCGGGTGGTCAGAAACACATTCCCTAAAACTTGCTTCAGTTCAGATGCTCCCTCAAATAACGTTATTATACTCACCTCATTCTCTGACTACAAACACCGATCGCCGAGTATATCTCGTACTTCTCCACTGCTTCAGCCAGCTCCTTCATAACCTCCCATTCGACCTCTCGAAGGTCTGGTTGAGGCTGCAGATAGACATACTGCAGCATGAGTTCGAGTACCTCGGACGTCTCGGACAATGACACAATTTCATTTTCAACCGTCCCCACCGTCGATCCACCAGCATCAGCAAAGACCTGGGAGTGCATTTCCAAGTTGACTCGGTGTACTTTGAACAGAACATTGTCCGAAGATTGAAGCGTCATGTCTGCCGATGCCGAATCGACTATGTGTAGATTATGACGACAAGCAACTCAGTACACAATAAGAAAGCTCCCGTGAGTCGAACCGAACGTACATCGTTTCGACACGGGAAGCGGAGGTGACGGAGTTGCTTTCGCAGCCATCGATGGATAATAGGTATGCGAGGCAGGTGCAGAGAGGAAGATGATGGTCCGGGAGAGAGCTCGAGGGAAATGTGGGGTTAACGCAGCTATTCAGAGTGTGAGATTTGAAACAGTTTGAATAAGGGGATATCATCTGACCGAACCGCACGACCTGAACAACTGACAGTACAACTTGGCCTTATGATTTATCAGTGCCGGAACTGCTCCAGCGATCTGTCCTAGCGGCGAGCGCAGAACATCAATCCGTGATTGTTGTCAACATCTATGAGCGCATTCAGAAAATATCCTGATATCCTGGTTAAGCTCAAACTCGTTACCTACAAAGCGCTGATAAGACACACCTTGTAGGCTCGCACACGACTCCCGCCGAATTCTAAACCTCGGCTACTCATCATAGAAGACGAGATAATCATTGAAATCGTCTTGCGCTTCGATCACGGTCACGGGAAGCTACGTTTCAATAGACAATCAAAGGCGGGGAATCTGTCTAGTCAGAGATTCTGGCTGCTGTGAGAGTCGACATGGTTGGGGCTAGCAGCATACAATATAATCTAGCAACTTACCGACACCTTCACACACTGCGAGTCCGTTGAAAGATCAGCTAACCGCGCCAGCCTGGCCTGAGAAGGTTGGTCAAGAGTTAGGTTTAGCTTAGCGAGAAAGATATGATCGATGAATGATAGAAAAGAGCGAGCTATCATATAGAGTGACACCACACACGGAAGAGGATCTCCAGCAGAGTGCTTCATTGTGATTGTTGTGGTAAACGAGCAAAATTTCGACTCGGAAGTTGAGAACCTCAGTGGTCGCCAAATTTCCCACGCGTCTACCTTGCACCATAACCACCAACTTGCGAAAAAAGCATGATTCGTCCAAACCTAGAACTCAACTCCCTCTGCACGAACTGATCGGCATATCCTCCTCCTAATTAGAGGTATCAGAAGCATAGAGAACATCCAAGTTCAAAAGCTGATTCTCAGTGGCATTCAGTCGAACAAATTCGTTTCATCCTTTACATGACCCGAGCTACTGCAAGAGCACCCCCTCTCTGTCATTTAGGTTCATAGTTCTGCTGCGAGACGGTGCATCTACTGGGTAACAGAGCTTTCACTCCTTAACGCTACTATGATACTATCATTCTCAACGCACTCCAAGGAATAGCGATCATGCCGACGTCAAAAACTCGTCAACCTTTGTGAAGGACCGCTGGGTAGAAAACGGCGATAAGTTGCGACAAACTTCTCTCGGCAGCGATGGTCAAATTACTGGCACGCCTCAATATTAACAATTGTTCTCCAATGTCCACCTATCCTATCCAGGAAGTCCCTAGGGCTTCGACCTTCTTCGTGGAATGGGAAACTCCTTCCAACACGTTTACCGGGCTTTTTCTCCAATTGCCTTGTCGATTTCAAGCACCCTGCAACGAATGTGACTCTGTCAGTGATTCTGCCCCAGCTCCGTCCTCTTCCTCGGTCGTACACGTTCTTATCCGAACAATCAAATGACGTTGTGTTTGCTCAACTCCCATCGACATTCAATGGTATATATGTTTAATACCTTTTTGACTTTTTGCAAACGCGCAGACGTGTTACTAGGTGCTGCTGCGGTGCTCTGTCAGTAAAATTGGGTGACTCCTCCTTCTCGTTCCATTCGCGAAACGTTTCTCTGCGGTATCAGCTGATCGTACTCTTCTCTGCTTATTTAGTCTGGAAATCTACAAGAGAAGCGAGAAGGACTCACTATCTTAGTGAGCGGATCCAAGCAGGTATAAGTAATGAGTCGAAAAGTGTCCATTGGATTCGGTGCGATGCTTTTCCCATTGGTTCAATGCGGTTTCGCCGCACTCCCGCGGCAAAAGGACAGAGAGAAGTTGACAGGTTCAGGCAGATGTTTATTCACCGGTGCGATTCCCCTTCAATTACATGCGGCTTCTACCTACTCCCGTGGAAAAAGGGACACACAAGGTGAAGGAGATTCTTTCCGTTTTGTAACGAATACTGCAGCCTAAGGCACTCTGCTTGCCATTATGACTACCAGGCTCGTTAGTTCATGCTCATTCATTCACTCATGATCGTTGATGATGAACGCTGACAACATATCAGTGCCACATTGTGAAGTATGTCGCGAAAATAAAAGGTACAGCTACTACTTAAGACGTACCATCACGCTCAAGATCAAACTCTCAAGAGAAGTCGAGTCAATAGGCTGTTTTCGTCATTGGAATCAAATATCAGCACTGTTTCGTCAAAGAATGATCTGAGTAATCGTACTCACTCGCGGTGTCTTTGTGGAAAAAGCTCGAGCGAATCTACGTCTATCTAGCTATTCATTGAGGCCATACGACTGAGGCCATACGATCCTCGGCTTACACCAACATGGCTCACAGATGTGAACAGATGAGAAATCCTCAAGGTACTGAATGTAGTCTCGATCCTGGCAGTCCTTTTACCAAGAGCGGCGGAACAGTGCCGTCTTCGCCTAACGCATCGCTGCACTCGTATGATAAGAATTTCGTGATCTGATACCAACCAAGAAGCAGAGGTAAATTGCGACCTTTGTTCGGAATCGGAGTTTACTAATTCAGGAATTGCAGTTTTTAAACCTTCTCAGAGCTGGTATAACTGGACCACTGTTGACTCGTCGCTATCCAGTCCCATTGACTCCCCAGTGTAGACCCTCTTGGGCTGTGTCCTCCTCTCCCATATTTACTGGTGCACCGCGCTATGACCCATTCCGATCTGGAGTTGAGGTCCTTGAGGGGCCGTACAATAACCCCTCTTCCGAAAGCTCAAGTATTCATCGTGATCCTACTGCAAATCACCGAACCCTTATCTGCAACTGTGATATATCCCTTCATTAACCAACTGGTCATCAGTACGGGGATTACAGGCGGAGACGAGAGGAAGAGTGGCTACTATGCTGGGATAATTGTATGTTGATCCACCGCTGTATCTTGAATCCATCCAAATTTCTCCCCTCTACTAGGAATCCGTGTTCTTTTTTCGGAAAGCCTTACTACCATGTTATGGGGCCGTGCTTCCGACAGGTACGGAAGGAGACCTGTCTTACTGTTAGGCCCACTGGGCCTTGCTGTTGCTACCTCGTTATTCGGGCTATCCACAAACTACTGGACCTTAATCATGTTCCGGAGTCTTCAAGGGGTGTTCAACGGTAACATTGGTAGGTCGTACGATCCTGTATTCAATTCTTCAGTTCTGACTAGTGGGCGCAGGGGTCACTAAAACTGTTCTAGCCGAGGTCCGTATTGAAGGCTGGCAGAAAATCGAGGAATGCGTAACTGACTAGCGATACCAATTCTTGTCAACAGCTTTCAGACTCGACTAATATGGCGACCGCGTTTTCTTTCACTCCTGTCATGTGGCAAGTAGGCGTTACGATTGGGTGAGTGTCTTCTTTGCAAGTACCGGCTTTCAATTCACCGGCTGATGGTCAAATTTTCTTGAGATGCTCTCTCGGGGGCGCTCTATCTAATCCAGGGAAGCATTGGCCCCATTCCTCAATAGGAAAAAGCTCTTTACTTCGTGATCACCCGTACTTGCTTCCATGTGCTATCACAGGATTAATATCGGTCTTCGTCTTTCTGGTCGGCTTCATTGGCTTGAAAGAGGTGCGGAAAACTATATCCTAGCTCCAAAATTGCGTCTAATGCACGTTAGACGCGCGCTGGAAAAGACCCGGCTGTCCTTGAAGGTTCACCACGTGTATCGTTTGCTTCTTCTGCCGAGTATCCTACTTCATCTGCTACGAAGGAAATCAAAAAACGAGCCTGTTCGAGGCTAAATTCAGGATTCAAACCGAGGTCACAAGAAACAGGCACTACCCTTGAGACTCGGACTGCCGCAGAACTCGAAAGCCAAACTATCCCCCACTATGGATCAACAGCGCAATATCGCCCTGTCGCTTCCAGACCTCAATCCACGAGCGAGGAGACGTTGGTTGGTATCGACGATCGTCGGCTCAAAAACGCAGACTCGCTGAAAAGCGATATATCTTTCTACACTTTGTTAACATCCGAGGATATCCTCCGTCCTCTGTCCTCCCTTGCCTTATTGTCCTCGTTAGATACCTCGCTGTCTGTCCTGATACCCATCACATACACGACCTCAGTCGAAAACGGAGGACTTGGTCTGACTGCTATGCAGGTTGGTTCCTTGCTCAGCATTGGCGGGGCCGCAAGCCTTGTCTTTTCGGCGACATGCATACGACCACTAGTCAGATACTTCGGAGTATGGAAGATGCATTTCGTGGGTATGAGCACTCTCCTCGTGGGATTCACCTCCATAATCATGGCTAGCCTCGCTGCGAAAAGAGCTGGGTATGCTGATAGATTGACGTGGATGTTCATTATAATCCAGTATGCATCTTATATCATACTACCAGTGGCCTTCAGTAAGACAGTCTTTGTCCAATCTCTATAGTTGTCTCTGCCAGGCTGATTGAGCTCCTTTCTCTTCTCAAGCTACTGCTCAGATGTTCGTAGTGAATGGTGCCCCCAGCAAAGATGCTTTAGGGACTACAAATGGGGTGGTTCAGAGTGCACGGACGTTGGCTAGGACGATCGCACCAGTTTGTGTGATGTCTCTGTTCTCGATCTCGAAAGAGTACAATATCTTGGATGGTCAATTGTCCTATGCGGTGTGTCTGCTCATCACCGTCTGTGGATTGAGGAATATCTTCAAACTTCCTCGTGAGTTATCTCGCTTATGATATTTCATTTATCTCTGTAGGAAGCTGCATCTATAGCACCTACATTGCGCAGCTTCGTGAGTCATTCATGTAGATACAACGATATTTCAGCGACATATATATGTTTTATTTCTCATGATTCATGGAGAACATGGAGGCTCGCTGACTAACCCCCCTATTCACTCACGGAGTTTTGGAAGTTGTGACTGCTGTGACATAGCTCTGCTAGGCTCTGCCTGGCTCTGCTCACTCCTCACGGTATAGAATGATATCTCACCAATCACACCAGAACCATGTACGAAACTTCTTGTAACCTGCTCTGATGTTATCGCAATCCGAAACTGCGAAACTGCTCGAGAGATGTGTTGAGGAAGAATGTCCTGAACTGGCGATGGAGGAGGTTTTGAGTGCCTATGTGGCCTGGAAGTTCATTCGGGGACAGAATTGTGCGCTTGTTATGCAAAAGCTTCGATATCTGGCGTTGTATCTACGAGTGACGTGCGTATCGATTCGT